>CM051024.1:352500-1072500 GCA_027627225.1 Congeria kusceri
ATTTTAAGATAAAACATAGTATATCTTAGTAGGATACGAGAAAATCTAACAAAATAAGAAAACATCCCATGTGATTTTTTTTTCCACTTTCAAAATGGTATTTTTTTATTACAGACACAAATAATATATTGTTTACACAAAACGATTGTATAATGGTTATATTGAATGTTTGTGCATATAAAAGACATTAAAAGCCGTTTTAGAATTTATATAAATCCCATGGTATTTTTTTTAGTCTGAAAAAGTGTGAAAATAATCCCGTGGGAAACGAAAAATCCCATGGGAAAATGGAAAAATCCCACGGGAAATTCAATTTTGCGCATACATTACATAATGAAAGAAAAGCATCTTTTATGTAAAAATCATCAATTATTGATCACAATTAAACGTTTTAACGAATACTTTATGTAAAATAGTAATACCTCCTTGAGAATGGATATTCAAGGTTGCGAAATTTCGGTTTCGCAAAGTTTTTTGGTGGCCGTTCTATTAGAAACTTGATTTAGCTAAATGTTATATACCCTGACCAATTTTGAAACTTTAATAGAGAAAAACACAAATCTGGACCTAGGTTCAATGCTATGTACAATTAAAGAATATTAGGTGTAAGAGTAATAACTCATACACTTGAAAGGATATCCCTCGCCGCCTTGTTAACAAACCTGCTTCAAACGAAGGCACATGATTTATAGTTTACTAACAAAAAACTAAATATGTTCGCCCAACAAATTTACGCATCTCCAACGACAAACTTTTAGCGCCTTCAGCGCTTTGATTATCCTGATGACATCAAATTATTAGGTAAGTGCCGTTCAAACTGTTATCAGAACTACATCTCTAATGACGTCAATGCTAGGTACAACAAACTCCAGTCTATCAAAGGGCTATTAAGGCTACATAAAAGTCTTACTACTATTTTCCCACCCGTTTACTTGACCTACTTTGGGCTTTGGGAATTATATTATGGTTTATTTTTGTATTTTATGCATATTTTTTATGTGAAACAATGTTTGCAAATGTATGGATACTTATTTTATATGCATTTTAATAATTGATTAGTGCATAATCTTTGGCGCGCATTTACTATGATGATTGTCACATTCATTTGTCTATATTACGCGCGCATTTATATGTTTGGATCTGAAGTCAGTAGTAGTTTATCACAGCTCTATTTACCCCTATGTATTGTTGGTCTTTCGTTTAAACACAAATATAATCTCTTATAGTTTAATGGACTTACAATTGTGTTTAAAAGCTAAACAATCGTGTATATTAGGACATAACCCTATGGACAAAACGAAAACGCCTTAATTTACAAATACATTACTTAACGTGCCTTTCTTGACGCATCCTCTTGGTATTTCCCATCTGCCGGTATGCAGACATTGTAATGACTCGTTCAGGTTATTGTTATCATTTGTCCCATTAATCCTGTATCCAGGGAAACACGTGACTTGGGCGTAGTCAAGGTATTTGTAGCCATTTTGGCATGAGGCATTTCCATTTAAAAGAACGATGTCCTGTGCGCACTCTGCAACATATGTAGCACGTGTATATCGTTAATGTTGGAATAATATTTTGAGCTATAATTTATTACAGCACAAATATCACAAACATTGAAGATACGAATGTTTGACAATTAACCTTATGAAAGGAAAATGGATGGTATATTCCTTAATTACATTTTGGAAGCTATCGATATATTAATTTTATGTCATTTACACGTTTATATGTGCACACCGTTATTGAACAAAGTAACAAGGACATGAAATACCATGTTCCATCTATAGACCGATTGTACTTAAAGTAGATAAATAAACATTTAATAACCCAAAAATGTTACAAAAATTGACCCTAGTCAATAAAATGTTCAAAATAATTCAATAAGCAACACTGACACGATTGAACATATCAGTTACTTATCATTAGACATACATATTTAAAACAAACTAGAAGTCATGTTTTTTATTTGTGAACTTACTTATTGTATTTTAAAAACACAACATTCGCTTATGTTATGGCATTCCTCTATTTACAAAACGCAAAGAAATGTATGCACTTTAATTTACAAAAACAATCAACATGCCTTTCTTGACGCATCCTTGCGGCATTTCCCATCTGCCAGTAAGCAGACATTGAAATGTCTCGGTCATGATATTGTTATCGCTTGTCCCATTATTCCTGTAGCCCGAGAAACACGTGACTTCAGCGTAGTCAAGGTATTGAAAACCGTTTCTGAATGAAACATTTCCGTTTGGAACAGTGATGTCGTTTCCACATTCTGAAGATATGCCGTAAACAGACCATAATATTGCTTTTAATATTTATGAAAAGTTATTGCACTTTGAACCATTCATTATTCTATATAGTATAATAATTACAGTACATTTACAAGTATGCATAGCACACATTTGTACTTCAAATCGTTTAACCACTTGCCTTTCTTGACGCATCCTCTCGGTATTTCCCAACTGCCAGTATGCAGACATTGTAATGTCTCGCTCATGTTATTGTTATCGCTTGTCCTATTAATCCTATAGCCCGGGGAACACATTACCTGAGCGTAGTCAAGGTACGAGCTGCCATTTTTGTATAACACAGTTCCGTTTACAACAGTGATGGTCTGTGCGCACTCTGCAACATAATGTCCATTTGTATATCGTTAATTTAATGTTTTAATAATATATTTGTTCAAAATATAATATTTGGTTACAATTAAATATCAGAAACATTGCAGAAATGAGTGTTTGACAAATTATTATATGAAAGGAATATGAAGGTCAGGCTCCTTTATTAAGTTTTGAAAGCTTTTGGTATAATGTTTTTGGTTAATTTCATGCTCTTTTCACGTTTATTTCTACAAATCGTTATTGTAAAGAGTAACTTGACCAAGGACAAATATTTTATAAAATACAAAGAATTACACAACACTGACCCTAATACAATATAAGGTAACTAACATTTAAATAAACAATGCTCACATGATTGGACAAATAAGTTACTTATCGCATAAATATTTCATGCTAAAAAACTACAGGTAATGTTTATGATAGAATTGTGGACTGACGGATTGTTTTTAAAAGCCAAATTAGTGCGTATATTATGACACTCCTCGTTTTGGAAACAGCACAAGCAAACTAGTCGCTTGGATTTAAAATTACATCTTTCAACATGCCTTTCTTGACGCATCCTCGTGGTATTTCCCATCTTCCAGTATCCAAACATTGTAATGTCTCTGACATGTTATTGTTATCGCTTGTCCCATCATTCCTATAGCCTGGAAAATACGTGACTTCAGCGTAATCAAGGTATTGAAAACCGTTTCTGAATGAAACATTTCCGTTTGGAACAGTGGTGTCGTTTGCGCATTCTGAAAGATATTCCATAAACAAACCATAATAGTGCTTTTAATAGTTATGAAAAGTTATGGCACTTTGAACCATTCATTATTCTATATAGTATAATAATTACAGTACATTTACAAGTATGCACAGAAAACATGTGTACTTCAAATCTTTTAACCTATGAGAATTCAGTAATGTTTAACCACTTGCCTTTCTTGACGCATCCTCTTGGTATTTCCCAACTGCCAGTATGCAGACATTGTAATGTCTCGCTCATGTTATTGTTATCGCTTGTCCCATTAATCCTATAGCCCGGGGAACACATTACCTGAGCGTAGTCAAGGTACGAGCTGCCATTTTTGTATGACACAGTTCCGTTTACAACAGTGATGATCTGTGCGCAGTCTGCAACATATTGTCCATATGTATATCGTTAATTTAATGTTTTAATAATATATTTGTTCAAAATATAATATTTGGTTACAATTAAATATCAGAAACATTGCAGAAATGAGTGTTTGACAAATTATTATATGAAAGGAATATGAAAGGTAGGCTCCTTTATTAAGTTTTGGAAGCTATTGGTATATATCTTTTAATTGCATGCTCTTTTCACGTTTATTTATACAAATCGTTATTGTAAAAAGTAACTTGACCAAGAACTACCATATTCCATCTAAAGACCGATTGTACTTAAAGTGACTAAACAAAAATTTCATAAAATACAAAGAATTACACAACACTGACCCTTAAACAATATAAGGTTCCTAACATTTCAATAAACAATGCTCACATGATTGGACAAATAAGTTGCTCATCACATAAATATATAATGCTCAAAATGTACAGGTAATGTTTATAATAGAATTGTGGACTGACGGATTGTTTTTAAAAGACAAATTATTGCTTATATTATGACACTCCTCGATTTGCAAACAGCGCAAGCAAACTAGTCGCTTGGATTTAGAAGTACATCTTTTAACATGCCTTTCTTGACGCATCCTCGTGGTATTTCCCATCTGCCAGTATCCAAACATTGTAATGTCTCGGTCATGTTATTGTTATCGTTTGTCCCATTATTCCTGTAGCCCGGGAAACACGTGACTTCAGCGTAGTCAAGGTATTGAAAACCGTTTCTGAATAAAACATTTCCGTTTGGAACAGTGATGTCGTTTGCGCATTCTGAAAGATATTCAATAAACAGACCATACTAGTGCTTTTAATATTTATGAAAAATTATTGCACTTTGAACCATTCATTATTCTATATAGTATAAATATTACAGTACATTTACAAAGTATGCAAAGAACACATTTATACTTTAAATTTTTTAACCTATGATAATTAAGTAATGTTTAAACACTTGCCTTTCTTGACGCATCCTCTTGGTATTTCCCAACTGCCAGTATGCATACATAGTAATGTCTCGCTCATGGTATTGTTATCGCTTGTCCCATTAATCCTATAGCCCGGGGAACACATTACCTGAGCGTAGTCAAGGTACGAGCTGCCATTTTTGTATAACACAGTTCCGTTTACAACAGTGATGGTCTGTGCGCACTCTGCAACATAATGTCCATTTGAATATCGTTAATTTAATGTTTTAATAATATATTTGTTCAAAATATAATATTTGGTTACAATTAAATATCAGAAACATTGCATATATGAGTGTTTGACAAATTATTATATGAAAGGAATATGAAGGTCAGGCTCCTTTATTAAGTTTTGAAAGCTTTTGGTATAATGTTTTTGGTTAATTTCATGCTCTTTTCACGTTTATTTCTACAAATCGTTATTGTAAAGAGTAACTTGACCAAGGACAAATATTTTATAAAATACAAAGAATTACACAACACTGACCCTAATACAATATAAGGTAACTAACATTTAAATAAACAATGCTCACATGATTGGACAAATAAGTTACTTATCGCATAAATATTTCATGCTAAAAAACTACAGGTAATGTTTATGATAGAATTGTGGACTGACGGATTGTTTTTAAAAGCCAAATTAGTGCGTATATTATGACACTCCTCGTTTTGGAAACAGCACAAGCAAACTAGTCGCTTGGATTTAAAATTACATCTTTCAACATGCCTTTCTTGACGCATCCTCGTGGTATTTCCCATCTTCCAGTATCCAAACATTGTAATGTCTCTGACATGTTATTGTTATCGCTTGTCCCATCATTCCTATAGCCTGGAAAACACGTGACTTCAGCGTAGTCAAGGTATTGAAAACCGTTTCTGAATGAAACATTTCCGTTTGGAACAGTGGTGTCGTTTGCGCATTCTGAAAGATATTCCATAAACAAACCATCATAGTGCTTTTAATAGTTATGAAAAGTTATGGCACTTTGAACCATTCATTATTCTATATAGTATAATAATTACAGTACATTTACAAGTATGCACAGAAAACATGTGTACTTCAAATCTTTTAACCTATGAGAATTCAGTAATGTTTAACCACTTGCCTTTCTTGACGCATCCTCTTGGTATTTCCCAACTGCCAGTATGCAGACATTGTAATGTCTCGCTCATGTTATTGTTATCGCTTGTCCCATTAATCCTATAGCCCGGGGAACACATTACCTGAGCGTAGTCAAGGTACGAGCTGCCATTTTTGTATGAGACAGTTCCGTTTACAACAGTGGTGAGCTGTGCGCACTCTGCAACATATTGTCCATTTGTTTATCGTTAATTTAATGTTT
This sequence comes from Congeria kusceri, assembly GCA_027627225.1. Taxonomy (NCBI): domain Eukaryota; kingdom Metazoa; phylum Mollusca; class Bivalvia; order Myida; family Dreissenidae; genus Congeria; species Congeria kusceri. Next base: position 358,564 of record CM051024.1, read on the forward strand.
TAATAATATATTTGTTCAAAATATAATATTTGGTTACAATTAAATATCAGAAACATTGCAGAAATGAGTGTTTGACAAATTATTATATGAAAGGAATATGAAAGGTATTCTCCTTTATTAAGTTTTGGAAGCTATTGGTATATATCTTTTAATTGCATGCTCTTTTCACGTTTATTTATACAAATCGTTTATTGTAAAAAGTAACTTGACCAAGAACTACCATATTCCATCTAATGACCGATTGTAAAGGTAGGCTCCTTAATTAAGTTTTGGAAGCTATTTGCATATTTTTGTTGTAAATTTCATGCGCTTTTCACGTTTATTTATACAAATCGTTATTGTAAAAAGTAATTTTACCAGAACTACCATATTCCATCAAAAGACCTATTGTACTTAAAGTGACTAAACAAATATTCTATAAAATCAAAAGAATTACACAACTCTGACCCTTAAACAATATAAGTTTCCTAACATTTCAATAAACAATGCTCACATGAATGGACATATAAGTTACTTATCACATAAATATATAATGCTAAAACTACAGGTAATGTTTATGATAGAATTGTGGACAGACGGATTGTTTTTTTAAAGACAACTTATTGCGTATATTAAGACACTCCTCTATTTGCAAACAGCACAAGCAAACTAGTCGCTTGGATTTACAAGTACACCGTTCAACATGCCTTTCTTGACGCATCCTCGTGGTATCTCCCATCTGCCAGTATCCAAACATTGTAATGTCTCGGTCATTTTATTGTTATCGCCTGTCTCATTAATCCTGCAGCCCGGGAAACACGTGACTTCAGCGTAGTCTAGGTATTGAAAACCGTTTCTGAATAAAATATTTCCGTTTGAAACAGTGATGTCGTTTGCGCATTCTGAAAGATATGCCGTAAACAGACCATAATAGTTCATTTAATATTTATGAAAAATTATTGCACTTTGAACCATTCATTATTCTATATAGTATAATAATTACGGTACATTAACAAGTATGCATAGCACACATTTGTACTTCAAACCTTTTAACCTATGGGAATTCCGTAAAGGTTAACCACTTGCCTTTCTTGACGCATCCTCTTGGTATTTCCCAACTGCCAGTATGCAGACATTGCAATGTCTCGCTCAAGTTATTGTAATCGCCTGTCCCATTAATCCTGTAGCCGGGGGAACACGTTACCTGAGCGTAGTCAAGGTACGTGCTTCGATATTTGTATGACACAGTTCCGTTTAAAACAGTGATAATCTGTGCGCATTCTGCAACATATTGTCAATTTGTATATCGTTAATTAATATTCGAATAATATTTTAAAAAGTAACTAGACCAAGAACTACCATATTCCAACTAAAGACCGATTGTACGTGAAGTGACTAAACAAATAGTTCATAAAATCCAAAGAATATCAACCGTTTCTTAATGAAAACTTCCGTTTGGAGCAGCGATGTCGCTTGCGCATTCTGTAAGATATACCGTAAAATATCATATCTTTCCTTCCTATCTATTCGTCTACCTCTGTCTATTCGGCCATTGAATACGACGTAATAAACACTTAAACCGTATCTGCGCGTGTCCGAATTCTGAGCAAGATGGATTCATTTCTCTCTCATTAGAAGAAGAATATGCGAAAGAATCATGTATAAACCGTTACAAACATATAAAATAAATTTTCCTTAACATAAAATGCCTTTGATTGTATGCGAATGTTTGTCAAAATGTTTTTATTTGAGGTTCTTTTTTACATTTCATTCACTCGTCAGTGTTTAGATGTTTCTGTTATGTCACGTGAATTTTTCGCACGCTATTACGGAGGCGCTTAGTTGATTTGAGGCCCGTCCATGGGTTTTTTTGCCCGTTTTGCTATAATTAACGTCACCATTAAAAGCCGATTTACGTCTGTTAAATTATTCTTCCCTCATTCTCTGTTAGGCAAATCCATCCAACCACCATAGCAGGTACAGAACATATTCGCCAGAAACAATGTTGAAGTCTGTCTCTGAGGTACGTTGTAACAAGTAATCCAAACGCAAGACGGCTTTGGAGTCCGGCATTCCTTACCAGACGGGATAAGTGAAAAGATCGATCCAGATAGTTTTGACAGACAAATCCTCTTCACTGGAGAAGAAGAATTAAGCCTCGTTGGATTCTTTGAGGTGATGTCCAGGTTGGGGTACTGGGTTTCGAATGCAGCTCTGCAGAGGTACGCCGGTGGGATGGCATTCAGATTTTGGAAGACGACCAGTGGACAAGCCATTAAGTATTTGCTGCCGTATGGTTTTTTAAGGGTAGTCTCTAAAAAAACCCATCAGCTTTAGACAGCAACCGTGCCCGGAATTCGACCCCAGAGTCAGTAGAATTCTTCTTCAGCAACCATGACAAGACACTTCCAGAGTTAGGGTTGCGTGACTGTCCTCAGCACATATACAATATGGACGAAACCAGAATAAGTTTTGAACGTCGTCCCCCAAACATAATTGCCCCCACAAAATAGAAAGTCCATTTAGTCACATCCCCGCGCTCTGCAACAAACAAGCTCATAGCGTGTGCCAACGCTGCTTGGAACCACATGCCTCTTTCTTCGTCTTTACAGGTGTACATAGTTAAACGTGATTTTTAAAAAGATATAGTGTAGCGTAATTTACACATAAAGTCAGTTTATAAACGTTATTTTATTTATTCTAAAGTTGTACGCTTTAATTTCACATACATGTATTACTGAATAATTTCGTGAGTCCAGCAATTATCCTAAACTATTGTGACAATAGTTAGTAAATTATTTAAACAATAACATCAATTTAAATGTTGTTGTTTTTAACCAGAACGTTCTTGATAAATAATAAGTAGTGATTTTTAAAATTTAATCTGGTAATGAAAAACACATTGGCTCTAAAACAAATTAAATACATGACCATTACATAGACAAAAGAATGAACGAGGACCTCATGAAAGGCGCAAGGGTCGGTTTCATTGCAAAAGTATCGGAGACAAGTTGGTCCAACGCAGACGTCTCCAAGGAGTTCACGGAAACACATTATTTTCCCGAATCATGTCAAGCGCTCAGATATAAGCCAGCCGGTGGTACTGATCTTTGACGGTCATAACAAGCGTACGTCGCCGGAGACGATTCGTTTGGCCGAGGATAGGAATATCCACCTTTTTGTGCTACCTGCCCATACGTCACACATCATGCAACCACTCGATGTTGCGGTTTTCGTCCCTTTCAAGCGTTACTATTACTCTGGATGTGCTGCCTACATACAGGCCAACATGGGGAAGGTAGTGACGAAGTACAAAGTAGCAAGCATTGCATGCAAGGTTTACATACAGTCCGTCAGCCCCCTCGACATACTGTTAGCATTCAAGACGGCTGGACTTTTCCCTTAACCGCAACGCCATCTCGCCGGAAGAACTCATAACACTCATGATACACAGTGCTGTGTTGGTAGAGGGAAGGGTAGGAAGGGGACAAAAAGCTAACGCAAGCGGTCGCGAGATATCCGATCACGAATACATCGAATAAATTGAGGCCCATCCGGAGCAAAACAAAGACAACGTGCCGACCAGTTCATAAAAGAAAGCCAAGCCAACCGTGCAGAAGAAGATCCCCACCAGTCCCATGCCGTCAACAAATGGTCTAAACATCTCGATTAATGATTGCGAGTCAGAAAATGAAGATGATGACGTGATATTTTAATGGTTTGTTTTACTGTTAAATTGTTAATATATTTTAAGTTATGCTGTTGAAAAAGTGACTTTTCACTTATCACTTGATACTGTTTTATAATTTTGTTTAAATAAAGTTACGTTTTGTCATTGAATTTCAAAACTGTTACAAAAGATACAAAAAATATTCACAACTTGCTAAACACAACATTAACGAAAATTAAGAACGCCTCTGCAGCGAATCTCATTCTTCACGCACGAAGTATTGACCAATCAAAGTGGCCGAATAGATAGGAAGCGCCGGAGAGATCCAGACTTCTACTGTCAAATGCAAAACGAGGTAAATATTTGTAAACAAGCCACTTGCGGCGGAATTGAACGTTTAATAGAGTTTCTGATATTTTGTTTCGTATAATATCTAGTGTTTAATTTTTTTATTGTATTAGTTTTTAACCTTATACGGTTGCTTATATTCTTAAGTGGCCGAATAGACAGAATAACAGGCTGAATAGTGCCTTTATGAAAAATAATTGCTCTTTGAACCATTCATTATTGTATATATCTATACTTACAGTACGTTTACAAGCACGTATATAACACATTTGTACGTACTTCAAACTGTTTAACATACCAGCATACAGTAATGGTTAACCACTTGCCTTTCTTGACGCATCCTCGCGGTATTTCCCAAAGCCCTGTTGCCAGACACTGTAATGACTCGCTCTCGTTATTGTTATCGCATGTCCAGTTAATCCTGTAGCCCGGGAAACACGTAACTTGAGCGTAGTCAAGATATCTGTTGCCATTTTTGTATGACACATTTCCGTTTTCAACATAGATGTTCTGTGCGCATTCTGTCATATATATTGCACATGAAGGTATATTATTAAGTTGTATACATACTTCCATAAACATACGGATTTACGGATTTATTACTCTTAAGCAAAATCAATTAGCGAATTAGAAATGATATTCTTAATCAGAAAGCGTACGTAAAATATTTCTAAATACATGTATATATCGACTATGGCATTTTATGCACCATAATTTGTAACGTAACGCTCCTATAGAGGTTTTAGTATTTCAGCGTTTTGGTAGATATCTGGCAAAAGTATAATAGTTCTTCAAAAAAGCTTTCAATACAATACATTTAGATTATTTTAAACACCCAGTAAAATTTAAATTTTGTATTGCATATAGTGCTTATAACTAATAATTAAACACTCATTTATACAGGTTTTCAATATTACAAAATAATTAAGTTAACAGTAAGGCCATACAAATTTGATTTTATGTTTAGCGTCCCCATGATTTTTCGAAACCTACCAACCAGGCAGGAAAAACCAAACAATTAGTTGATCAAAACTATTTTTTTCACAACTTATTCATGGCAGTGGTCCAAGCTAAAGCAAATGTTTACTGGCAAAACTGTTATATATCATCTTTATATTGGGAACCTACTCTAATACAGTGTTTTAACTGTGTAATTTGACTGGTTGCACGCTATGTTTTACAAATTTTAGTAAACACAATTAAAAGTCCGTTTTTATATTTATTTATTTTCTAAATTTCCAATTCCATATTTTTTACATACTCAAAATTAATGTTTTTTTTTCGTTCAGGCATCCGAAAACCTACCAGCCCGAGGACGCTAAACATAGAATCAAATTGGTTTGACCTGACTTAATATATGTGTTGTATGATACATAAATCAAATAAATCAACAACACCAATATTTCAGTACCTTGTTTTGTCGATTCTGTTGGTAGAACAACTACTTCCCCAGTAGTACGGTACTCCTCAGTAGTTATAGCGGTCGTGGGTTGTACCGTTGTAGCGTTAGGCGGTACCGCTGTAGTGTTAGGCGCAATTGTAGGTAGAGGAGCCGTGACCGGTTCCGCCGTAGAGTTAGGCGCCGTAGTAGGCAGAGGAGTCGTGGCCGGTACCGCTGTAGTGTTAGGCGCAATTGTATTTGGAGGAGTCGTGACCGGTACCGCTGTAGTGTTATGCGCCGTAGAAGGTAGAGGAGTCGTGACCTGTACCGCTGTAGTGTTAGGCGCCGTAGTAGGTAGAGGAGTCGTGACCGGTACCGCTGTAGTGTTAGGCGCAATAGGATGTGGAAGAGTCGTGACCGGTACCGCTGTAGTGTTAGGCGTCGTAGTATGTATACGAGTCGTGACCGGTACCGCTGCAGTGTTATGCGCCGTAGTAGGTGAACGAGTCGTGACCGGTACCGCTGTAGTGTTAGGCGCAATTGCAGGTAGAGGAGTCGTGACCGGTACCGCTGTAGTGTTAGGCGCAATTGGATGTGGAAGAGTCGTGACCGGTACCGCTGTAGTGTTATTCGCCGTAGTAGGTGAACGAGTCGTGACCGGTACCGCTGTAGTGTTAGGCGCAATTGCAGATTGAGGAGTCGTGATCGGTACCGCTGTAGTGTTAGGCGCAATTGGATGTGGAAGAGTCGTGACCGGTACCGCTGTAGTGTTAGGCGCAATTGCATGTGGAAGAGTCGTGACCGGTACCGCTGTAGTGTTAGGCGCAATTGCATGTGGAAGAGTCGTGACCGGTACCGCTGTAGTGTTAGGCGCAGGAGTTGCGTGTGGTACCGCTGTAGCGTGAGGCATCACAGTAGGTATGGGAGTCGTTGCCGGTACCGCTGAAGTACTAGGCGCTGTAGCAGGTATAGGAGTCGTGGGTGTTTCCGCTGTAGTGTTTGGTGCCGAAGTAGGTTTAGGAGCCGTGGATGGTTTCTCTGTTATGTTAGACGCAATGGTATGTGTCGTGGGTGTTTCGCTGGAAGAGCTAGGCAATTCAGTGTGCATGTGAGTCGTAGGTAGTTCAGCTGTAATTGGAGGTGCAGAAGTATTTGGTTGGTAGTTATTTATCTTCGATATCACTTTGTTTGCAACATAAAAAACTCAGTTCCCCAAAGGGAGGTTTTGGCGTCTGTACCTGTCTGTTTGCATTCTTAATGGTGAAACAAATAGTCTAAATTTCATGTTTATATATTTTAATATACGATCCACATATTTTGGTATTTCTTAGTAATCCTTAGTTTTAAATTAATGGATTAAATAAAAAATGAAGCTCCAGACAATTATGAACGAATCTATACTACTAATAATTATCAGAAAGTCTAGACTTAAATTAACTTATAAAAGTGTGAATATTTACAGAATTTAAGGTGCAGTCTTTGTAATTCTTTACATTTAGTTACTATCTAACCTTCACTTGCATAATTAAAATTAGAAACAACAAAAGCATCAATTAATTGAGAAAGAAGTTTAGATTTGAAATCAAGTTCTTGGTATATAAATACCATAAATTCAAGGCCTGAAGAGACTTACTGAACCATCTTGATTAGAATTATAATATCTGTATAATTGAAAACAGTTCATAGCAATTACAGTTGTCAACAAATTCTATAATATGCCCATTGTATGTCCAATGCTCATAGGAGAGCAGACTACCGAGTTAACGAAATTCGTGATCTTGGTTTCGTCAGTGTTAACTTTCAAACCCCAGGAATTACCATTACATAATAGAAGATCAAACTAGTGCTGATCGTCTTGGTGTCATTGGCCTATATTAGCCATATAATTAGCAAAGAGTAATAAAATAAGTGCAATGCCATTAATATGCAATCCTAATTATGTGTTACCTTGTCTTCGACAAGAAAACTAATCAAGGAGCATAACTTCACCCTTTTCAGTCCGACATGATAATAAAAATAATTAGCAAAGAGTAATAAAATAAGTGCAATGCCATTAATATGCAATCCTAATTATGTGTTACCTTGTCTTCGACAAGAAAACTAATCAAGGAGCATAACTTCACCCTTTTCAGTCCGACATGATAATAAAAATATCCTGAATATTAAAAACAACGTTTAACACAAGATTTAACATGCTGGTACATGTCTTTAATAATGTAATAATGATTCCTCAATTCCTCATATAAAATGTGTTAATCACAATGCGTTTCTATAATTAGTATCAAAGCATCATATCGACGTATACAACATATACCATTTTATTACCGTTTAAATATATTTGAACTAATGACACGAGCATATAAATAACATTCACTGTGGTTCGACTTTTTCTAAATCCGAACTGTCGTCCGAAATAGTGTTATTATTATTGCAAAATGTTTCAAAACGCTTGTTCAACTGCAGTAGTAAACAGTGTACGCCAACAGCGTAAAAGAGTAATTCCCATTTAGTTATAAACATCTTAACGGTCTCCCTTTGTGTGCGTTTGAATTATAATACGGTATGTTTATTGTTTGGGATAATAAATGGAGCTAACAATACAATTAAATTAGTCGGTGAAACGTAACGCTAAAGTAATATATTTAATAACGAATATCTATATATCTATACTACTAGAAAGGGACTTAAACTGGTTTCGGATTTGCTGTAACGTGCGTTGTACTTGAAATAAAATAAAACATGAGTTTCCTGAGTACATGTAAAATATACGAAATCCAACAAAAGATAAACCTATTCAAGGTTTTGAAACATCCACGCATAATACGTTTTTGTTGTTTATAAAATAATGTCACCGTTTCTTTTTCATTTTTTAACAAGCGTTCTGTCGCAAATAGGCCATCTGACTTATATACAAAGCGCTTCGATGCCATTCAACCATTCCAAGCCAATACAAACTGGCAAAACAGTTGCGTTATTTCCGCTATTTGACTTGTCCGTTTGATCGCTGAACACGACTCCGTTTTCCACTCAATTACCGAAATGTCTTCCTGCTATCAAACAAATAGCAATGAGTTTCGGTATTATTAAAATATCATTAAAATAAACTGTTAATACGGGTCACTCCTGTGGGTCTTATTGAATAATCATTAGAGTCTCATTAATACACTAAAGTTAAATACAATACAAATAAGAAACAACAAAACCCAATCAATCTTCAGAAAAAAAAATTCCGAACTTTAAATAACCAATTAAAAATGTATGAAAAAACACATAAACAAAGCATGGTACGATACACAGTCACAGCAATCATATGCAACTATTATCATGAGCAAAACATGCACATTTATCACCAGGCTAATGTGACATAACTGCTGTAAACAGTTTAAGGAAGATGATGAAATGTGCATTGAATAATGTATATGTGACGTATTGTGACGTATTAATGTATGTGACGTATTAATAACAAAGATGTGTGGGCCAAGTTAAGATGGACGTGAAATTATCATTATACACGTTGTTATTATGAGATATAATTGTTATTTCGCGTTCAATAATAAACGTGTGTACGTCCAAACAAGCTTTAAAGACAACATGTGGAAACAACATGAAAAGGAATTAGAAAGAAAATGCGAGTTATTGTGGGGTGAATTGTATGGCGTATGGATGACTATGTACTCTGTAAAAGGTATCCTTTTAAATTTAAAATGGCATTATTATGTCTTTAAGAGCTCTTTTGTTTTCATGAAAATATTGAGCAAAACGCGGGTAATTTTGGAGTTTGTTGGGCTGAGGTGTCCTAAAAAGTTTACATATATAATTTTACAGGACATTAAAATAACGGCTGAAGTGGTCTTTAAAAAAAAAAAACACACATGTCTAAACGCAGTTGTAACTTTAGAGCAGTAATCGCAAAGTCGCATTTTGTCAGGTGAGGAAAGGATTAATATCTCATAAGCCCAGACATCGCTAACCAACACCTGCTTTTATGCAAAGTATGTTATGCTCAAACTGTACTAAGTGCATACTGTCTATATGATCCACCAAATACAACATGATAAGGGGTAATAGTTTTAAATTTCATAAATGTGATGTACAGTACGTGCCACGCGAAACCCACAGAATTCGCGCTTTCGTGACGAGCCTTCGATCAAAATTCGCTAAGCGACGTCACAAAGTTCTCGACAATTCGCAGTATATAGTTGGCGGCCCCAACGCGAGATTTCGCGACGAATATGTGACGAAAATTCGTCGCGATTCGCGGCGATTTTACAGGTATATGTGCATCTGCTCTTTAAAAATTTAGAGTTGTACAGTTTTTACGGCCTTTTCGCAACATTCTACATTGTGTGTCGCACAGTGTATGTTAAACGAAGATATATTAATTTTGTATCCTTCATATAACGGTTAATAAATAAATAAGTATATAATAAGGCACTATTATATTACAGTATTAATCAAAGAAAACGGTGAAAACGCATATGAAAGTCACAATGAATTTATATAGTGTGTATATACGTTTAAGTTTACATTTACAATTCGGACACTAATCATTAAAATCAACTTAAAATTGTATATCACTGATTTTTCTTTTGTTCACTACAAATCATCACCCCTTTTACGTATATGCCAAATTTCACTAATTCGCTTAATTTGAATGTTATACCACTTTTACAATAATATTAACTGAAGTCCATTTAAACGCTTTATTAGTTAATCGTTAATTAATTGTTCGATTGTTATGTGAATATGTATACGGGGTTCTTGTGATTATTATAAACACACATTATTATCTTATTCTTCATGGGCGTGATTATTTCAAACATTCCTTCTTGTAGAATATCCTTTCAGATTATTTGTTTACATGTACATATATGTCATCCTCATCCGTGCACCAACATATTCAATTTTATCGTATTTATAATCATCATAAAGATGCAAATCACCGACGTTTTGACACGATATTTTATAATAATCATGTACTTGAGTTGTATTGAAGGTGGTTATATACACGTGTCTATAATTATTTGTAACGTATGATTTCATTGTAACATGTATTTATAAAATTTACTCATTGTTTACTCATCGGTAAAAAAAATAAATGTAAATACAAATGTCAAACGAAAACCATTACAGCGGATATTGTAGCCTCTTCTAAATTCGGTGTTTGCTAAAAAAAACACTTTTTTTTCTGCAGACTACCGGTTTCCGATGAGGGGTGGGTGTGACTGCGCGTTGACTAGGTACCTTTCTATGTTTTCTCATGTTGTGTTTACAGGTCACCAATGTGTTAACAGACGTGTCAATATAGCAAACAAACCGATCGTTGCATCTTAATTGTTTTTATTCATGTATTTTGGGATTTATCTTCTCTTTTTCTATTAGTCTATAAGTCATTTAAAATTCCAGTTCACGCGAATGATCATGAAGCTACATATAGCCTACATAAGATAGAAGTATATAGCAATAGTTTATTCAGTCTTTATATCATAATACTATACGTTTTTTTAAGATGGCAACGAATAACCAGTTCTCCGATTATTACGGCGCTTAAATGGTAATACATTGAATATTCGATTATTCGCGTTCACAACGCGGGTGTTCGTTGAACAAAATATCGATTCAAAAAGTCTTCTTGTGTCGCTAATCCGCATTATCTTATCGCTAATCAGTGTCAATTACCGACCCGGAGGCACATGTTGTGCGACAGTGGACTAATCTGCGATAGCGGTTCTTAATTGTTTAAAATGGCAGGGGTCGTGAAAATTTCACACGAACACTATTACGTTTATTTTAAATGCTGTTTTTTTTTCTATGTATGCAAAAAAAAGTGTATTTCTTTTATATTTACAATCTTCTGCAACAAATGTCACATCTTAATTTGAATGATTTTGTAGCTAATATAATTATATTAGCTACAAAGGAATACATTCAAATATCAATTCCACAAAGTTTTCTAACACGAATTATGTATTCACCGCAAAGGAAAAATATTGCGCACAGGTGTACATTTTACAAATTATTTTCTCGTCACGATTCGTGGCGGGACAAAATTATTCGCCACGAAAGTTCGCGAACAAGCGCGAATATTCGTCGCGAGAATGAGCGAAATTTCGTGACATCGCGAGCGAGCGATCTGCGCTTCGCGATAAAATTGGCTCGTCGCATTTCGCGAACTTTGCTGGTTTCGCGTGGCACGTACTGTAAATGTGAATAGTTATGTCATGAATCAACCTAATTATATTTGGTTTCTGTATAAGACAAAAGTTCGGATCTATCACTAGTACAGTACAATGAAAATTTTAGTCGGGAGGGGTACTCACTCAAGTCATGAGATTGATCAGTAAACAAATCCGTAATCTATAGGAAATTACGTTTAGTTACACTTAGCAGAACGAATTATTATTTGATTTGATAATAATAAGTTGCAAAATTACAGGACAGTACAAAGAGTGCAATTGTCACGGCCCATCACGAAATATTACTTTCTCTATCTTAAAATAAAATAAACTGACAATAACAAGAAAACAAATTCAAAAGTCGATTTCATTTGCAAAGTTTCAACAAGTAACAGTGCGTTTATTGCAGTTAAGTTAATGCTATAATACTAGGTTTTCGTCATAATATCCAAAAAGTATTTATCATTTCAATACATTATTTTATGTAATCTTACGTTATGAAAGTAAACTTCCAATTGCACATTTATGCGTTTTCTTATTGTGTTTTGTTGTATGGGCAATTGGTCTGATAAAAGGCTGTTAAAAGGGGTTAACTGCTACTGGAGTTGCATATATTTTATTTTCAAGCATTATGTATGTCGTTCGCTGTAAACCAATTGAAGCAGTGTTGGAATAGTAAAATCTCTTGATAACTGTTCCGGTTCACTAGAAAAGCCACATCTATCTTAGAATCACATCACTTCATCTTCTGTTTGCCAAAATGCCAATCTGGTGCAAATTCTGTATGTCCAGCAATCTGCATATTCATAGAGAATGTCTGATGGAGCCCTGAAAAAATGATATAAAGTATTAAAGTTAGTGATTCGTGATTTTGCAAACAAACTAGTCACGTTTAATATACATATTCAAAAGTACTAAAGTAACCGCCTAAGTTTTAAACAGTAATATTTATAAAAATACCATAAAAGCTATGTACTAATTATTAATGTTTAAATTTTACCTCAATACCACCAATAGTTATGTAACTTAGTTCAGTCATTACAATGATTTTAGTTTGTGAAAAAAAAATATTTGCAAAAAATGCTAAAAAAGGTACTGTATAAAATATGGAAATGTACCTAAAAATATACATATTAAAGTAATTATCAACCCCTATCAATATTTACCTGTGCATGTTTTCCATAATTATAATTTCAGCCCCTCTCCCTGTGCATAATGCTTCATCTATCAAATAGGAAACCTGTTAACCTAAAAAATGCAGAAAAAAAACACAAACAGATTATTTACCAAGATACTATATCAGCATAAATGTTAGCATAACTTGTTAGGCGCTGGCGAATATTTAGCTACATTCTATATGGGCAATATTAGCCCTATAAACACTAAATTTATTGCACGTTTAATTAATTGGACTACATAAATCTATAACCAAAATTATTCAAATTTAACAACATACATTTCTTCCAATAATTTTAAGTGTACACATGCCAGAGAGGTGATGTGCAAACAAATGAGCCTTTTAAAACATGGTGTTTTTCATTACTTGTCATCTCATTGCACTGTTGTTTATACATTATTAAGTACAACTATCAAACACAAAACTGCACGATTGCCCATTGTAGTAATCTGTGCAACAACATGTATTATGTTAATTTTTTTTTGGTGGACTTGTTTTTTTTTAACAATCCTCTTCCCTTAAAGGGCACATCGGCAGTAGATCTAGATCTACAATAACATTTGCAAAAATAAAGTTCATTTTCAGAGAATATTAAGGAAGCATTGTAAAGTACAGTTGCCTTATGTCTATTAGCAGTTGACAAATACATATAATTTTAAAATATAAACAGTGGCCATCGGTAACACTTTTGATACGAATGAAATGTACTTAAGTACCTTTACTAGAATGCGCAACATCGATAAATGTTGTATACTGTAGGGAAGTTTTCATTGAAATGTAAGACTTTGTAAGCGCGACTTAGAATCCTGCTGGAACTTTGAATCCAAACAACATGTTTTGGCTTCGCATATATTTTATCTAAATGATTCCATCAATATATATTATTCTACATTGACGCATTGTCATTGGAGGTATTAAGATTTTTACACCAACTTCATTTTGCAGAACAACGACCAATTTTTGTTTAACGATATGTTGATACCTTCGGAAAGTTGACAGAGAAAATGCTATAAAACTTACAGTTAATTATATATTAATCAAGCCAAACTAATTAATATTTTACGCGAGACAATGTCTAACAATATATGCACATGAATGAAAATACATCGTGATTTTAGATAAGGGGAGGGTAAGTTTATGGGAAAAACATTGATATGCCCCTTTAATGAATCTGGCAAATACTTCACAATGCATAATCATATTCAGTATACAAAAGATTGTCATCGGCAGAGGAAATATAAATTTTACATATATCCACTGATCGTTATAAATAGCAATGAGTGGCTAATATTTTGTGCAATTTTTTTTTCATCAGCAGCATTGAAAATGTTCTCAATGTTTTGTAAAGCCGGTCAACTATCTTAAGTTCTTCCAAAAAATGTTCAACTTGGTTTTAACAATGATCATTTGAATTAACACTTGCTCAGCTTTAATGACTCATTTTATGTTAGTGATTTTATACATTTCGTGTCATTATTTTCTGTTGCTATAAACAAAACAGTTGCTTCCGCGTCACGACAATTAACTTCCGGGTCAATATTTTGTGTGCAAACTACACTGTTTCATGATAAATTTTCAAGAATCATTGCATAAAAAACAAAAGAAATATACATACCTGTACAGAAAATACTCTAGATATTCAATTTGCATCGAAATTTTGGCAGCTCAATCTCTAATAAATCCATGTAAGAACAAACTTTCTCCGAAAACGTTGACGAAAAATTCAACCACTCGTGTCAGTTTCTTGCCGAATAAAATGTCATTAAAACTAAAATGTGTGTTGAATGCCTCTGAATCGATTCGTGAACACGATATTTCCCTGTTTTGTTGTTTTAAGTTATATTTGTGTATTAAATCAGACAAATAGTTGATCGTTTGCCGTTTTCTCGCGTTTCTCTGAAATGACGTTAGCGCCATAACGGTCAAAGTTTTATTCCACGCCACAAGGGATGGCATCAAATACCAAAATCGGTATTCGAATATCCGCTTTTCATTCAATCGAATATTCCAATATTCGCATACATTGGTATTAACTATTTTGAACTTTGTGGCCTAGTAGACATAATATTTATTTTGTGTATGACATATTAGTTCCGAAAGAGTCAGTACCGTAATATTTTCATTAACAAATTGCGCTTTCTAATTAATGTACTTGTTGCACAGTATAAAAACATAAACAACTTCAGTACCCATTTTAATTGTTCTTTTAATCAAATAGTTTAAACAAAACACGCATTTTTATTAATTTAAAAACGCTCCGATAATCATTAGTTTATCAGCATATTTGAGCGAAGTTTCTCAGATATAATGACTGCTAAAATTTGCGATTTTACTTCTGTTATTTATAGGTAATTACTTCTTTCACAAGTCTAAACGCGAGTTGCAATTACAATTAACAGTTATATTTTCCTACTGTCTGGTGTAATTGCGTATTACTGGCGACTAGACGATGGGCGACCGACGCCGACCCGTATATTCAATATCTTTTAGTCTGACACGTTTTAAAGGCCCTTACTATTGAAAACACGGTATTAGGTATCTATTGGTGAAATACTGCCGTTATGTTGACAGAAAAATACTTTCTACAATCAGGAACGTATTGGTTTTTAAAAACCCATACAAATTTGCGAATATTCGAATAGCGTTTTAACTATTTGAATGGCAATCATTCAATCGAAGAATTGGCTCAGCTGGAAAACTTATGCTATGTGTGTATCTACTAGATTTTTTTACAAACTGATTACAAATTACAAACAAAGTATACAAACTGATCTTCTGCTATATTTGACATGTTTGCAAAAACTAGGATGCCAACATGTCCGCAAAAATTAAATGTTCCTACAATATGCTTTAAATGTATTCCATTATAAACGAAACATTACGCAATGAATGCTTCTTATCTTATCTTAACTTATCTTATCTCCATATTGAAACAAATACTGGCATACTTAATTATATTAATTCGACAGACGTAATGAAATATTTTCGACTGATGTACAACCTAGATTGTTGCCTTTTAATTAACCAGAATCGGACATTGCATTAATTAAGTAATCATGCCTTAATTATTACTGGACAACTAATATATAAATACCGTAAAATTGAACGGTGTTAAAATTAGATGAATTGGTAAATATTCTTTGCGTGTCAGTTACATTAGGCAACATAGACATAACAAAGACATCCAACGTGATCATGATGCATTTGCGATATTTCATCGAGCGTAGTATATACAAAACAGGATCTAAATAATAGGTCTAGAAAATCCGAGCATTTCTAGAAAGAAATAGTATAAACACTATTTAATCGTCCATATAACCCCCCACACACACACACACACACACACACCCCGCAAACAAGGAAATGTACAGTGTCCGATGTGGTCCGGTGAAGTAAAACTATTGCAAACAGTATGCGTGACATTAATTTTTTTCATAATTTCTTCTGTCGTACATCTCATCTATATCACAGTACTAATGACAATATTAAATCTTCGATAACAGAAAGTTAACCAGGGCGATTATACAAACTAAGTATTAACGTGAATAACTATTAATTGATGGAAAAACATGTCCATTAACACTATCTATATATCACTATGAAAGGTGATTTCCGGAACCTACGTACCGACAATTAAGCAGGGAATTCCTCCATTCCATTGTCCATTCATGCAACGCATATTAAAGTTAGAAGCAGGGTGTTCATGACCAGGGCTTCCTTTCACCACCTCGTATCCAGGTTGACAATAAACATTCGCATATTATCTTGGTATGTCTTACTCTTCCTTTGCCGTGTCTTAAAGTTCCCTTAAAAATATAATATTCACCCATACAATTTCCGTAACGTAATACTTTTCTGTTCATTTCTTTGCAATACATATGGTTGCATCACATAGCGTTAAAATACACATTATAGCAGTCGAGTAGTAAGCTTTTATAAATTGCAAACTTTTGATCCACAGATCGTAGGTTCAAGACCTAGAAGGGGCACAACCTTATTATTATTATTATCAAAAATGTATATTATTGCTATTATTATATGTTGTGATATCGTTAATAATAAAATGCACGCATTAATAAAATACCATATTATAAAGTTTCTTAAATTGTTAACATCATCTTTCTCATTTTTATTATTATAAAAATTAATAATAATAATAATATTATTATTATTATTATTATTATTATTATCATAATTATTATTATTATTCAATAAGACCAGTATCCTGATTGTACTCTTAAAATTATATACAATCCATCAATTGCTTGATTGCGTTACATGACCAGTTGCGGGGCGTTATATATCATATATACAGACACCCCAGAGCAAGGTTTTATATCGTCGCCACATAACTAGGTCTCATACAGACACCCCACAATATGGGGAACGTCTATATATATTTATATTTATATTATCCTTTATTTTATGCCACGATTGATATATACATTTCAGTTTTGTTTTAAGGCCCATTATGTGGAGAAAGTCCTTTAATGATCAGTGCCTCCAATTCCTTTATTAACACACACTACGCTTGCGATATTTGTTGCAAATGTGTTGTCTTGATACCAGTCCTTTTTTTGTTAAACATTATATATATAGTTTTTTTTGTGGTGGGACCGTAAATTAATGTACAGTACGGCTAAATATAGTCATATCAATTTCATAAATGTGTTTATACTTAACATAAAACAGATCATCGGTATGTGATAACGTTGTAATACAAATATAAGTGTCGTTAGCCGTAAGACAATTATACGCAATGCTAGTTGTTAGTTACCTGTCATTTATATTGTATTCAGGTAGTTAGTATAAATAATTTAAAAAACAACGATTTAAATAACAACAACAACAAACAAAACAACCTTACCACTGAATTCGTGGTTGACTGCTTCATTTCCCAAATAAAGTCCAAACAATATTGTGGTAACTACTAACACGCTAATATTATAATGATTACCACGCATGGCTATCATTGGCAAACACCTTCGAAAGAAATGTGGTTGTGCCCTATCTCACTATAAAGCTATTTAAGTAGTGTAGCAGTACACACGTCATAATGTTACCATGGGACCCAGACGTTTTACTTTCTGTTATCAGATTTGTTCTGACATGTTTGACATGTGAAAGTGGACAATTTTCACGTATGTTAAGTTCAGTATAGAATACTTCATAGAAAGCAAACACTTGTTTCAGTTGGAAATCACATTAAAGCCAATTGAATACAAAATAACAGGACAACGACTTGCACTTTATATGAACGAAATTTTACCTGTAAACTGCACTTAGAAAACTACGATTTTAAACAAGGTGATTGCGTAACAATTGTGTTTCGTAACTCTCGATTTTTCTTGCGAACGCCGTACAAATTCCATCCGAGCAGCACTGTTCGTACACAGTTTCTGAAACGGACCTTTTTGAATATACTCAGGTCAATATTAGGCTATTTTTAATCTATAAACTATACAGCAGTTAAGAGATAGTATCGTTTTCGTATAAACAAACCAAGTTACGCTATTATCAGGTTTAAAATTTAAGTTTTATAGGAAGTTCAATTTACATAATTTACATATATAATATAGTTCATATATAGTGAAAGCGAACTATATACAATACGTTCGTAAGGTATAGCAGTATTAACTTTACTTGATATCCTTCTTTTTTCGATAATAAGAAGCGCGAATGAAATACTGCCGATTTCCAGTTTTTATCAATAAAAAGGACGTTTCAGTTGATTATTTAAACTGAACGACGTATTGGTTGTGACGTTGTTCCAAACTATGGAGAAATAATCGGGTTATAGCAAAAGTTATATTGCAATGTAATTACAAAATGTTATGTGTGTGTATGTGTCGCAGTAATAGTGTATGAAAAGTAGAAAAACATCGGCTCAGAAACATTTGTTCGTCTTGTAGATGTGTAGTTGTTAATTTATACTCATTATTATGTATAATCATTGTTTTACCGAAAACAAGCCTTATTCGAAAATTGTTTCCAAAAGGGTCTATGTCTACAATAAGGTGATATCTAATAGCAATATAAAATGATATTAACAGAAAGCGCAGTATCAATGCAACCTACTTAAATAATGTTAAAGAAAACATCTTGAGAATTTTAATACAAACTGCTCAACACAAGTAGTTCAAAAAAGGAAATTTCCAAGCGGGTATCGAAGTCACAATACAAGAGCCATACATGCAACAGACATCACTCAGCGGCTAGCTCAGTTGGTAGAGCGCTGGACTACAAATCCGAGGATCGCGGGTTCGATTCCCAGCCCGGATACATAACTTGTCTGGGAATTGGTCATGAACTTATTTCTACGGCCATTCTCCCCCTACCTCTGATTCAAGTAGGGCAGTTGTCAGTTACTGGCATAAGTATGTGCACTTAGTACTGGTAAACCAGCTCACCCAGGAAAAGTGTGAGTAGGTTAACTGACCGCCGTTGTATGACTGAAATACTGTTGAAACCGGCGAAAAATCCAAACAAACAAACAAAAAGCTATTGTGTTCTTTCGAATGATATGTGTGCAAACTATTATATTATTATATAGACAATATTCTCATAATTTTGAGTCATAATGTTAACGTTTAAATGGTAAAATAACAAGACCTCAATTTTACTTAATAATAATAAGACCTAAACATTACTTTTACCGTCATTATACGCAAATTGATAAGTTAGTATTATTATAATTGTCGGTATGCATAGTACCTTTAAATGCATGTTAAATGAACACTGATGTCCTAAAAATTCTTGCAAACGCGTTTGTAAAATTGCTGGTCAGATATGATCTTTGAGCGTTTACTATAATAGCAGACGCGCATACATTTGACGGACAGTCGTAGGAATAGTATAATCAAAATCATTTTTGCACAGAGATGAATTTGGTCGTATTAAAATAATGAATGAGCAGCTTTAACTTCTTTGCGTTTTACTATTATGACGTCATCGGGTGCATTGCGCGTGTATGGATCACGTAATCATTAAAATAGTTTTACTGTCTAAGTGACGTAGCGTAAAATTATCTAGGATATATCGTGCCGTTTTATTCAATATTTTACAGCATTTCCGATTTTAACACTGGTTTTAACATCCACGTTCATTTAGTTAAATTATTTTCTTCAATTTGGATTGGCAGGAAGATGAAGAATAGTATATTAAGTTTTATTCAGTTTAAAATAAACATATACAACAAAACTATGCACTCTGGCTTTTCCAGTACTACTAATGTACTAATACAGCATTGTTTACAAATCAGATTTTTGATGAATATATTATGTGGACTTGCTTAGATTTATGCTCAGCCTTTACCTTTCTACTGGATAATTTATTTGTTGAATCCAATGGAAAATATTTAAACAAAGTATTTGTGTGTCAGTGGTACTAACTGTGCACCGCTGATAGCTGATCTATTTCTATGTTGCTATGAACGGGATTATATGCCAGGTTTATCAAAAGATAAACAAATAAATTTGATTCAATGTTTTAATCAAACTAGGAGATATATTGATGACATATTAAACATAGATAACCCTTTATTTGAACCAAATATCCAAAACATTTACCCTAAAGAACTTTCCTTAAATACATCGTGTTCATCGTATACAGATGCTGCATTCCTAGACTTACATCTTACTATTACTAACACAATAGATAAAACCAGTCTATATGACAAACGCGATGATTTTAATTTCGAAATTGTTAATTTCCCTTTTATGGATGGTAATATTCCTAGAGGCCCTTCCTATGGTATATACATTTCGCAATTAGTTCGATATACAAGAGCTTGCTAATGAGTTAAAGCTTCAACGACCGTAACTTTACACTGACTAAGAAATCATTAAAAGAAGGTTTATAATCTACACAACAATAAGTTTGCTAAATTCTAGAGATAATATGATGTCTTAGTTTCTAAATACATTGTTTCTTTGAAATGGTTCTTATCTAACGGAAAATCCCGCCCATCATTTTACAGTGATGTTTTGAAACGTGTTTGCAAATGTAAATATGTTAAAGTGAATGCTAAACGTATACTTAATACTTTTGTACACTCTTTTTTATCAAAAGGATATAATGCACTTACACTAAAAGCACATGCTTATTAGTTTTCGATACTGAATTTCTTTTATCGTTACAAATTTGGTCGTTTTAAAATGGTATATAAATAGCTTTTACTTCTTTGCATTTTAAAATTATCACGTCATCGTGTGCATTGCGCGTTTCTGGATTAAGCTATCATTTAAATGTGTTTACTTTCTCAGTGACGTAGCGTAAGATTATCTAGGGTATATTGTGCCCTTTAATTGAATATTTTACGGCATTTCTGATTTATACACTGGTTTTAACACCCACGTTCATTAAGTTTAATTATTGTTTTTCAATTTGGGTTGACAGGAAGATGTAGAATAATATATTAAGTTTTATTCAGTTTAAAATAAACATATACAACAAAGCTATGTAATCTGGCTTTTTACACCCAACATTACGGCTTCTTCCTGAAATTGCATGACGATGACCTGAAAAATGATGCCATGTCTTTAAAACTTTTTATAAAAAGACGAGATGTAGTTGATAATTGTTTTTTGTTCCATTTCATCGTGCCTCAGATAGCTGCAATTCTGCTGCTCTGGTTTGCATCTAGCCATTGAGTAATGAGTGGTATTTAAATTGAGTAATAGTCTCTTTTATTGCTGATTAATTTGAATTACGATGCTATAAGGTTGGTTTTTATTTACAGTTACATGCTTTGTGATTAATTCTGGGCCAAGTGTGAGGTTCGTGCGCACATAAACCGGTTTAAACCCCCAATGCTTTGCATTGACCGTTCCAAGGCGTTGACCCCGGTTTTATAAATGGGTGTTTTGTGTTTGTTATGTGTTTTTGTGATGTCCTGTGTATTGTTTTTGGCAATTGGTCACTTGCTATTAATAAAGTACCTCGGGCTGCTAATATGAGTTCTCTCCTTCTGTCGCAACTGGAGTTTCGCTTTGTTTATATGTTAACACCCAACATTACGGCTTCTTCCTGAGGTTAATTTTTATTTGCACTTACATGTTTTGTGAATAATTCTGGGCCAAGTGTGAAGTTCGTGCGCACGTTAACCGGTTTAAACCCCAAATGCGCTGCATTGACCGTTCCAAGGCGGTGACCCCAGTTTCATGTGCTTTTTGTGTTTGGTATGTGATTTTGTGATGTACTGTGTAATTTGTTGGCAATTGGTCACTTGCCATAAATAAAGGACCTTGGGTTGCTTATAAGAGTTCTCTCCTGCTATCGAAACTGGAGTTTCGCTTTGTTTATATTTAATTGTATTCAATTTTTTTATTTTTTTAACACCTTACTCATAGATCCATTGCATACAGAAACAATGCCTATAATGCCGTGGCTGTGTTTCTAGTAACAACGTCATATGTGATACAATTATCACTTTAGTGAATGAAATATTCAGGTTATAACATCATTGCAGTAAGTACACGTTTACTGGATAATCAATTTGATTAATAAATGTCATGTGCCGTCGTCTACCCTGACTTTTTTATCGCACAGGCACAACAAGTAACATACTGCCGAAATAGATTTTAGTAATATTGGCCAATACTATTTAAAAGTAAAAGAGTGTGGTTGAAAGTCTGGTCTATATATGTAAAACACAAATTTTGTGCACAACAGCAATGTAATGTTTTCAGCTGTATGAATACATTGCTTTATTGTACTTATTATTTTCCAATTCGTGCCACAATCACATTATAATATTTCAACCTTCCATTATAAGAATGTAAAATGATAATAGATTGCTAGGTTCATCAGCCGTAGAGAAACTCCTAATCAGAACAAAACACTATTTAATTAAAGGGGCTTATCAACATAGTTTTGCATTTTAAACAACATATACCAAATGTCCCGCAACAATAAATGAACGTGGACTTATCAAATAAAATATTCCACCAAGAAATCATAAAATACCACCGGTCTTGTTCACACAGACTTGAATTGTTTGTCAATATGTCAAAGCCATAAGCCGATTAATCATTCGTCTTACACACTGAACATTCAGTAATTAATATACAATACACAAATAAAATGTTGGGTTATTTGTTTGTAACAAAGGTACATACACATTCATTCAACTTATAAGCATAAATACATAATAGAAAAATGACCTTACATAAGATTTCCATATTCATACGTACATGTATATATAAAAAAGGCTTCAAAATGAAGTGATGCTAAAAGCAGCAAAAAATACAACTAAAACTATATTTGGCACAATGCATACGACACATAGAGTCATCAGGAGACAAAATTATTAAAACCCGACGCCTTCCCAAACAACACATATCTATCAAGAGAATGTACGAATGACAGCCCGACGACAAGTCGTACAACAGCATGTTTGTTCGCCTGTGTATAGTTATGGAACATCTTTCCTTTCGAATAAGTAGAACGAATGGTATAGTCGGATACCTTGGTAACTCACCGTTATTTCATTTCATCGCGATTCGACCTCATTTCCTTTGTATCATTTACATATTCGTTACGGCAGACAATACAGAACAATTCACTTTGAGTGTCATGTGTTCTAGCTTCTAAAATATTCACTGATAAGAAGCTTTGTCTGGGCTGAGATATTTAATCATGTTTGTGAACGAAATTAAACTTTAAACATAAATTGAACCGATTGCTTCATAGTGTAATATGATTTCGTTTAATAAATCGTTAAATTAATAACCATATTGAAAACACGATCACAATGCCATTCAGATATTTTATTGCGGCTTCCAATAGCCGTTAAATCAATTAACCGTTGCCAGTTCTTCCAGACCTCCCCTCACAGCTGAGTTGTTATCCAATCAGTTGTAATTGAGCTATTAAATACATATAAAAAAGCATCATGAAACACAAACAGTCTTTACGCTAAAAAATAATTGTCAGCCAGTAAAAGTCCTTTTTAAGGTAAGTTACCATTTATCCTTACAAAGTATAACACCCCAAAACACAGTGGATAAACCAACAGAACCCGATCCGGATGTTGCGATGCGATTTCAATGGTAAATTGAATAAGTATACACGGGTTTGTTCAATAATCTGAAAACAAAAACTAAGCATATATTCGAAAATATGAAGGCATATTGTACATATTTATTATCACAAATGCTTTTGCTTTCATTCGCAAATCTTCTGGCATGTTTGCTCATGTTACGTATAATCATTGAAAATCGATTGACTTAATTGAAAACAATGTACACCGTCTACATTTAAATATCATGTGCATTGTGATTCCAAGTTAAAATTCTCTAATTGTACAGAATTATTATTTTACTATGTATGAGGCTAAAAGCATGTATGAGGCTAAAAGCATATAGCTATGAAGCGCCATTACTGTATGCCTTAATGCATCGCTTGTGTATGCTTATTGCGATTTTTCATTTTCAGTGAGTATGACTTGTTGCAAGTTGTATATCGTGATTTTGTTATGTAGCGTCATTACTGTATGTCTTATTGCATCGATTGTGTAGGTTTATTGCGACTTTTCATATTCAATGTAAACTTGCTGCAATTCATACTAATTTGTAACTGTTTTTTTTTCTTTCAGGAAAAATGATCGAATACCAGTCAGTGTATATACTGCACGTTTACAACAGAAGACGTTTGTGTCCGTATTAAGCATTGCTGCGTTGTGCAAGAGGACATTTATGTAAAAATAAATAATTCAAATCATAATTCGAAACAAAACAAATATCATAATATCCAAAAGATATTTAAAATGTGCCAAAAGACATAAACACTTGGTTAAGGACATTTGTTCCTAAAGTTGGTTCAAAATCAATTAGAATTTCAAATCTTCCTGATGTGTTCCCACTGACATTATACCAACGCCATCAACGCCGATTAAAGAAGCACATCAAACGTTGGAATCCAGAGCAGAAGGATGACAATGACCTAGGTCTACGAGATTTCTTTGCCGACCTTAGATTGTTAAAAAATCAATGCTACTCAAACATATCCGTGTGTAGTTTTGAATTCAGATGACTTCCATGATTAAGATAAAGGTCATGTAGATGAAATTGATAGACATATCCTACATGTTTTAGAATATATGATATACTTAAAAAGGGTTAACATTTATATCCTGATAGGAAAAAGAGAACCAATTACACAATCAAAATATAATGATAATGGTGCTTTTGACCGAATATTTCATATAAGACACTGAACAATATTAAAAAAAACGCAAAAACACATGAATCATTAAGCCTAAATCGCAATATACACATTAATCGCAATCAACGAACGGATCATTTATGAACAATGCAAATAAGACTTACAGTAATTGCGCTACATAGACATACGATTATTGGCTTCAAGCACAGTAAAATAAGACTTTGAAAGTATTTTAACACATGCAATTTATATTTCAGTGTAATACTTATCATATTATGTACAATAAGTGAACGTTTACTTGTACGATCACAATGGAAATGATATTTAAAAGTAGCCGGTTGTACACATTTTTCAAAACAGACAATCAATTTTCAATAATTTTAGGTAAAAAGAGCAAAAGTGCCAGAAGAAAATATATGCGAACGGGGGCCAAATTATTTGTGATAATAAATTTATACAACTTTGCCTTAAGCGTTTTCGAATATATGCTTAGTTTTTCAGATTATAGTGCCAACCTGTGTGCACTTATTTAATCCGCCGTTTTGAAATCGCGTATCAACATCCGAATCGGATACAGTTGGTTTATACACTGTGAAAACCGACATCAAATTTGGCCCAGATTTGATCACAATACTGCGGTATTAATGGTTTAAAACAATCGCAACAACAATGCAATTGTTATAGCAAGACAAACATTAAGCGCACACCACATTAAAGGTGGTTATTCGCATTGACACTCAAAATTGGCAGATATATTCAAATGCACAGAAGTTATATGTAGACAAATACAATACAGGTTAACCTACCGTTCTTACCTATATAAACTATGTTTTTGAAATACATTTGTTATGTCATTATTGGAGGCACTATTAAATGCTCAAGTAACTATAAAATAAAAACTGTATCATCAATGTTTGTATTGAATTTGGCCATCAATAAATACTAGTCTATTGATTTAACTGTGTAGTTAATATTCATTTACATTTGCAATGTAAGGCGCTAGCAATTGACACAAGTCATTGTTATTTTGAATTAGGCACTTTTACAACGAAAATCAGCACTCTTAAAGTCGTTAAATAACAATAAATCGGACACAACATAACTAAGTAGTTCTTATTTATTTTCCGTGTATCAAATTAACTTTCTATTATCGTTAGGAAAACGTTACTAACAATAAAACCAATACTGCACAGAAACGTGTGCACAAACTCTGCAAACACCATTTAATGGACTGAAATAAATAGTTTATTTCACTACTTAATAACATAGTTGGTTTAAAAAATCGCAAAAAAATAACGAAACGATTATATTTAAGTACATCAATTGTCTAAAGTAAATACTGGTTATTAGCAGCATTACTAGGTGCAAAGTGCTTAAATTGACATCAGCAGTATTTTCATTCGCCATAAAGTCTGTGTTTATACCGTCTGTTCGTAGTTTGCATTCGTCGCTTAATTCATTAATAATTTCAACAGTGTTAAAATATTTCTACAGAACCTGCTTTAATCGAACACATTGTTCGTTTAAATACCTTTACATGTCATTGTAATATGCCTATTTTGGAAAGCAAAAATATAAAACCATGTAAACAATAAGAAAAAATCCTGAAAATGTGAAATGCTGAGCACAAGGTGTTCTTGTAAAGTACGACGCACACAGTGAGCCTTTTACTTAACATGTAGCGGTTTTGAAAGTAAATAATATCCCCAATAGTTTTATTTTGTTATGTATATTTACCTATTTGCTGACAAACGGATATATATGCTGATATTGTTTGTTTCGTTCATGCAAAATATCATTATTAATGTCAGTTAATGAAGTAACAAAGGGTGTATTTGCCGCTTTCTAAGTCTTAAAAGCTGATGTTAATTCAAGCACATGTTTAATTTGAAATGCAGGTACATCATGTTTAGGCATGGTTCTCTGCTTTAGGTTCATGTTACTGTGTTTGCATATTTGAACTACTATAATGTAACTTTTAAACCCTTGAGATTCGTTAAATACAGCATGCATTATTTTAGCTATTACATTCCTAAACATGTGTTATCGTCGTTGGTAGTAGGTTGTGTGAATATCATAGAAGAGTGTCTTTTGGTAGTTATTGTGACGCGTGTGGAAGTTTACTGAGTTGATGCCTGTCGTAGTATTGGTGTCGCCTTAACTTTTGTTCCTGAAACCGATATGTGATTTGTATTTCGGGGTACCGAATACAGAAAGAGATGATGCGGTTGTTGAACTATGTTGTACGTATTATAATAACTTGGTGTTGTTCTGATCGCCGTAGTAGCTGGTATTGTCAGTGCCGATGTGGTTGATGAGTCAGTTTACTCCGTAGAAAATGAGATTGGTGTTGTCATGATTGGACTTGACGTAGTACCTGTAACATTCATTAATGAAAACAATATGTAAATTATGTTCACTTTTTAACCATGCGTACAGTGATTATGACAATCAACCCAGGAGCAATATAAATAGCTCACATACTTTTCTTTGAGTTTTTGGAAAACGAACACTTTGCGTAAATCATTCAGTTGCTTCTAAAGGCATTTCCCGTGTCGCAGCCGTAATGCTTAGTCATGGACGTTGCAGTATGTTATTTTTGTTATCAATTCAAATTCGAATAAAAGTTACGAGGTGTTTATGCACATTTATGTTGCAGTGTGTAGCAACTGCGATAGAACTAGTATTCGTGTAATATTGAGCTTTATAAACAGTGATTTTACTTCACACAATAGTAGTGTACATTGTTAGTAGAATGAACTCGGTCTTATAAGTATGTATATTAGCCTATCTGCTGACAAACGGATTGGACCCGCCAGGAGCCATCTCTGCATGAGATCAGGAATTGATCTGAGTATATCTGTCTCTCAGGCAGGTATGCGTGATGACCAGGCTGACAGTAGACCACCGCATGATCGCACTTAGACAGGATATTTATATGTTGAATATTTGCCCGGAAAGTTTCCCAAATTTATGTATGCTGAGGTTGGCGCATTCGTGCAATAGGAGTCTTAACCGCTATTATTGTAATACACTAACGTTTGGCTTTTGATATTATGCTTTGAATACTTTAACACATGTTATACACAAATAGTTGTAAATGTTTGTATTATTTTAAGAAATTACAAATAATAACTACATTGTACAGGCCATAATTGTAATCAAGCACATGTACATTTGGGTCGCGTGCAGACAGTTAAATAAGTATATAATTTGCTATTGACGTTCTCTGCTCATCACTTTGTTTGCATAAAATTTGCAATATACCATGTCACACATTTCAAAACTTTTGGCTGACTGTCGACTGTCCTTGCTGGTCAACCATTTAGCTGAAATACTTTGCGTCATTTTTTCACTTATCCGTTAATGCCTTTAATGCTTCATGATGTAAACCTGGCCTTCCCAAAATCTATTGTATTATGTGAACACGGGAGCCCTGGTCAAAATGTGTTCTATGTGCCTTGTTGATAAAGTCAAAACATTGCAGTTTTATAAAATCCTTACCAATTTGCATCACCACCCAATGTTTAGCATCATGACATTGTTTCTTAGTTGACGTTCTGTACCACCACCATCTAAATATTGTTTTATTGATATGAAATGTTCAAATTAGGCCAATACTTGCTATGATGTAATTGTATGTTTGTCTTACAATATATCCAAATTTAATGAAGTTAGTATAATTATTTCATTTAGCATTATTTCATTTAATTAAATAAATTGGCAAATTCTCTCAGTGGTCATCATGGCTATATTAGCGAACGGATAAGGTGAATAACTAATTATTTCAACAAGATTGCATATTAAACTTGTTCTGTAAGAATCCCGATTCATTGAATGTATATTTTAAAGAAGTTCATTTATTTGAAAAAATAATACTTTTACGTCATATATTATTGTCGAATATCCCACGGCCAAATGTTTAGATGCCTTAGGGATTTAATCACGAGTGCCATGTAATTAGATACCACGCATCTAAACCTCAGGCCTTTGGTTTTGCGACACAAATGTATAACGTAAGTATTACCTAAGTAAACGTAAGTATTATTTCGATACTAACACTGCTTTTTACTAAATATTAAATCAAATAAGACCTTAAGATATTACGTGATATTTGGTTTATGAAGCTCCGCCCAGAACCATTAGCTACGGCTGTTCTGTTTATACTAGGTGTCATAAGATAGTACAAAAACAACAACAACACTGTGTAAAGTGAACAGTGTATAATTTTGTCAAATCACCGGTAGTCTATAAGAACAACAAAGCGTGGTATTTCGTCGCGTGACTTTCATCGATAAAAAGCTATTATCACACTAGGGGTAAATATATCGTCGGATTTGTCGGGGAACTGTTTATTTGGTAGCGCGTTCTTAGACTGTTTACCCCGCACATATTTGTTGCAGAAAAACCTATACTTTATTTTCTTCTTTGTGTATATGAAGGTAGGCGAGTGCTATGCTGGAATGAATTATAAACAACATCAAACAGTCGTTATTTTGGACCATCAATCGTATTTCATTCGTTTGTCAATTAATTTATCTGAAAACATACATTTTTGGGAAAAATTGCATCGCCGAATTTTATCTGTTTCTGTACATACCTGGATAACTGGTTATCAATGTGTCCATTGAGTTTGGTGTGGTATTATGTTGGTTGTTTGTCTCAGTAGTATAGCTGTCTATTACAGTTGATTCGAGGGTCGTGAAAATTGTCGCCGTTTTTAATACCGTAGCTTTAATAGTAGTTGCTGTGGTTGTTGTAGTAAGTAGAGTGGTTTTCATAGTAGGATGACTTGTAATAGCAGTAAGTGCTATTGTTGGCAGGGTATTTGATACTGTTTGCTTTACCGTTGTGGTTTCATGACAGACGTTATCGATCCAAGAACCATTGGTGCATGTAATGTTACAGTGATCTGATTACATCCGAGATATAAGGAAATATGGGTTGTAACTAGGTTTACAGTACACCACCGCCCGATCGGGGTTTGATAGTAATTGGATATTGTCAATATTGGGTCCAATATATTGCCAATTGTCTGTGATGTCGAGATCGTATCAAACCGGAAGGTAATTTCGGAATAATATTTTCATAATATTCAGCTCTCAAGTATTTAATTTGTATCGCTATTTACATTTTTGTTTTAAATATAACAGAATACTACTATATTGCAATGTATATGCTTAAACTACCTTTTTCTTTACAAACGGAATCGGTTCTTCAAGAACCATTCACGCATGTAATTAGGAAGTGATCTGCATACACACGAGGAATTGAAAGGTACGCGTTTTTTCCAGACTGACAATAGACCACCGCACGATCAGAAATGGAGATGTTCGTAACAGTTTGTATGTTCGGTTAAATAAGCTCCAGATTCTCTTTTATATCTAGATCTGGACAATCTAGAAGGCATTCACAACATTGCTGTCTCAATGTACTTCAGTATTTATGTTATTTTATTGTGCTTTGTGACTCTAGGAGACTTGCAGTGCGTTTGATGTAATTATATTTAAATATTAGCCTTCTATGAACACTTAATGAAAAAGCGTGTGGATAATAGACGACCATACAGATCATGGAATCAATGTCAAATAGCCGTTGGTTGTTGGTAATTTCTACTACTAAAAGTAGTCTTTTGTGTTTTACATACAAAATGGTGCAGGCATTAAGACCATTTCATATGCGCCTTCAAATATATTTTATTTCAAAGTTGTGCATATAAATGTATATAAATTTCCAAATATACACCATTCTAGTATTGTATACATGTTTGAAGAAGATAAGATCAGAAGACATAATTATAAAATGTTGTCCCGTCTAGCAAACAATCAGATGTTTTTATATACAACATAAACGCTGTTTAAATGACAATAAAATCATACATGGCACGTACCGGTTGATTCGGGGCTAGTTGCTGCAATTTCGACATAGACTCCTCCAAATAATATAAATGTAACTACAAATATGTTAGATTCCATTACGTGAAACATCGTTTATAACACACCATTCTTTGCGACCTACTAACTACTCCATACAAACGGTTTATGCCATATCTCTGTGCAATTGTTGAACATTTATACATCTGAGTATTACTCGAACGGGTGTGAAACTGAAGTGTGCCCGTTAGTTTATTATGATAATAACGCATCTGCGTTACAAAACGAACATATTTTACTAATGTTGTTAGTCATAAGTCGTGAGGTAATAAATTTAATGTGGTTAATCTACCAAGCTCATTCAAATCAAATGCTAACATTCTTAGAATCTGAATACATCGTATAACAGGTCACGTTCAAGTGACCTTACGAACAATAACACATCAGCCCTGCTTAGTCTGACGTCAACCAATCCATGGCCGATTACACAAGGACAATACAATATAGCGGACTAACGGTATGTCACGCATAAAAACATCGGTCAAACAACCTAAAAATAAATAAATAAATAAATGATTAATTTATTGATATTAATAATTTATGTAAAATGTTATATTTTTTTCAGCATGCAGTTTCCACCCCTATGCATCAGTACAACGGTAAGAAGATAGAAAGAAGAAAAAACGCCACAACATGTGTGATACTGTTCTCTTCCAACTTCACAATACAAGAAAGTTCATAAACATAAATTTCACTTTCCATCTGTGCTATTACTTTTGAAAATCTAGTGGATTTATTATGAGATTATAAAATGTCAAATGTAATAAGAAATGTCTTAAAATAAGACAATCGGCGTTGACATTAATATTGAGATAACATGTGTACCCTAAACATAAATATAAGAGGGCCAAGATGATCGGTTACGTGGCTTCTCGGACCACATATTTTTCGGTCCCCACCTAGACAAGGCGAATTATCGGACCCCAGAGATTTTGAGCACCATAATAAAACTTCTCAGATCCCAAAATGTATGTGTGATTAATTCCATAATTATTTATATTTGTACCGTGAAAAAACGATCATACCGCACCATGTTTTCACCTGTGATACATGAATAACCTAAATACTTCACGTTAACATCATAAGTATATAAATTTGTTCAATAAATTTAACAAATTTGAAAATTATGTTGTATCAGACGCGTATAGTTATGCAGGTTTTATGTAATATACCCTACCTTCATATTGGGAGTTATCTATGCATAATACATACACATTTCGAAGTCAATTAATAATTTATACTGTGTATTCTAATGAAAAGCAATCTTCAGAGAACATTCGGCGCATTAAAAATAATGATAGCTTCCATTTTTGATAACATAAACATAAAATTTCATTACACTATGGTGATTAAAAATTATATTCGGTAGGAATATGATGTTTCAAGGATTTCTTTGTATAATTGGTATTGCAAATAATGTATTAATGCTACGCAAATGAAGTAAAAGTAACATTAATGACATTTCGACGTTTTCCGAGACTTATTTTACCACATATTAATTATTGAAGGATATCTTTTTTATTGGTTGATCAACATCTACTGGAGAAGTTGATAGAAATGTGCAATTCTATTTAATTCTTAATAGAACGCAACTTCCATTCAATTTCAAATAAAAATGCACAGTAAAGTTATAAACGTAAATTCCCCATTTATTGAAATATTCGCTCTTATGATTCTCTGGACTCTAATTGATGCGTGTATATTATAACGGCTATACACCGGCAGCTGAACGCGCGCTAAATTTAGCATGATCGTGTCAGGTGAGTGTGTTGAACTCTCTAGAATCAATTGTTATGTATAGAGCTAGCCGCTAGGCTAAACAATTTTGAGAACGAATATAATATTATGTTCTTGACATACAATGAGAAAATATGTTCATAATTATGTTCAGTTCTACAGTACATGTCGAAGAAATGATTATAACTTTATGTTAACCGCTTATGTAAACAATCATGTACAGTTTAATCCCCCAAAGTATGCAACAGTTGTTGGTATACATTAAACCATTTTTGTAAGTTTGCATTCCCTAAAAATTGGAATTTGTCTCATTCTAATGGTATTCCATTTTCCCGCTGCATAATTATCGCAAGAAATCTATGTCAAACGTGATCTTAAACAGATACGCCGAAAAAACAACTTTCTACAATAAGAATTTTATATGAGCCGCACGGACAGACTTACGGACTGACCAATACACGTAAGTCATATATTGCCTCATACTACGCTACGCTGGGCATTCGGCGACTAGCCACTGTACAATAAAGACGTTAAACCTCTGCATCGTATGTCTTCATTAAAAAAAATACTACATGGTGGCAAAGTGTCAGTGAACCCAAAACAGACTGTAATGTATTAGTACATTTATTAAGTGACAGAAAAATGGCGTGTTTTAGTTTTACTAATCCGGATAATTTTCAGTTTTATTAACCGGCAAAATGGGAAAAGTGGTTTAAAGATTTCGCATGACATCGGGATTTAATTTAATGGAAAAACCTGAGGAAGTACAAGTTAATACGCTACTGTATTCAATGGGTCCGGAATCGGAAGAAATAGTTTCTTCATTTGGCTTTAAAAAACGATGAGTGCTAATCGTGGGACCTAGTGTCACGGCGTTTTATGCAACTTCGTGAAAATAACACATCATATTTGAAAGGGCGAAACTCAGCAACAGAGTGCAAAATAAACATGAATATGTATGTGCCGTTATTACAGACTTGTCCCATCTGGAAGAAAACTGCGCATTTATAGGGTAACACAATGAACTTATTCGAATAGAATTGTCGTAGGCTTGAGGCACGACAGGTCGTCAGAGAAATTACAGAATCAGGGAGCACGGGCTGCGCAGACGACAACGAAGGGCAAAGAATTGCCCGCTTACATCAAGTGTGTTGAAATGGAATGGAAGGAATATGTTGTTTACACCTTTACCGATAATGCCATACATGTGCGGATGAACAACTCATTATGGAAGCTAGGAAATTCTGTAAAACTAGACAACACGACGTTTTTATCGATGAGGAACTCGGTGTGTATGTGTATTTCATTTTTATGCCATGTTATTCAGGACAATGTTGTTATTCGGCGCGTAGGAATACACTACTAACTGGATAAACCTTGCCACTTCCTGTTGACTGGAGATAGGAAATTGTATCCAGTCAACCCTTTATTAGGTCACTGTTGCAGGTAGAAACAGGATAAAAATATTATATATTACTAATACATATTGATATATAAATATTTCGCCGTCTTTATCAATTTATGTTCGTACTCTCCTCAAACGTCTGTTGTTTCTATCATTTTAAAGTAGAGTGTACATACAATGAACAACACTGACTTTGTGTACATATCAGGCATATATAACGTTCCAAAATAAACATCTATCTGTGCATTATGCTAGTGGGTCAACAATTTTGGATTGCATAATATATTTTACTATCGCCTATCTGTGAGGTTATGTTTTGCCGTCGTTGGTTATTTTGTTTGAAAGTTAGCAAATTTACGCATAAAGTTACGAGCAAATGTGCATGAATGTAACCAAGACGGTATGCAATTGGCCGGTAAACACATGATTTGATTTTGGTGTTAATCCGAATCACCGACTTTATTGACGAGTTCTTACGGATTTTTTATTATTGTGAGATATGGCAATTTGCCACATTTTACTGTATAACTCATTAGTTGCACAACATGGGGGATGAGCTGCCGCAGCTGAGGTTTTGGTTCGCCGATCGATTTCTAGTTTTGTAATAAATGTGTCCGTATTAATATTCAGAAACATAAGAACCAATTATTTTAATGACTATTGAAATGTTTGCCTATAATGATTTTTTTTATCATAACTCTAACAAGACTGATATACCATACAATATGTGGAAGTTACGCTTTTACAACAATCATCTTTCATAATGTTTCACTTTACCTAAATGTGTACAGTTATTGCCACGTGTCTATTTGCCGGATGAATGACAAATACGCTCTATGAAAATTTGCTGGCGTCGAGACATCAACTTTGTATCACGGATTACAATTGACCTGTCGTTTTGTATTAGTGAATATTGTATATGCTGTATATTGTGTCCCAGTTGACCTCTCTCGCAATTGATAGCATCGTGGGGGTCTCCACAGTCCGCTGCTTCAAATGCAATTATTGTACGAATGTAACAATTAAGCGGTTTAATAACATAAAGTAGTAGGAGGTCATCCAGTTACTTAAAATGTACATTCATAATGTGTGTTTCTTTTTATTCAGAATACGTTTATATGCTCCGTAAATCATTTTAGTAAGATCGTTTTGCTGTTAATCACCGAATTTATTTAGGGCAAATGTAGGCTTATTTCATGTTGACGGCAAAAACAAACAATAGGGCCATGATGGCCCAAAGCGCTCACCTGAGAAATTGTACAGATGAAGACCATATTGTTGTATCAGGTTTGAAAATTAAGGTATCTGATCAATACGCAAAGGGGTATAGGATCGATCTGATTTAAAACATCAGTTAGTGCAATTGGCTAACTAAAGTTTGAGTTGGGTTTTGGATGTGCGGTGTTTTTGCTAATGGTTATCATCATTTTTCTATATATTCTTACCTGACCCTTTTTTATTAAGTCAGTGACAATTCTGGAAAATGCAGAAACAGTAGATTTTGATGTCTTTTTCGCAGACAGTTTTGAAGAACTTGTTGCAATGCAATACTTGCGATGACTGTGCTATAAGGTCACGTTTTGTTTTTTCTTTGATAATTTTTTGTCTAATGATGATAAATGATGTTCACGCAGGTTTTGAAGCCATCAATGTTGCATGTACAAAACACTGCATGCAAAGTTTGCATTTTTTTGGATATCAAATTTTATCAGTAAATGCTTATGATCATACGCAAACTGTGTAGTCGTGGTCAACATTGAATAAAAAATCGTGTGTGCACGCCAATCATTGATACTTGTTGATATTATTTTTTCCACACACAAGGGGCAATACCTCCGGTGTTTCTGGCCCGATCATGCTTAAATTCGACTTCACCCGTGCATAGACAAACTGTGCACGATTGGTGAAGATTGGATAAACAATTAAGTCTCTATCCTAAATAATGTCCATTTTCGGTACGTTTTTTTTCACAAACAAAGGGCATTTAATCTGGTGTTTCTGGCCCGATTTTGCTCATATTCGACTTCACCTTTAATTTTATGATCATATATGTGCAAGATATGTGAAGATTGGATGAACAATGAAGTCTCTATCCTGAAAAAGGTCCATTTTTGCATATTTTGTTCACAAACAAAAGGGCAATAACGTTGGTGTTTTGGTCCGATCTTGCTTATATTCGACTTCAACTGTAATCTCATGGTAATAGACAAACTGTGCAAGATTGGATGAAAAATGAAGACTCTATCCTGGATAATGTCCATTTTGGTATATTATTCATAAACAAAGGGCAATAACGCTGTTGTTTAAAATGCGATCCGGCCCATTTTTGGCGTCTGCTTACATCTGATGGCCATACATAAACTGTGAAAGTTTGGTTAAGAGTGGATGGAAAAATAAAGTCTATATGCTGGACAGAGGCATTTTTGCACTTTGTTTTCATGAAAAAAAGAGGCAATAACTCTAGTGTTACTGGTGTGATCTGGCCCAATAACAATACCGTCCGAGATTTTATGGTCATACACACACTGTGCACGTTTGGTTAAGATTGGATGAAAAGTGTCTCCAGCGTGAGAACGAAACAAATAGTTGACGGCACACAGACGACATACGACGGACAACGGACGATGCAGAGGTCCCCTATACCAATAGCTCACCAAGCACTTCGTGCTCAGGTGAGATACAAAATAATACAACAAAAACAAACAAAAAAGTATTGTGTTTCTGACCCGATAGCGAAGAAATAGTGTTTCCCTGGTTAAAGCGAAATTTGTAGTTCTAAAATATAAATATCGTTTGCATTTTATCATAAACACGCCATTTACACAATTGCTTACAAGCAGCTTGAGATCTTTTTCTGAATAACAAAGTATACTTTACCGTATATAATTATATTACGACTGGAGACACTATGGACTTTTTATGAAGTTCGTTAAAATGTCAGGGAACATGCAATATTTAATGGATTTTGACGAAACCTGTATACAGTTGAAACAATATTCGTACGCACTGTACACAGCTCGTGAAACCATAGACAGCAATGATAATGAGATGTTTGTGAATCAGAATTTCATTGTTACTGTATTGTCCAAAATATAATGAATTACATAGACAATATAATATCAGGTCATCATGGCCTAACATATATACATACATATCAAAGATGTCAAGAAAGAATTGAACAACACTCAAATATAAAGCATTGCAAACACTCAAAAATATAGCAAAAATTGTGGAAGCTTTTAAATTAAGATGTGGGAAAATTACTAGTAATCTTTTAGCTGCTTCATAATTATTTACTAATAAGGACTCGGTTGTAATATGAAATATATATATGTATCTGTTTCTTTGATTTGCATATGTATTACTTTTGTATACGTTTCATTGTATGATTCCCTGTCTCGGTCATATTGCTTTTATGTATATTATTTATGTAAATGACCAAAGGCAGTATGCCTAATCGCAATTAATCTTTAGATAATAAAATCTTTAACCCATGTAATATGAAGTGATTTTGTGAGTCACTCAGGTGATTGTTTGCGAGGGTGGTAGTGATTTTTGTTTGTCGCTAAAGAACGTTTTGTTAACCATGTGCATTGGAATCTTACACATATCCCTTACTACCTTATTTTTCAGCGGTTTGTCATATAACTTTTAATAAAACATTAATATTGTCTTCGCTGAATGTAAAGCAAATAACGTAACTGAAATGTGATAACAATGCAGTTGGAGAAGAGTTATAGAACAGAACGTATAAAAAGTCAAGTTATTTAAGTTTAGATTTAATATATGCAATTCTATAGTTATTAGAAAGTATTATTATTTTTTCCGCCTACCGTCCTACATACCTACATACCTT
This sequence comes from Congeria kusceri, assembly GCA_027627225.1. Classification (NCBI taxonomy): domain Eukaryota; kingdom Metazoa; phylum Mollusca; class Bivalvia; order Myida; family Dreissenidae; genus Congeria; species Congeria kusceri. The sequence continues at coordinate 396,391 of CM051024.1, forward strand.
TATGAGGTTCTACACTACTTTGTCACGAAACTATAAACGTACAATGACTGTTTACAGTGTACACTTATTATAAATTGTTTAATCCTGATTATCTCGATACACAAGCAAGTAAAACAAACTTGAAATGCGAGTTGTTTCGATACACATATACAGCGCATTACTATTTATTTTCATTCGCAAATCCAAGTATGAGTTTTGTTATGGTTATGATATCAAATGATACGAATGATAAAATGATACGAATATACAAATATACAGCACTATCTTTGTTGAAACATTTACTATTGGTGCTTCTCTTTAAAGACCTTTGAGCTATGGAAGACTTACTACATGTGAGCCATTGAGAATTACTTTATGTTTGCGAACTAAACAATTGCCACGAAATAACAAGGAATGTATGACACAAATATGCGTTAATAACAGCAAAATGTATGTATTAAACTTAAAAGCAGACATTTGACATTTGTTTAGAAATCATTATCGTAAAACGATTATTGTGATATTCCGTAATGAATGGCGCATTTAAAACAGCATTATTATTAAAGTATCGGTTTTTACGAGTCTGTTTATCAGCCTAATTACATTTCCTACGTGCACGTACACATTTACTGACTTGTCCGCTGGGCCAAATCGGAAATCGCGATTGAAAGAAAGCATATAATGGGCGAAAACCTACATATCAAACACTTCATTAATGGCAACGAAATATTATTCGTTACACTGTTAGTACCTCAGGGTGTATGGGATATACACCCTCAGTGGCATCATACCATACTCGAGCGCCACTGAGGGTGTATATCCCATACACCCTCGGTTACTAACAGTGTAACGAATATATCTCACCGACTACCTTTCACTGCTTTATTTTATTTGATATCACATGTAAATTAACGAAAGAAAACCACAAAATAAGACGAAACACAAACAATGACGTCACGAAAAGAAACAAAATGACGTAATTAGATTGTGTCATTAGACTGCTATGGGATATTGAAATATACCCGTGGTGTATGGAAAATACACCATGGTCATGTAACCGCTCTTGGCCATTCGGATTGCGTCTTTTATATAGAAGGTGGGATATACATGTGTACGCACCTTTCGATATTTATGAATATACTATTTTCCCAATAGTTTTGCTTTTCAATATAGGATAAATTACATAACGAAATTAATCAAGTTTGTGGTTTGTTTGAGACGTAACTTTGAACTCAAATTTAATAAAAGGCACTGTAAGTTGTAGTCAGTTTCACAACTGTTTTAAATAATTTACAAGATAGCCAATCCATACTGACAAAATAAACAAAAATTTATATATTGTTAAGTAAGACGTCACAGTCGTTACGGCATATGTTGTATAAAACACAATGAAGGTAACTTTATCTCTGACAACTGAATAGGATGCTAAATTGTCCAAATAAAGTCCCAACAAACACTAGGTTACTACTAACATGTTAACGGTTGAGAAAATACAACGAATATAATGTTGTTCCAACATACAATCAAGAAATTAAATTACTGTACACACGCGGAATTGTAACAATTGGAGTCGAAACATATAACTGTATGTTATTAGATATAAGTAACACATTGTTCTATAAACTCGAGCTTACTCAGTTTGGATCAAACTGGTTCATTTCCACCTCATCGTGCGTAAACACGTTTTCATAATAGAAAGCTCATCCCAAAGCCAAAATAGGAATACTGCTTCTATTGTTTGTGAACGATGGTATGCCTAATGAATATGTTCCACTTTGATGCTCTTTTGATTCTCTGGAACAGTCAATTACCAATTATGTTATTTATCAATTCATTAACGACGATGCTAAGTGTTTATAAATATAACATGTACATGTAAAACTAATCGAATATATTGACTCGTATATGTGTTGAACATAAGCAGGCAATCACCCTCCCCCGAAATAAATTATCAATCTGAGTTCAAACTGACTTCAATGCGAACCGAAACGCACCCGGAGCTTTAACAGAAAATGTTCATGACATTGTAATGCAAAATAAATACTTATAAAAGATAATACAACATTCAGTTTAATTACAATTATTGCGCTTATTTGGGGCAATTTAAACAGAAACACGTGAATTTGAATAACATCAAATCCATAAAGAGTTCAAAATAGCGCCATGAATTGCTGTGTATAATACTTGTATTTCTTCCTGATGCATAACAGCTTAGCAGTTAAAACATTTCTCTAACAACCAGTCACTTTCTAAGAAAGAATATGCGTACGTCTCAAACTATAAATCCAGAAGACAATACGTATATATTAAATTATGCATGTTTGCTTGCAATGATTAGCGTTTTACTCTGTCATATGCATAACGTACGTAGGTACATGTACATTTATTGTATTTGACATCACACACTGAGTGGTTTTGCATTTAGAAAGGTGATTAATACCCCCACATTCTGCTTTGACTTATAATGATGTTGGCAGATATGGTGCTCTGATCAATGTTTTTAGTTCCAATATCACTTTCTTTTAAGTACTTTAGAAATTAATTCACAGTTGTTTTACTATTTCGGCACTTGCATTGTAGAAACTTGATATTATTAGAAAGTATTGTTTATACATAAAATGTTGGCTAATGCGATGGTGTTCGAGTATTTTATAGGAAAGAATCAACATTTGAACTTAGGTTATATTATTTTCATACATATGTGACTCTCCCTCTTGTTCTATTTTCCTTGAGATAAACATGCAAAGTACGTGTCAAATCGCCGATACATTAGATAAACTACATGTATACTACTGTAGAATCATTGTAAGAATACCCCTCAATGCATTTAAAAATAATGGCGAGGACATAAGGATTTGACGTTTCACAAAACAATATAGGCCTAGGTATATGACACCACGCTTTAGGATCTTAGATCGACCTATAGAAGGTTATCTTCTGGTGACCTTTCAGCCTACCTTTCAGCCTACCAATCAGAGCATTGCTTTCATGTTTTTCAAAGTGAAAGTGTATCTATATTTGGCCTCAGAAAATAAATCTTTAAGCTGGGATCCCAGTGTGCGTTATTTTCAGGTATAGAATATCACATACAGATCATTTTTTTATAATTTCGTTTGTCAACGGTCATTTTCACAATTAAAGATCAAGACAAAATCGTGTCGCCTCCGGCCGTCCATATTTCGTTTTATGCACCATAAATTTCAAATTGTCATGTTACGACAAATAACATTTCGCCATAAGCTGTCGATCTGACGTAAACATAACCCATATCGTCTGTCAAAGGTCAAGGTCATAGTTGAAGGTCTAGACACAATGGATTCTGCTATATAACTTCTAAATGTCTGAAAAGATTCTCATATAAATCAAGGAGGTGCCACATTTGAACAAGGAATTCATGAATAATAATCTGCAGTTGTATGAAAATCCTTCCAGGAGTCATATCCACCGAGCTCCTTAAGGGAATCTTAACTTAAGTCATATTAAAGTGAAAAATTCAAATACAATTTTCGTTGTGAAAATAAATATTTTATGCTTGAAATATGGGAAATAAGGAAGCAGCTGTTGATTCTTAACTAGATTAAACTTACTTTTACAAAATAAACTTTAATGAACCAGCAACAACCTTAAGGAATTTTATGATTTGAAAAAAAGTTAAGTTTTCACTAAGGAGCTTTGTGGATATCGGCCCAGGTTTTAGTACATACCGTCAATTGTGACCTTGACCTTTCACATCAAATCATGGGTCAAGTACCCTTCATATCATTAAGTCATGGGAAATAATAAGCTGCAGTATATGAAAATTCTCCAAGAAGAAGAAAGCAAATATGGACGGGCGTATGGACGGGCGGACTTTCGGACGAACAGCCGCACGGGCAGACTTACGGACGGACCAATACACGTAAGTCATATATTGCCTCATACTTTATAACAAAGTAGTGCTATAGCCAACACATGAATTTATCACTGGCTTCAGAAACTATTCATTGTAGCAAAGTGCGCTTGTGAAATCTACATGATGCTGGAGTTTATTAATTCGCTAGAAAATACCATTTTTAAATAGATAAACATCGTCTCACACAATTTCTATTTATCTTTTGCATCATCTAGTAATTAATAACCACGGTGAAAATAATTTTAAAACAAATCTGTTTAACGAACATTTCTTAACACTGTGATAAATTTTATCTGAATACATTTTACTGCAAGAAACCCATTATATACATTATATTTCTCTATCAATGTGTAGAGTTAGAAGTTATCGATTGTATGGCTTTACAAAAAAGGAAAATATTGAATTCCAGAACTTTTTTTAAAGTTACTTCTTCATAAACACAAATCACTGTTGATTTGAATATAAGTGACACATTTAGGGTAGTAATTATTTGAACTCAAATAACATTCGTAGACGTCGGTAAATCCTGTACGCAAGTGATCCTTCTTTCTTAAATGAAGAAATCTCCGAATCATGTGCATTAGGATCCCCTGCCTAAGGAACACCTCCGACTCGTTTGCTTTGTGAGTGCGTAAACTGCTTAATGCTAGCAGATACACCTTCTCGTCTGAAGTTTTCGTCTTTCTTGACATCATTTGGGATTTCATCACGAAACATGTAAATATATTGTTCAGTGCTGTCTGCCTCAAGCTGTATCTCATCGCTGACTGTGTACCTGGAGCAGTCATCAGGCGGGTTGATCTCCGCATACAGGTGACAGTATTTCTGGCTGCCATCTGGAGAGCAGCATTGGTAGTAGCCTTCCTGAAGATGCGAGGCTATGGTTTCGTTCTCAAACTCTGCTGCAAATGCATCCGGATACTGAGACTGCAGCTTGCTGAACCTGAAAACAAAAATAATGCAACCATTTATAAGGCACACGAGTATCCAAAATGTCAAATTATATCCTATGATAAAAAGTAATCTCACATGTAGCAGCATCTCTGTTTAATGCCGTAGGCACTGAAGAACCAGGACTCGTAACACGTCGTGTGGGTGAACTTGGTTCCAATCCCGGGAAGTATTGAGTCATTGCGGGTAAACGTGTAGTCCTGAAATATATTATATTCAATTTATATCTACATCGTTTCCACAACACGATATAATTAAAATGTTACTTTCTAAAAACTAATTATTTAAAAAAGACATTTTCAATCATATACAATTTCTTTCTTTATGCACTAACGTGCCACTGTCATATTGTTTAAAAAAATTGGCACAGTTATCCAACTGTCGCAACTGCTTAACACTGTTAAACTATTTTGATACAATTTACGAATCAGCTAGGCTAGACTTACCTCCATCATAAGCACTTCCTGACAAGGACAGGGCAGTGCATACACAAGCTGCTGCTGAATCCAGGACTTAAGACCGTCCTTGTGCTGATCGTAGTACTGTTGACAGCGGATCTAATTCCACATTGACTCAGAAATAAGTGTTACATTATACAGCCATCGTCCAGGGAAATCTGTAATAAAAATATTATTAACAATTGATTTTCGAAGTCCATTAACACTATTATTCTATCAATTGTTTTCTGTTATAAAATATAGTATTATACTACATTGCATTAAAATCCAATCACATTACATGGCATTGAATTGTATCATGTTCTGTTGCGTTGCTTTCTGCATGTTTATTTTGCACATTGTGTAGTATCGTATTGTATTGTATTTATTGTATTATACAGCACTGCACTGTACTGTACTGCACTGCACTGCACCGCACTGCACTGCACTGCACTGCACCGCACTGCACTGCACTGCACTGCACTGCACCGCACTGCACTACACTGCACCGCACTGCACTGCACCGCACTGCACTACACTGCACCGCACTGCACTGCACTGCACTGCACTGCACTGCATTGCACTGCACTGCACTGCACTGCGCTGCACTGCACTGCACTGTACTGTACTGTACTGTACTTACTGTATTGTACGCTACTGTACTGTACTGCACTGTACTGTACTGTACTGCACTGCACAGCACTGCACTGCACTGCACTGCACTGCACTGCACTGCACTGGACTGCACTGCACACTGCACTGCATTGCACTGCACTGCACTGCACTGCACTGCACTGCACTGCACTGCACTGCACTGCACTGCACTGCACTGCACTGCACTGCACTGCTCTGCGCTGCACTGCACTGCTCTGCTCTGCACTGTACTGTACGGATCATATAGTAATGTAGTATTTTACATTGTATTGTATTGAAATGTATTAAATTTTACAGCACTGTAATGTACCGTACCGTATCGTACAGGATAATAACGTATCAAATAACATTTGATTGCCGTTCAATTATTGTATTGATTTCAAGTACTATATTATATTACCTGGGTAAACATTTGAATTCTGGTTTAGAAGAGTAAAGTTGCGTCTGTGTGACAATACCGTGCCAGCGTAGTCCAGATGTGTGTAACCACTAGCAATCGGTACTTCCGGTAATGGTCGGATACTGAACTGTTCCCGGTCGTAGTTGAACATAATGTACGTGTACATGCCGTCAGACACCAGACTTACTTGCATTGACAGGTTCTGAAAGATCAGCGAACTTTGAGTTTTAATTCAAATTTCAACACGATTTGATTGGAGATGAAAATATAAAATGCAGTGTTTAGAATGTTTGTACCTGGTGTTTGACGAGTTCATATCCGGGTTCATAGGGCGAGTGAACAGTCACGTGCTTTCAGGTGGCGACCAAGGCGACACTGACAATGAACTCGGTCTGGTTGTTATATCGGCGAATGAGGTCCTGGATCTTGTCCACCTCAGATTTGTCTTGCTGCTGGTCCGTGAATACGTGGATCCATAGTCCTCCATCTGTTATATTTTTGCTATCAATGTTGATCCATAACGGAGCGATAACGATGTGCTTCTCTACCGCATCTGTCCATTCGCTGACATTGTCTCCTCTATACTGACTTTAGCATTGTTTTTTTATTTGTCTTCCAAACAGTGACGGTTTAAACCCTCAATGCTTTACTCATGTGTGTTTTGTGTTTGTTATGTGTTTTTGTGATGTCCTGTGTATTTGTTTTTGGCAATTGGTCACTTTCCATAAATTAAGGACATCGGGCTGCTAATAAGAGTTCTCTTCTGCTGTCGCAACTGGAGTTTCGCTTAGTTTATATTGTAATATTACACCTTTTAAAACAAACCCATTTTGACTTAAATAGCCGTTTTCTGTATTTGTACTCATGAGGGTTAGCTGCTTTCATATTTTCCAATCATTTGACCTCTCATGAATTTCTTAATAATGTATAAACCGAAACTAAACTGTAATAAGAAACTAGAGTTATATAATATTACATAAATGATCCGCCTTGGTAATGATGACGTCATATAAGTTTGCCAAGATAATGCACCAAATTCAGAAACGTACTCTGATCCATCTGATATATTCTCCGCAGTACAGCAGTCTTCCCGAGATGTGGTAGGCCTTGATAATCTCGTTGTCTATATCTGTGTAGTTTCATCCAGAACTGAACTCCAGCAGAATAGGCTCTGTGGGAAATTGTAAAATATGAAGGCATTCAACAACATTTTCAATCGTTTACATCAGCCGCATTACTCAATATCACTGGCATAAATACATGTACCAGTTATTAAAAATAAGTGTCAAAATTAGGGGCAAGGACAGCGACTTATTTTGAACGGGACACATCTGTATATCAATAAAAAGGGCACGAGTATCATATAATATAATGATTATATCAAGACGTATGGTAGAAAAGTACTTAAATTCCAAAGTGTATTGTATATATATATATATATATACGTTTTTGACGTTTTTGGTGTTAGATTTTATTTACTATAACAACCCTGATACGGGTTTCCGTGAGGGAACTGCTCTGTACACGCGCATTTGAATCCACCAAACGTGTTTGTACACTCTGCATTATGACCACAGGCAGATTGTAGACATTCATTGATATCTGGAATGATAATCAAATGAGACTGACCAGGGACTAACCTTTTATAACTGGTGATCATCCTTTATAAATAAAGACTTTGTCTTACAGCTACTTAGTAAGTCGTATATTGGTTTGAATGTCTTGTATTAACACGCACAACATATATCAGTGCTGCATTGCATAAGTAATCACTTTTCATATCTCCAAACTATCATACATTACGCATAACTGTTTTATTTACCTATCTTATTTATTAAGTCTACCTAAATTACTTACAAATCGTATCTTGTGATCACATCCCTGACAAATGCTTCTCCAACAATACGTTTGTTTTGTGTAAACGTGAATCGGTTATATGAGATTTATATTCTTACATAGATTTATTTACTTATTGTTGAGAGTCTGACATGATATATGCAACATGCTTACTGCAATAAATAAGTTGAGAGCTAAGGATATCAACAACTTTTGCGACATTATCTAACTACATCAATTTATAATATGAATTTGACAAATATTGAGTGATGAAACTCGCCCACAATAACTAACCGTTTTCACAGCTAGAGCCAGTAAATCCCTTGTTGCCAACACACACATATCCACCGTCGAGGTTCACGCATACCCTTGTCTGGTTGAATGCATGTCGGCAATAAAATTCACCACCAAATGAACACTCGTCTATGTCTATAAAACAGATGTGCAGAAAGTTGAAATACAATAGCAAGTGTGAATTTGTATTGAAATATCATCCGGAATACATGTAAATAATATTATACAGAATTGCGCGTTGCGCTCTCCTCGATTCAAAATGCAAATAAACAAATAAATGCATCTACGAGGGATGAACCTTTTATGACGTATATCGATCCGGTAAATGCAGCTAAAGCCCCTAGACACGTCAGTAGGTCAACATCTAACAGACGACGCCGACACAGCTCTAGCTGTTCAAACACACAACACACAAAGGCTTACCAGTGCAGCGTTGTCCCCCGACACCATCCAGGTCTCTGTATCCAGCTTGACACTCACACTGCCGTCAGTGTTGGTACAGTAGGCGTTGTAGTGGCACGTCTTCCTGTTTTGGCTCTCATCGATATCTGGTATTTAGTGAATTTAAAATGTTATTCATCAATGACACGATTTGGCCTATATTAGTCTGTGTCCGGAGTGTTATACGTCTTTATTTTGCATGTATATAGAATATACATGTCTTCTCTTGTCATTTCTTAGAAAAGAATTATTGTTTTTTTCCATTTCGGGCAAATAAAGGACTATGACAATTTGCCAAACTGTAATTAATCTAAAATGTAGTGTGTAGATATAATAGCCCAGAAAGCAAGCCAATATGGGCCCAATATGGGCTATAGCTGGGCAAAAAATACAATATGGGCCCATGTGGGTCACTAATGGTATTTGTTTGCCCATATCAGACCCATATGGGTCCCAGCAAGGAACACCATGTGGGTCCCATATGCAATATCTTGCCACTATAAAACCCAGATGGGTCCAAGTAAAGTAAACCCATTCGGGTCCCTACTAGAAAGCCCATATGGGTCCCAGAAAGCAAGTCAATATGGGTCCAATGTGAGCTTAACTGGGCAAAAAATACAATATGGGCCCCATGCGGGTCCCAAATGATATGTTTGCCCATATCAGACGCATAAGGGCCCAAAAAAGGAAGCTCATGTGGGTCCACTGCATGTAAGCCCATATGGGTCCCAGCAAGCCACCCCATGTGGGCGCGATATGGGTTTTACCTAGGTTAATATACCTCATGGGCCCAGTGTGGGGCCCATATGCATTATCTTGCAACTATAAAACGCAGATGGGTCCATGTAATGTAAACGCATGTGGGTCCCTACTAGAAAGCCTATATTGGGCACAGAAAGCAAAGACATATGGGCGCAATATGGGTTATAGCTGGGCAAAAAATACAATATTGGCCCTATGTGGGTCCTAAATGATATTTTTGCCCATATCAGACCCATATGGGTCCAATAAAGGAAGCACATGTGGGTCCACTGCAAGTTAGCCCATATAGGTCCAGGCAAGCCATCCCATGTGGGCACGGCTTTACCTGGGCAGATACACCACATGGGTCCAGTGTGGGATCCATTTGCGTTATCTTGCCGCTATAAAACCAGGTGGATCCAAGTAATGTTAACCCACATGGGTCCCGGCTAGAAAGCCCATATGGATCCAAGAAAGCAGGTCAATATGGGCACAAAACGGGCTATAGCTGGGCAAATATACCATATGGGCCCCATGTAAATCCCAAATAATATACCACATGTGACCCAGTACGCAAGCCCATATGAGTCCACTGCAAGCAATCACATGTGGGCAAGATATGTGCTCTACGTTGGCAGATAAACTATATCGGCCCTGTATGGCACCCATATGTTTTGTCTTACCACTAAAAAACCCATGTGGGCCCCAGTCCAGCAAACCCATATGGCTCCCAAGAAGAAAGCCCATATGGATCCCAGCAAGCAAGGCTCCATATGGTTCAAGTATGGACTATATCTGGGCAAATATACCCCATATTGTTCTCAAAACTGTGTTTTGCCCATATCAGACCCATATGGGACCCAGAAAGCAAGTAAGCCCCTACGTTTTGCCCCTATCCAACCCAGGTAGGTCCCAGTCAAGTAAACCCATATGAGCTATAGAACATTTACCATATGGGCCCAATGTGGGTTTCCAATGATATGTTTGCCCATATCAGTTCGATATGTGATCAAAATGTTCCGTTAGTATACTTTTAGTAATGGTTCTGGTCGTTTTTTTTTCCTAATCACATATGATATTAAGCTGTGAAGACATCTAGAAAACATATAAGTTTAAGTCCCAATTGTATTCATTTATATAATACAATAATGTGTTTAATCGAAAAAACAAAGTATATATATTGCATAATGATATCATCAATAGCTAACTTTTACATTTTAAATGTCAGTAATAATGTGAATTTGTCTTACATCGAACACATCTCGAAGATATTTGTTTTCTGTATCTGCATTTTTAATATATGAAGTTGTTGATCGTCAAACATTTATTCAAATAACACCCGTTTTATCTTTGGAAATGATTACATTTCATCAGGACTAAAATAACCTTGATGCATTAATACATTTCAACATATACCCTTTTATATACATAAAAGTAGGGCGAACGGACCCAGGACGAACGGGATATAGCGCGAACGGAAAAATGGGCGAATATATTTTAGGGCGAACGGACCCTGATTATGACTATATTGTTGTCACCTACCGAGACAAATTAAGGGCATAAGTAAAATGTGTTAAAGGTAAAGTTCATGCAAAAATACAACAGTGCAAGAACAACAGTGCGGGCTTTCCAGAGATGAAAGGAAGTTCAGTCATTTCGTGATAATCACATATTGCATGTAGTGTTGTGCCAGACTGTGTGAACTCGGGATTAAACAAATACTCTAGCTGGGCTACTATTTTGACCTTATTTCTAATGATAATGCTTCCAGTAATTACTTGAATTTATTTACAGAAGAATGTGACTGCAAAAGAGAAAGGAAAAGAAGAACCGTGTGACAATACAACATGTATTGAGAAGCTTCCACTCCAGTAGATTTGCAAAATAGTAGTGATCATTCTGATTGTTATGGGGAAACATTTGTGAGATATCTAAATAATTGTCATTTGCCTGTAAATTACATTCGCCAACTTAAGATAAAACCAGTTATCTGAATGAGGTCAAAATTTTGAATATTTGAAGAAATTAGCTTACTTTTTGTATATATGGATATGATATTGTTGGATTTCTAGCTCGACTATTCGAAGAATATGTGAGCTTTCCTACTACCCCTGGCGTCTGCATCCGCATCTGAATTTGGTTTAAGTTTTTATTCAAAAGTTTTTTACTGCAAAACTGCATAAGTTATTCACTTGAAACTTGGAATATCCCTATGTCATCAACTCCAGTGTCATTGGCAAATTCTTAATAACTGTTTTGTATTTTGACAGAGTTATTCCCTCTTGTTTGCATATATTTTTCTGGTTAAAGTTTATATTCAGAAGTTTTATAGTTTGAAACTAAATAAGTTATTCACTTGAAACTTCGGATGTACTTTTGTCATCGACTCTTACATCAAGAGCTATATTCCCCATAACTCAGTTTTGTATTTTGCATAAGTTATGCCCTTTTTGACATATATTTTCAGATTAAATTTTTTTACTCGAATGTCTAGTAAATTCCAAACTTCTTAGGTTCAACAATCCCCAATAAACTACATAAGATTTTCATTTGGAACTTGGAATAATTTGATGAAATAATTACCCCACTATAAACTCAGTTTTGTATTTTAAAAAATTTATGGCTTTTCAACTTTCCAAAATATGTACTAACTGAAATACTTCGAATAGTCGAGCACGCTGTCCTCTGACAGCTCTTGTTTATATATTAGTCAGTGTAATTTTTATTAACCAGAATAATTAATAAATGCATTACAGTTATAAGTTGTTCCTTGTGGATAAATAAATACAAAATGAACAGAAAGTGTTACTGCTCTAAATATGATATCGAAATAACTATTTAAGCAGCTGCCTGTATAACTTCTTGCTAAGGCCAAAAAATAAATGTGTGTTTCGGGCAACGTTCTCAACAAAGGTTAGGTAGGGTCGGGATTGATTTTCATTTATATACATTTTTATTCTTAAAGACACAATTCGGTCAAAAAACGGTGAAAACAACTAAAATCTGACAACTACGGCTTTCGTGGAAAACAATTGTTGCTAAAAACTTTTGGATCGGGGTTTTTTCGTTAGATAGGGTCGGGTTGCCCGAACTCACAGAAGTTTTTCTTTTGGCCTAATGCTTTTAAACGCTAGTGTAGTACTAACAAAAATCGACAGTTTTGATGTTGTTTTTCTTCAAGTTGAGAATGTTTTGACTGTTTGTGTAATTCAAGATAATATTATTAAAATCATATATAATTATTTACATATGGGCAATAAAGTATTTTGGTAATAATTGTATATTGAACATGTTTTGGAAAATTGTAAGATTCATTTTTGCTGTACTAAAAATGTTAAAATTTACATTCATGATTCAATACATACTTTTAAATGTTTGCCTAATCAGCCCAAGAGATTCTACTGTGCCAACAAAAAATTGTTTTACATTTCGGTGTTCAGCTTGGCTTTTTCTCATAATAACAGGAATGGGTACTGACTTTTAACTGTTATTACTGTTGCTGGTTTTTTGAATTAAAGGGACTTGTTCACAGGTTGACGAATTGACAATTTTCAACTTTTTGTTACCGATTCCAAAAATGAAAGAACATTGTATACACGGGAGCAAAATAACACACTTACTAAGAAAAATACTTAAAAAAACCGTTTCGTTTATGACTAATCATCAGTTGAAATTGATAAAATTATAAAGCATTTGTAACGCTAAACGATGGAATAATTTGGAGTGTTTCTGTTGTTTTCGTTGAAACTGTTGACATCAAGTGGAACACTTACATAAAGTAAATAATTCATGGTGAAATACAGATGTTGGAATGGCCGAGTGGTTAAGGCGATAGCCTTTTTATACGCAGGTCCCGGGTTCTTAGTTTTTAGTCTTTAGTTACGATTTTTAAATCTGTCAAGTTAATACTTTAAATGGCATACTTCAAAAAATGCGAAAATTTGTAAACAAGTCGATTAAAAACTTCAGGGAATACCAGCTGGATCTCGACAATGTCGTTAGCCATTTTGTTGTTGACGCAACTACTTTGTGTAATGTTTTACAACCGGATTGAGTTATGTTTATAACCAAACTTAAAAGTTATGAACACTTGCTGTTCATATTTACAAGGCAATGCTCTGTATATAACTTACTATGCACACTTTTATGTTGAATTTAACATTATATTAAATACATTAACACATAATTATTAATATTAAACTCTATCTTTATTTTAATACGCACCCTTTTTAATCACAAATGAGGACATGGATATAATAATTGCAAGTATATTATGCAAGTTACATTAGACATACATGTAGATCTAGGTATGATTATTTGAATTTCTGTCTCACATGATGCATTTTCTGTTATTGTACTATTATTAAAATATTATGTTTTGTCAAGTTTACGGATGAGGATAAATAGCTTATTTGAAAACATTATGTGAAGTGTTTTATTATCAATGTATTAATAACTAACACCAACTTAAAGCTTTGATGATCTGGTCCAAATTATACTCCAAGTAATATGTCATTTATTAATTGTTGGTTGTTGTAAAGCTGTATCAGACAGACATATGATTGTCAAGAAAAATACATTGTTATTAGGACTACAGACTCGAAAGCTACTTGTGGCCATGAACAACCTATATTTATATTGTCCTGTCCTTGAAGTTTGACAACCGTATAATGTTACAAACAGCTTCGCATCAACTACCTCTTTATAAGTGACAAATTATGAAGAGAATCATGTTTGGACTTTTTCAGTAAAGCTTTTATTTAGGTTTTCCCTTCAGGACCAATCTGTGTTGCAACCAATATGGGACCTATACAAATCCAGGTTGTACTTTCTGCGGTGGGCGCATGTGGGTCTCCCATCAAGGTCCCATTTGTGTTTGCCCATAAGGGTCCCATGTTTAAACCACATGGTTCCCATGGTAGACCCATATTGTAACCCATATGGGACCCACATAAATCCCGGTTGCACTGTCTGGGGTGGGGCCCATGTGGGTATCCCATCAAGGTCCCATCTGTTTGTCCACAATGGTCCCATGTTGAGGCCACATGGGTCCCATGGTGGACCCATATTGTAACCCATATGGGACCCACGTAAATCCCGGTTGCATTTCTGGGGTGGGCTGGGTCCCATAACGGTAGCCCACATGGGGCCCATATGTAAACCCTCAAGGGGCCCATATGGGTCCTATCTGGTCTTGCTTGCTGGGAATTTCTCGATTGTTTAGATGAGTTTCATCACATGTGAAAGCCAAATACATTGATCAATTTTATTGAATCTTGTAAATTAAAATAGTTAGAGTAACGTTCATGGTACCTTTAAATTACCTTACTGTCCAAGTAAATAGAGATATACTGAGTAGTTTGCATATACCAAACGCTGAAACCGCTGACGCAAGGATAAACTATACAATTAATGATTAATTACCAGAACATATTGGTGCTTCACCACTCCATTGACTATCGTCATTACAAATGATTGTTGTATCATCCTGTGTGTTGTACCCATTGTGGCAGGTATAGAGGGCCGATGCGTTGAAAGTCGTTAATGGTGCGTGAACTGTGGATAGATTCCCACTTGGATGCGGACCGCAGTCTGTAGCAGCATAATATATTTATCGATTATGTAAATTTTGTTTACATAAGTTATAATTACATTGCACAAGCATTTTGAAAAATACCAGTTTTAATACTAGTATAATTCTTTTCAAGACTGTATATTTTTACACTTTTGTTTTTCATTCAATTTATTGCATAAATTTGATGACCGACATTAGTTGTTGTAAACCATATTTATGTGACAATGTACAAAATGCTTTTCTTGTAAGGTAATTTGACAAACTCTTAGGTATACAGTTATACCACTTCCTGATTATGTAGATTATTTTATCTGTGCTTAAAATCTAAATGTTAACGCATTTTGCAATACATTTTCTTTCACAGCCATTTGAATCTTCCCATTGACCGGCTGAGGTGCACTGAATGTATTCAGAAGTAATGTTGTTGTTGTGTTGAGTCTGTAGTCTATATCCGTCTATACATTGGACTTGGACAGTGGACAAGTATGAGGTTCCATTAAAAAATACAACCGTGGCATTCAGATGATGAACTGAGTTTCCACAATCTATAAGCAAAAAAAGAAGACTTGAACCTCAAATATTAATAGTACATGTATACTTTGGAAAATCAGTCGTCCAAAACTTCTGTATGAATAATACAAATCATTGTGATTTTGTGGGATAAGCATTTAATAGTATAACATGAGTGTAACCTATAACACGGCGGATCAGCTTTCTTCTGTTCTGTAGAACATTGTTCTATGTTCTTGTTATTCATATAATTGCACTGAGTTTATATTTTAAAATACAAGTATTATATTTGCAACTTTGCAAACTTAATTTCACTTTACAGACCTAGCTATTTCTTTGGCTTGCCATGTTGTATGGGTTTATGGTTGTCATTTATTTCTGTGTATGTTTCGGAACATTTTATGTTTAATATTTCTGCAAAATGAACATTTTGGTCTCTTAAACATTGATTTGAATCAGTCCAAATCGATATAACTCCTTACATCACTGCTTAATTTCGTCTCTTATTAACGTAGAACCATTAAAATGAAACAGTATTTATGTACATTGTATTTATCAATGGTAGTTCTAGCATGTATTTCAAATTTCGGGTTAAAACTACACTCTGGACTTTCCACATGCCTGTTGATTGGCATTGCAATGTCTCGGACACATTGTTATTGTCTGTAGAGCCATTAACTCTATATCCAGTGAAACACGTGACCTGCGCACAGTCCATGTATATGTTGCCTTCGTAGTAAGACACATTCCCATTTGCCACACGTATGTCCTTGTTACATTCTGAAATTATGGAAGTGATAACGCGTATATGTAACTATCTTACATTATTGCTAATTGCACAAAAACGTGTAAAGATAAATATTTTTTAAAACTATTATCGTTATTGCCTATTACATATTACAGAACATTACTTACTTTTTTTTTCATATATCGTATGAGAAATAATACCAAAATATCGATTCAGTACGTTTTTCTTCCCTAATAAAGAGTTATCTTTGTAAAATGAAATGCATTGACAAAAAACAATTTGTTTTGTGTTAAGTGATTAGTGACAGTGTGTGTACGATACAATGTTACTTAAAATAGAAAGAAAATTAATATGGTGTTTGTACGTAGTATCGGTTTTTTGAATTGGTAACATGTTCAATTATGTTGACTTACAACACATCAGTGCTGACAAATACCTGTTCGTTCGCAGCCACTGGAATATTCCCATTGACCGTCGGAAGTGCACTGAATGAATTGTGATGTTATGCTGTTGTTGCTATTGTTCTGCTTTTTTTTTCTGTATCCTTCATTGCACTTGACCATTGCCGTTGACAAGTATGTTGTGCCATTCAGAAATTCAACCGTGGCATTCATATTATGGGTTGAGTCCCCGCAGTCTGAAACGATAACATTTATCGTCGTGAATAGCCATTAGCCTCTCGGAAATCAACAGCATATTTTGATACATTCGGTCTTCGGCCGGTTTTTCTATGTACTCATGATCCGTTTTCCGTATCAGTGTCCGTAACCGTGTCCGCATACGTCGTCCGTATGGGGCTTTTCCATATGCACATATCCGTAATGCGTAATATTATTATTAAATACACACTTGCATGCAATTTGTAATTTACAAACATTAACACTATAATAATCACTTTTGATAAAAAAAATAACTTATTAATTTCAGGTCAAGATATATGCATTTACAGCAATTGTAAAAATTAAAATTTCCATAATGTCCAAAGAGTACAAAGGAAATATGTTTTCAACAGAACATTGTATTAGAATACAATATGGCTATCTGGTGTTATAGACTAAACAGTACATTGTACATTATACTTCTATGCTAATAAAAATTTCAGAATTAAACATTTTAAATAATAATTAATACTTAATGTTATTAAAACAACTTAATAAATACATATAAACATGTTTTATTACTGCAACAACGGTGGAGCATTGCTATTATCAATGTCAAATGTAAAGATGTAGTTTCTTCTTTTACATGAACGTGTATCGCATTGCATCGTTCCCACCGTACCGGAAGGTGGGTGTGTCGTTACTCCCTTGCAGCCGACAGCTTTTTTTCCGGCATTCTGTAGTGATATTTGTAAAGAACCTAGTCTTAAAGATATAGTTGTTCAAGTAGCATTTTCATCTTAAGATTAGTTCATCCCTAGTTTACGTTAAGCTGTGTTGATCAAACATTGTATCTTTCATTATCTGATATTTTATTATTTACTTAACATTTGGAACTTCTTAACTCAATAAAGATACCTTACAACGTGTATCTTTCCGTCAATACATTTTGTAAATTCTCAGCGGATTGTATAAATGAATATAAGTAGTTTTAAATACTGTGTATATTATCTTTAAAACAATTCTTAATTCGATAAAAATATATCACTTAAATGAAACGAAAAAAAAAAGGTAATCTTATTTCAGTGTAATATTAGTTACACTGTTAGTAACTGATGGTGTATGGATTATACTCCCTCAGTGACTACATACCATACGAGAGCGTAGCCAACAACTACTAACAGCGTAACGAATATATCTCACCGACTAAGTTTCATTGGTTTCTTTTAATTTGATCTAGGTACCTAAATGTTAGTCATTGAGTAATAAAAGCAGCGTTTATTAAATCTTATTTAAATCTTATTTATTTTTTTAACGGTCGTTCATGGTTCAAATTAGTAAAGACAGTGAAAATATTACAATAGTTAATAGTTATTTTATTCAACACATGAACTGTGGAATTTATATACTCATGTAAAAACAGATTTATTAAATTGGATTTATTAAAATAGAACAAGAACAATGCAGTATTTTGTTTTTGCCAGACACACTTTCTAGGTTGATAAACAGCGCAAACACGGAGGTAAGATGACTTTTTTTTTTTTTAAAGTTGATATTTTAGACAGTTCTTTCATAGTATTAAGATAAATTTGTTTGGAATCTGTATTCAACATACAAATATGCCATGCCACGTCAAGTGGATATAAAGTTACTTAACAAAACAACAGATTGTCCAGCAGTCGCCATTTTGTTTTACTTTCTATGGAGTAGTGACATTTAGCCGTGGTGTATGGAAAATACACCATGGTCATGTGACTGAACTTGGCCAGTCTGATTGCGTCATTTATGTAGGAGGTGAGATATGAAGATATACAGTATTCTTTATTCATTCTGTCACTGGATACTGCACGAATCGTCAATGAAAAATGTTTTCTAACACGTGATAATTGCCTGCGTGTTTCAACTTAAGCGATAAAATATGTCACGGATACGGACGCTGATAACGGAAACGGATGACGGATCGCACGGACAGAGACAAGTGGCATTACAATGCGAAATACTTTCTGTGAATAAACAAAACACACAACACGAGACACTATATTTTAATATATCTCAACTCCTACATACATGACGCGATCCCATTGGCTACGAGCGGTTGCATGACCATGGGGTATGTTCCATGCACCATGGGTATATTTCAATACCCCATAAAAGTCTAATGATGCAGCCTAATTACGGTTTTCAATCAGATATAAGAGCAGCAATATGTTGTCTTTATATAATATTAATTTACACAAAACAACTTAGATGCTATACTTGATCTACACGTTATATTGAAAATAGTTGTCGAATATAACCGTGGGAGTGTTCTGACATGAAAAATAAGTTCAACCACACACGTTTCTTTAATATTATGTTATTTGTTGTAAACATCGGAGTATGTTAAATAAAAAAATTATTATCGGTATATATCATACAACTCACCTCATATTAATATTATTATAATATAATATAATTAAATAAAGGAATCTGAATTTATGTTTTATTACTTATACGGACGTTTTATTCACGAATTAGACTTGCCTTTTTGACACACCCGCTCGGGAATGTCCACAAGCCTGTTGATTGACATGGCAATGCCTCGGTCACATTAGTATTGTCTGTAGGGCCATTAACTCTATAGCCAATGGAACACGTGACCTTCGCGTAGTCCATGTATCTGTTGCCTGCCTGGCATGACACATTACCATTGGCCACAATGATGTCCTTGGGACATTCTGAAATCAACATAATATAAGTTATATCTCGCTAATTAAACTAAGAACATGCTAGGATTATATTTATCCAAACTATTATCGTTATTGCATATTATACACCATTAATTTTAATTTGTTATTATTGGCTCCATATACATTATCTAATTCATTATTAAAAGAGAGATTCGGTACGTTTTGCATCTGCTCCTATTAATGTGTTATCTTTATAAAAAGGAAATACATTGAACAATCAACAAAACAACAACAATATGCGCTGTGATGTTTGTTTTGTGAATGGTGTCACTGTGCATGACATACACATATTACATAACGGCGAATTAATTCAATAATCTGTTAGTGTACAACCAATTTTATGAATCGATTATATATTCAATTACTTTGCCTTACAAAACCACACCGTCCAATACCTTTTCGTTCGCAGCCATTGGAATCTTCCCACTGACCATCGAAACGGCACTGAATGAATTCTGATGTAATGCTGTTGTTGCTATTTTTCTGCATTCTGTATCACTCAATGCACTTGATTTCGGCCGTGGACAAGTATGTTGTGCCATTCAGAAATTCAACCGTGGCATTCTTATGGTGGGTTGAGTTCCCACAGTCTGAAATACAATGTAATCAGATTTATCTGCGTGTGAAGCAACTGGGATGAGCCTAACACAGTGTGATTCATTTCAGTCTTATAGTACGAAAATCAAGCATTTCCGTAACAATACAGAAAATTCGGCACTATATTTAAACACTTTCTAGGAATCGAACATTGAGTGTGTATTATGTATGAAATAAAGTGAAACGTATAAATTATTCGTATGCGGTTTTCTAATACCTTGTATGAGTCGCGTGTGTACGGGCGTATTAAACATATCATGTGCGAAGCTACTTGGAAAACACAAATCGACTTGCAAGTTTTGAGAACACCATATCGTGTTATATGCAACTGTTTAGTGCAATAAAATGTTGCAATACCAAAATTGTTACGTTTATTTATCTACGAATTAAATTGTGTTATAATCACGTCATTAGATAGCCCATAAAGATTGTGACTCTTCAACTCCGAATGGCTATACCATGATGAGTTCAGCGAAAATTATTAGAGATATGTCTCTTTTTTGTTAGTTTAGATATTGCAAAACATGTCTTTTATTCTCATTTGCCATTTGTATAATTAGGGAAAAAGTGATTTATTACGGATGATGAGAACACAGCTATGCAAAACATTTGCTAAAGAAACCGTGTACCACTTGTAATTAACAGTTCGTTGTATATATGTTCTATATATTGACACAAAAATAGAAGTCAATGTAGATCTGCACACGATATATATAGTGTCTATGCATTCCGACGATTGCCAAATATAGCCACGTGTGTTTTTGACATGAGCTAAGAACAATAAACATAACATTGCATTGCAGTGCTTCAAATAAGTTTTGATGTAGTAGGTACATTTGCACTAGAACCTGATTTCTTGGGAGTAAATGTACACTCAGTGCGAAATTTATGAAGGTAATTTCAGTAAGAAATTGAATTCGGTAACGTAATGTCACAACAGAAATGAATAACATTTAATAATGTAGCAGATGTTACAAAATATAAATATAAAGTATGCAATAATTATGAATTTCTACACATGTATAATTTTTGATCTACATGTTACGCAAAAGTTTGACATGTGCGTTAATGTAAACACTCATTTTGCTTTCTGGGCGTATCTTGTGATTTTTCGTGCACGCGCCTTTTCTAGTCGTCTGAAACACTTCATGCTATAATATATAATATAATTTGAATAATAACTCGTTTTAGTGATTGTATCTTTCATGACTTAAGTACTGTTTATTCAAGAAACACACTTGACTTTCTTGACACACCCGCTCGGGATTTCCCAATTGCCTGTTAATAGACAGTGCAATTGTTCGGTCACATTAATATTGTCTGTGGAGCCATTTACTCTATAGCCAGTTATACATGTGATCTGCGCAATGTCCATGTATCGATTGCGTGCCTGGTATGTCACATTTCCATTGGCCACACAGACGTCCATGGCACTTTCTGAATAATTAACATTTTAATTTTTTATTTTCGTCTAGTGAACAATCATTTGTAAACTAGTTTTTCCTAAGCGTTGCGCTCCATTGGTGTTTTGTTATTGACTTACACCGTTTCATATATCGTATGTTTACTGTTAATTAGAACTAAACTTGTGTTGTGTTTTTATCACGTGTGGCATGATATTTCATCGTTCATCTAAGCATTGATATTCTGATTAGCGAGTACCCGTTGAGTACAAACTGAAATAGCATTGATTTATCTTCTCTTTTATTACTTGCTAAGAGGTAATTATTTATTTCCATTTATCTGCAATGTGATTAATGATGGGCCAAATTTCAAATCCAGTAATGTGGCGTTCAGATCAATTTGAAAACAAAGGCTTTGCATTGATGTTTCAAAGCAGTGACACCAGTTAATCATAGTGTGACTTGTGCCTATTCTGTATTCTATATTATATTGCATTATATGTATATATTTACTGGCTTTTCGTCTCAAATAAAGGACGTTTAGTTGGTAATGTCTTGCTGCTAATTCAACTTGTAGCAGGTACCAATTGAGATAAAAATGAGGTTTTGTAATGATTAAAGCTACAAACCAACATCGTATTGCTGCTTGTTAAGTCTTTAATCAATAAAAAAATGATTAACACATAGTTCACATCAAATAATTGAATTTAAAAATTACCAAATATGTTACACATTTACAAAAGTCCCATACCCTTTCTTTCACAGCCATTTGAATGTTCCCATTGCCCGTCGGACGTGCACTGAATGTATTCTGAAGTGCTGTTGTTATTGTGTTCCTTCTGTAGACTATATCCGTTCATACACTTCACCTTAGCGACGGACAAGTAGGTTGTACCATTTAAAAATTCAACGGTGGAATTTATAGGCTGCGTTGAGTTGCCACAGTCTGGAACAATAATATGGAATAACGCATGCGAAGAGATCAACCATTTGCCGATCCATATAAATTATATATTTATGGCATGTAAGTGTAATGTCAAACAATTTTTCATTTAATATAAATGTATTTTCATATTTATTACAAACACAGTTCATATCAGAAATCATCTGAAACGTGTCCTTAATTTAAATAATCAATAAACAACATTTAGCATTTAACCACAAAACAAGGAAACATGTACATGTAATCATCACGTATAATTATGCTGCATGTAAGAACTTGTACTACCATATTGTGCATACAATATATCATTTCATATACAAACTAATTTCATGTTTATAATGCTTCCTATTAACTTGGTCGCAGTGATTATTCATGCGTGCGTATTTTCCTATCGGATATTTGTAACTTAAGGCACAGATTAACAAAATTATATGTTGCTTGACAAAACCAACGAATTGTTGTACACTAGGCGAAATCGTATTAATGCGTTTGCTAATATGTCATAGGCCATCAAAAACTACATAAACAAAAGTGAAAATGCAGTAACAATGCAGTTTTTATCTGTGTATAACAAATACGAAAGCGTTCCTACACAAGTTTTTTACATTACCAGCATTTGTATTTAACTTGCCAACTACCTTTCCGTTCGCAGCCAAAAGAATCTTCCCACTGACCTTCGGGTTTGCAATGAATATATTCTGATGTAATGTTGTTATCGTTTTCCTTCTGCAGCCTATATCCGTGTATACACTCGATCTTAGCAACGGACAAGTAGGTTGTTCCATTTAAAAACTCAACTGTGGAATGTGTAGTCTGCGTTGAGTTTCCGCAGTCTGGAACAGTAACAGAAAATAACGCATGCAATGAGATCAAACATTTGCAGATGGATTACTTAATATGTCTGTGGCACTGAAGTATAAGGTCAAACAATTTTTCATTTGGTATAAATGTGTTTTAAGATGTATCACTTAAAAATCTTTGCAATTCTATTGAATACTTACAATATAACTACTAGCACAAACTGAAGTATAATGCTAATGCATAACATGACACTGCAACGTTTTGTTGAGTGATATCATTTAATCAGTTACATGTATGTTTCATTAAAGAAAGCACACGTGCCTTTCTTTACGCATCCGTTTGGAGTTCCCCAAGTTCCCGTTGACAGACACTTCAATAGTTCAGTCGCGTCGTCATTGCATACGCCGCCTCTAATTGTATACCCAGTTAAGCAGCTAATGTGTGCCGAGTCCATGAATCGGTTGCCTTGGATGAACACAGTCGAATTGTCTACATTGATTTCATCAGCGCATTCTGAAATTTGCAAGTAATCAAACTCAATGTATATGTCATAAGTGTAACTATATAATTTAAATACAATTACAGTAACCGCACCATATGTGAGTAGTAACCCACAAATATTTGTATGCGGAAATCATATGCAAATGCATGCAATTTGCATGTATTTAATGCTAACAAGTAACGTAGTTACATTATTTTTCATGTGTGCTTATTTTTATATTAGAAATAATTGTGTGTATCAAGTCAAACAATATCCAATGTAAGTTGCTTGTAAAAGATCAAACATTATTATAAATCAATGCAGGTTAACATTGTCGACTTCGAACCAGTAAATGAGTTTTGTAATAAATATATAAACACACAATCAACAAATTAACGAGCATAATAAAGCAGTCTATGACGAATGCGTGTGCAATTCTGTTTGTTATTTACATCACTAACATTAGCGTAGCCATTATTATTTAGCCTGTCAAATACCTTTTCGTTCGCAGCCACTGGAATCTTCCCATTGACCGTCGGATGCGCACTGAGTGTATTCTGACGTAACGCTGTTATTGTGTTCCTTCTGTAGCCTATATCCCTCCGTACACTGGACCTTGGCGACGAAAAGGTATTTTGTACCATTCAGAAATTCAACCGTGGCATTTGTAGTCTGTGTTGAGTTTCCGCAATCTAGATTAATACAATGAAAAGGCCTTTTGATATGAATACACAGAGTATTATATATTTTAATTGCTGATGTATATCCTTCAATACACGTATGTAAAACAATGCAAATAAATGATTATCATCATTACGCTGACATGTACTCTCTTTATACAATCAAACACATAATACTACTAATACATTGTCAACAATTCAAATTTAGTATTTACTGTACATGTTTGGTACAATGAATTTAGAGTATAAGTTATTACCTGAACGGATTGTAAATTGACATTATGATCTCACAATAGAAAGTATACTCACTAAAACAATTGATACATGTATGTGATTTCTTCTTGATGCTATATGCTAGATGAACATTGGTGCTGTTTAAACATAAACTATATAAATAAAAAAACTAAAGTGTACATTCTGACAAATAGACAACTGACAATAACACCACCACCAATGTCTCATACATACAAACAGAACCACATGCTTTCAGTAGCTGTCAGGGGCTATCCTATTATCAGTAAATATTTATTCAATACCACACTTACCGTTCTTAACACACCCACTGGGGATTGCCCACGTGCCTGATGACTCGCATGTCAATATTTCGGTATCGTGGCCATTTCCAATCGAGCCATTAATTATATAGCCAGATGAACACGTAACATGTGCCAGGTCAAAGAATTTGTAGCCGTGGAGTGAAACATTCGCATTTTCCACACTTAATTTATCAGTGCATTCTCAAATATTTTCGCACACTCGGATTGTACAGAAATGTATGATTGCGTAAATTTATAAACTTTATTCAAACATCATTACATTTCTAAAGACAAAACAGATACTTAAACAGTATGCATTGATTAGATGAAACGAACATAATTAAAATGAATAAATATATTTACCGGTCAGGAATACTTATTTTAATAATAATATATGATGGTTTCAGAATTCAGATTCCATTCATATTTCACTTTAACGTTCATTTTATTTTAAAACGTGCCTTTCTTTATACATCCCAATGGGACTGCCCAAGTGCCTGTTAATTGGCAGGGTAACGACTCAGTCATGTTATCATTACGTAACGAACCATTAAGTTTGTAGCCTGAGGAACACGTTACATGCGCCACGTCCATGTATGTGTTTCCTTCGTATGAAACGTTACCGTTTGCCACAGGCACATCCTCTGCGCATTCTGATATTTTCAAAGAATTTGAATTTGAGCGTATTATGTAGTCTTATGGTAATATGTTATCGTAGCTCAAATTAACTTCAGTAGTTTTTGCACATTTCAAAAGAATACAATTTCCTGATATAATATCTGAACTGAAAAGATTGCATTTCATATAAACCTTTCCGTTCGCAGCCATTTGAATATTCCCATTGCCCATCGGAAGTGCACTGGATATATTCGGAAGTCATGCTGTTCTTGTGTTCCTTCCATAGCCTATATCCCTCCATACACTCGACATTTGCGACGGACAAGTAGGTTGTACCGTTTAGAAACTCAACCGTGGCATTCGCAAGGTGGGTTACTTTTCCGCAATCTGAAACATTTAAAAGGGGTAAAACATGCGTAGCATATGCATAATGAATATGATCGATGAATAATTCGTATTTACATCAAGGTCACAATGTTAACTAAAGTAATTAACATAGAATGGAATAGGTAAAAACAAAGTGTGTTTGAACACATGGTCTGCCATTCAATCTAGTTAATAGAAACCATTTTAAATATGAATAAAAGTATTCATTCCTTTCTATAAAAGATAATACCATTTAATGTTGAAAATCATAATCTTGACGAATTTCTGCCAGTTAACATGCACTATGTTTCCAAAATGCACTTTTTTGTTTTTAACTGCTACTTGAGTTTTATAACATGTATCACAGTTATTCTAGTTGTTCAAGTAGGCATGTTAAGGATGAAATACATGTATAACTGTATTTTTATGTACATTGAGCTCATTTGAATCAGTCATCCATATGACGGTATGACATGTCAATTGTTTGATTCAAATACATTATTAACATATGAATTAAGTATGTGTAGTAACCCACACATTTTTATGTGCGGAATTCGTATGCAAATGCATGCAATTTGCATGTATTTAATGCTAACAAGTAACGTAGTTACATTATTTTTCATGTGTGCTTATTTTTATATTAAAAATAATTGTGTGTATCAAGGCAAACAATATCCAATGTAAGTTGCTTGTAAAGATCAAATATTATTATAAATCAATGCAGGTTAACATTGTCGACTTCGAACCAGTAAATGAGTTTTGTAATAAATATATAAACACACAATCAACAAATTAACGAGCATAATAAAGCAGTCTATGACGAATGCGTGTGCAATTCTATTTGTTATTTACATCACTAACATTAGCGTAGCCATTATTATTTAACCTGTCAAATACCTTTTCGTTCGCAGCCACTGGAATCTTCCCATTGACCGTCGGATGTGCACTGGGTGTATTCTGACGTAACGCTGTTATTGTGTTACTTCTGTAGCCTATATCCCTCCGTACACTGGACCTTGGCAACGGAAAGGTATTTTGTACCATTCAGAAATTCAACCGTGGCATTCGTAGGCTGTGTTGAGATTCCGCAATCTAGATTAATACAATAAAAAGGCCTTTTGATATGAATACACAGAGTATTATATATTTTAATTGCTGATGTATATCCTTCAATACACGTATGTAAAACAATGCAAATAAATTATTATCATCATTATGCTGACATGTACTCTCTTTATACAATGAAAAACATAATGCTACTAATACATTGTCAACAATTCAAATTCAGTATTTACTGTACATGTTTGGTACAATGAATTTAGAGTATAAGTTATTACCTGAACGGATTGTAAATTGACAATATGATCTCACAATAGAAAGTTTACTCACTAAAACAATTGATACATGTATGCGATTTCTTCTTGATGCTATATGCAAGATAAACATTGGTGCTGTTTAAACATAAACTATATAAATAAAAAAACAAACGTGTACATTCTGACAAATAGACAACTGAAAATAACACCACCACCAATGTCTCATACATACAAACAGAACCACATATTTTCAGTAGCTGTCAGGGGCTATCCTATTATCAGTAAATATTTATTCAATACCACACTTACCGTTCTTAACACACCCACTGGGGATTGCCCACGTGCCTGATGACTCGCATGTCAATATTTCGGTATCGTGGCCATTTCCTATCGAGCCATTAATTATATAGCCAGATGAACACGTAACATGTGCCAGGTCCATGAATTTGTAGCCTTGGAGTGAAACATTCGCATTGTCCACACTTAATTCATCAGTGCATTCTCAAATATTTTCGCACACTCGGATTGTACAGAAATGTATGATTGCGTAAATTTATAAACTTTATTCAAACATCATTACATTTCTAAAGACAAAACAGATGCTTAAAAAGTATGCATTGATTTGATGAAAAGAACATAATTAAAATGAATAAATATATTTACCGGTCAGGAATACTTATTTTAATAATAATATATGATGGTTTCAGAATTCAGATTCCATTCATATTTCACTTTAACCTTCATTTTATTTTAAAACGTGCCTTTCTTTATACATCCCAATGGGACTGCCCAAGTGCCTGTTAATTGGCAGGGTAACGACTCAGTCATGTTATCATTACGTAACGAACCATTAAGTTTGTAGCCTGAGGAACACGTTACATGCGCCACGTCCATGTATGTGTTTCCTTCGTATGAAACGTTACCGTTTGCCACAGGCACACCCTCTGCGCATTCTGATATTTTCAAAGAATTTGAATATGAGACTATTATGTAGTCTTATGGTAATATGTTATCGTAGCTCAAATTAACTTCAGTAGTTTTTGCACATTTCAAAAGAATACAATTTCCTGATATAATATCTGAACTGAAAAGATTGCATTTCATATAAACCTTTCCGTTCGCAGCCATTTGAATATTCAAATTGCCCATCGGAAGTGCACTGGATATATTCGGAAGTCATGCTGTTCTTGTGTTCCTTCCTTATCCTATATCCCTCCATACACTCGACATTTGCGACGGACAAGTAGGTTGTACCGTTTAGAAACTCAACCGTGGCATTCGCAAGGTGGGTTAATTTTCCGCAATCTGAAACATTTAAAAGGGGTAAAACATGCGTAGCATATGCATAATGAATATGATAGATGAATAATTCGTATTTACATCAAGGTCACAATGTTAACTAAAGTAATTAACATAGAATGGAATAGGTAAAAACAAAGTGTGTTTGAACACATGGTCTGCCATTCAATCTAGTTAATAGAAACCATTTTAAATATGAATAAAAGTATTCATTCCTTTCTATAAAAGATAATACCATTTAATGTTGAAAATCATAATCTTGACGAATTTCTGCCAGTTAACATGCACTATGTTTCCAAAATTCACTTTTTTTTTAAACTGCTACGTGAGTTTTATAACATATATTACAGTTACTCTATTTGTTCAAGTAGGCATGTTAAGGATGAAATACATGTATAACTGTATTTTTATGTACATTGAGCTCATTTGAATCAGTCATCCATATGACGGTATGACATGTCAATTGTTTGATTCAAATACATTATTAACATATGAATTAAGTATGTGTAGTAACCCACACATTTTTATGTGCGGAATTCGTATGCAAATGCATGCAATTTGCATGTATTTAATGCTAACAAGTAACGTAGTTACATTATTTTTCATGTGTGCTTATTTTTATATTAAAAATAATTGTGTGTATCAAGGCAAACAATATCCAATGTAAGTTGCTTGTAAAGATCAAATATTATTATAAATCAATGCAGGTTAACATTGTCGACTTCGAACCAGTAAATGAGTTTTGTAATAAATATATAAACACACAATCAACAAATTAACGAGCATAATAAAGCAGTCTATGACGAATGCGTGTGCAATTCTATTTGTTATTTACATCACTAACATTAGCGTAGCCATTATTATTTAACCTGTCAAATACCTTTTCGTTCGCAGCCACTGGAATCTTCCCATTGACCGTCGGATGTGCACTGGGTGTATTCTGACGTAACGCTGTTATTGTGTTACTTCTGTAGCCTATATCCCTCCGTACACTGGACCTTGGCAACGGAAAGGTATTTTGTACCATTCAGAAATTCAACCGTGGCATTCGTAGGCTGTGTTGAGATTCCGCAATCTAGATTAATACAATAAAAAGGCCTTTTGATATGAATACACAGAGTATTATATATTTTAATTGCTGATGTATATCCTTCAATACACGTATGTAAAACAATGCAAATAAATTATTATCATCATTATGCTGACATGTACTCTCTTTATACAATGAAAAACATAATGCTACTAATACATTGTCAACAATTCAAATTCAGTATTTACTGTACATGTTTGGTACAATGAATTTAGAGTATAAGTTATTACCTGAACGGATTGTAAATTGACAATATGATCTCACTATAGAAAGTTTACTCACTAAAACAATTGATACATGTATGCGATTTCTTCTTGATGCTATATGCAAGATAAACATTGGTGCTGTTTAAACATAAACTATATAAATAAAAAAACAAACGTGTACATTCTGACAAATAGACAACTGAAAATAACACCACCACCAATGTCTCATACATACAAACAGAACCACATATTTTCAGTAGCTGTCAGGGGCTATCCTATTATCAGTAAATATTTATTCAATACCACACTTACCGTTCTTAACACACCCACTGGGGATTGCCCACGTGCCTGATGACTCGCATGTCAATATTTCGGTATCGTGGCCATTTCCTATCGAGCCATTAATTATATAGCCAGATGAACACGTAGCATGTGCCAGGTCCATGAATTTGTAGCCTTGGAGTGAAACATTCGCATTGTCCACACTTAATTCATCAGTGCATTCTCAAATATTTTCGCACACTCGGATTGTACAGAAATGTATGATTGCGTAAATTTATAAACTTTATTCAAACATCATTACATTTCTAAAGACAAAACAGATGCTTAAAAAGTATGCATTGATTTGATGAAAAGAACATAATTAAAATGAATAAATATATTTACCGGTCAGGAATACTTATTTTAATAATAATATATGATGGTTTCAGAATTCAGATTCCATTCATATTTCACTTTAACCTTCATTTTATTTTAAAACGTGCCTTTCTTTATACATCCCAATGGGACTGCCCAAGTGCCTGTTGATTGGCAGGGTAACGACTCAGTCATGTTATCATTACGTAACGAACCATTAAGTTTGTAGCCTGAGGAACACGTTACATGCGCCACGTCCATGTATGTGTTTCCTTCGTATGAAACGTTACCGTTTGCCACAGGCACACCCTCTGCGCATTCTGATATTTTCAAAGAATTTGAATTTGAGACTATTATGTAGTCTTATGGTAATATGTTATCGTAGCTCAAATTAACTTCAGTAGTTTTTGCACATTTCAAAAGAATACAATTTCCTGATATAATATCTGAACTGAAAAGATTGCATTTCATATAAACCTTTCCGTTCGCAGCCATTTGAATATTCAAATTGCCCATCGGAAGTGCACTGGATATATTCGGAAGTCATGCTGTTCTTGTGTTCCTTCCTTATCCTATATCCCTCCATACACTCGACATTTGCGACGGACAAGTAGGTTGTACCGTTTAGAAACTCAACCGTGGCATTCGCAAGGTGGGTTAATTTTCCGCAATCTGAAACATTTAAAAGGGGTAAAACATGCGTAGCATATGCATAATGAATATGATAGATGAATAATTCGTATTTACATCAAGGTCACAATGTTAACTAAAGTAATTAACATAGAATGGAATAGGTAAAAACAAAGTGTGTTTGAACACATGGTCTGCCATTCAATCTAGTTAATAGAAACCATTTTAAATATGAATAAAAGTATTCATTCCTTTCTATAAAAGATAATACCATTTAATGTTGAAAATCATAATCTTGACGAATTTCTGCCAGTTAACATGCACTATGTTTCCAAAATTCACTTTTTTTTTAAACTGCTACGTGAGTTTTATAACATATATTACAGTTACTCTATTTGTTCAAGTAGGCATGTTAAGGATGAAATACATGTATAACTGTATTTTTATGTACATTGAGCTCATTTGAATCAGTCATCCATATGACGGTATGACATGTCAATTGTTTGATTCAAATACATTATTAACATATGAATTAAGTATGTGTAGTAACCCACACATTTTTATGTGCGGAATTCGTATGCAAATGCATGCAATTTGCATGTATTTAATGCTAACAAGTAACGTAGTTACATTATTTTTCATGTGTGCTTATTTTTATATTAGAAATAATTGTGTGTATCAAGGCAAACAATATCCAATGTAAGTTGCTTGTAAAGATCAAATATTATTATAAATCAATGCAGGTTAACATTGTCGTCTTCGAACCAGTAAATGAGTTTTGTAATAAATATATAAACACACAATCAACAAATTAACGAGCATAATAAAGCAGTCTATGACGAATGCGTGTGCAATTCTATTTGTTATTTACATCACTAACATTAGCGTAGCCATTATTATTTAACCTGTCAAATACCTTTTCGTTCGCAGCCACTGGAATCTTCCCATTGACCGTCGGATGTGCACTGGGTGTATTCTGACGTAACGCTGTTATTGTGTTCCTTCTGTAGCCTATATCCCTCCGTACACTGGACCTTGGCGACGGAAAGGTATTTTGTACCATTCAGAAATTCAACCGTGGCATTCGTAGGCTGTGTTGAGATTCCGCAATCTAGATTAATACAATAAAAAGGCCTTTTGATATGAATACACAGAGTATTATATATTTTAATTGCTGATGTATATCCTTCAATACACGTATGTAAAACAATGCAAATAAATTATTATCATCATTACGCTGACATGTACTCTCTTAAAACAATCAAAAACATAATGCTACTAATACATTGTCAACAATTCAAATTTAGTATTTACTGTACATGTTTGGTACAATGAATTTAGAGTATAAGTTATTACCTGAACGGATTGTAAATTGACAATATGATCTCACATTAGAAAGTATACTCACTAATGATACATGTATGTGATTTCTTCTTGATGATATATGCTAGATAAACATTGGTGCTGTTTAAACATAAACTATATAAATAAAAAAACAAACGTGTACATTCTGACAAATAGACAACTGACAATAACACCACCACCAATGTCTCATACATACAAACAGAACCACATGCTTTCAGTAGCTGTCAGGGGCTATCCTATTATCAGTAAATATTTATTCAATACCACACTTACCGTTCTTAACACACCCACTGGGGTTTGCCCACGTGCCTGATGACTCGCATGTCAATATTTCGGTATCGTGGCCATTTCCAATCGAGCCATTAATTATATAGCCAGATGAAAACGTAACATGTGCCAGGTCAATGAATTTGTAGCCGTGGAGTGAAACATTCGCATTTTCCACACTTAATTTATCAGTGCATTCTCAAATATTTTCGCACACTCGGATTGTACAGAAATGTATGATTGCGTAAATTTATAAACTTTATTCAAACATCATTACATTTCTAAAGACAAAACAGATGCTTAAACGGTATGCATTGATTAGATGAAACGAACATAATTAAAATGAATAAATATATTTACCGGTCAGGAATACTTATTTTAATAATAATATATGATGGTTTCAGAATTCAGATTCCATTCATATTTCACTTTAACGTTCATTTTATTTTAAAACGTGCCTTTCTTTATACATCGCAATGGGACTGCCCAAGTGCCTGTTAATTGGCAGGGTAACGACTCAGTCATGTTATCATTACGTAACGAACCATTAAGTTTGTAGCCTGAGGAACACGTTACATGCGCCACGTCCATGTATGTGTTTCCTTCGTATGAAACGTTACCGTTTGCCACAGGCACTTCCTCTGCGCATTCTGATATTTTCAAAGAATTTGAATTTGAGCGTATTATGTAGTCTTATGGTAATATGTTATCGTAGCTCAAATTAACTTCAGTAGTTTTTGCACATTTCAAAAGAATACAATTTCCTGATATAATATCTGAACTGAAAAGATTGCATTTCATATAAACCTTTCCGTTCGCAGCCATTTGAATATTCCCATTGCCCATCGGAAGTGCACTGGATATATTCGGAAGTCATGCTGTTATTGTGTTCCTTCCATAGCCTATATCCCTCCATACACTCGACATTTGCGACGGACAAGTAGGTTGTTCCGTTTAGAAACTCAACCGTGGTATTCGCAAGGTGGGTTACTTTTGCGCAATCTGAAACATTTAAAAGGGGTGAAACATGCGTAGCATATGCATAATGAATATGATCGATGAATAATTCGTATTTACATCAAGGTCACAATGTTAACTAAAGTAATTAACATAGAATGAAATAGGTAAAAACAAAGTGTGTTTGAACACATGGTCTGCCATTCAATCTAGTTAATAGAAACCATTTTAAATATGAATAACAGTATTCATTCCTTTCTATAAAAGATAATACCATTTAATGTTGAAAATCATAATCTTGACGAATTTCTGCCAGTTAACATGCACTATGTTTCCAATATGCACTTTTTTGTTTTTAACTGCTACTTGAGTGTTATAACATATATTACAGTTATTCTAGTTGTTCAAGTAGGCATGTTAAGGATGAAATACATGTATAACTGTATTTTTATGTACATTGAGCTCATTTGGATCAGTCATCCATATGACGGTATGACATGTCAATTGTTTGATTCAAATACATTATTTACATATGAATTAAGTATGTGTAGTAACCCACACATTTTTATGTGCGGAATTCGTATGCAAATGCATGCAATTTGCATGTATTTAATGCTAACAAGTAACGTAGTTACATTATTTTTCATGTGTGCTTATTTTTATATTAAAAATAATTGTGTGTATCAAGGCAAACAATATCCAATGTAAGTTGCTTGTAAAGATCAAATATTATTATAAATCAATGCAGGTTAACATTGTCGACTTCGAACCAGTAAATGAGTTTTGTAATAAATATATAAACACACAATCAACAAATTAACGAGCATAATAAAGCAGTCTATGACGAATGCGTGTGCAATTCTATTTGTTATTTACATCACTAACATTAGCGTAGCCATTATTATTTAACCTGTCAAATACCTTTTCGTTCGCAGCCACTGGAATCTTCCCATTGACCGTCGGATGTGCACTGGGTGTATTCTGACGTAACGCTGTTATTGTGTTCCTTCTGTAGCCTATATCCCTCCGTACACTGGACCTTGGCGACGGAAAGGTATTTTGTACCATTCAGAAATTCAACCGTGGCATTCGTAGGCTGTGTTGAGATTCCGCAATCTAGATTAATACAATAAAAAGGCCTTTTGATATGAATACACAGAGTATTATATATTTTAATTGCTGATGTATATCCTTCAATACACGTATGTAAAACAATGCAAATAAATTATTATCATCATTATGCTGACATGTACTCTCTTTATACAATGAAAAACATAATGCTACTAATACATTGTCAACAATTCAAATTCAGTATTTACTGTACATGTTTGGTACAATGATTTTAGAGTATAAGTTATTACCTGAACGGATTGTAAATTGACAATATGATCTCACAATAGAAAGTTTACTCACTAAAACAATTGATACATGTATGCGATTTCTTCTTGATGCTCTATGCTAGATAAACATTGGTGCTGTTTAAACATAAACTATATAAATATAAAAACAAACGTGTACATTCTGACAAATAGACAACTGACAATAACACCACCACCAATGTCTCATACATACAAACAGAACCACATATTTTCAGTAGCTGTCAGGGGCTATCCTATTATCAGTAAATATTTATTCAATACCACACTTACCGTTCTTAACACACCCACTGGGGATTGCCCACGTGCCTGATGACTTGCATGTCAATATTTCGGTATCGTGGCCATTTCCTATCGAGCCATTAATTATATAGCCAGATGAACACGTAACATGTGCCAGGTCCATGAATTTGTAGCCTTGGAGTGAAACATTCGCATTGTCCACACTAAATTTATTAGTGTATTCTGAAATATTTTCGCACACTCGGATTGTTCAGAAATGTGTGATTGCGTAAATTTGCAAACTTTATTCAAACGTCATTACATTTCCAAAGATAAAACAGATGCTTGAAAAGTATGCATTTATTAGATGAAACGAACATAATTAAAATGAATAAATATATTTACCGGTCAGGAATACTTATTTTAATAATAATATATGATGGTTTCAGAATTCAGATTCCATTCATATTTCACTTTAACGTTCATTTTATTTTAAAACGTGCCTTTCTTTATACATCCCAATGGGACTGCCCAAGTGCCTGTTGATTGGCAGGGTAACGACTCAGTCATGTTATCATTACGTAACGAACCATTAAGTTTGTAGCCTGAGGAACACGTTACATGCGCCACGTCCATGTATGTGTTTCCTTCGTATGAAACGTTACCGTTTGCCACAGGCACATCCTCTGCGCATTCTGATATTTTCAAAGAATTTGAATTTTAGCGGATTATGTAGTCTTATGGTAATATGTTATCGTAGCTCAAATTAATTTCAGTAGTTTTTGCAAATTTCAAAACAATACAATTTCCTGATATAATATCTGAACTGAAAAGATTGCATTTCATATAAACCTTTCCGTTCGCAGCCATTTGAATATTCCCATTGCCCATCGGAAGTGCACTGGATATATTCGGAAGTCATGCTGTTCTTGTGTTCCTTCCTTAGCCTATATCCCTCCATACACTCGACATTTGCGACGGACAAGTAGGTTGTTCCGTTTAGAAACTCAACCGTGGCATTTTCAGGGTGGGTTGATTTTCCGCAATCTGAAACATTTAATAGGGGTAAAACATGCGTAGCATATGCATAATGAATATGATCGATGAATAATTCGTATTTACATCGAGGTCACAATGTTAACTAAAGTAATTAACATAGAATGGAATAGGCAACAACATAGTGTGTTTGAACACATGTTCTGCCATTCAATCTAGTTAATAGAAACCATTTTAAATATGAATGAAAGTGTTCATTCCTTTCTATAAAAGATAATACCATTTAATGTTGAAAACCATTATCTTGACTAATTTCTGCTAGTTAACATGCACTTTGTTTCCAAAATGCACTTTTTTGTTTTTAACTGCTACGTGAGTTTTATAACATGTATATCAGTTATTCTAGTTGTTCAACTAGGCATGTTAAGGATGAAATACATGTATAACTGTATTTTTATGTACATTGAGCTCATTTGAATCAGTCATCCATATGACGGTATGACGTGTCAATTGTTTGATTCAAATACATTATTAACATATGAATTAAGGATGTAAACATAAAAGAGGATATTAGTTACAATATACATGATATTGGTATAAATGTTGTTTCGTACTTATATTCATAATTTCATATTTTAATTGTCAGATGATGTTAATGCCAATTGTAAACGTTTTGCATGTTAATGGTTATGAAGTCGCCGTTGTTAAATTGGATGTTTTAGGACTGAACAAGGTTTTATACCTTTTGGTTGTAATGTCGTAGCGGCTTGAATTGTTGTCGTTGCCTCTGATGTTGTTGTAGTTGTATCTGGGTTTGATTCATGTGTAGTTGAAGCTAAAGAATGATGTGTTGTTGTTGAAGAAGTTGGAGTAGATGTCGTAGAATTAGGAGTGGTTGTCACAGTGGTAGGAGCGTTTGTCGTACTCGTTGGAGCAGTTTTCGTAGAACTTATAGTGGTAAGCGATGAGGTAGTAGCGGCTGTTGTAGTAGTACGTGTGGTCGTCGTAATTGTAGTAATAGGTGTCGTGAAGATTGGTGCGGATGTCGTAGAATAAGTTGTGTTTTTCTTAGTAGTTGGACCGTGTGTCGTTATAGTAAGAACGGTTGCGGTAGTGGCAGGATCGTTTGTCGTAGTAGTTGGAGCGGTTGTCGCAGTTGTTGGAACGGTTGGTGTAGTGGTTGAAACGGTTTTCGTTGTAGAAGGAGCAGTTTTCATAGTTGTAGGAGCAGCTGTCGTAGTAGTGGGAGTGGTTGTCGCAATTGTCGGAACGGTTGACGTAGTGGTAGGAGCGAATGTCGTAGCTGTAGGTGTGGTTCTCGTAGTAGAAGGTGTTATTTTCGTAGTGGTAGGAGCGTTTGTCGTAGTTTTAGGAACGTTTGTCGTAGTAGTAGGAGTAGTTGGAGCGGTTGTCGTAGTAATTCGAGCGTTCGTCGTAGTAGTTGGAGTAGTCGGAACGGTTGTCGTAGTTGCAGGAGCGGCTGCCGTAGTAGTTGGAGTAGTCTGATCTGTTGTGGTAGGAGCGGTTGTCGATAAATTTGCAGCGGTGGTCGTAATTGTAAGAGTAGTTGTCGAAGTAGAAGGAGCGGTTGTCGTATTTGAAGAAGCAGTTGTCGTAGTAGTAGGAGCAGGAGGCGTAGAAGTAGCAGCGTTTGTCGAAGCGGCAGCAGTTGCAGTAGTTGGAGCAGCTGTCGTAGTTAAAGGAGCTGTTGTCATACTTGGAGCGGTTGTCGTAATAGCTGGAGTAGTAGGAGCGGTTGCCGTAGTTGAGGAGCGTTTGTTATAGTAGTATTAGTGGTAGGAGCGGTTGACCTAGTAGTTGTAGCGTTCGTCGTAGTAGTTAGAGTAGTGGGAGCGGTTGTCGTAGATGCAGGAGCGGCTGCCGTAGTAGTAGGAGAGGTTGTCATAGTAGTTGGAGCAGTATTCGTAGTAGTGGGACTGGTTGTCGTAGTAGAAGGAGCAGTTGTCGTTGTACTTCGAGCATGTGCCCTAGTAGTTGGAGTGGTTTTTGTAGCGGTAGGAGCAGGTGTCGTTATAATTGGAGCAGCTTTCATAGTCGTTAGAGCAGGTGTCGTAATAGTTGGAGCAGCTGTCGTAGTCGTTAGAGCAGCTGTCGTAGTCGTTGGAGCAGGTGTCGTAATAGTTGGAGCAGCTGTCGTAATAGTTGGAGCAGCTGTCGTAGTCGTTGGAGCAGGTGTCGTAATAGTTGCAGCAGCTGTCGTAATAGTTGGAGCAGCTGTCTTAGTCGTTGGAGCAGGTGTCGTTATAGTTTGAGCGGCTGTCGTAGTAGTTGGAACAAGTGTCTTAGTTGTAGGAGCAGGTGTAATAGTAGTTGGAGCTGTTGTCGTAGAAGTTATAGTGGTTGCCGTAGTTGTAGGAGCGGTTGTCCTAGTGGTAGGAGCGGTTGTCGATGAAGATGGAGCGGTTGTCGCAGTGGTTCCAGCGGTTGTGGTAGTTGGTTTTTCTGTTCTCTTGTTTGGCGTGGACGTTGCGCTTTTGGGATTCAGCGTTGTCTCTATTCAAGAAAACAAAACGTACAATAAACGTGTTTCTGTTTTGCCATTTAAGTCTCTATTTTTAATTACCATTAGTAGTGGAACCGTTCAAATAAAAATCAACATTTCTTTCTTTGTATTATAATTCTTTCTTAACGATTGCATTATTATGTCGTTGTTACTCTAAAAATATGTTCAAGAAAAATTAGAAAGTATGTGTCTATATTTATGCGGTAAACCGTCGCAATGCTCCTTTAATACCTTTGATTTTGGGGTTGTCTTGTATTTCAAGTCCTTACTTGTATTTGTACATGGCACATTTGCTTATTGTTATTTATCAACACTTCCTTAACATTTTGAGATGAAACTAACTATTCACTGGCTGCCAAGAAGTTGTGGTTACTTATAAGTATACAATACACAGATTCTCTGCGCAGTGCAAGTACACAGTCAATCACGTCATCGTGCAATATACACGTTTGGTTATTTTAGCTGATTATATTTACCTATCTTCTGACAGGTGGGCATAGCTTTCCAAGAACCATTTATGCATTCGATTTGGAAATATTTGGAATAATTTCGGCTCATTAAAATGTATGCCTCATAGCCAGCCTCACAGATGACCAACGCACTATCTGAACTTGAAAAGTACGTGATGCTGTGTAAATTGGGTCCGATAGTTTATAGTTTCCCAGTTGTTATTGTCACTGAGGTCTGGGCAAACTGAAATTATATAACAAATACGATTGCATGATAGCCTATGCAAAATACAAATGAACATGATTTGTATGCCCCTGAAGAACGGCATATAGTAGTTGGGTGGGTGGGTTGGTTTTTATGTCCGTCCGGACTTCGCTCCATATCTTTTAAACGACTGGATGGATTTAAATATAAATTCAGATTATTATTTCCCATGATCAGTCAATGTATCGCGTACAACTCCCATCGTTTGTCAAAGGTCAAGGTCACAATTCAAGGTCAAAGATCATGAATTTTAGTTACCGCTCTAAAACTTTTAAACGTCTGAATGGATTTTGATATAACTTCAGATTATTATTTCCCATGGACAGACGATGTGTCGCGTCTAACTCCCATGCTTGTCGGTCAAAGGTCAAGGTCAAAATTCAAGGCCAAATGTTATGAATTTTTGTTTTTTCTTCATAACCGTTAAACGCCTGGAAGGATTGAATATATAACTTTAGATTATTATTCAAATGATGTGTGGCGTGCAACTCGTCGGTCCAAGGTCAAGATCACAATTCAAGGTCAAAGGTCAAGGATATTTCGTTTGAGATCAGTACCTTCTTAACGCCTGGAAGGATTTTAATATAACTTCAGATTATTATTCCCCATGACCAGACAATGAGGTCCGTTCAACCCCTATGATCGTCATGGTCAAGGTCACAATTAAAGGTCGTAGGTCAATTATTTTTGTTCCACTTCACAGCTTCTAAACGTCTGAAGGAATTAAAATATTACATATTTTCTCCATGACCAGACAATGTATCGCATACAACTTCCATGCTCGTCTGTTAAAGGTCAAGGTCACAATTTAAGGTCAAGGGTCAAGGATTTCTGTTTCTTTACCAGAACTTCTAAACGTCTAGAAGGTTTTAAATATTACTTCAGATTATTATTTCCCATGACCAGGCAATGTGTCGTGTACAACTCTCATGGTCCTCGGTCAAAGGTCAAGGTCACAATTCAAGGTCAAAGCTACGGAATTTGTTATGCTCTATAACTTCCAAAAGCCTTTAAGGATTTAGTTTTTTCCCATGACCACAGACAGACAGATAGACATACATGTTATTATATTGATTTTAATTATCATACAAGAGATAAATTCACATTGCCTAAACCATTGTATACGCTAAGCATGTAACAGAGTCGGGCTGCCAACGTAATTTAATAATAATATGTAGCCTTGTTTTAACCCTTGTACAGTGTTTTTTCATGGCACTGCTTACGTATGGTTCCAGGTCAAACGCGAAATTACGTGAATACTATTAAAGTCAGTACAACGTCGATAACGATCACTTTGTTGCGTTGGTTTGTCTTTGAATTCATTTAGCGTTGAATATTATTATACAGTTAACTTTGGCTATTTGTGTTATCCATTCAGCAATAAATAGTTTTCTTCAGTGGTATGATGATGCTGAAATCTTTATTTTATTTAGTCAAGGGCTCAATGACTTATATGCAGAATATTCTAGTGGTGTATACAAATTAATCAAGTTGAGTAATTTTGCAACCGTAACGAAATCAAACAAGGGGCCCCTCGCTAGCAAGGCGAGTGTTGTCTTGACTGAGCTAGAAACGCACTTCTGCTATATCGGCAAGGCTCATACAGTGTAAGAAACATTAAATGTTAAATCTTTGTGTAGAAAGATCGGTTAAGCTTATTATAAATGTGTGTGCAAATATGTCGACAGACACTTAAGTCATTACGACCTATTACACGATATATATCTATAGAAATAATGAAACTCCAGAGACATCACCAAATGGGTTTATAAAAATAGTTAAATTTAAACGCTACATATTTGGAGCGGTAGACAATCAATTTTTCAGAACACCGGGAGGGTAAATCCAAATGCACAATACACACAAACACGGCTATAATTTTGATGGCACAACGCCAATCAACCAGAGACTGGATGCTTAACGGATGGAACTTACAGTTCAAGAGAATATACTTCTTTGCAGATAAATTTCAGTTTGACGAAAATCGGGAATGTTTTGAGAAATTTCAAACAAAATATATAACAAAACGCACACCGATCGGGATCTCTGTTACGGTTCGTACACAGTGAACTTGATAAAAAAGTCAACACACAAACATAAAAGTGTCTTCTCGTGTCAAGCATGGTTTTACCGTCTTACCGTCGCATACACAAAGGGCTAGGAAAACTACTTTAACATCTATAGAGCAATATCCGCATCTTACTGGGCATTGTAATAAATTGTTTGAAGTCTTATATCCCGGACGACATGGTACTGTTAGATTCGTCATATATGTGGTCTCGGTGTATTGAATAGTCTGTATATTTTTAACCCTGTGTCCACCTAGCCAGTTGGAAGCATTGTTCGGATTTCCGCAATATTTTCAAGGAAAAGCATATTGATCAAGTGGTGATTGCTGGTAACACTAGAGCTATCATTAAGGGTGATTAAACCGCTTTGACACAGATGAACATGTTTGCAGTTGTATTGATTTGATACAGAACACTGTTTTCCCGTGGACACATCCTCTCATGACGGTCATCAC
This sequence comes from Congeria kusceri, assembly GCA_027627225.1. Lineage (NCBI taxonomy): Eukaryota > Metazoa > Mollusca > Bivalvia > Myida > Dreissenidae > Congeria > Congeria kusceri. Next base: position 438,724 of record CM051024.1, read on the forward strand.
TTTGTTCCAAGTTAGCAGAATCCCTCTTTGTAGGTGCAAAACAACACTAAACACAACTTTTATTTTCTTATATGTGAACTTTGACTTCTAAGTGTAACCTTGACCTTTAAATACAGGTCTGGTCCTTTCTTGCAGCTAGTCATCTTACGATGGCCATCATTTCTAACAAGTCTTTAAAAATACCTCATTATCCGAAAATATTATGCGCCATACAAATATTTGAAAATTTGAATTTAAACTGCGACTTTGACCTTTGACATTTAATCAAGGGTCATGTACGCGACACATTGTCTGGTTACAGGAAATAATAATAAGTAATACTAAAACCCTTCTAGGTATTGAAAAGCTATTGAGCAGATATGAAGTACACACATTTGACATTTGACCTTCAATTGTGATCATGATTGTGTTCTTGTATGTGACACATCATCTGGTCATGGAAAAATGATAACCTGAAGTTATATAAAAATCCTTTTAGGAATTAAGCACGTATAGAGCGGAAATGAAAAAAAACTTTGACCTTGAATTGTGACTAGACCTTTCACATACAAGCATGGGCATATACTCGACACATTGTTTGATCATGGAGAATAATAATATGAAGTTATATAAAATATTTTAAAGCCTTTACAAGTATTTGACATTTGACATTGAATTGTGTTATTGACTTTTGACGGAGAAGCATGGGTCATGTACGCATTGTCTAGTCATGGACAATAATAATGATATATTGTTTTCTAAAGTTATATTTAAATCCTACTAGGCATTAAGAAGTTATGGACCGGAAGAAAAATACAAGTATTTAACCTTAGACTTTGAGTTGTGACCTTGACCTTTGACGAAAAGTATAGGTCATGTACGCGACACATCGTCTGGTCATGGGAAATAATAATTTGAGGCAATATTGAAATCCTTTCAGGAATTTCAATGTTATGGAGCGGAAACGAACTATATTGGACGGACGTACCATGTTTTAATTAATTGAATTCAGTAAAAAGTTTGAAACTATGTTGCTTCCTCGACTATACTTGTGGTTCTGGCGCGTCAGCTCGTGAAACTATTCCCTACATTACGTCGAAATACTATACCCTATAAATTAGTTACAAACTACTAACATGTAATCAATTAATATTATGAACCAAAAAAGATTCTTTCCTAAAGCACGCGCCAACCTGTCACGGTTACGTAAGAGATGTACACACATAGATACATGTTGTTATTGTTATACTTTGCAAAATCGACCAGTTTATCTCAATAGATGCATTATTCAAACTTATACAACAGACAGAAGATTTCAGATTATTAAAATGTTGAAAAATGCTATCTGCATTTAAACTTGGCGAAAGTTTTTTTTTTCAATATATTTATAGAGTTAATTAAATTATGCATACACCTACGTTCTTTTGTTCATTTTATTGTAAGCTGTTATCAAAAGATGACTGCATATTTTCAGGTTGACAGCCAGTAAAGACAAAAAACCTGACATGTGAAAGTTGTCGCAACAGTACAATTATAAATGTAACATTTTAGACACTTTCTAGTGGACATCTCTGACTGTATCAATAAGCAGATTATCGTGTCTATGTGTTCCAATCTGTATTTAATTCGTTGCATTTTTACTGTAAATTGAAGAATTCCTAGTTGACTTTTAGCGTCTGAACCTGCAAGTTCGTGTCCCTTATGCATTCGTGTTTGCTCACGTGCAACATACGGGATATAAACAACACATTAAAATAAAATGGATTGTTCACTCACCATTTCATAAAACAAAACAGTGAACACGTTATGAAAACAATGTCATCCTACTTAACAATAAACGAAACCCATCTGACCCAACAACGCTTTGAACTTGCCCAAATTCTTTCAAGTTCGTGCGCAACTTAAATGACGTCACATGGCAAGACCACGTCATTGATTGAATGTTCGCATATCTAGTGATAATCGTGGAGATATGATATTCAATATCTATATTCGGATTACGTTTATTAAAATATAATGGAATGCTAAAAAACAAATCAAGGTTACCAACTATTTAAACAAGTTGAATATGTTGAAAACAGTGCATAATACATGCAATTCACTAAAATAATATTGTTATTTATAATATCAACTTATAATAATTCAGGCATGTATTTGCTGTTCTGAGTCGGGCTATCCTTTGGGCCAAGTTTGCAACAAATTCGGAAACGAGACGTTGCGTCATTAATTAAAATCGAACAGACATCTGAGTTTCAAGCACAAACTTATTGGTGGACACAAACTTACAAACTAATTGATCCAGATTAGATTAAATATATATATATATGTTTTTCAATTTCCTTTCTTCATTTTTGACTGAATTAAGTTAAACAAATTGAGTTTATTTGCATTTTGTTCGACTAAGACCTATTGTTGAGTTTATGCTCTAGACAAATATTTGACATTTGACCTTAACCGTGACTTTGAACTTTGACATAAAACCATGAATCATGAACGAGATACATTGTCTTGTATGGGGAATAATAATCCAAAGTTATATTAATGTCCTTCTAGGCATTTGAAAGTTATGGAACATATATGAAGTACACACATTTGGCATTTGACCTTGAATTGGGACCTTTGACGGACAAGCATGGGTCTTGTTGTAACACATCATCTGGTCATGGAAAATAGTAACCTGAAGTAAAATTAAAATCCTTTCACTTATCTAGAAGTTATAGACCAGAAATGAAATACAATTTGTGTTCCTCAAATTGTGACCTTCACGTTTCAAGTTATATTGAAATCCTCACATACATTAAAAAGTAAGGGGCCGGAAACAACATGCAATTATTTGACATTTGACCTTGAATTGTGACCTTGACGTTTGATGCAAAAGCATGGGTCATGTACGCGACACATCGTCTGGTCTTGGGGAATAATAATCTTAAGATATATTTAAATCCTTTCAGGCATTACGAAGTTATGGAGCGGAAACGAAATATCGGAATTACGTACTTAAGTACTGACATACAGAAGTACTGCAGTATGGACGTACGGAAATTATAGATCAACACGCGCGATTCTGTTGCGTGTATGTAAATATGGAAAAGTGGATGCTGAAAAATTAAGTTTTACTCAGTCTTACCTATCAAATAGGCATAACTTGTATATACTCAAAAATACCGGCCAGTTAGTTTCTGTTAGATAATTTCGTTCAACCATAAATAATGCATCTATTCTCTTTGGGTAATTAGCTGTAAATATACACTGAACCGAATTTCTAAGTGGCCACTTTTCAAAATATGTTTTTACTATATTTCTACAATCAATTATTTCCAAAATGTGCATTTAAATGTGGTAGATAATGGACAAAAGGTACGTGTAAAGAAAATAAGTCTTCTGATACGAAATGATCCAACCGGAACAAAATATGCATATTCATGATTTTGGCGCGGGGTTTTCGAGCACGACATGCTAGGTGTGACCTGATATTAATAATTTACTGCATGTGTATCGACATGAATAACAAACACATAAAATGGCCATAATTACCATCGAAAAAAGCGGCCGTCTGTCCGAATGATACGTGCTAGCGTTTCCAGCAGCTAGTTATGTGGCACCGCCCTAATAATTATGATAATATCGCGGTAATAACGTGCGAACAATCGTATGGCCCACACGAGTTCCTGGTTTAAACGCGATTGAGAACATTAAAATATTTAATTTGCTGAATCGTAAGGTTCAAGCTCAGCCACGGCATCCTATTACCCTAATCTTGGTGAATGCGCAAGTCTCGTGACCCAGATGTGGACAGATCTTCCACAGCTGTCAGTATCTTCACAGATACATGATCTCCCTGAGGGCGATGTGCCGTGCCGTTGCTAATTAACATTAATTGTGACCAGTGTATTTGTATATTGCAGTTTTTGTAATCAGAGTAACATTATTTACCCTAACTGTTATCGGAAACTGGTATTTTCATAAATGTTTACGGAAATATAAGGAATTCAATGTACTAAATAACTTGCATATTTTTGTTCAACTTTTCCTTGAAGAAGATATAATGTAGATGGCTACTTAAAAATTCGGTTTAGTGTTTATCGATTCAATTTGAATAGTTACAGCTTTAAAATCTATCCCCGAGCGCGTTATAATAGTTTAACTATTTAAGATACATGAACATAACACATTAAATATAATATTTGATTGTGTAGAAATGAAAATAATAGTTTAATATGAAATGAAAATAACCATTATGCCTTTACAGACAGACAATGACAATTTGTTTAATTCTACATTAACTACACAAGTTTAGCATATACAACCACGATATGTAATCTGGTATTTTACAACACAAATTACGTCTTTGTTTCTGAAATGCACGACGATGATCTGTAATATGTACAATATGATGCTAGGTCTTGAAAGCTTGTAAACAATCAGGGATTTAGCCGCTACTTGTATTTACTTCATTTCATCGTGCCTTGGAAAGTTGCAATTATGTTAAACCATTGATTAATTAAATTGTAATATAATTGAATAAAAATTCGCTTATATTACTATTTTATTTGAATTGCAATGCTATGAGGTTAAATTTTATTTACAAGTGTTTGTAGTTTGGATAAATATGGGCTGCGTGTGAGGTTCGTCATGCCTTTAAACATGTTTAAACCCCGAATGCTTTGCATTAACCGTTCCAAAGCTGTGACCTCAGTTTTAATAATGTTTATGTTTTGTGCTGTTGTGTGCGTATCATCCTGTATTGCATAGGTAATTGGTCACTTTCCTTAAATAAAAGACCAGCGGATGCTAATAAGGGTTTCTCTCCTGATGACGTCTGGAGTTTCACCATTCTTCATTTATGTAGACCCCACTTTTTAAAAATGTGGGGGTATAATAAATATAAATTCGCCATGTGGAGTTCTTTGGTAGTAAAACTTAAACGATATACAAGCCATGACTTAATACCTTGCAGTGTGCATGATCCCGCTGGTACGCTCCAATTCCTGTTTGCCTGACACTGAATGTCGGTTGTACCCGATAGATGATAACCATGGTTGCAAGACAAAGTTGCTACTGATTCCACAGTGGTAGCGTTGTATTTGTAATAGCCGTTTGAAAATCCTTGCGGATCGCCACAATCTGGTAAAGGAATTGATTTTTTAAAGTCAAACTACGCTTTTTGTATAATTGCAATAAAACAGAGTAAACAATCATCTTATTTGTAGTCGAAACGACTAGTATCAACTTTAATGTATTGTATTCTATGTGTAGCTATTTTAAAACTCGTATTTTGTTCACAGCTGTTCGCATGTGACCGCCAGTTTTGTTAATCCAACTGTTTCTGTTGGTTGGCTTAGTAGAATGTTTTGTCGTTCAAGGCGCATTTGCCAGTTATACATTGTAAGGGCAGGCTGTGTTTTGTATCTTTCTTTCTGAAACGTTACCTCTGTTTTATGAGATAAGTATTTGTAATTCGTACACTGCCTTTATATCGTACAGAGTACCGCGTTATGAATTTATCTCCTCGTGCCTAGTGTTTTCGTACCACGTATGCTGTGATTATATATAATATAATATATATATATATATATATATATATATTACCTGTTATATTGCAGAATAACGTATGATACTATTTTTATTTGGTTATACGAGGACTGATAAAAAAGTTCCTGGAATTTCTATATAACTTTTTAATTTGACGTCCAATCGATTCCGATCTTTTACTAAATGCATTGCAAATATTACACGCATATAACTCAGAGATCGGAAACACTGGATCAGTGCATCAAAATTTGTAACACTTCATCGTAGATACATTTGCAAACCCTAGAGCAGTCCGAAAATTGAATGAGAAAAAAAACGCATTTACAACAAAATTTCAACTGTTCATCACAGAAACACCGCAACAAATGTAGCTTGCTTAAATGACATCAGTGCAACAAGTTACTGTGTTTTCTGTCGTCAGTTGCTTTATACGGTTACGGCATATTTTGTAAGCCACTCTTTTAGTGACAACGTTGAAATATCGGACCACCGGAACAACAAGAAATGCGCATAGCTGTACAATGTTGCGTAAAAATTTGCAATTCGGCAGCGCAGTCTTAAACAAATCTGCAACACACTACTGAATACAGTGTAATGAAACAAATCAAACGTACACAAATGGCACCGACGATTCCGATGTTGAACAGCAAGCTTCAAAGATGATGAACATAATGTTCGACCGAGAATTACGACGGCGACGTGAAAGCTCTAACGACATCATGAATTAAAGTCGAGCGGGGTTTGCAGAAGCACTCGGAACAGTTCGGACTATATTATAGAGATACTGGGAATGAGAAGTTTCTGTGCGGGGACGGTTAAACGATTAAAAATCATTATTGTTCGTTTCCTTTTAAATATAACAATTATTATTGGTGGCAAAAATATCCAATAGCATTCTTTGTCATTGTAGTTTTTTTTATTACCAAATTATTCAGTTGCGAATTCATTTAATGAACACTTAATTACTGGAGGAGTAAATATTGTGCCATCTGCTAACATAATTATATAGTTCAAAATGAAGATGAGTGTAATTACTGTGTTTCAAACAACACACATTTGAATTGTGGGGTCATTGATTTTGTACGGTTGTAATGCCAATGCTGGCGAGATGAATGAAATCTGGTAGTGTGAGACGTTTAGCAGTTGGATACAACGGCCCTATAAATGTTCACAACGCAACGTGAATACTTAAATAATAATGAATAATAATAATAACAATACAATATAACGGAGACATTATTGAAAACACACGCGCAATATAGATTAATTAAGATCTGAGCGAATTTTGACGTTGTTGACGTCGTCGTTTTCTGACGTGTTCCGGATCTTGTTGAATGAGTTTGTGTTTTCGACACTTACTTTGTTATTATTAGATACTTATTGCTAAAAATTACGTACATAGAGGTACTATATTAAGACATAAGTATGTATAATAATTTTTGACAAGTGTCCGACTACTTGTTTGTAAATGATAAATGAATGCTTCACGAACTTCTTGATCTTCCCTCTTATGTACTATTAATGTAGATTGTTTGTTTGCAGATTTCCGTTATTCTTGGTTTTACATTATAACTAATCCCCAGATCTATTTAATATTTTATTAACTAACAGCTGAGTTAGTTGTGGACTGATCCAGAGTTGCAATTACCCCCACAACCAGATATGTAACCTATGTATAATACAAACATACTGCAAGTCTTTAAATTGTATTTGTGGGTTCGTATAACAGATACAGTTATACTAGAGACTATGTTTTTTATCCTATGTATCAAACCCTTGCCACGAGATGTAACTTCTGGTTAGTGCCTTCATTTTCACGATACCTTGGTGGCTGACATATAGTGAGTCAAAAAAGCGCTCGCGGATAATAGATCTGCTACTCGAACTTTACCAACATTAAATATCCGTGATGAGTTGACTATTTATTCCGTCGTGCATGATATGCTTTCAATACTATTGCTTATTTTCTTTATTCTTTATGATTTTCTTGCCAAGATATTTGGATGAAGATGGTTAACATTTTGCAGTGAAAATAGTTTATAATGTTTTTCAAAATTAGGGATGGCATCGAATAATATACTCGGTGTTCACATATTCGCTCTTTTATTCAATCGAATATTCGAATATTCGCACCGATTCATATTAACTACATTCAGATTTGTGACCTATTTGACGCCATGTTAATTGTGTGTACAAATTGTTAGTACTCATTATCGTCGTATCTTCATAAACAATTTACAATAACATATTAATGTGTTAATGGCATCCTGTTGGCCATGTAATTTCAGGTGATCTTAATTTTCTTAAAAATAAAAACCTTCGACACTTGCTTCGCAAAAGCCTTAAATTTCTACTTCCAATTTCACTTAATGTTAACAATTGCATGAAAGAAATTGAAGTATCATTAGATCGAATACTGTAAAAAGTGGTGCAGAAATGAAAATGCAGATGTATCTGCGCTTTACGAATGGAATAATAAAGTATTGCTTATGGTCGTTAATAAAGCATGCTTTTATAATAATAATCCTTTTGCTTTACCACATAAATCAAAATTCAATAAAGATACACTGTGTAAATTACTCAAAGATCTTCAATCTGAATTCGTATTGGTTCCCGCAGATAAAGCGGCGAACAACATAATTATAATATGACGAATATTTTATGTTCAAACTATTTCAAGGGAACTATCTCAAAGACATCATACACTCAATACAAAAACAGACTTTAATGAATTTATTTCCGAACATATTACTTAATGCAGTAAATTTAATATTAAAATCAATAATAATAACATGAAATTACCATCACTTTACTGGATTCCTAAACTCCATAAAAATCCATACAAAAGTCGTTTTATAGCAAATTCAGTGTCATATACCACTAAACAATTATCAGTTTACCTGACTTCTGGTCTGAGTGCTATTAAGAATCACATTACTAAATACTGCAATAAAGTTTATGAGAATACAAACATTCACTTATTTTAGTCAGTAAAAAAATCGTTTGAAGTTATTAATAAAATTGAAAGCAAAGATTACCAAGCATCCTGTGTGAGTACATATGAAGTTTCTACATTGAATACAACCCTACCTCACAGTCTTATTAAAAATAAACTTGTTTCGCTTATCGAAAACACATTCCTAGACTTACATCGTACTATTTTCTAACAATATAGTTAACACCAGTCTATATGACAACCGCGATGATTTTAAATTGGAAATTGTAGATTTCTCCCTTTCCTGGATTAAAGATTTCAACGACCGTAGCCTTACACTGACTAAAAAATTAAAAAAAAGGTTTTTCATATCATGATCTACTCAATACGTTTGCTACATTTTATAGGAAATATAATGTCTTAGTTTCTAAATACAATGTTTCTTTGAAATGGTTCGCATCTAACGGAATATCCCATCCATCAATGTACAGTGATGTTTTGAAACGTGTTCGCAAATGTAAATATGTTAAAGTGAATGCTAAACGTATACTTAATAATTTAGTACACACTTTCTTATCAAACGGATGTAATGCACTTATACTTAAAAACACATGCTTATTAATTTTCGATACTGAATTTCGTTCATCGTTACAAATTTGGTCGTTTTAAATGGTGGATAAGTAGCTTTAACTTCTTTGCGAATTAAAATTATGACGTCATCGTGTGCATGGCGCGTTTCTAGATTACGTCATAATTTAAATATGTTGACGTAGCGTTAGATTATCTAAGATATATTGTGCCCTTTTATTTAATATTTTATACCATTTCTGATTTATTAACTGGTTTAAACACCCATGTTCATTAAGTATTGTTTTTCTTCAAGTTTTGTTAGCAGGACGATGTAGAATAATATATTAAGTTTTATTCAGTTTAAAATAAACATATACAACAAAGCTATGTAATCCGGCTTTTTACACCCAACATTACGGCTTTTTCCTTAATATATTAAGTTTTATTCAGTTTAAAATAAACATATACAACAAAGCTATGTAATCTGGCTTTTAACACCCAACATTACGGCCTCTTCCTGAAATTGCATGACGATGATCTGAAAATTGAACTATATGATGCTATGTCTTTAAAGCTTTTTTATAAAACGACGACATGTAGTTGACACTTGTATTTTGTTTCATTTAATCATGCCTCAAAAAGTTGCAATTATCCTGCTCTGGTTTGCATCTAGCCACTGAGTAATTAAATGGTAATTATACTGAATAACGTTCTCTTTTATTGCTGTTTATTTTGAATTGCGATGCTATGAGCTTACTTTTTATTTTCACTTACATGTTTTGTGAATAATTCTGGGCCACGTGTGAGGTTCGTGCGCACATAAACCGGTTGAAACCCCAAATGCTTTGCATTAACCGTTCCAAGGCGATGACCCCAGTTTTATTCATGTGCGTTTTGTGTTTGTTATGTGCTTTTGTGATGTCCTGTGTATTGTTTTTGGCAGTTGGTCACTTGCAATAAATAAAGGACCTCGGGCTGAGAATAAGAGTTCTCTCCTGCTGTCGCAACTGGAGTTTTGCTTTGTTCATATTAAACATAAACCGCTGTAGTCGCACATTAAGTACATGTGTATAGTTTTTAATTTAGAATTGTTCAATATTCAACAATGCACATGATTAGTATCAAACTGAACACGTGTTAATAAGCATGTACGTTTATTGGCATATTTAAGCAACATTTCTTGGTATCATGACACTAAATGTGTGATTGCACTTAAAGTAATTATTTGTTCTATTGCTGTTTTCACAGGTTTAATTTCCTGTTAAATGTTATTCAGGAGAGACATGTCTGTGTTAGCAAATATATTGCAACATTTTGAAAAAAAAAAAAAAATCAGGCTTGTTTTCATTTTTCTTGAGGATGTTTTTTCGAAATGAAAGGTACTTTTGGAGAGTCAGAACATGGTTTCATATTAACCGATGTAAGTGTATATTCCTGGCGACTACCGTTGACACGGACCCGTATATACAATATCTTTGTCTGACACTTTACACGGGGCTAATCTATTGAGAACACGGTGTTACGTATATACTGGTGAAATACTGGTGAAATACTACTTGTACGTTGAAAGAAAACTTCTTTCTACAATAAATAAAAGCAATACAAATTTGAGAATATTTGAATATCGTTTTGACTATTCGAATAACGATCATTCAATCGAATATTCGAATAGTTTTGCCATCCCTAAAATTAAAAATAATATTAAAACAAGTCGATTGATATTAGGCATATCACTACGTAAATAATGTGTTTAGATAATAGTACTAAACACATGTTTTTGTTAGATGAATTTGAAGATGACGGGTAATAACGTTGAGTAGTAGCGACTGTATGGTATGTACGATATATGTTTAATATGTTAAATATCGTTATATTTTGTAATTGTTATACTATGTTTTGCAGGGAAAATACGGATATACGAACCCACAATCACGCATGGGTATTCTCCCTGCCATGGCCAGTTATGCAGTGCAACGTAAATTTAGTTGAATGCTGTTCACGACCATTTACTCCTTTCACCACTTCGTATCCAAGTTGACAATTAATATTCGCCACACCACGGAACGACGTGTTGGTATATATATGGTCAATGTTGTCTCCAACTGGCTGACCGGGATGACGAGACTCCCATGTCGTTACATTATTGGGATCGCCACAATCTGCAAGCAAATAAAGTAGAAATTTAAACGAAAAAAATACGATTGTTCGGAGACATTTTTAAAAGACGCTTATATGACAACGAATTATATAAGAATGTGCGCTTTGGTGGAAAAATATCGATATATTATGAAGTAAATATATAGATAATAGTTGTTCGGTGGTGCATAAAAATAAGTATATCTTGCGAGTCTTAATACAACTAAACAGCGAGCATTGTATAACCGAGTTTAGAAAAGAATATTGATGTGTTTGAATGGCATGCGTGTTCTTAGTCTTCGGATCATGAACATTGTTCACAACTTCATTGTATATTATCTAATTATTGTTAAATCGTGCATCGTTTAGATACCATTCACATGGTTGTTCTATAATCGGGACCCTAAGCATTGTTTTCAAAATAATATTTTGAAACGATAATGATCTTCGTCTGCGACATAATTTTGAATATATCTGACGACTAAGCTTCAAATTAATATGGCCATATATTTTTTTCGCAAAATGGAACCAATATGAATGTGTTGTATATTTTAATTAGTGTGTATGTGCCATCTTTTATATCAAATTTAGTTCAACATAAGCAAATAAAAGTGACAATATAGAAAAATTAAAATAAATTTGTCGAAGGAAACAATTACAATTCGAATAAACTACGAGTGTCGACTTCTCATCGTTTATTACTGTTGTGTAACCCAAAACAACCGTTTTGTCAATGTATATAAATGTAAAGGAGTTTTCGGCTTTACAGCCAAAAACTAGTTTGTGATTAAAAGTTGGCCAAGTGTGCGTTTTAAAACAGCAGTTCCTATTAACTATCAAAGTATCTGAGTATTAATGTTATCGGGTTGTTTCACTTTATGTCACTATGATTGATGTAAAATCGTACATAGACACTTTAACATAAAATAAAATACAGCCTAGATTGCGATCTTTTAATTTGCCAAAATGGGACATCGTATTTATTAATTACATTTGCAGTGTTTCACACTGAACTGTTAGAATATAACTATTGTTTAATTGAACGGTAGTTATATTAGATGAATTGATAAATATTATTAATAAACATGTATATATTATTAATTCCCTTTTGCGTGTCGGGCATATTAGGCAACATAGTTCCGTCAATGGGAAAATAAAATTAAAAAAGGTAATCGAACGTGAATATGATACACTAGCATTATTTTGCTGAGCATAGTATATAAAACATAGTATTTATAGTTCTAGAAAACCCGAGCATTTCTCGAAACAAATAGAATAAACTACAGTATTATAAAGTATGTAAAGTGCAAAGTGTTACAAAAATGACGAACACCGTATAAATAGAAAATAGTTCATGTGTAATCGTCCATATTGCATCCACCAAAGAAAGAACAGAGCAAATGTCCAGTGTCCGATGTGGACATATATGATGTGAACAGTGCATAATGGCGGAATTGATTGGAATAAAGCAACGTTTATTCAATAATGGTTTATTTCGTCTATGCAGCACTGATAGGAGTTACTGAACAACTAAGTTTGATTCCAGGATGATTGTATAATAAATAATATTTTAAGTGTTTAAATTTAAAATGTTATTTAATATGAATGTACGATGTCACGTTTGAGTTCCTGAAACACTTACCTGGCGGATTAGCGCAAACCTATACATTTATTAAATAAAATCCTGCTAACAGTGTTATGAAGACACGCAACATGTTTGTCAATTGAAGTTTATAAACTTAAGATAACAAGCGAATGTGACACTGTCTTATCACTGCAGTACGATGTTTTGCCAAGTCGCCTTATCTAAATTTGATATAAAATGAGTAAATAAGATTTTCAATGAAACTATTTGACGCACAGACTATTGTATTTTGTATAAATTATAAAATTGAGTTTTATAACAGGTCAAGTGAACTCAGTATTTGATTGTGTTTATAATGGATGTATATTCTTTTTAAACAATTTTTTGTTACATTTTAGTTTATGTGCCTTCCTAGATTTTTAAATAAATAGAAAACCCAACATCGGGCCCAATGGCATTATAGTGACACGTCTTGCAGCCAAAAACTGTATGTGGACCTCAGCCTAAGGTTTCGGTTTGTGGCTGCCAGGCTGGTCACAATAATGTAATTGGGCCCGAGGTGGGGTTATCTGTTACTTATATTATGCCGAACTTTTTCATCCAGTATATCATCCTGTGTACAATCACAGATTTTAATAGTACACAACCTGAACCAATGGTTGAACTTTCAAAGTAAGTAGTCATCCAGAACATCTAAAATCGTTGAAATATTATTGTTTAAAAAATAGTTATAGCAAAATCGTGTCAAATAAAGCATATGTAGCGCAATAAAACAACATATTTTATTAGATATTTTACAATTAAGTTTATATTAATATTTGCTGTATAGTTTAAAAGTAGTTAGTTTACGAATGATAACATTATATGTTCACTGTATTATCAATGCAGATGACGTCACATTATTCTTTGATTTTTTTTCACATACTGAAACAATAGTGACCGGTCCAAATACTCTTGAGTGTCTCTTTCGCATTATACGGACCTAAAACGGCCATATTGATCAAGAACGACATATTTATGCGAGGTACATTAAATTAGTTTAATGTATCAGAGATCGGAGGTCCCGAACGCTTAAAAAACTGCAAATTGTATTCGTTTTGCAATGTAGAATGCGCAGAAGTTTAAGTATTGTTATATGACATTTTTAGTAAAGAATGTTCAAATAGGTACTATAAAGCATTCAAACAATCATACTGTCTTCACACGGAGTTAACAAGATTCTACTATCTTACCCGGCCTGTATTTGACCCTACAATGCACTAGGTGCATTACATTTGAAACATAAAATGCCTAGTGTTACTTTGTACGTAAAGTAAAAGTGATACAACAATATGCTGGTAAATAATAATATATGCGTCGCAGTTGTATTGTGATTAAACTTGGGATTTGGGTAAACTTGTTTAACATAAAGTTCAAATAACATTTTGCGCTAAATTTTGCAAGGTCAAGAACACCTCATGAATAACGTTTAAACCATTTTATTAAAAAAGGTATATATACAATCGACTTCCGATGCCTCGAACTCGCATGTCTCGAATTTCTCTTTAGCTCAACGTTTGTTCGAGGGAGCGATATTTTATTGCTTTGCTGGTATTTGTTGAAAAAGGGTTTTGTAATGAATTCGTAGACTTTCATTTATGTTGTATAACCTCATGGCACAAGCAAATGAAATGTACATCACAGAACACGAAAATATATCAACAACGTGTGTTAAAAGTTCATAATGAAAAATATTCTTTGGGCAGAACAATATGATTGATTATACAGATATACAAAACTACTATTCAGGTTTCAGTAAACTACTATACGTATGTGACACTTCATATGCACTGTACATGACGTTTTGTACAGTGCGCATGAAGTGTCATATACGTATTTTCTTTCGTTTGTATTGAAATGTGTTCCCAAGCACGTTCTTCTTTCCAGGCGTCCTCATTCCAATGTTGCTGTTTGTTCGTCTGTATTGACTAATTTAAAATATTTCATATTTATGTTACGATTGCATATTCTTTCATCAGAAAAGAATAATCGGGTTGTTCTCTCAGTAGTTTGATTCTTAATATCGGTGGAATATTCATTCAGCTTATAATTTGAAAAGTAACACCAAAATCAAATGGGAAATAATGAGAGGAGCATGCTGAATGACTTGGTTGTTGAAACGAACAAATGCCGACTCCAACTTGTTTCACAGCCTGAGTGTTGGCGCATTTGCAGTTGAACAAGTGGCCTCTTGATGTATAGACATGTAGAATTTATTATACATTGCAAATATTATTAAGTCAAAGGGCAATATACAAGTAGACAGTCCCAAAGCTAATATCGGCTGTCACCTCAAACTATTGTACCGACTATCATGTACATGTGTTTCTTCATTGTTATTTGCACGTTACAGTAGTGTACACATAGGTGGTCTTGTCTAAATGGAATTTTTTAACTCAAACTTCACAAATGAACCAGTATTCCCGACAACATCACAATAAAGTTATGCAACACTCTTGCGAAGTTGTCTGGTTGAATGTGAAATAAAAATGCATTTTATCTATTGAAAGTTAAAGAATCACGTCCTATATATTTTTGTTTGAGTGAACGCGCGTTACTAATGTAGAACAGACAGTCATGTCGGACTATTGAATACTAATGTAGAACAGATAGTCATGTCGGACTATTGAATACTAATGTAGAACAGATAATCATGTCGGACTATTGAATACTAATGTAGAACAGATAATCATGTCGGACTATTGAATACTAATGTAGAACAGATAGTCATGTCCGACTATTGAATACTAATGTAGAACAGATAGTCATTTCGGACTATTGAATACTAATGTAGAACCGATAGTCATGTCCGACTATTGAATACTAATGTAGAACAGATAGTCATTTCGGACTATTGAGTACTAATGTAGAACAAATAGTCATGTCGGACTATTGAATACTAATGTAGAACAGATAATCATGTCGGACTATTGAATACTAATGTAGAACAGATAGTCATGTCCGACTATTGAATACTAATGTAGAACAGGTAGTAATTTCGGACTATTGAATACTAAAGTAGAACAAATAGTCATGTCGGACTATTGAATACTAA
Organism: Congeria kusceri; assembly: GCA_027627225.1. Classification (NCBI taxonomy): domain Eukaryota; kingdom Metazoa; phylum Mollusca; class Bivalvia; order Myida; family Dreissenidae; genus Congeria; species Congeria kusceri. The sequence goes on from CM051024.1 coordinate 454,555, forward strand.
TGTAGAACCGATAGTCATGTCGGACTATTGAATACTAACGTAGAACAGATAGTCATGTCGGACTATTAAATATTAATGTAGAACAGATAGTCATGTCGGACTATTGAATACTAATGTAGAACAGATAGTCATTTCGGACTATTTAATACTAATGTAGAACAGATAGTCATGTCGGACTATTGAATACTAATGTAGAACAGATAGTCATGTCGGACTATTGAATACTAATGTAGAACAGATAGTCATGTCGGACTATTGAATACTAATGTAGAACAGATATTCATTTCGGACTATTGAATATTAATGTTTTTAATTTTGTCTTACTTACAGGGAATGAACATACATTTAAAAAGATACAAAGTGCATTATTCGTATTTATAGTGTATCAACATACGATCAATCGTGACTGATAGTCGGTAGTTAGTGTGATTGTTATGTCCAATTGTTACACGATTATCACTGGCATCGTGATAAGGCACACATACAAGTACAGTACATTTAATTTCAAATACAACTGGTCTTATTAAATCAATATAGGCGTCTAAAACCAATTTTTACTAAGTGCCGTTTTATGTGTGAGATCTTCAACTTATTGTCGTGGTAATATCATCCCGTCGTTAAACCTTTTGCATGTTTCGTAGTTGGCGGTGCTGCCGTAGTAACAGTTGTTGTTGATTCTTGGCTGATATTTTGACCAATTATAATTGGCTTCAAAACATGAACATACATTCAGACTCAATTTGTGCTTGCTACAATTCCGAAACATAATTTAAAATGATCATGCGTTATTAAAACTTCACAAAAAACTGTTGAAGTAAACACAATGTATTTGCTTCAACATATCGCTAAAACATTTGTAATCTCAAAAGTGCAAGACAGTTGCCACTAAGGGCCTTAATACGAAATGCCACCATAACAATTGGAGAGGTTAATTAAATTTAATTAAGGTGCCTGATGACTGTTTTCTTCGTGTTAGATGCATTTCAATTTATTGTTAAACGAAGTTACACCATGTACTGAATACAGTTGCGGGAATGCACACGTTGATACAAAGAGAGAAGGTATAAAACGTTTAAGCAATAACAACAGAAATATGAACATGTTCTTGGTTTTTAAATATGCAAGAAAAAAAAACGTTGATTACAGAACCTGCTGTACGTCTTTTCCATGAAATATTTTTATCAATACATCAAGGTTTAAACTGTTTGATTTTACAATTTATGATTATCTGATAACAAAACATAAAATGCCATTATACATAGAAGAACGAAGTATTATACTTTAGTCCTAGTAATTATCTGCCGATGCATATTATATTTAACTGCATGCTAGTCATTATCTGCATCGAAATGCCATATGACCAACTAAAAACACATATAACACACACACACGCACTGCTCACACACACATTTAGAACAATATCATACAATTGCACAAACTTTTAATGTTTCTTATTGTAGTACAAGTACTAACAAAGTGTATATCCTTCCAGTCTTCCACTCTCAGAAGAGTTGCTATCCAATCAGGTGTACTTCCTCTATAACATATTAATATCAAACTTCATCAACCATGGAAGAACAAGTGAATTTCTTGAAAGTATTTTTTGAAACAATGGTCTCTTTATACATTGCACAGTTATTATAATTAAATTCATGGACACTGAAAGCTCGACAGTACCTACATGTATACGTATGTACTATGTTTTAAGACATATTCGTTACTGCACGTTTTTGTAGTTATTAATGCTTACTTTGAATTAAGAACACAGTGCTGCAGCACTGTCTATACTTATCAAACTACGAAACCAATATAATTGTAACGCGTATAACCATATCATTATAAGAGCAATAAAAAATAAATTCAAATATAGAAATAAACAAGCGAAAGAGGTCAGTGAATTACTTGTTTTATTTACCTATCTTCTGACAATCGGAGTGAACATTCCAAGAACCATCTCTGCATGTGATTTGGAAGTGATCTAAATATATGTGTCTTCCAGGCATGTATGCGTGATAACCAGGCTGGCAGTAGACCAGTGCATGATTGGTACTTGACAGGATCTTGATATGCTGAATATTAGGTCCGATAGTTTCCCAGTTTATGTGTATGTTGAGGTCGGAGCCGCCTGAAATGGCAAAATGTATATTTGCAACATGCTATTACGCAATGTATTGTTACACAATTTAAATAAAGGGATCTCGTTAATATTTCACACAGCATTGTTTTATGAAGTGTTTGAAAACTAAGTTTAGTTATTAAACCGGTACATTCTTATCAACTCCGTCTTCGGAATTTATTTTATACTTGACCGTTAACATATTACGCATTCACACGATCAATATGCCACCATTGGATAAGTGCAATGACCAATTATGTGTAGAACTAATAATTGACCAATAGGGCACAACACCGGAGGTATATATGGAGCAGATTGTTCGTTCGTTCTTACACAAAATAATTATAAATGAATCAGTTAAAATAATTGTTATGGCAGGACCAATGTCTTAGGAACTTCTTTAGGCTTTCAACAAAAACAGAATTTTATATAAAAATCAGATACTACATTAATAAATTGTATCGGACATTTTATTTCCTGTATTTGGCGTTATAATGTTAGCGGTCGTGTATTACTGTTATATACTTAACATTCTTGAGTACGCTAGACGTTAACATAAATAAGTTAAATTTGATCTTTAACATACCTACAAATGTGTTTATTATCGTTGTCGACGAAAAAAAGGTGGAAGTAGGTTGATTTGTTGTGGGTGACGTAATATTTGGAATGCCTGTAGAAGCAGCTATAATTGTGAGTGTCCTGAAGTCTGAAATGTCTGTAGAAGCAGCTATTGTGGTTGTCGTAATATCTACAATGCCTGTAGAAGCAGGTATTGTGGTTGTCATAAAGTCTAAAATGCCTGTAGAAGAAGTCGTTGTGGGTGTTGTAATATCTTGAATGCCTGTAGAAGCAGCTATTGTGGTTGTCGTAAAGGCTCGAATAGTGGCTGTCGTAATAGATAGTGTGGGTGTCGTAATAGCTGGAATTGCTGTCGTAGTAGCTTTAGTGGTGTGCATAATGTCTGAAATGGCTGTCGCAGCAGCTATTGCGGTAGTCTTCAAGTCTGGAATGCCTGTAGAAGACGATATTGTGGGTGTCGTTATAGCTGGAATGGCTGTACAAGCAACTATCGTGTGTGTCGTAAAGTCTAGAATGCCTGTAGAAGCAGCTATTGTGGGTGTCATAAAGTCTGGAATGACTGTATAAGCAGCTATTGTTGGTGTCGTAAAGTCTGGAATGGCTGTAGACGCAGGCATCGTGTGTTCTGTAAAGTCTGGAATGGCTGTATAAGCAGCTATTTTGGATATCGCAAAGTCTGGAATGGCTGTAGAAGCAGCTATTTCGGGTGTCGTAATTTCTGGAATGACTTTAGAAGCAGCTATTGTAGGTGTTGTAAAGTCTGGAATGGCGGTAGATTCAGGTATTTTGGGTGTCGTAATATCTGAAATTACTGTAGACTCAGGTATTGTGGGTTTCATAAAGTCTGGAATGGCTGTAGACTCAGGTATTTTAGGTGTCGTAAAGTCCGGAAGGCTGTAGACTCAGGTATTGTGGGTGTCGATAAACCTGGAATGGTAGTAGACTCATGTATTGTGGGTGTCATAAAGTCCGGAATGACCGTAGACTCAGGAATTGTGGGTGTCGTAATGTTATGACTGGCTGTAGACTCACGTATTGTGTGTGTCGTAAAGTCTGGAATGGCTGTAGACTCAGGCATTGTGGATGTCGTAAAGTCTGAATTGGTTATAGAAGCAGCTATTCTTGTGGGTGTCGTAAAGTCTACAATGCTTGTAGATGCAGCTATTGTGATTGTCGTAATATCAACAATGATTGTAAAGGCAGGTATTGTGGGTGTCGAAGAATCTGGAATGGCTGTAGAAGCAGCTATTGTGGGCGTCATAATGACTGGAATGCCTGTAGAAGCAGCTATTGTGGGTGCCGTAAAGTCTGAAAAGCCTGTAGAAGCAGCTATTTCGGGTGTCGTAAAGTTTATAATGGCTGTAGAAGCAGCTATTATGGGTGTCGTAAAGTTTGGAATGCCTGTAGATGCAGCTTTTGTGGGTGTTGTAAAGTCTGGAATGGATTTAGATGTAGCTATTGTGGGTTTCGTAATGTATGAAATGGCTTTAGATGCAGCTATTGTGGGAGTCATAAAGCCTGGAACGCCTGTATAAGCAGCTTTTGTGTGTGTTGTTAAGTCTGGAATGCATGTAGAAGCAGATATAATTGTGGGTGTCGTAAAGTCTGGAATGCCTGTAGAAGCAGCTATAATTGTGGGTATTGTAAAGTATGGAATGTATGTAGATGCGTTTGTTGATTCTGTCGTAATATTAAGAATTCTTGTAGAAGCAGTTTTTGTGGTTATCCTAAAGTCTGGAATGCCTGTCGTAGCAGATTGTGTTGGTGTCGTAATAGATGGATTTCCTGTCCTAGCAGCTTTAGTGAAAGCATAATGTCTGAAATGGCTGTCGCAGCAGCTATTGTGGTTGCCGTCATTGATGGAATGGCGGATGTAGCAGCTATAATGGTTGTCGTTATATCTTTAATGACTGACGTTGCATCTATTGAGTTTGTGGTAATATCTGGAATGACTGTAGTAGCAGCAATAGCGGTCGTACTAGCTGAAATGGCTTCCGTAGCAGCTAATATGGCAAACGTAATGTCTGAAAGGCCTGTAGAAGCAGATATTGTGGTTGACATAATGTCTGAAAGGCCTGTAGAAGCAGATATTGTGGTTGACATAATGTCTGAAATGGCTGTCGGGGCAGCTGTTCTTGTTGACGTGATGTCTGGAATGGCTGTCGTACACGGTGGTGTCGTTGAGATTAATGTTTGTGTGTACGTCACAGAAGGTAGCAAATTTGTTGTCGTTTTCGGATTTAATGCAGGACCTGTAAAAGTAATAATATATCGTATTTATACTGTTTAAAAGAGTACACTTTATTCATCATGTGATGTACCGTAATGTCAGTGGGACACAAAGTACTTTTGGCTCAATAATAAGGGACATAAATTAACAATGTTGTATTTATTGAAACTTCTCGAAACACGAATACGTTGCGTTTTCCCTGTCACGTCTGAAAGGACTAAACATCACGTTATATTAGCATCTCAGTAGCTATTATTACAATACTCTCTATATAAATGATTGATCTATACTTCGACTGTTTCACATAACACATACATGTTTCAATCAAGGTGTGAAACATGTTCGACTGTTGCCCGGTCCAACGACCTGTTTTATGCCCAGAATATTGCGCACAAATGCTATTCTATATTTGGCACAATACGTGACTGCCGCGCGCTTCAATCGAAACCAGACAAGTCCCGAATGCATATCCACAAAGCTCCTAAGGACAATCTCAACTTAAGTTATACTTAAGAAAAAACTTAAAATACAATTTTCTACGTAACAATCGTCATTTTACTTTTTAAGTATGGCAAAATTAGAAGCATCTTTTGATACTTTACCAGAAATAGCCACATTCTTCAAGAATGTAATGATTTAAAGTTCACTTTCACTTCCACTAAAGAGCTTTGTGGATACGTACCAAGAATAGTTAACGGTGAAACGTAAATTAGTTGTATTAATATACAAAAATAAAAAAAAAAAATAAAGAAAACGTGTCAAGAGAATAAGTGATGTTGAGTTAAAAGAAAAATGATACAAAAGAAAGATGTTTAAAACACAGTCATTGTGATTCAAAGTTTAAAACACTATACACCGCGCTATTCTTCCTGACACTTGTTGATGGGTGCTATGCTTTAGACGTTAGATACATGTTAAACCGATATAAATAAAAAATTGTCGAGCGCTACCGGAGATTAATTAATGCCAGATCAATAAAATCGTACAATACAAGTAGTTTCCATTATTGTTTAAATACAGGTCAAAACATCTACACGGTGGCAATTAAACTATAGTTTCTAAGTGTAATTAATTTTCACATTCGAAACAACAAATGTATTGTCGAAAAAAAAACTAGTACGTTTTATTGAATGTATGTTGATTTCTTTTCACAATGGATGATATAGTTTATAATGTATGTAAATATAAACAAAGCGAAACTCTAATTGCGACAACAGGAGAGAACTCTTATTAGCAGCCCGAGGTCCTTTATTTATGGCAAGTGACCAATTGCCAATAACAATACACAGGATATCACAAAAACAAATAACAAACACAAAACACACATGAATAAAACTGGGGTCACCGCATTGAAACGGTCAATGCAAAGCATTGGGGGTTTAAACCGGCTTATGTGCGCACGAACCTCACACTTGGAAGAGGTGTAGTGCACTAAACGTGTCGCACATAAGAAGAAATATGCAAGCAAACGTTTGATCCTAAACTTTGTATATCGAGAACTAGTTTAATGTTAAATATAGAGAAGTTTATCTTGCGAGGCTTAGAATACCGGACGCGCGAGCCTTGGCAAGCGCTTCCAATGTTCGAGCCGAGCAATATAAACTTCTCTTTATTCAAAACGAATCCTATAATTGTATTTATCCCATCATTTTTAGCTTGACTATTCGAAGAATAGGTGAGCTTTCCTTCTACCCCTGGCGTCGGCGTCTGAATTGTTTGAAGCTTTTATTCAACAGCCTTGTAACTTCAAGTTATTCACTTGAAACTTGGTATATACCTTTGCCATCAACTCCAGTATCAGGGGCAACATTCCCCATAACTCTGGCTTTTATTTTGACAGAGTTATGTCCCTTTTTCACATAGATTTTCTGGTTACAGTTTATATTCAAATGTTTTGTAACTTCGAAACTACATAAGTTATACTTTTTTTTTCATCAACTCCAGTATCAGGGGCAACATTTCCCATAACATTTTTTGTATTTTTGACAGAGTTATGCCCCTTTTTAACAAAGATTTTCAGGTTAAATTTTATATTCAGAAGTCTTTTTTACTTTAATACTACATACGGTTTTCACTTAAAACTTGGAACTAACATTTGTCGTCAACTCTAGTATCAGGAGCAAGATTATCCATAAACTCTATTTTGTATTTTGACAGAGTTGTGCCCTCTTTTCACTAAGATATTCTGTTTAAGGTTTATAATCAAACGTTTGGTTACTTCATAGCTACATACGTTATTCACCTGAAACTTGGAACTAACTTTTGCCATCAACTCTAGTGTCAGGAGCAACATTACCCATAACTCTGTTTTGTTTTTTTGACAGAGTTATGCACACTTTGTACATAGATTTTGTGGTTAAAGTTGTTGTTCCAAAAAACTATACAAGGCTTCACTTAAAAGTTTTGTAATTTAACACATTTATGCCCATTTCACTATCCAAAATATGTACCAACTGAAATACTTCGAATAGTCGAGCGCGCTGTCATCTGACAGCTCTTGTATCTTCCAAACTATATAAAAACAAAAGTTGAACAAACCGTGGAATTCATAAACAAGTAGTACAACTACTTTTACAAGTGTTGAATACAAAATGTACGAATTGTAATGAAGATGTATCTAAAGAAGTAGTAATACAGAATCCCAAAATAATAGAAATTCAATACACAACATGTTTGTGTTCTTACTACAAAATATAAACGAACAGTAACTTACAATTAAAAGGACCTTTAAAGTCAACAAAGACACAACCGCGGATTGATCCTTACAATGTATGATCTATAAATAAATCAATACACAATAAATGACCATGACATTTCTGCTCGTTTTCAAAAACTCTGAAACGAAGCACATGTGTGATTGTAAATTTAATCTGATTGTCTCGGAAATCATGTTCGTGTATTTTAAATACAATGTATGTCAATTATCTTCAAATGTCTGACCAAAAAATGTGATCGGAAAAAGTAAACATTGCGATTGTATCGTGTAAGGAATAGAAAACGTAGGCCGTGCACGCGACACGTATATTTTTACAGTGTTCAAATACATCTTATTCCATGGGGTGTTATTTAGTCAATGACAACGTGAAGATGGAATACACATTGATAAGTAAATAGTATAGCATGTAATAAGGGTGTTTTAAATAGTTGATGTAAATAAGTTTTTAACGTACAACAAGAATATGTTATTTTTGCTAATATTACAAAATCAGTATAACTCGTACTTGTTTTGGAAAATAGTCGATTTCAATATAAAAATGTGTATTTACTTCCTGTGCGATTTGTTTTATAACTGTAAAAAAATTAATCTTATTATGTCTGTATTTTAACACTGGGAACGTTAAATACGTCCTATATGGCTTGATATTTCATAACGTTGTCCCTATCGACAATATAATGCACTTTGCTCTGTCTGCAATAATCATCAGGCCCAAATAAAAGTATTTATTGTCCACGAAAAAGCATACGAATGTTACTCATTGCAAATGTATCCAACAAAAAAACTACTTTGCAGACCGGCGTCCTATGGCGACTTTAAAATACAGTAAAGTTATTTTGTAATAACAGATTTAACCTGCAATGGTTGCACTCTGGTTAAACAATGAGAATATCGTACACATGCTATATATGCTTATTTGAACTCGTTAACGAAAATGAACACAATGACGTTCGCAAGAACACATACACATACTTTTATCAAGGACAATAAAGAGAAAAATAAGGAAAAGCAACCAATGCGAAAGGAAAGAGGAAAATGGACAATTGACTGATTAATTTCTTTATGTATTTTCCGATTTAGATGTACTCTGATATACGCTTGATTGGTATATTATACATAAAATATATCCATATTATATATTTTCCATAGATAAAACATGTCAGGCAAATTCACAAACTTCATTCAAATATATACATGCAAATGTACAAATATATTATGTTTATGATTTAAAGTACACATAAAATATTTTCTGTCAAAGCAACACACACAAAACACACACACAGTATATAATACGTTAAACCAGCACTTAATGTTCAAGGTCATATGATCTCTGGTGAGATAAATAACATTTCCTTTATCTGAACCCAAACATCTTCTTCAGATTTCTGTACATGCTATTAAACAGTGAGTCCTCATTAAAACTGTCGTCATTCGAGTCAGGTTTTCCGTGTTCAACATCGTTTTGTACATTTCGCACGATCCGATTTCGCGGACTCACCGTTAACTTCTCCACAGCAACAGATACGTCTTCAAGCATTGGACTGTCCTTCCTTTCATCGAGCGGTATCTCATCGCTGACCGTGTATCTGGAGCAGTCATCAGGAGGGTTGATTTCCGCGTACAGGTGACAGTATTTCTGACTGCCATCAGGAGAACAGCACTGGTAGTAGCCTTCCTGAAGTAGCGAGGCAATCGTGGAGTTCTCAAACTCGGCTGCTACTGCACCCGGATACTGAGACTGCAGCTTGCTGAACCTGAAAACAGCGGTTAATCAATGGAACAGTTGACAGATTTGCATAGCTACAACACAAACAATTTGCAATACATTACACACTTTGGAGAGTTAATCAAATTATATATTAAACACTTATATACAAACTTATGTCGATCGGATTTTTAAATACATGAGCTTAACATACGTAGAATAAATGGTGGCATAATATAACACAGCCTATATCAATTGAAACATTATTTTATATGTCGTGCGATAAGAAAATATAACATTAGGTTAGTGTTGAATAAAGATACATTTATTTAGTGAGGCCACGAGCCTTGGCGAGTGGTTCACGTTATCGTGCCGAGCAAACAAACTTATCTTTATTCAACACTTATCTAGTATTCTGTTTATCCCATCTTTTTATGTCTTTATTTTGGTTATAAACGAAAAAAAATCTAAATATTACAAAAAAAAAATTAAATGACGTCGAGAATATCAACTCGATGACGTAATTAAACTGCATGTGTTTGCTTTATTCCACGGTGTTCGAATAAAGCTAAGTTTATCCCATTGTGTGGTATTTCTTCAATGTCCGCGTGATGATAGGATACAATATCATAATTAAACCATACTGAAAAAACTCACATGTAGCAGCATCTCTGCTTAATACCGTAGGCGCTGAAGAACCAGGACTCGTAGCACGTCATGTGGGTGAATTTGGTTCCAATCCCGGGAAGTATCTCATTTTTCTGAGTAAATGTGTAATCCTTAAACGGAATACCAATAGTACACTTAAAATGGTAAATGTTTGTCTATGGGTAAACGCGCGGAAATGCATGTCTGAAATAAAAAGACAACTGGAGTCAGCATTCAATGCACATATTATTTTAGTACATTATTTATAATATACCATTGCATATCATACCTCCAACATGAGCACCTCTTGGCACGGACATGGCAATGCATAGACAAGCTGCTCCTTTATCCAGGACTTTAATGTACTGTTATTTTCCTTCATAAACTTCAAACATCGGGTCTCGTTCAACATTGATGCCGTAATATATGTAACGTTATATAGCCATCTGCCAGGAAACTCTACGAAAGGGAAAAATCGTACAAATATCACAAATTAATATTTTATACATAACTAATACCAATAATTTTAGACTATATTTATTTCATTTACTCCAGTCGCTTATATTTTCCTTTAACCCTTGGATAGCATTAAGACAACGCATGCCTTTATACTTGGATGCACGTTGTCTACGTATTTCAACAGACACGATTTTTTAACAAATAAACTAATAACAATCTTAAGATAAGGATTAATCGAGATTTAAGTATTTGCCGCAATTTATATATGTCTATTTGACTCGTAAGTTCCAGCACTGGCATTTTAGCCAATTGTAAATTATAAGAATCTTGAAAAGATGCAATTATGTACATTGGTGCATACTGTAATGTACATTGTATTGCAATATACACACGTGCGTACTTATGCAGCTGATGTCATAAAAACTACAACTTTGCCAAAGGATGTTGGATCATATTGATAGAATCGAATACAGTAGCGAACCGACACAGGCATAATCCTTTGTCACCCATATTTATGTTCCAAGCATTATTGTACAGCATTTATCCATCCCGGCACCGGTCTCTAATTTTAAGGATAGCGGTGTATATACTATAATTATTGGAATGTATCTACACTGCTTTAAATGATAATGTGTTGTTGCCATAACAACTGTACATTTATAACTTTATATATCATGTGTACACCCATGAAGTGTATGTTTAGTGCATATTTTAATAACCAACGTTATGAATATAAACCTAAGCAAATAACTAACAGCATACAAATGAAGCACTTACCTGGATGGACGTTTGATCCTATGTTTAGATTTGTAAAGTTGTTTCTTGTAGACAGAATAGTTCCCGAATAGTCCAGATGCGTGTATCCACTAGCAACCGGTACTTCCGGTAATGGTCTGATACTGAACTGTTCCCGGTCGTAGTTGAACATTATGTACGTGTACATGCCGTCTGTAACTACAATAACCTGCATCGAAAGGTTCTGCAAACAAAAATACATGTTATTTGCATTACTATAAGTATGTTCAGACAATAATTTAAAGGGACAATGTCAACGAATATGGCCTTGAGGAGGTAATGTCTTAAAACAAAATCTAAAATAAAGATATTTAAAAAAAGCATGTCATAACGTTTAAACTAATTTTGACATCAGAATTGTGAGTATTTTGTACACCCACGTTTCCTAAGAAAGTAGAAAAGTGCAGTTGCTTTAAGCACTGGATACTGTCATTTCTCCGTAAGGCTCCTAAGTAATGAGTACGATTCCAGCTTAAGGTGTTAATTTTTACAAATATATTTGCTGATTTGTTTTATCAAACATCTCATTATGTAATATATTTTTATAATTTATGTAATGTATATGTCTTAGTATATAATCTAATATCTTTTAAAATGCATTAGGAAAACTATTTTTGTGGACATAGTCCCTTTAATGTGCATGGAAATAAAAATTGCAAACAGTTTTGATCGAGATTTATTTAATTATGACTTCTTTAGACTGCAGGCAATTAATGCATTATTTGTTCTATTCCAAACATGTCTGTGTTAGAATGGAGCAAAGATGTGCAACTTTTTATGATTGCATGATTACAATAACTCGTGCCGACGTTGCTCGGTTTTCACGTTTTGACGTATAAACGTTATATCTCACTATATTGTACACACTATGCTTAATGCTAACGTTGATATATTCCAGTGTATATTTTTAAGAACCTGGTGCTTGACGAGTTCATATCCAGGTTCGTAGGGCGAGTGAACAGTGACGTGCTTCCACGTGGCGACAAGGGCCACACTGACATTGAACTCGGTCTGGTTGGTGCACTGCCGAATGAGGTCCTGGATCTTTGCAGCGTCAGCCTTGTCTTTGTCAGTAAATACGTGGATCAACAGTCCACCTTCTGAAATGTTTCTGCTGTCAATATTTGTCCATAACGGAGCTATTACGATGTGCTTTTGAATAGCAGCTGTCCATTCGCTGGCATTTTCGCCTCCATATTGATTGTACAGTGGTTGGAAGTCTAGCGATAGGAATCCGTTCATGCTTGGCTGAAAAATAAACCAAAATGTTTACATTTTTATTCACTAGAACAAACACATGATTCGCGTTGCGTGCCTAAAGCCGCGAACGTTATCATAACGTTACATAAAGTGAAATATAATAGAGATCATTCAGAATGTACTTGTGTAACATATATAGTATAGGCAACTCAAAATTATATTGTATTCATTTAGTTGCAGTACTATATCATATACATATACAAATATAAGAATACTGAAACACATGCACAGACAATTATAACAATAATGAAATAATGACGTACAGACTAGCAGTGAATTCAGACAAGTTGCTGACGAAATAAAATATCGTTGACGTACTCCAAAAACATAAGCTGTTTAAGTATGTAAAACACTTCCAAATTAAAATACATAAAATAAAAGCGATGTACAGATTTGTGTCCGTTTGTTGAATATGTAATGTAAGAAAAAAGAAACATTGCAAAACCATAATGGAATGTATACACTACCCTGAATAATGTGTAGTACGTTCCAAAGTATGGGAACCTGTTTGGTATTTGAAATGTATCTAGGATTTCGTTGTCACCGTTGAATCGTGTTCCATTTGTTTCGAAGAAAATGATTACGGGCTCTGAAAAAGTATCAAAGCCGAATCCTGAGAGTACACTTCATTTCTGAGTAATTGCATTTATAGTCTGTCAATAAACATCTGCAGATTCCAGTTGACACAACAGACAACATACCTTCACACATACAATTAAACCTCGTTCATCAGCTTATGTATAAACGAAACTTCCATAATCGGCAAACGTTCATCAAAGAAAACTTATATTCCACAACACATCATAAATAAACCCGAAATAAGGTAACTGTGGATGTTAAGTTCACACTAAATTAAATGTGCATGTATCACTTTTAAACAAAGTGTTATATATTTAACCATTGGTTGAAAACTTAACAAAATACTTACGGAAACACCCCAGAAATGCATTTCCCTGGGGGAAGTTAGACGGACATGAGCAGTTGTAACGTCCCAGAAGGTTAGTGCAATGAGCATGATCGCCACATGGATGTTGTGGCTCTAGACATTCATCAATATCTGTAAAATACATACTTGTTTAAAGGGACTCTTTAACAGATTAGCACATATAGCATTTTTGTCGCATTCGAAAAAGTACGATTCCAACAATATATGCTGTTTCAATTTAGTAAAAACAAGACACCTGGGGGATGGATTCATTCTTACACAAACGTCATAGGCTCGAGCGAGCAATGTTGATTGCGCAACTTGATGTTCTTTTTACGCTTTTGTGTCCAATGTGTGAGTTTGCTAGTCCAACGCCAACTTGTGCAGTTAAAAACTTAATTACATTTTAACAAATATTTCTGAGCATCTGTGAATGAGTTCTTATAACAACGAATCAGTCCAATGGTTACAAATGTGGTGTAAATGTGTAAATACTAAGCTAAACACAAAAACATACCATACGATACAAATGGTAATTTTCAGTAATATGCATATGGCTGTATTGATTTAACATATTGCTGATAAATAGAATATGTTCCTATGTCTGATCGATTGTTACAAAAAACCAACACACACAATTATTGAACACGATCACAATGGTCCAATGTCAAATACGTTTACCAGTTTCACATCGCTTGCCGGTCCATCCCTTGTTGCAGATACAGATGTAGCCTCCCTGCAGATTCACACACGTGCGGGTCCTGTTCAGCCAGAAACTGCACTGAGTGTTAGGAGGGTCCTCGCATTCGTTGTGGTCTGTGAAAAATTAGTTACGTAAACAAAGTGTCAGAAAAACGGATTCTGAAGTAAAACGTCAGAGATGTTTTGATACGGAAATAATAAAAAAAAACACTGTCAAACAATAGGAAAGAAAAGCGACTGTGACATGAATTCCAGTTATTAGTGTGACAGGAAAAATAATATTATTGGGAAATTGTCAAAAAGTAATTCAAGAGGTCACAAGGCTCATAATTTAAGCTAGATATTTACTGACCACTAATATGCATGTTATATGTTAGTGCACATATGTATAAAACAAAAGTGAACTAATGTACAATGGAAAACACTGAATTAAATGACTGGCACGAAGAATGAAGTGATTACACATAAATACTTTCGATTTACGTTTATTTATTGTGTGATTTTATTAAATTATTACACACATGCACAAATAATGGTGTTTTGTGTTTGTTACGTGTTTTTATATTGTGCTGTAGGTTTTTTTTGGCAATCGGTCACTTTCCCTAATTAAAGGACCTTGTGATGCTATTAAAAGTTGTCTCCTGCTAACGAGCTAGAGTTTCACTGTGTTTATATTTATATTTAATTGTCATTTTTGGGGCAAACCATGTGTGACAAACAGTTGCGTTATTTAACTTAAACCCCGAATGATTTGCGTGACCGTTCCAAGGCGGTGACCATAGTTTTAATCATATATTTATTGTTGGTGTGTTGTGCGGGTTGTCCTGTATTGTACAGGCAATTGGTCACTTGCCTCAACTAAAAGACCAGCGGATTTTAATTAGAGTTTTTCTCCTGGTAATGAGCGTCATTATTCTTATGTTTAATCTTAATGACAAGTTCACCTTTACGCACCTTCACATCTTCGACCTTTGTTACCGTCTAGGTCATCATAGCCCTCGATACACTTGCACGTGTAGCTTCCCACAGTGTTCGTGCAGTTGGAATAGTAGTGGCACTCGTTATCTTGGCGGCGCCGACACTCGTTGATATCTTTTTATAATTTGGCAAATTAAGGCGTATTGTATTAAATATTTCTAGTTTTCAAAAAATAACTTTCATGAACGACAATCCAAGTTAATACAGCTGTGTATGCTAACACTTTTAAAGAAACCGAACATTGACTTATATTCCCAACATTAAGAGTAAATTTAGTACGATCAACTCTTTTGTATGAATACTATCCAATATTAAAATTATTTTATTTCTGATTTTGGAATGTTTCAAAATACGTTGCAACCACGTCTTAAACGCCTAACAGTATATTTAGAAATACCATAAAATCCAGCGAACTTATAACTTTATCTTTGAAAAAATCAAAATTTCCACAATATGATACGCGTGGTTTAGGAATTTGTGACAAGTAACAACAACGCAGAATATATTTTAATATAATTCTTACTATTACGGGGCATACCGAAATCCAAACAATTATTATACTATACGTCATTGTGGTTTACACAGTTGTACTTGCCAGAGCATGTCGGTGGTTCAGTATACCACAGACCACTGCTGTTACAGCTCAGACTGGTCACGTTATCAGTATGGTAGCCCGTGTCACACGAATAGTTGGCTGAGCTCTCATACACCGTAGGCCCTCGTGTGACTTTCCCGTTGACAATTTCAGGAGGTCGACCACAGTCTAAGTTAAGAAAAGGAAGTAAATTTTGGGAGCGTCGTGTTAACATCAGCCGAACATGGAAAAAACAACATAAACTAAACACATTTAGTGATGGTAAAATAGCCATTCAAATCTGGTCATCGTGTAGAATTCAAGGCGAGTTTACGAAAATAACAATGCATAACATTGAGAAAAATCATCATCAGATTCATAGCGTTCAATAAGTTAAAATGTGTACAAATGTCCTGGCACTTATTGCAATATTTTATAAATTACTAAAATGAATGAACTTGCAGTCCATACAATATGTCCATGTTACATTAGGTATTTGAAAACAGTGAACACAAGAATATTTCTGAACAAAATTAATTTTCATTCCAATTATTATTTTTCAATGATCATAGGGATTTCAAAGATGTTCGTTTCTGAAGATTTATGGTATCACCCTGTGACTGGTATGAAATGTCCAAACACATTGATACCTTTTCTTTCGCAACCATATGAAGCGTCCCATTGTCCGCCATCATTACATTGTATATGTTCGGACGTTAAATTGTTATTTCGAAGACCCTGTAGTCTGTACCCGCCTATGCACTTCACCTCGGCAGTAGACTGATAAGTTGTGCCGTTCAGAAACTTTGCTTCGGCATATCTTCGGGTTGTTTCATTTCCACAATCTTAAAACATACAGGCCTAGGAATGAAGCTTAACGAAACAACAGAGACCCATTTGTTGAATAATTAAAATTGGCTTAAACGCATTGGTAAACAAAACATACGATTACACTAACGATTACAGAAAGTAGAATCCTGTGATGAAACTTTAATGATACACTTACAGTTATGACACTCGTATTAAATATTCAATTACTTAACCCATAACATGATGTAGGGTATTACAATAACTGCCCCAATGTATTAATATTAATATTGATATTCCTTGAAGCTCACCAAAATATCAATACACTTCATATCAAATATTGATCAAATCAGACTTAGGGGAAGTTTTATTCCCAATACATAAGGATAACTGACACTTGCGTCTATGAAATGTCTTTGTTAAGTAGGTATTAATTTAACATCACAGTTAAACCAAAGTATAATCCGTTTAAAGAATAACATTGACATATTAAACGTATTTCACAAACATACATGGTAAAAGTACCCATTTTAAGCGTATTTCAAAGTGGTGTACCTTTCAATTCACAGCCCAAGGAATGTTGCCAGGATCCATTAGACAGACACTGGATTTGCTCTTGCACCTCGTGATTGTTGTGGCTTTTATAGAGTCGATATCCGGTAAGGCATGCAACAGTGGCGTGGTCCTCGTATAGAGATTTATTCAGAGGATGTATAAATACATTGGCATTTATAGCAGTCACATTTAATCCACAGTCTGTGATGTAAAATAATAATAAATTGTTAATGAAAGGTGTAATACATATATGTTTTAATGGCCAATATTCATGAAAAGAAGAAACAACTAAACTACATTATATTTTAATGTTATCAATATCCGGCATGTAAATAAGCTTAAGCTATTGCTATTAACCACTAAGAAAGTACATTTATTTTCATAAATAAATTATTAAATAGTTAGCACAATTAGCTAAGTAATAACTCTCGGAATAATGCTCTATCATATAAATTGCAAGATAGTTGGGTTTAATAGGCCGAGAAGACGGCCGTATTTGAAGCGTTGTTTGTGTTTCCTATAGTATTACTAGGATGCTCCATTTGTCTATAAGATTTAATGATATTTATGCGATTTTAGGATGCATATGTACACACCTCGTTTGAAATACATACAGGATATGTGTTTGTTTTCGGTGTGATAACGCGTTCTAATGAGTATTTTTTACATTTGATTTTTTGAAGGGATTTTTAACACGATGTTTTCAGTTTTATGTCAGTACTTTGTTCGCTATAATGTTTAGTTTATTAGATAATACAGTAGGCAATAAGCCCATGAGTATACATGTAATGTCAATACAATATACATAAAACAAAGTCACTGGTCATTCAAAGGATAAACATCAAAATTAAATCGGTACATTTTAAAATATTGGGTATTTTAGATAAGACAATATACAGCAAGAGGTGGTATGTATTTGTATACATACATATGCATAAATATATACCAAAAATCCTATCCTAATCGTAATATGTATTATAAGTATTTCTTATTTCCCATGCTTTATAAATAAACATAGCTAAATTTTTAACAATATTACTATTTTGAGAGGTCAGTAAATCTATAAACTTTAACATATTTGGTCTTACGTAATAAAATGGTTTTAAGTAAGCTTTTCTTACATCAGTATATAATGTGCATTCCATAACAAAGTGGTATTCATCTTCTAAAACATTGCATAAAGGACATTTTCTTTCTTCATAAGGAATAGCTATTGGTTTTTGCCATCTACCCGTTTCAACTTTAAGTATATGTGCAGAGACTCTTAATCTAGAGAGTGCCATTCTATACTTTAGAATATTTACATCACTTAAATAGAATTGAAATTTAAAATCGGATATTAATATGTATGTTTTTGCTCTAGTTGATTCACTCAATTCGGTTTTCCAATTTTGTATAAACATATCTGTAACTCTTATTTTAAAAATTTTCAAAAATATGTCTACATCCCCTACCCCTTGATTCAGCCACACATCGTTAAAACCACAATTACCTAATAGGCTTTTAACCATGTAGACCCGAGATCTGTTATTGGGGTATGTTTCTAATTCCCGGGACATAATATCATAAACAAGCTTTACATATTTTATATCACGTGTGTTTACTATCTTTAACCAATATCTAATTACATTAATGCTATGTCTGACAGATAAAGATGTTCTACCGAGTTCTCCATATATAAAATTATTCTGTGTTTGCCTTCGGACTCCTAATAATTCTTTGCAATAATTTAAATGTATTCGCTCTATCTTTATATTGCTCTGTAATCCCCATATTTCGGAGCCATAACTTAAAACAGGATAAATTAATTTATCAAACATTTCTAACCTGTGTTGTATTGTGATGTTATAAAATTTCGACAAATATTGTCTTAATTTAAAAATAGCTTTCAAAGATTGTCCACACAGACTATCAAAAGTTTTGGAAAATGAGCCCCCTGAGGAAAAGACAAATCCCAAATATGTAAATTTATCAACAATTTCTAAAACGTTGTTATCATATAGGAATCTCAAATTTCGTCTTAGTCTTCCTCCTTTTTTAAAAACCATGACTTTAGTTTTTTGTGTATTAACCTTTAATTTCCATCGATCACAGTATTGTTTTAACAAATCTAACCCTTTCTGTAAACCAATTTCACTTTCTGAAAACAAAACAATATCGTCAGCATATAACATTATGAATAATTTTAAAGTGTCTAAATTTATTCCGTCATAATTATTTGTCAGCAAATATTCCTCAATGTCATTCAAATACATCGCAAATAAAAAAGGAGACAATGATTCGCCCTGACGTACCCCTAACAAGCATGTAAAGCTATCGCTAACCTCATTGTCATATTTTACCCTTGACTTAGCAATACTATACATTGAACGAATTATGTTTAATATTTTCCCTCTAATACCTAATTTAATCAGTTTATACCACATAATATCTCTAACTATGTAGTCAAATGCTTTTGTAAAATCTATAAATGCTACGTACAGTTTCTTTTTCTTATTTAATAAATGACTTATTACATTATGCAGTACAAACATATTATCTATTGTGCCCATGTTTTGTCTAAATCCTGCCTGAGCCTCAATGTAAACATTATACTTTTCCGCCCAAATCGTTAGACGGTCATTTAAAACTTTCGTAAATAATTTGCCTAATGTACTCAGTAAAGTAATACCCCTGTAGTTATTCGTATTATTAATATCACCTTTCTTATGCAATGGGACCACATAACCCTCTGACCATGTTTCTGGAAAGTAACCCATATCAAAAAATGTATTAAATAACGTGCAAAGAGCTGTCGCGAACATGTCTATCTCACATCCATACTTAAAAAATTCGTTAAGAAAATTATCTGGCCCACCCGATTTACCATTGTTTAGTTTTTTACAACATTTTTTTATTTCATGTGTGGTAATGATATTATTCAATTCTTCAAACATAATGTTTAATTCTCCTCCTAGATATCTCTCATTAAAATATAAAATGTCTTCATCTGGTTGAAAAAACACAGAATCGGGATCATTTACAGATTTAAAATAATTTAAAAAATCATCTGATGCCAAAGAACTAGAATTGCACATAACCGATCCTTTTAACATTTTCCAATATAACTTGGCATTATTTTTTCTGGCTAATTCCAGTTTATGTGTTTGTAATTTATCATAGTCACATTTTTTATTTCTAACGCATTTTTTATAATTTGATCTAGCTGCCACCAGGTCCCTCCTTGTTTCATCGCAAGGGTTATTTCTGTAATAATTAAGAGAAGTATAATAAGAATTCTTCAAATGTTTACACTCATGGTCAAAGTATACAGCATCCTTATTATAATTTTTATAACAAAAATTACTATGTAAATTTTGTTTAAATATTGGCTTACATACCCCATCTAATATATCTGTAAAAGCTTTAACATTTAAATCTAAATCCTCATGTGAAATTGCCACAAGAATGTTTTCACAAAGAAATTCAAAATGTGTAGTATTTTCTTCCGAGCTTAATGCATTCATATACAAATCTTTTTTACTATCATCCCATTTATATTTGTATAACAATTTAACAGGATCCCCTTTATTGTTGCCATCAACAGAATTATCCAATGTGTACATACTTAAACTAAACGAAATAACACAATGATCGGACACAATATTAGGGTCGTAAATGTCAAATGTTTTAAACTGTTTAAGAAGATCGGCTTTGCACAAAACATAATCGACAACGCTACACCCTTGTGAATTTACACATGTGAATTTACCAATGCCTTTATCTATAATGTGTAGTAATCGATGTAAGTAATACACATTCCTGCGCCATGTTGGATTACGATGAAATGTGCCGTATATTAGTTAAGCAATTTAAACAGCAAATTGTTTGACTCTAGGCATTATCATGGCAGCGTGTTTACAGTACAACAGTCTGCTATGCTGTACAGTATATTCATAGGCAACGCAGAATCCGGGTTTCTTAATTTAGTTAAGTTTAAATACATGCTATTGGATACACGTAGTCGTTGAATAATGTCCAGCTTTAAAATCAATAAGTTAGCAATATTTGCTAGGTTTAAAAATATTATTGATAAAAGTACGTATTGAAAGTGAAAGTGCGTTCATTTCTCCGACATTCGCATTTTCTAACAATAGCGTGAGCATACGTGTTATGATGTAAACAATAGTTAACACAGTAACGACGTTCAAACGCTCTATGTGTTTTCGAAAGCAATTCAAGATGATTAAAGTCGTAGATGCGCGTTAAAATACAAAACAACAAAAAGATGTAGTGTGAAAGAGTGTTCTGAAATGGATAACATATACGTATAAAGTGTTTTCTATATTAATTATTCGGATTTAACAACACAAATTGGTTAAAAGTTGGTCGAGAATTCGAAGAAAACAAGATGGCGGAGAATAGAACGCTGAACACTTCTTACAATAGCACAATGAATACTTAAATACATAAGCGTGATTTCTTGATATACGGACTTAATACACACAAACTAATATATAAATATGTGCGTACTGAACATCAGTTATTACGTAAGGGTACGTTGGATTCTTATTGGATTTTGAAGAACTGGCTATATAACAATTATGTAAACAAATGGAAACTACTGTTCATAACAACAGTAACCAATAAGTGTCACTGCAAGTGTAGTATGCGGGAATTAATAAAGTGCAAAAGATACAATAATACTTTGAATGCTAAAATTAAGTTTGGACCAAAGTTTCTAGCTCCAATGTCTCGTGGGTAAAACCGCAATACATTGTATGTTCTAATCTCATTGGCTCAATACGACTGAGGAAAATCAAAGAGAAAATAAAAGGAAAGACAGTTCAATATATCTGAAAGGAATCTTAACATTTTCTGTTACTAATCTTTACTACTTTTCTTTTTCGTAATTCTGTATGATAAATGGTGACAACACCTAAATATTGTCCAAATCAAATAAAATTTTAAAAAGTAGTCTCTCACTGGAGTGATATAGGGACATATCTCACTGTTATTTTTATATATTTCACTACTTAGCATTAAATAAAATATCGTAGTACACGAACCTTTTCGTTCACACCCTATCGCTTGAGACCATATCCCGGTATGCAGGCACTGTATTTCCTCCGAGACGTTGTCGTTGTTTTGGCTTCCCTTTATACGGTAACCCTCCTGACACGTGATCGTTGCCACGGCTTCATACAGAGTACCGTGTGTGTAGTTAACATCGGCATTGGCTATGTGTTCATTGTCTAAACAATCTGCAATTGTGTATGTATTATATCTGAATTTTTCACCACGTCATCGACATTTGCTAGATAGTAGCACATTGTGATTCCTGTCCATATTTATAGTTTTAAGGAACAAAAAGGTATTTCATTTAAATATATGGTTGACGTGCGACGTTTTTAGTAGATGTTGTTCCATAAAACCTTGTTATGTGTGTGAAATGAAGAACAATAATGTTCTTTTTCTTTCTCATTGACATTTGCTAGATAGTAGCACATCGGATTACTGTCCATAATTATATTGATTAAGGAACACAAAAAGTTACATTAAAATACATGGTCGACGTGCGACGTTTTTAACATATTTTGTTCCCCAAACCTTGTTATGTATGTAAAATGAAGAACATTTATGTGTTATAACAAATTTTTATACTGTTGATGTCGCTCAAGGTTCATGGCCAGTTATATAATGCAATTTATTCAGACTAAAAATAATACCCTTTTTTACACATCCACTTGGAAGTTGCCATCTGCCCGTAGACTGACACTTCACAGTTTCATCGACGTGGTCGCTGCCATGCGTAGCGTTTATTCTATAGCCCAGGGAGCACTTTACATACGCGATGTGCAGGTAGAGGTCTCCTTTATAGGTCACGTTACCGTGGTCCAGATCGACCTCCATTGGACATACTTACAAAGAAATAAATACATAGCGAAGACAAGTAATAAGGGGTAGGAAACATTTAGTATAGGAAATAGTATAAAACTTATACTAATACTAATATTTATACCAACATGTTTAATAATAGGACTATATAACAACAAAAACAAAAACAGCAACAACAGCAACAACATAATAATAATAATAATAATAATTATTATTATTATTTTTATAATCATCATCATCATCATAATAACAATAATAATAATAATAATAATAATAATAATGATAATAATAATAATAATAATAGTGATAA
The DNA here is from genome assembly GCA_027627225.1 of Congeria kusceri. Lineage (NCBI taxonomy): Eukaryota > Metazoa > Mollusca > Bivalvia > Myida > Dreissenidae > Congeria > Congeria kusceri. The sequence continues at coordinate 477,791 of CM051024.1, forward strand.
TAATAATAATGATAATAATAATAATAATAATAATAATTATAATAATAACAGCAGTATATACCTTTCTTGACGCATCCTGTTGGACTTGACCAAAGACCATCCGACTGGCACTGTATCTCTTCATTGGTGACATTGTTGTCATGACTGCTGTTTATTCGATACCCTTCATCGCACTGTACAATTACCATGGAATCGTACCTTGTCTCGTTCGTCCAGAGAACAGAAGAGTTAGCGTATGACTCCTCTGTACCGCAGTCTGCAATAAATAGAACGTGTAGTGTGGTCGTTTAGATACAACGCAGCAGCAAAGGCTGGTCTTCATCTGAACATGTGAATGTGTTCGATCCAATAAAGTAAATTATTACGTATACGGTTATTTGAGTGATGATTGGCGTTTTGTTCAAAACAGCAAAAACATTACACGAAATATTACACTGAGCATTTTAAGTTTCTTATTGTAAGAAAGATCGTCATAAATCAAGTAATATGAAAAACTACTTTGCAATATATACCTTTCTTCTCACAACCGGAATATTGGGACCACTTTCCGGATGCTTTGCACGTGATGTTCTCAGCAATTATACCATTCATGTTGCGACCAACTACCCTATAGCCCTCGTCGCATTCCACCGTTGCTATGGACTCGTAGACGGTTCCGTTCCAGAAACTTACATTCGCGTGCTCGGAATGGATCTTATCCAAACAATCTGAAATACAAACAATTATATATATATATATCTAGATTGCACAATAGTGTAGAATTGTACTACATCTAAACATACTGTATATAGACTCTTAATTTCGACGCGTTTTCTATTCGTAAATGAATCGAGATCGTTATTTATAAAGTATTTGTACCGAAATAACATTCCATATTGTTCCAAACTAGCTACCCTAAGGATTATTGAGTTAGCCATTCAACTTAATTAATAGATGTTTCAAATATTAACGGGAGTTTATACGACAACAAAATACATTAAGACCTTTAATAGTGCAGTTGACATCAAGCGGACTCCAGCTACTGTTGGCAAGACAGCGTCTGATGTCGGTGCCGTACAGTCTATACCCGGCGTCACACGAATATCGAACCGTTGACTGGTATGTTGTGGTGCCGTTCATAAGGGTGATGTTACCATGGGAGAGGTGGTCCGGATAACTGCAGTCTGTCAAAAGAACAACACATAAATATTGATACAATAATTTGATATTTAATATAAAACAAGACATTGATAGGAAAGATAAGCTGTCGCAGAATATTAGCAAAAGGCCAGTCTTTTAAATCTGCATTATATTAGTGCGAAACCCGAGGTTGGCTTTATGTTATATGTGTTGGTCATTTAAACGTGTATATAAATGCATTGCATGCAAATAAGATAATATAAACAAGCTTCAAGAGGGACTGTCTGATTTGCATGTATTTAATTCCGGTATTTTTCGTTACCCACTGAAAATCGTTTCACATAACAATAAAAGTCCAAATCGACAAAAATTATTTTATGAACCAAAGAAAAAGCACTTATATATTTTTTGCCGATGCAAACTGGTATATCCTTCAGCAACGGCTACATTCGGCTTAGAATTAGAAAATAAGATATATTGTCTAACTCGTCGAGACGCTGTATATACATCTATATAATAGTTTGCTGCGCAGCAACTGATAATGTTAGCTGTAAATTTCTTTCTTAATATCATTTCTGAACATACTTTATTCTTAACATTTATAAATTATTATAATATTATTTAAAAACATTCTGACATCATTGTAATTAAAGTATAATTTTACGTTATATTTTCTGTATACAATCGTACTGTCTCTGTTTAACATACTGTTAATAACGCATTTCGGTTGTCTGTCGCTCCATGTCTTGTTAGCGCAACACAGACGGGTAACGTTTCCGGACAACGTGTATCCAACATCGCACGTGTACATGGCTATGGAAAGGAACGTTGTTCCGTTTGACGTGTCCACCATTCCATGTTTCGGTTGCGTCAGGTTACCACAATCTAGGAACAGTATAAATGCATTATAATATTAGGCAGGAAACTATTTTTTTGATTCGGTTATCATACAGCACTTTTACCCGTTTAGAATTTAATTTGATAACCTCTTTTTAGATACATATTAGACGTTCAATCAATCTTTCAGGAAAGAAAACACTGCCGAGGTCCATACTTTCATAATGTGTGCGTATTTCGAAGTTTATGAGGCCCTTCCGCGTCTGAGGCTGCATTATGTGAGAACCCAGAGTCTTTCCCAGCACTCCAACCTAATTAACTTACTAGAGACTCACGAAAGTTGGGATGAATTTTGAATCATAGCTGCAATTTCCAGCTATTTATTTTTTACTGATGTTTATATATATATATATTAATGTTAGTGTGGTATTGTGTTGTGGGGGGAAACCTGAATACCCGGAGGGAACACAACCTGCCCGGTATGGTGACCACCTACCGAACTCACATGCACCGAATGAAAAGCGAACCCGGGACGCCTAGGTTAGAATCAAGTGTTACAACCACTGCGCTAGCCGAACAGCCCCATAATTACATAATAACAATTTGATTAAGTTTTATTTGAGATTATCAGCAAATAGCCGATATGGCAATGAGTATAACGTAAGATATAATTTCGAGTTTACAATATATAAAGTTGCCTAGGTTTAGGGAAAGTGTTACCACACCTAGTAACATGTACATATGCGTGCATAAACCATGTATATCACTTGCGTTTTACCATTGATGGTGCATTTCGGAGTCAGACGGTCCCATGTGTTATTTCTTAGACATGTTGTTTGGGTGTTTCCATGTAGAGTGTAGCCTATATTACAGTAGAATGTAGCCGTGTTTCCCACATCCGTTCCATTGCTAATATCCACCGAACCATGCCCAGGATGAACGGGTCTTCCACAATCTGCCATTTGGAAAACGTGACTATAACTCGGTATGTATAGGGTTTATGTATTTGCACGATAGTTGCATAAAAACATTTAGGCCCAATATACGAGTATAATACACTAAGTAAAATAAGTTTAGCAACAACTAGGATGTTAGCAGACACACAACGCATCTTAAAGTGATAACACAATATTGTTTATTGCTCGTATTTTATAATAACATTGTGATATTTATACCAAGCATGCTGTTGATATTTACTAGTTAACTGTTTTTGAAGGAAGTACCAGTACTATAAGTAGAACAGAAATGCTATATATTTAATTATGTATCAAGGAAATATATTAAGTTTTATTTTTTGTTGGAAACCTAATTTTATTAAGTATATGTAATTGTCACGTCAATCATCAAATAATTATATTTAAATACATTTTCATACGAAAATAAACGGAATGTCGGGTATTTTACGTGGTATATAATCCTGAATTAGATTTGCAATGTACAGGCAAAGACGCCGATATGTTTAAATATATTTCATCGAAGAAAGGCAGCCGTTTGAAAGTCGTTGTTTACATTGATTTACGTTATTGTTTTGTGTAGGTCTGTACGGGTAATATGACATGCATTAACGACTCTTACACGATATACTATTGTCTGTTGTATCTAATGAAAATTGGAAGTAAAAATGAAACATGTGTGGGAACAAACAACGTTAAATCAGCTCAAAAGCAAACATAACAAAATATTCCCATGCTGTATTGGTCTCCGCTTTATGTTGGTGGATCCTAGTTATGCAGAACAATATTGTTTAAACAAACTCAATAGTTGAATTACAAATAATTTACGTAAAGATTTCGTTATGCGAAAATGTAATTATTTATAAACATATAATAAAGCAACTTGAAATACTCGCAATTTACCTTTTAGCTCGCAGCCAGAAATGTTGCCCCAAAGACCATCCGCCCCACAAGTGATATTCTCCGATACACGCTCGTTGATGTGAGGTCCTTTTATTCTGAATCCGTCCTCGCAGCTAACGGTAGTTACGTCTCCAAAGCGATTTGGGCCATGCCATGTTATATTCGCATGGAGTGCGGTTGGGTTGTTGATATAAAATGGACCACAATCTTCAAAACATCAGAAATACTTTCAACTGTGTAACCATGTAAGTATTATTACCGGAAGTTTTAACAATATACTTTGCATCGATATGTACATTTATGTCTATATATATTGAAAGATTAGTTCGGGATTTTCATTATACGTCATTACAAAACGAACAGCACGAAAACGTACATAAACCAAATCACACACACATACTAAGTCAATAGCATAGCGCTACAAGGTTATGTGCTTCAAACAATTTATGTCATTTAAAATAGCGATTCGGCTAGCAAAATATGTCGATCATTTTCCAATAACGTAGGAATAATTTACAACGGAAACCCAACTGAATCCAGGAAAATGTTGCCATGTCTCAATACAGTCATTAATCATTAACTATAAATCGGACAACGGCAACGCCTCTCAAATCTTTATTGCTGAAAGTATATTACCTTTTCGTTTACAGCCAGTTGTACTACTCCATTTTCCGTCAGAAGTACACTGGATTATTTCGGTAACGTTAGTATTGTCTTGGCTGTTGTTCAGGCGATACCCATTCTGACAGGTTATATTTGCATGGTCCGCAAATAATGTCCCGTTGTTGGTCGTGAGGCTTTCGTTATAATACAATGAGGCCAATTTTCGAGCAGCATTTGGACTGGTACAGTCTGAAAAATAGATATAAATATGTTTTATACAACTTTAAAACCGGTGGTCATACATTGCATACGACTTAAATATTTTGCGCCAATTATCTAAATGAAACATCAACACAGTGACATAAATCGAGAATATTACGTTCGTGTCTTTGTAGTCGAATTTGCCGACGAGTTAAAGAAAGGTTTACACGACGAGGTTCGTGTTAACAATGATCTGGTTGCATTCGGTGTCATTAAAAAGTAGGGACTGGACCAAATACTAAAATCATTTGATCAGCCGATTATTCGTTTGAATTTTATTCCAATATATTCGACTATTCTTTTTTGCATAATAAAAGTAACGATGCTTGTGTTTTGTCTGAAGATTGCGTGAAACTTTCAAGCTTGTGGCGTCGGCATTGCAATTAATTAATGAAGAAGATAATATGATATAATGTGTTCAAATTATGAAGAAGAATTGTCAAGTAACATTTATTATTATTATACAGATCATTCACAAATGTATTGGCTGACAATGGACTTATTTTGAGTGGCTTTCCAGAGCGACTTTTATCTATTGTTATACAGTCAACTGTTTAGATTTCACTTAAGGACAATTAACACCAGGGTAAGCCTTTATGCAAACCGTGAGTCCGTTATCACAACATGGCATCTGCCAGTAACAGAAAACATGCATCTTATTGTTCATAAGCGGAATGATGCGTCGTATACACGCCTGCAAAATGTGAATCCCTTGTAAAGAGGGGACGCCTGCCAATTATCAAAACCAAAATCACGTGAATTTAACTTGATTGGCATTTGTTTTAAAAAACATACGCTGCTGGACAGGAAATACTGCGGTAATCCCTGCTCACTTTGAACATTGACTAAAAATCACCCAATCTTTATATATTTTGTTAATAATATATAATTATGAAAATTAAATATTCGTATTCGCTGTGTTATATTCGATTATTCGCCGATTTTCGAATATGTAAATGTTCTGTTATTCGGTCCAATTCCTATTAAAAAGTGAGTATTTAATGTTGAATTATCTTATTTTATTACAAGTGTGTATGCGTTGGCTGTGCAAACATTACCTTTTCTCTGACAACCAGCTATATCACTCCAGTGACCATTAGCAAGGCAATGAATGGTTTCTGTAACATCATCGTTGTCAGCACTACTGTTGATGTGGTAACCGGTTTGACAGGTTAATTTTGCATGATCTTCAAATAGTGTTCCACTAGGATCTGTGAGATTTTTGTTATAAAACGCTGCATTCAATTCTATTCGATCGTTTGGATTTCCACATTCTGTAAGACGTAAGAAGTACAGTATACATTAAAATTAAGAGTGAATAATATGATACGATTGTACATATCAATAACTTTCAGATTGTTAAAAGACATATGGTCAATGCCATATTATTTTCGCATGGAGTGCGGTGGGTGTGTTGATAGTAAAAGGACCACAAGCTGCAAAACAGCGGACAAACATATATATTGTAACCATATGAGTATTATTTCCGGAAATGTATAAATTAACTCCACAACGATACGCAAATGTCAATATATACAAGACCAGTTCGGGATCGTCAATATAATACGAACGAAAAAAAACAACACAAACACGTTAGTGTATCGAATGATTTTTTTTATACTTGGCCAATAGTGTAGCGTTACAAAGTTGCGTACTTAAAACAATTTAAGTCATTTAAATAGCGACTTGACTATCGAAATATTCTGATCGTTTTCCAATAATGTAAGAAACCCAACTTAATCCAGGAAAATGTTGCCTTTTATCAATAAAGTCATAAATCATTAACGATATTTCGGACATTATTTCACAAAAACGGTAAAACACATATACATTTCTACATTATATTACCTTTTCGTTTACAACCAGCTTCCGTACTCCATTGTCCGAGAGAAGTGCACTTTATTGTATCGGTTACGTTGGTATTGTCTTTTCTGTTATTTAGACGGTACCCATTCTGACAGGTTAAATTTGCATGGTCCTCAAATAATGTCCCGTTGCTGGTCGTTAGACTTTCGTTATAAAACAATGAGGCCAGTTTAAGAGATTCATTTGGATTTGTACAGTCTGCAAAATAGATCTAAACGCGTTATATTCAACTTAAAAATTGTTGTGCACAAATTGCATTCGACTTTTTTGTCCGCGTATTTATATTAAACGTAAACAAAGTGACATATAAGTCATACAGACTAAGTTTAAAGGGCAAGCTTTAATTGGTAAAGCTTTGTTAAGAGAAGTAGCTTTAATATTTATAAAGTCGGGTCCCAAAATAAGAAAGTCGGAATATTCCCAATAAACAAAACGGCAATTATTTCTTCGTAATAGTCTACAAAAGCATATAAATATTTGTTTCAATATACATTCCTATAGGTACATAGCAAATTATCAAAACCTATTAAAACCTTAATAAACTAACAGATATTTGATAAGCATTTCAGTATATGCGATGGTTTTAACAAAAATAAGTTTATGTATATATACGGCCTTTTGCGAAATTATTTTGTGAAAGTGCACACAACTTGTTGTTGTTAGAATGGTGTGCGCAAATGAAATACAGACTATGGATGCATACATGGAGAAATACAAGGCAATACCCTATATAATCGATACACACACACCGTAACTATATTCAAACAGGTTATTGTTATAAATTGACCTTGGTTTGTACGGAACAGTAGTGTCTTTATTACTCAGCATGCGCTAACTATGCATAACCTTTTCTTTGACAACCAGCTATATTACTCCAGTGACCATCAGCAAGGCAATGAATGGTTTCCGTAACATCATCGTTGTCATCACTACTGTTGAGAAGGTAACCGGTTTGACAAGTTAGATTTGCGTGGTCTTCAAACAGTGTTCCACTAGTATCTGTTAGAGTTTGGTTGTAAAACGCTGAATTCAATTCCATTTGAGCGTTTGGATGCCCACATTCTGATAAACGTAAAAGGTATAATACAAGCTAACTTTAAGAGTGAATAATATGATACAATTTTGTACAACTATTTTTGCGGTTAGCGGATGTAAATTTAATAACAATAAATACAATCACCGTGACAAAATGACGAAGGAAACACAAGTATGTCGAACAAATAAACCAAAAAACGTATGTCGAATTGTTTGTGATGTGTAACCTTCTACAACTAGTAAATCGATGCATATGAATGTATGAAAGGTTTTGGCTGTATAGACGAACATAATGTTATTTAAAGACAAGTCAAAAATTTACAACAAAGGTTGTTTTTTAACGTTTAAAATAGTGTACCTCGATTTCGACCAGAAATAAATGGTAATATAACATATGTTGTTATTGTTATTCGTGTCGCTATGCATAATTTTAGACTGTGTATGACTAATTAATTCATTTCCCCGTTTGAAATATCTATGACTTGAATATAATTAAAGTCAAAGGAAATGCCGAACTAAGCATAACAAAATAGAACATCTTGAAGTACCTCAAATACAATGCAATTTAGTATTTTTCCGTAATGTCTATTTTCAAATACGCGTCAACTGTAATATATAGGACTCCCGCTGTATTAGCAGAAGAGATTACCTTTCCTCAGACAGCTAGCAATAATACTCCATTGGCCATTCGCGCTACATTTAATTGTTTCAGAAACATTTCTGTTGTCGGTGCTAGTGTTTAGACGGTAACCGGTTCGACAGGTTACGTTTGCACGATCTTCGAATAATGTTCCATTTTGTTCAGTAAGGCTTTCGTTGTAGAATAATACGCCCAGTCGTAATGCGTCATTTGGATCACTGCAGTCTGAAACACAAGAAATATGCATGTATACAAATTTACAAAAAGCTGTAAGTCTAGCGAAATCTTGGCTTCGCACCTCGGTGTATATTAATATTTCAAGCTCACAAATGTTCTTGGAAATGTCTTAAATTTAGTTGCGCTTATGACATGTTGTCTAATTAGGCTAATTCTCGTTAAGACTATCCGTATATTAATACGCTATATCTAATAAAATGATAATGAGTATTCATAATATGTATTGGCATTGCTCATACAAATAACAAATGGTCATACATTCATGAATTATGTTAACATTCATTTACCCTTTGGCTCACACCCCAATGACTCGTTCCACTTCCCCGTCTCAAGGCACCTAATGTACTCAAAAATATCGTCGTTACCTCTACCATTAATTATTCTGTACCCATCTTCACATGTGACGTTAGCGAAGTCTTCATATCGAGTACCGTTAAAATAGTCAATATGTGCGTGCACAGCTTTGTTTTTGTTTCCACAATCTGACATGAAAGAATAGATTAGATTGACCCCGAGTCTGGGTGTCACTTCATTATCGCACATGTTAAAGTTTACAAAATTTGCACAAAAAATAATTAGAGAAGTAATAAGAGGAACAGGTCTAGTAACCTGTTAATAATACATCACGTAGAAGGTATTTAATGGTTCCCATTTTCGTGTTTAACAATATACGCTTCAATTAAAAGTTCTTTACCAATTAATAGTTTACAAAGATCTTATATATGCATTGTTTTATTTTGAGTGTTGTGTTTATAAAAGCATTTTCTGTTTCGAGTATTGTTTAATAGTCCAAAAGTTAATGCGCACACTAATAGAAGTAGACATGTTGAATTAAAAAAGCCTTGGCAAGTGGCTCACGTTTCCGTGCCGAGCAAATAAGCATATATTTATTAAACATGTTCTTAGTATTCTATTCAGACAATCATATCCTGTCTTTAGTTTGGAAATAAACGAACGAAATTAAATTATATATTTATTATATTACGACAAGCATAAAATGATGTTACAATAATCAACATGATGACGTCAGTATTCTGCGTGTTTGCTTTATACCACAGTGTTGAAATAAAGCAAATTTTATTCCATGGCGGTTTATTTCGTCAATGCATGTCTGATATTAGATAAAATGGGTTATAGTCTTTTTTGAAATTAGTTCTGATGAAACCTTACAGTAGTTGTTTGAAGTATGTAGGAGAAACACAAGGGTAAATTTCTTTAGTTATTATTTGTGTTTTTGTTTCTTAATTACATATTGTGTTTCGAGATCTATTCTATAGACCATGGTTCAGTTCACGTACATAAGAGATTGAAGTTAGCATGTCTAAACAAATGGACTTTTAAGTATTTTAATTCATACAGATCAAACACAACCGTAGCCGACAGTTTACAAAAAATGAATCACACAGTCGTAAAGACGTACGTATGTACGTTTGAACTAAAGTTTACACAAATCAAAGACGTGTACTTTATAACTATTCCGTGTATTGAAAATATCATTGTTAACCACAAGAAATGAATCCACTACCTTTTCTTTCACAACCCAGTCGTACACTCCAATCTCCATCAGCAGTGCATTTAATTGTTTCGGTTACGTTTTCGTTGGGCCATCCATTTAAGCGGTGGCCCGTATTACACGTTAGATTGGCTTTATCCTCGTAACGTGTATTCGTGTACTCTACATGGCTGATATTATACATGTACGATTTGAAGTCCGCAATCAGTCTTGGATCTTCACAGTCTAAAATCAAAAATAACATTATCAACAACAAAAAAATAACAAAAAAACATGGATATAAACATGTTTTTACGCGTTGACATTAATTGTACTCGTCGTTCTAATTGTCATTGGTAAATACTGTTATGAATGTTATGTTCAATACCACATTATATTATTTTGAAGATTTGTCAACAATTGGTGATGCATATGTATTAAGGTTGGCAATATATGTGTGTGCATAGAAGTTTTTTGTGTGTTATAGACTGTGTTGATTTTGGCAATATTTCAGATGTACGTCTTCAGGACTGTGTAATAGATTGTCAGAGATAAACGACCTCCGACCTTGTACTGCTTATAAGACCTGTTGATACAGCTGGAGTTTTACTGTGTTTATATTATTTACAATGGTTAAATGATATACGTCAGAATTCCAGAATGAAGTACTTGGGAAAAGAATATATTCATATTCATTTAAACGTCGTGGTTACCCTTAATTCTCGTATGGTAAGAAATGTCAGGATTTACCCGACAGTAACCATTTTACCTTTCCTTTGACAGCCATATATGCTACTCCATCTACCATCTGCTTGACACTGAATTGTTTCAGTTACATTCGTATTGTCGGCGCTACTGTTTAGACGGTAACCGATTTGACAGGTTAAATTTACACGATTTTCGTATAATTTTCCACTTTGTTCAGTCAGGCTTTCGTTGTAGAAAAATGCGTCCAGTTGTAATGCACCGTTAGGATCTCTGCAATCTAAACCATTCATAAATAATAATTTATAACTATGAACTGTCTTGTCAATTACTTTGGTTCGACTGTTACAGCATAACAAATTGATAGATGTCAGTAGAGCTTTTTCTATCGGTTATTTGTTTGCAAATCTAAAACTAAAAAGTGAATATTAAAACATTTGCATTATTGCTTTAATGCATGTACGTTTACACACATGAACACATATACATATTTGCAAAATACAAACGTTTTATAAATAAGTTTACAAACATATACAAAATGTACTCGTTTGTTTTAAAGTTTATTTTTATTTGGTATACAGGTAAGTGTTTTGATTTCAATATATGGAATTTAAACAATTCAATATATAAAATCTAAACAATGTGTTATTTAAGTTGTATACGAGGCATGATCCAAAAGTTCGTTAACAAAGCCAATAGCTCATGAATTTACGGCCAGATATCATTGAAATTTGCTATACATGTAGATTAACCCTTGCCAAGTTTGGAATCACGTCAAAAACAAAAATCTGTGTAGGCAATTAATTTTAACACGTTGCCATAGTGACCCATGTACAGGTTTGCGAACCAAACACTTTATATTTACTGTTTTCACTTTATTATTTTATTAATTACTGCACGTATCTACGTCTTTTTTCTATATAGCTATATAAGGACAGCTGCCTCAACCACTGGAAGCCATGCTTTTTTAACAAATTAAACTGATTTGAAGGAATTTCGTAAAGTGTCTTTCAAGGAAAATGCAGGTGAAGTTATTTCCAAACTAGTTTACTGTCTGTGGCAAATATATTTTCAAAGATTGGAATATTGTGTTATATAAAGAAAACTGCATTCCCCACCCTTAAGACCATGTTTTTCAACGAATCAAAAATGAGTTGGTAGGGGCCATTCAAGAAAAATTTATGAAACATTATTTCTAAATTTGGTCAGTGGTTTCTGACAAGCATTTCTCAATTAAACTGTATAAAGGTTACCAAAAGAACATTTAGGCGAAATTATTTTGAAATCCAGCCAGTTTCTCCATAGCTATATATAGAAAACTGCCCCATCCTTTGGCGGCCAAGTTTTTCAACGAACCAAAATAATTTAAAGAAATTTGGTAGAGGGTTATCTATTGAACATACCGGAAGAAACCATGTATAAATTTAGAAATTGGTTTCTGATCAGAAGACTTTCACAATTTCCTATTAATTTAATCTTTTGGTTGCCTTATGGTTGCCATGGCAAACAGAGTTTTTCATATTTAACATTCAATTGAAGCTTTGTGGTCAAGAACTATCCCAGAAACATTTCTGCCAAGTGTAGTTAAAATGCATACAGTGGTTATAGATGAGCTAAAAACTATTAGCAGCGCGTTAACTGTCTACGTTCTACATTCTAACAATATATTTGCTTTATACAGTTATAAAAATCAATAATGATTTAAGCAAATGATACTTAGTACTGAAATAAGATAATCCCGAAATGTTAAATAAATTATTACAAAAGTTAAGATTGGAAACAAAAGCAATCATGATCATAAAATCTAATTGAACACACTACTGACATGAAATTATTACCTTTCTTTTCACATCCCGCCATACTACTCCAAATGCCATCAGACGTGCATTTGATTATTTCAGAAACATTCACGTTCTGGCGATACTTTGAGAGGCGGTAACCGGCTTGACATGTTATATTAGCATTGCTGCCATAAAACGTGCTTTCAGCAAATGTTGTAAGGTTGTCGTTATAGTTGCTAGATGTCCAGTTTTGTGTGGCATTGGGATATCTACAATCTGAATTATTTAATTGGTCAGCTCACATTCAGAATCATTATACAATACGACACGAATATTCAAGAATATTGAATTATAGTAAAAGAAACTATTTGTGCAAAAAACTAACAAATATCTCAAAAAGTTAATGAAATTATGATCGTTATAGACTTTTTCATTACAAAGTTGACTGAATAAAATTATGTATACATCATATATGACATAATATTTGTAACTAAACTTAATAAACACACGCGCTTACACTGTCGGGAGGGTATTCACATCTCAACGAAGATACTATACGATCTCATATGAGTTGACAGTGCGTTAACATGTGTTTCGTTTGTGCTCAAGACCATATGTGTGCATTACATAATTATAATTGTGAATTTAAATATTCATATACTATTTATTACATTTATTTAGGAAATGTTTAATAAGTTGTCCTTGTTTTGCACGCAGTACAAAAACATTGCAATATTTATTATAACAGAAAAAATTATAACATAAGCGATATGAACAAAAATATTTAATATAAGTTTTACCTTTCTTTTCACATCCCGACATACTAGTCCAAATGCCATCAGACGTGCACTGAATTATTTCAGAAACGTTCTCATTCTGGTGATAATTTGAGAGGCGGTAACCAGTTTGACACGTTATATTAGCACTACTACCAAAAAGGGTGTCAACATTAAATGTAGTAAGAGTGTCGTTATAGCTGGTTGATATCCAGTCTGTTGTGGCATTGGGATATCCACAATCTGAAAGTATATTCCCTTTATTTTTTAATAACTAGATAAAAAAAAACATAATGCATTACTCTATATTTTCAGAACTCAAATAGACAGTGTTTATGTAATAAAATATTCTGATTTTGTTGTCGTTTTTTTCAAAATTGTGATTCAACTTCCTTTCATAAAAAATAACCTTCAGCTTCAAATGTGTATACATGCAATTTAAATGCATTGTCATACATTAAAAACCCACAGTCTCAACATATATTTCGTCTGTCAAAAGTAAAGTCTCCCGCAGTATGACCGTCACAACAAAAACATTTGAAGTCAAAGCGACAATGTTACTTAAGACATGCACATTTCGATGCCCGTTGGTGTCACGCTGTTACATTATTAACGCCTTGTGTTTGAATGAATTGGAATGGATTTTGTTGGTTTGTTCAGAGCTGTAATACTTTTCCAAATTACGAAAACGCATTGTAACGTTAGTCAACATAATATTGTGAATTAATAACGAATATATATTCACTGGGTCTCTAAATATTCGGACATCAACAATTTTGGCATATTTTATGCTTGTACATTTTCGGACAGGAAATCAGATATCAAAGTTACGCACTTTTCTTTATGGCGTTTTTTTAGAACATGTGTCAGCGTTTTTTTCAGATTTATGTTGGTCAATACTGATCAATTAAAGCTTAAGTTACTGTTTTGTTTTAAGGCAGGCGGTGCGCTTTGAATACCAACTTAATTTTAAAAATATCAAAGTATGAAGTATATTTACAAAATCTTAGTAGTACATATCGTAAAACACTATAAAGGAAGTAGCATAAAACTTGCGTTGAATATCCTTTAGTACGAAGTTATTGTCTTTGCTACCGCATATTCAGCACTTGACAGTAGAATTGTCACCGAATAATGTGTTTGAATTGCGCAAATATTACCTTTTCGTTGGAAACACTAACAGTACTTCCGCAATCTTAATATAACAACATGGATTACTACAATTAGCAAATTGATAGTAAACAAGAGGTGTTTTTGTAAAACAACTATGCCCCACTCTAGGTTAAAATCAATGTTTAAAATATAAAGTTTGGTGAGGATTGAATGAAAACTGTTAAACATAGGGAGTGTATACTTCTAAAAAGATAAATCGATGGGCAATAACTCTGCAGTTGCTGGGCGATTTGGCTGATCATCGAACTTGGTCGAGATATTATGGCCACAAACATGTTCCTCAAGTTTGGTGAAGATTGGATAAAAACTGTTGAGTTAAGAGAGCAGAAACATCAACAAATACCAATGTAAGATCATTCAAGGGACATAACCCAACAAGTCATTCGGCCAAGACAGTCCCCAAACATTTTCCACATGTTTGGTGAAGATTGGAAAACAAATATTGGATTCCTATCGAGGTCATTTCGCATATATAAATAACAAAATCAAACAATAACATTTCCTAATTTAATATATAATACCTTGTAACTATAGTGTCGTTGATCAAAAAGCATCAATTACAATTAATACAAGTATAATGAATTGATAACGAATTTTATCGGGATTTCGGAAAACACGTATTTTACTTACATGCATGTAGCTGTCAAAATTCAGTACTGCGATCGAAAGTCTGAATGGCCGTGTGGTAAGAGCGACATATTTATTATCTCAGGGGTTTTTGGTTCAGGTCCCGGCGAAAACAAGTATTTTTTATCGACATAGTATTATTTTTGTTTATAGAATCTGATTTGGTTTATGCAGTTAAGACATTAATCACATTTTTTGCAATATGTAAACTCCAGAGCCATCAACAGGAGATAATTTAACATCCGCATGTATTTTATTAGAGGCAATAGCCTACACAACACAGCACAATACGCCCAACACATCACACACCATGCAAATGATTGAAACAGAAACCATTTAATATTAAAATCAGTCAAATTATTTCTTTGCTATATCATTGATTTAATTGCGTGACACTTGTTTGAAAAAGGCCCACTATATTCTTGTCATTGTAATTACCTTTCCGCTCACAGTCAGATAATTTACTCCAATGCCCGTCTGAGGTACAGTTAAGTTTTTCAGACATATGATCGTTCACTTTGCTTCCGTTCAGTCTGTAACCATTTTCACATGTTACAGTGGCTTGATCACCGTAGAGCGTAGTGCTGTACGTCGTTGCCGTTGTATTGTACAGTGTAAGGTTCAAGTTCATTGCCGTCTTTGGATCGTTACAGTCTGAAACGATTAGATATTCAAATCAGTTGAATAATTTCTTTGTTTTGTCATTGATTTGATTGAGTGACCTCGACGAACAATTTCGAACAGAACCATTATATATTCAAGTGCATAGCCGTGTTCGGATCGCCACATACGTACATACGTAATCATGGTCACAAATAAGCATTCTATTAATTTTGAAGTTCACTACAATTATCACTTCTTATTGATGTTTTGATTTTGAAATAGTGGTTCGTCCGGAGCTCATGTGTCCTAATGACATTAAGAGAAAAGAAAGATTCTTAAAATAATACCCAGCGGATGTTGGGTATCCCGCTCGCAGTTATCTGAATCACTCATTATCAAAGATGCATATACGTGGTGTCAAATTATATTTACAATTATGTCTGTTCATTGTTAATAACACACTGCGGTCTAATTGACTATAGCAAAAGAAACTGCAGAAAAAAAAACAAATATATCGGGTACGTACATGGCATTAATTATATATGCGTGCATTACAAAATGAATAAACGAATGTATACATCATTTAACACTATATTTTTACTTAAACACAATACACACAGGCGCTGACAAAGTCTCCGTCGGGAGGGTATAACAATATACTTTGCATCGAACCGTACATTTATGTCTATATAGGTTAAAGATTAGTTCGGGATTTACATTATACGTCATAACAAAACGAACAACACGAAAACGTACATAAACCAAATCACACACTTTATCTAAGTCAATAGTAAAGCGTTGCAAGGTTATGTGCTTTAATCAATTTATGTCATTTAAAATAGCGATTTGGCTAGCAAAATATGTCGATCATTTTCCAATAACGTAGAAATAATTTAGAACGGAAACCCAACTGAATCCAGGACAATGTTGCCCTGTCTCAATACAGTCATTAATCATTAATTATACATCGGACAACGGCAACGCCACTGTAATCTTTATTGCTGAAAGTATATTACCTTTTCGTTTACAGCCAGTTGTACTACTCCATTTTCCGTCAGAAGTACACTGGATTATTTCGGTAACGTTAGTATTTTCTTTGCTGTTGTTCAGGAGATACCCATTCTGACAGATTATATTTGCATGGTCCGCAAATAATGTCCCGTTGTTGGTCGTGAGGCTTTCGTTATAATACAATGAGGCCAATTTTCGAGCAGCATTTGGGCTGGTACAGTCTGAAAAATAGATATAAATACGTTTCATACAACTTTTAAACCGATGGGCTTACATTGCATACGACTTAAATATTATGCGCCAATAATGTAATTGAAACATGAATACAGTGACATAAGTCGATAATATTATGTTCGTGTCTTTGTGTAGTTGAATTTGCCGACGAGTTAAAGAAAGGTTTACACGACGAGGCTTGTGTTAACAATACTCTGGTTGCATTCGGTGTCATTAAAAAGTAGGGACTGGACCAAATACTAAACTCATTCGATCAGCCGATTATTCATTTGAATTTTATTCCAATATATTCGACTATTCTTTTCTGTACAATAACAGTAACGATGTGTGTTTTGTCTGAAGATTGCGTGAAACTTTCAAGCTTGTGGCGTCGGCATTGTAATTAATTAATGAAGAAGATAATATGATATAATGTGTTCAAATTATGAAGAAGAATATTGAAGTAACATCTATTAATATTATACAGATCATTCACAAATGTATTGGCTACAATGGACTTATTTTGAGTGGCTATCCAGAGCGATTTTTATCTATTGTTATACAAGTCAACTGTTTAGATTTCACTTAAGGACAATTAACACCAGGGTAAGCCTTCTGCAACTGTGAGTCCGTTATCACAACAAGGCACCTGCCAGTTACGGAAAACATGCATCATATTGTTCATAAGCGAAATAATGCGTCGTATACACGCCTGCAAAATGTTAATCCCTTGTAAAGAGGGGACCGCTGCCGATTATCAAAACCAATATCACGTGAATTTAACTTGATTGGCAGTTGTTTTGAAAAAACATAAGCTGCTAGGTAGGAAATACTGCGGTAATCCATGCTCACTTTGAACATTGACTAAAAAGCACCCAAACTTTATATATTGTGTTAATAATATATAATAATGAAAATCAGATATTCGTATTCGCTTTGTTATATTCGATTATTCGCTGATATTCGAATATGTAAATATTCTGTTATTCGGTCCAATTCCTATTAAAAAGTGATTATTTAATGTTTAATCGTCTTATTTTATTATAAGTGTGTATGCGTTGGCTGTGCAAACATTACCTTTCCTCTGACAACCAGCTATATCACTCCAGTGACCATTAGCAAGGCAATGAATGGTTTCTGTGACATTATCGTTGTCAGCACTACTGTTGATGTGGTAACCGGTTTGACAGGTTAATTTTGCATGATCTTCAAAAACTGTTCCACTAGGATCTGTGAGATTTGTGTTATAAAACGCTGCATTCAATTCTATTCGATCGTTTGGATTTCCACATTCTGTAAGACGTAAGAAGT
The DNA here is from genome assembly GCA_027627225.1 of Congeria kusceri. Lineage (NCBI taxonomy): Eukaryota > Metazoa > Mollusca > Bivalvia > Myida > Dreissenidae > Congeria > Congeria kusceri. The sequence continues at coordinate 495,937 of CM051024.1, forward strand.
ACAGTATAAATTAAAATTAAGAGTGAATAATAAGAGTGAATAATATGATACGATTGTACATATCAATAACTTTCGGATTGTTAAAGGATATATGGTCAATGCCATGTTATTTTCGCATGGAGTTTGGTGGGTGTGTTGATAGTAAAAGGACCACAAGCTGCAAAACAGCGGACAAACTTATATATTGTAACAATATGAGTATTATTTCCGGAAAATGTATAATTAACTTCACAACGATACGCAAATGTCAATATATTAAATACCAGTTCGGGATCGTCAATATAATACGAACGAAAGAAAAGAAACACAAACACGTTAATATATCGACTGATTTTTTTTATACTTGAGCAATAGTGTAGCGTTACAAAGTTGCGCGCTTAAAACAATTTAAGTCATTTAAACATTCTGACAGGTTAAATTTGCATGGTCCTCAAATAATGTCCCGTTGCTGGTCGTTAGACTTTCGTCATAAAACAATGAGGCCAGTTTAAGAGCTTGATTTGGATTTGTACAGTCTGCAAAATAGATCTAAACGCGTTATATACAACTTAAAAATTGTTGTGCACAAATTGCATTCGACTTTTTTGTCCGCGTATTTATATTAAACGTAAACAAAGTGACATATAAGTCATACAGACTAAGTTTAAAGGGCAAGCTTTAATTGGTAAAGCTTTGTTAAGAGAAGTAGCTTTAATATTTATAAAGTCGGGTCCCAAAATAAGAAAGTCGGAATATTCCCAATAAACAAAACGGCAATTATTTCTTCGTAATAGTCTACAAAAGCATATAAATATTTGTTTCAATATACATTCCTATAGGTACATAGCAAATTATCAAAACCTATTAAAACCTTAATAAACTAACAGATATTTGATAAGCATTTCAGTATATGCGATGGTTTTAACAAAAATAAGTTTATGTATATATACGGCCTTTTGCGAAATTATTTTGTGAAAGTGCACACAACTTGTTGTTGTTAGAATGGTGTGCGGCAAATGAAATACAGACTATGGATGCATACATGGAGAAATACAAGGCAATACCCTATATAATCGATACACACACACCGTAACTATATTCAAACAGGTTATTGTTATAAATTGACCTTGGTTTGTACGGAACAGTAGTGTCTTTATTACTCAGCATGCGCTAACTATGCATAACCTTTTCTTTGACAACCAGCTATATTACTCCAGTGACCATCAGCAAGGCAATGAATGGTTTCCGTAACATCATCGTTGTCATCACTACTGTTGAGAAGGTAACCGGTTTGACAAGTTAGATTTGCGTGGTCTTCAAACAGTGTTCCACTAGTATCTGTTAGAGTTTGGTTGTAAAACGCTGAATTCAATTCCATTTGAGCGTTTGGATGCCCACATTCTGATAAACGTAAAAGGTATAATACAAGCTAACTTTAAGAGTGAATAATATGATACAATTTTGTACAACTATTTTTGCGGTTAGCGGATGTAAATTTAATAACAATAAATACAATCACCGTGACAAAATGACGAAGGAAACACAAGTATGTCGAACAAATAAACCAAAAAACGTATGTCGAATTGTTTGTGATGTGTAACCTTCTACAACTAGTAAATCGATGCATATGAATGTATGAAAGGTTTTGGCTGTATAGACAAACATAATGTTATTTAAAGACAAGTCAAAAATTTACAACAAAGGTTGTTTTTTAACGTTTAAAATAGTGTACCTCGATTTCGACCAGAAATAAATGGTAATATAACATATGTTGTTATTGTTATTCCTGTCGCTATGCATAATTTTAGACTGTGTATGACTAATTAATTCATTTCCCCGTTTGAAATATCTATGACTTGAATATAATTAAAGTCAAAGGAAATGCCGAACTAAGCATAACAAAATAGAACATCTTGAAGTACCTCAAATACAATGCAATTTAGTATTTTTCCGTAATGTCTATTTTCAAATACGCGTCAACTGTAATATATAGGACTCCCGCTGTATTAGCAGAAGAGATTACCTTTCCTCAGACAGCTAGCAATAATACTCCATTGGCCATTCGCGCTACATTTAATTGTTTCAGAAACATTTCTGTTGTCGGTGCTAGTGTTTAGACGGTAACCGGTTCGACAGGTTACGTTTGCACGATCTTCGAATAATGTTCCATTTTGTTCAGTAAGGCTTTCGTTGTAGAATAATACGCCCAGTCGTAATGCGTCATTTGGATCACTGCAGTCTGAAACACAAGAAATATGCATGTATACAAATTTACAAAAAGCTGTAAGTCTAGCGAAATCTTGGCTTCGCACCTCGGTGTATATTAATATTTCAAGCTCACAAATGTTCTTGGAAATGTCTTAAATTTAGTTGCGCTTATGACATGTTGTCTAATTAGGCTAATTCTCGTTAAGACTATCCGTATATTAATACGCTATATCTAATAAAATGATAATGAGTATTCATAATATGTATTGGCATTGCTCATACAAATAACAAATGGTCATACATTCATGAATTATGTTAACATTCATTTACCCTTTGGCTCACACCCCAATGACTCGTTCCACTTCCCCGTCTCAAGGCACCTAATGTACTCAAAAATATCGTCGTTACCTCTACCATTAATTATTCTGTACCCATCTTCACATGTGATGTTAGCGAAGTCTTCATATCGAGTACCGTTAAAATAGTCAATATGTGCGTGCACAGCTTTGTTTTTGTTTCCACAATCTGACATGAAAGAATAGATTAGATTGACCCCGAGTCTGGGTGTCACTTCATTATCGCACATGTTAAAGTTTACAAAATTTGCACAAAAAATAATTAGAGAAGTAATAAGAGGAACAGGTCTAGTAACCTGTTAATAATACATCACGTAGAAGGTATTTAATGGTTCCCATTTTCGTGTTTAACAATATACGCTTCAATTAAAAGTTCTTTACCAATTAATAGTTTACAAAGATCTTATATATGCATTGTTTTATTTTGAGTGTTGTGTTTATAAAAGCATTTTCTGTTTCGAGTATTGTTTAATAGTCCAAAAGTTAATGCGCACACTAATAGAAGTAGACATGTTGATTTAAAAAAGCCTTGGCAAGTGGCTCACGTTTCCGTGCCGAGCAAATAAGCATATATTTATTAAACATGTTCTTAGTATTCTATTCAGACAATCATATCCTGTCTTTAGTTTGGAAATAAACGAACGAAATTAAATTATATATTTATTATATTACGACAAGCATAAAATGATGTTACAATAATCAACATGATGACGTCAGTATTCTGCGTGTTTGCTTTATACCACAGTGTTGAAATAAAGCAAATTTTATTCCATGGCGGTTTATTTCGTCAATGCATGTCTGATATTAGATAAAATGGGTTATAGTCTTTTTTGAAATTAGTTCTGATGAAACCTTACAGTAGTTGTTTGAAGTATGTAGGAGAAACACAAGGGTAAATTTCTTTAGTTATTATTTGTGTTTTTGTTTCTTAATTACATATTGTGTTTCGAGATCTATTCTATAGACCATGGTTCAGTTCACGTACATAAGAGATTGAAGTTAGCATGTCTAAACAAATGGACTTTTAAGTATTTTAATTCATACAGATCAAACACAACCGTAGCCGACAGTTTACAAAAAATGAATCACACAGTCGTAAAGACGTACGTATGTACGTTTGAACTAAAGTTTACACAAATCAAAGACGTGTACTTTATAACTATTCCGTGTATTGAAAATATCATTGTTAACCACAAGAAATGAATCCACTACCTTTTCTTTCACAACCCAGTCGTACACTCCAATCTCCATCAGCAGTGCATTTAATTGTTTCGGTTACGTTTTCGTTGGGCCATCCATTTAAGCGGTGGCCCGTATTACACGTTAGATTGGCTTTATCCTCGTAACGTGTATTCGTGTACTCTACATGGCTGATATTATACATGTACGATTTGAAGTCCGCAATCAGTCTTGGATCTTCACAGTCTAAAATCAAAAATAACATTATCAACAACAAAAAAATAACAAAAAAACATGGATATAAACATGTTTTTACGCGTTGACATTAATTGTACTCGTCGTTCTAATTGTCATTGGTAAATACTGTTATGAATGTTATGTTCAATACCACATTATATTATTTTGAAGATTTGTCAACAATTGGTGATGCATATGTATTAAGGTTGGCAATATATGTGTGTGCATAGAAGTTTTTTGTGTGTTATAGACTGTGTTGATTTTGGCAATATTTCAGATGTACGTCTTCAGGACTGTGTAATAGATTGTCAGAGATAAACGACCTCCGACCTTGTACTGCTTATAAGACCTGTTGATACAGCTGGAGTTTTACTGTGTTTATATTATTTACAATGGTTAAATGATATACGTCAGAATTCCAGAATGAAGTACTTGGGAAAAGAATATATTCATATTCATTTAAACGTCGTGGTTACCCTTAATTCTCGTATGGTAAGAAATGTCAGGATTTACCCGACAGTAACCATTTTACCTTTCCTTTGACAGCCATATATGCTACTCCATCTACCATCTGCTTGACACTGAATTGTTTCAGTTACATTCGTATTGTCGGCGCTACTGTTTAGACGGTAACCGATTTGACAGGTTAAATTTACACGATTTTCGTATAATTTTCCACTTTGTTCAGTCAGGCTTTCGTTGTAGAAAAATGCGTCCAGTTGTAATGCACCGTTAGGATCTCTGCAATCTAAACCATTCATAAATAATAATTTATAACTATGAACTGTCTTGTCAATTACTTTGGTTCGACTGTTACAGCATAACAAATTGATAGATGTCAGTAGAGCTTTTTCTATCGGTTATTTGTTTGCAAATCTAAAACTAAAAAGTGAATATTAAAACATTTGCATTATTGCTTTAATGCATGTACGTTTACACACATGAACACATATACATATTTGCAAAATACAAACGTTTTATAAATAAGTTTACAAACATATACAAAATGTACTCGTTTGTTTTAAAGTTTATTTTTATTTGGTATACAGGTAAGTGTTTTGATTTCAATATATGGAATTTAAACAATTCAATATATAAAATCTAAACAATGTGTTATTTAAGTTGTATACGAGGCATGATCCAAAAGTTCGTTAACAAAGCCAATAGCTCATGAATTTACGGCCAGATATCATTGAAATTTGCTATACATGTAGATTAACCCTTGCCAAGTTTGGAATCACGTCAAAAACAAAAATCTGTGTAGGCAATTAATTTTAACACGTTGCCATAGTGACCCATGTACAGGTTTGCGAACCAAACACTTTATATTTACTGTTTTCACTTTATTATTTTATTAATTACTGCACGTATCTACGTCTTTTTTCTATATAGCTATATAAGGACAGCTGCCTCAACCACTGGAAGCCATGCTTTTTTAACAAATTAAACTGATTTGAAGGAATTTCGTAAAGTGTCTTTCAAGGAAAATGCAGGTGAAGTTATTTCCAAACTAGTTTACTGTCTGTGGCAAATATATTTTCAAAGATTGGAATATTGTGTTATATAAAGAAAACTGCATTCCCCACCCTTAAGACCATGTTTTTCAACGAATCAAAAATGAGTTGGTAGGGGCCATTCAAGAAAAATTTATGAAACATTATTTCTAAATTTGGTCAGTGGTTTCTGACAAGCATTTCTCAATTAAACTGTATAAAGGTTACCAAAAGAACATTTAGGCGAAATTATTTTGAAATCCAGCCAGTTTCTCCATAGCTATATATAGAAAACTGCCCCATCCTTTGGCGGCCAAGTTTTTCAACGAACCAAAATAATTTAAAGAAATTTGGTAGAGGGTTATCTATTGAACATACCGGAAGAAACCATGTATAAATTTAGAAATTGGTTTCTGATCAGAAGACTTTCACAATTTCCTATTAATTTAATCTTTTGGTTGCCTTATGGTTGCCATGGCAAACAGAGTTTTTCATATTTAACATTCAATTGAAGCTTTGTGGTCAAGAACTATCCCAGAAACATTTCTGCCAAGTGTAGTTAAAATGCATACAGTGGTTATAGATGAGCTAAAAACTATTAGCAGCGCGTTAACTGTCTACGTTCTACATTCTAACAATATATTTGCTTTATACAGTTATAAAAATCAATAATGATTTAAGCAAATGATACTTAGTACTGAAATAAGATAATCCCGAAATGTTAAATAAATTATTACAAAAGTTAAGATTGGAAACAAAAGCAATCATGATCATAAAATCTAATTGAACACACTACTGACATGAAATTATTACCTTTCTTTTCACATCCCGCCATACTACTCCAAATGCCATCAGACGTGCATTTGATTATTTCAGAAACATTCACGTTCTGGCGATACTTTGAGAGGCGGTAACCGGCTTGACATGTTATATTAGCATTGCTGCCATAAAACGTGCTTTCAGCAAATGTTGTAAGGTTGTCGTTATAGTTGCTAGATGTCCAGTTTTGTGTGGCATTGGGATATCTACAATCTGAATTATTTAATTGGTCAGCTCACATTCAGAATCATTATACAATACGACACGAATATTCAAGAATATTGAATTATAGTAAAAGAAACTATTTGTGCAAAAAACTAACAAATATCTCAAAAAGTTAATGAAATTATGATCGTTATAGACTTTTTCATTACAAAGTTGACTGAATAAAATTATGTATACATCATATATGACATAATATTTGTAACTAAACTTAATAAACACACGCGCTTACACTGTCGGGAGGGTATTCACATCTCAACGAAGATACTATACGATCTCATATGAGTTGACAGTGCGTTAACATGTGTTTCGTTTGTGCTCAAGACCATATGTGTGCATTACATAATTATAATTGTGAATTTAAATATTCATATACTATTTATTACATTTATTTAGGAAATGTTTAATAAGTTGTCCTTGTTTTGCACGCAGTACAAAAACATTGCAATATTTATTATAACAGAAAAAATTATAACATAAGCGATATGAACAAAAATATTTAATATAAGTTTTACCTTTCTTTTCACATCCCGACATACTAGTCCAAATGCCATCAGACGTGCACTGAATTATTTCAGAAACGTTCTCATTCTGGTGATAATTTGAGAGGCGGTAACCAGTTTGACACGTTATATTAGCACTACTACCAAAAAGGGTGTCAACATTAAATGTAGTAAGAGTGTCGTTATAGCTGGTTGATATCCAGTCTGTTGTGGCATTGGGATATCCACAATCTGAAAGTATATTCCCTTTATTTTTTAATAACTAGATAAAAAAAAACATAATGCATTACTCTATATTTTCAGAACTCAAATAGACAGTGTTTATGTAATAAAATATTCTGATTTTGTTGTCGTTTTTTTCAAAATTGTGATTCAACTTCCTTTCATAAAAAATAACCTTCAGCTTCAAATGTGTATACATGCAATTTAAATGCATTGTCATACATTAAAAACCCACAGTCTCAACATATATTTCGTCTGTCAAAAGTAAAGTCTCCCGCAGTATGACCGTCACAACAAAAACATTTGAAGTCAAAGCGACAATGTTACTTAAGACATGCACATTTCGATGCCCGTTGGTGTCACGCTGTTACATTATTAACGCCTTGTGTTTGAATGAATTGGAATGGATTTTGTTGGTTTGTTCAGAGCTGTAATACTTTTCCAAATTACGAAAACGCATTGTAACGTTAGTCAACATAATATTGTGAATTAATAACGAATATATATTCACTGGGTCTCTAAATATTCGGACATCAACAATTTTGGCATATTTTATGCTTGTTCATTTTCGGACAGGAAATCAGATATCAAAGTTACGCACTTTTCTTTATGGCGTTTTTTTAGAACATGTGTCAGCGTTTTTTTCAGATTTATGTTGGTCAATACTGATCAATTAAAGCTTAAGTTACTGTTTTGTTTTAAGGCAGGCGGTGCGCTTTGAATACCAACTTAATTTTAAAAATATCAAAGTATGAAGTATATTTACAAAATCTTAGTAGTACATATCGTAAAACACTATAAAGGAAGTAGCATAAAACTTGCGTTGAATATCCTTTAGTACGAAGTTATTGTCTTTGCTACCGCATATTCAGCACTTGACAGTAGAATTGTCACCGAATAATGTGTTTGAATTGCGCAAATATTACCTTTTCGTTGGAAACACTAACAGTACTTCCGCAATCTTAATATAACAACATGGATTACTACAATTAGCAAATTGATAGTAAACAAGAGGTGTTTTTGTAAAACAACTATGCCCCACTCTAGGTTAAAATCAATGTTTAAAATATAAAGTTTGGTGAGGATTGAATGAAAACTGTTAAACATAGGGAGTGTATACTTCTAAAAAGATAAATCGATGGGCAATAACTCTGCAGTTGCTGGGCGATTTGGCTGATCATCGAACTTGGTCGAGATATTATGGCCACAAACATGTTCCTCAAGTTTGGTGAAGATTGGATAAAAACTGTTGAGTTAAGAGAGCAGAAACATCAACAAATACCAATGTAAGATCATTCAAGGGACATAACCCAACAAGTCATTCGGCCAAGACAGTCCCCAAACATTTTCCACATGTTTGGTGAAGATTGGAAAACAAATATTGGATTCCTATCGAGGTCATTTCGCATATATAAATAACAAAATCAAACAATAACATTTCCTAATTTAATATATAATACCTTGTAACTATAGTGTCGTTGATCAAAAAGCATCAATTACAATTAATACAAGTATAATGAATTGATAACGAATTTTATCGGGATTTCGGAAAACACGTATTTTACTTACATGCATGTAGCTGTCAAAATTCAGTACTGCGATCGAAAGTCTGAATGGCCGTGTGGTAAGAGCGACATATTTATTATCTCAGGGGTTTTTGGTTCAGGTCCCGGCGAAAACAAGTATTTTTTATCGACATAGTATTATTTTTGTTTATAGAATCTGATTTGGTTTATGCAGTTAAGACATTAATCACATTTTTTGCAATATGTAAACTCCAGAGCCATCAACAGGAGATAATTTAACATCCGCATGTATTTTATTAGAGGCAATAGCCTACACAACACAGCACAATACGCCCAACACATCACACACCATGCAAATGATTGAAACAGAAACCATTTAATATTAAAATCAGTCAAATTATTTCTTTGCTATATCATTGATTTAATTGCGTGACACTTGTTTGAAAAAGGCCCACTATATTCTTGTCATTGTAATTACCTTTCCGCTCACAGTCAGATAATTTACTCCAATGCCCGTCTGAGGTACAGTTAAGTTTTTCAGACATATGATCGTTCACTTTGCTTCCGTTCAGTCTGTAACCATTTTCACATGTTACAGTGGCTTGATCACCGTAGAGCGTAGTGCTGTACGTCGTTGCCGTTGTATTGTACAGTGTAAGGTTCAAGTTCATTGCCGTCTTTGGATCGTTACAGTCTGAAACGATTAGATATTCAAATCAGTTGAATAATTTCTTTGTTTTGTCATTGATTTGATTGAGTGACCTCGACGAACAATTTCGAACAGGACCATTATATATTCAAGTGCATAGCCGTGTTCGGATCGCCACATACGTACATACGTAATCATGGTCACAAATAAGCATTCTATTAATTTTGAAGTTCACTACAATTATCACTTCTTATTGATGTTTTGATTTTGAAATAGTGGTTCGTCCGGAGCTCATGTGTCCTAATGACATTAAGAGAAAAGAAAGATTCTTAAAATAATACCCAGCGGATGTTGGGTATCCCGCTCGCAGTTATCTGAATCACTCATTATCAAAGATGCATATACGTGGTGTCAAATTATATTTACAATTATGTCTGTTCATTGTTAATAACACACTGCGGTCTAATTGACTATAGCAAAAGAAACTGCAGAAAAAAAAACAAATATATCGGGTACGTACATGGCATTAATTATATATGCGTGCATTACAAAATGAATAAACGAATGTATACATCATTTAACACTATATTTTTACTTAAACACAATACACACAGGCGCTGACAAAGTCTCCGTCGGGAGGGTATAACAATATACTTTGCATCGAACCGTACATTTATGTCTATATAGGTTAAAGATTAGTTCGGGATTTACATTATACGTCATAACAAAACGAACAACACGAAAACGTACATAAACCAAATCACACACTTTATCTAAGTCAATAGTAAAGCGTTGCAAGGTTATGTGCTTTAATCAATTTATGTCATTTAAAATAGCGATTTGGCTAGCAAAATATGTCGATCATTTTCCAATAACGTAGAAATAATTTAGAACGGAAACCCAACTGAATCCAGGACAATGTTGCCCTGTCTCAATACAGTCATTAATCATTAATTATACATCGGACAACGGCAACGCCACTGTAATCTTTATTGCTGAAAGTATATTACCTTTTCGTTTACAGCCAGTTGTACTACTCCATTTTCCGTCAGAAGTACACTGGATTATTTCGGTAACGTTAGTATTTTCTTTGCTGTTGTTCAGGAGATACCCATTCTGACAGATTATATTTGCATGGTCCGCAAATAATGTCCCGTTGTTGGTCGTGAGGCTTTCGTTATAATACAATGAGGCCAATTTTCGAGCAGCATTTGGGCTGGTACAGTCTGAAAAATAGATATAAATACGTTTCATACAACTTTTAAACCGATGGGCTTACATTGCATACGACTTAAATATTATGCGCCAATAATGTAATTGAAACATGAATACAGTGACATAAGTCGATAATATTATGTTCGTGTCTTTGTGTAGTTGAATTTGCCGACGAGTTAAAGAAAGGTTTACACGACGAGGCTTGTGTTAACAATACTCTGGTTGCATTCGGTGTCATTAAAAAGTAGGGACTGGACCAAATACTAAACTCATTCGATCAGCCGATTATTCATTTGAATTTTATTCCAATATATTCGACTATTCTTTTCTGTACAATAACAGTAACGATGTGTGTTTTGTCTGAAGATTGCGTGAAACTTTCAAGCTTGTGGCGTCGGCATTGTAATTAATTAATGAAGAAGATAATATGATATAATGTGTTCAAATTATGAAGAAGAATATTGAAGTAACATCTATTAATATTATACAGATCATTCACAAATGTATTGGCTACAATGGACTTATTTTGAGTGGCTATCCAGAGCGATTTTTATCTATTGTTATACAAGTCAACTGTTTAGATTTCACTTAAGGACAATTAACACCAGGGTAAGCCTTCTGCAACTGTGAGTCCGTTATCACAACAAGGCACCTGCCAGTTACGGAAAACATGCATCATATTGTTCATAAGCGAAATAATGCGTCGTATACACGCCTGCAAAATGTTAATCCCTTGTAAAGAGGGGACCGCTGCCGATTATCAAAACCAATATCACGTGAATTTAACTTGATTGGCAGTTGTTTTGAAAAAACATAAGCTGCTAGGTAGGAAATACTGCGGTAATCCATGCTCACTTTGAACATTGACTAAAAAGCACCCAAACTTTATATATTGTGTTAATAATATATAATAATGAAAATCAGATATTCGTATTCGCTTTGTTATATTCGATTATTCGCTGATATTCGAATATGTAAATATTCTGTTATTCGGTCCAATTCCTATTAAAAAGTGATTATTTAATGTTTAATCGTCTTATTTTATTATAAGTGTGTATGCGTTGGCTGTGCAAACATTACCTTTCCTCTGACAACCAGCTATATCACTCCAGTGACCATTAGCAAGGCAATGAATGGTTTCTGTGACATTATCGTTGTCAGCACTACTGTTGATGTGGTAACCGGTTTGACAGGTTAATTTTGCATGATCTTCAAAAACTGTTCCACTAGGATCTGTGAGATTTGTGTTATAAAACGCTGCATTCAATTCTATTCGATCGTTTGGATTTCCACATTCTGTAAGACGTAAGAAGTACAGTATAAATTAAAATTAAGAGTGAATAATAAGAGTGAATAATATGATACGATTGTACATATCAATAACTTTCGGATTGTTAAAGGATATATGGTCAATGCCATGTTATTTTCGCATGGAGTTTGGTGGGTGTGTTGATAGTAAAAGGACCACAAGCTGCAAAACAGCGGACAAACTTATATATTGTAACAATATGAGTATTATTTCCGGAAAATGTATAATTAACTTCACAACGATACGCAAATGTCAATATATTAAATACCAGTTCGGGATCGTCAATATAATACGAACGAAAGAAAAGAAACACAAACACGTTAATATATCGACTGATTTTTTTTATACTTGAGCAATAGTGTAGCGTTACAAAGTTGCGCGCTTAAAACAATTTAAGTCATTTAAACATTCTGACAGGTTAAATTTGCATGGTCCTCAAATAATGTCCCGTTGCTGGTCGTTAGACTTTCGTCATAAAACAATGAGGCCAGTTTAAGAGCTTGATTTGGATTTGTACAGTCTGCAAAATAGATCTAAACGCGTTATATACAACTTAAAAATTGTTGTGCACAAATTGCATTCGACTTTTTTGTCCGCGTATTTATATTAAACGTAAACAAAGTGACATATAAGTCATACAGACTAAGTTTAAAGGGCAAGCTTTAATTGGTAAAGCTTTGTTAAGAGAAGTAGCTTTAATATTTATAAAGTCGGGTCCCAAAATAAGAAAGTCGGAATATTCCCAATAAACAAAACGGCAATTATTTCTTCGTAATAGTCTACAAAAGCATATAAATATTTGTTTCAATATACATTCCTATAGGTACATAGCAAATTATCAAAACCTATTAAAACCTTAATAAACTAACAGATATTTGATAAGCATTTCAGTATATGCGATGGTTTTAACAAAAATAAGTTTATGTATATATACGGCCTTTTGCGAAATTATTTTGTGAAAGTGCACACAACTTGTTGTTGTTAGAATGGTGTGCGGCAAATGAAATACAGACTATGGATGCATACATGGAGAAATACAAGGCAATACCCTATATAATCGATACACACACACCGTAACTATATTCAAACAGGTTATTGTTATAAATTGACCTTGGTTTGTACGGAACAGTAGTGTCTTTATTACTCAGCATGCGCTAACTATGCATAACCTTTTCTTTGACAACCAGCTATATTACTCCAGTGACCATCAGCAAGGCAATGAATGGTTTCCGTAACATCATCGTTGTCATCACTACTGTTGAGAAGGTAACCGGTTTGACAAGTTAGATTTGCGTGGTCTTCAAACAGTGTTCCACTAGTATCTGTTAGAGTTTTGTTTGTAAAACGCTGAATTCAATTCCATTTGAGCGTTTGGATGCCCACATTCTGATAAACGTAAAAGGTATAATACAAGCTAACTTTAAGAGTGAATAATATGATACAATTTTGTACAACTATTTTTGCGGTTAGCGGATGTAAATTTAATAACAATAAATACAATCACCGTGACAAAATGACGAAGGAAACACAAGTATGTCGAACAAATAAACCAAAAAACGTATGTCGATTGTTTGTGATGTGTAACCTTCTACAACTAGTAAATCGATGCATATGAATGTATGAAAGGTTTTGGCTGTATAGACGAACATAATGTTATTTAAAGACAAGTCAAAAATTTACAACAAAGGTTGTTTTTTAACGTTTAAAATAGTGTACCTCGATTTCGACCAGAAATAAATGGTAATATAACATATGTTGTTATTGTTATTCGTGTCGCTATGCATAATTTTAGACTGTGTATGACTAATTAATTCATTTCCCCGTTTGAAATATCTATGACTTGAATATAATTAAAGTCAAAGGAAATGCCGAACTAAGCATAACAAAATAGAACATCTTGAAGTACCTCAAATACAATGCAATTTAGTATTTTTCCGTAATGTCTATTTTCAAATACGCGTCAACTGTAATATATAGGACTCCCGCTGTATTAGCAGAAGAGATTACCTTTCCTCAGACAGCTAGCAATAATACTCCATTGGCCATTCGCGCTACATTTAATTGTTTCAGAAACATTTCTGTTGTCGGTGCTAGTGTTTAGACGGTAACCGGTTCGACAGGTTACGTTTGCACGATCTTCGAATAATGTTCCATTTTGTTCAGTAAGGCTTTCGTTGTAGAATAATACGCCCAGTCGTAATGCGTCATTTGGATCACTGCAGTCTGAAACACAAGAAATATGCATGTATACAAATTTACAAAAAGCTGTAAGTCTAGCGAAATCTTGGCTTCGCACCTCGGTGTATATTAATATTTCAAGCTCACAAATGTTCTTGGAAATGTCTTAAATTTAGTTGCGCTTATGACATGTTGTCTAATTAGGCTAATTCTCGTTAAGACTATCCGTATATTAATACGCTATATCTAATAAAATGATAATGAGTATTCATAATATGTATTGGCATTGCTCATACAAATAACAAATGGTCATACATTCATGAATTATGTTAACATTCATTTACCCTTTGGCTCACACCCCAATGACTCGTTCCACTTCCCCGTCTCAAGGCACCTAATGTACTCAAAAATATCGTCGTTACCTCTACCATTAATTATTCTGTACCCATCTTCACATGTGACGTTAGCGAAGTCTTCATATCGAGTACCGTTAAAATAGTCAATATGTGCGTGCACAGCTTTGTTTTTGTTTCCACAATCTGACATGAAAGAATAGATTAGATTGACCCCGAGTCTGGGTGTCACTTCATTATCGCACATGTTAAAGTTTACAAAATTTGCACAAAAAATAATTAGAGAAGTAATAAGAGGAACAGGTCTAGTAACCTGTTAATAATACATCACGTAGAAGGTATTTAATGGTTCCCATTTTCGTGTTTAACAATATACGCTTCAATTAAAAGTTCTTTACCAATTAATAGTTTACAAAGATCTTATATATGCATTGTTTTATTTTGAGTGTTGTGTTTATAAAAGCATTTTCTGTTTCGAGTATTGTTTAATAGTCCAAAAGTTAATGCGCACACTAATAGAAGTAGACATGTTGATTTAAAAAAGCCTTGGCAAGTGGCTCACGTTTCCGTGCCGAGCAAATAAGCATATATTTATTAAACATGTTCTTAGTATTCTATTCAGACAATCATATCCTGTCTTTAGTTTGGAAATAAACGAACGAAATTAAATTATATATTTATTATATTACGACAAGCATAAAATGATGTTACAATAATCAACATGATGACGTCAGTATTCTGCGTGTTTGCTTTATACCACAGTGTTGAAATAAAGCAAATTTTATTCCATGGCGGTTTATTTCGTCAATGCATGTCTGATATTAGATAAAATGGGTTATAGTCTTTTTTGAAATTAGTTCTGATGAAACCTTACAGTAGTTGTTTGAAGTATGTAGGAGAAACACAAGGGTAAATTTCTTTAGTTATTATTTGTGTTTTTGTTTCTTAATTACATATTGTGTTTCGAGATCTATTCTATAGACCATGGTTCAGTTCACGTACATAAGAGATTGAAGTTAGCATGTCTAAACAAATGGACTTTTAAGTATTTTAATTCATACAGATCAAACACAACCGTAGCCGACAGTTTACAAAAAATGAATCACACAGTCGTAAAGACGTACGTATGTACGTTTGAACTAAAGTTTACACAAATCAAAGACGTGTACTTTATAACTATTCCGTGTATTGAAAATATCATTGTTAACCACAAGAAATGAATCCACTACCTTTTCTTTCACAACCCAGTCGTACACTCCAATCTCCATCAGCAGTGCATTTAATTGTTTCGGTTACGTTTTCGTTGGGCCATCCATTTAAGCGGTGGCCCGTATTACACGTTAGATTGGCTTTATCCTCGTAACGTGTATTCGTGTACTCTACATGGCTGATATTATACATGTACGATTTGAAGTCCGCAATCAGTCTTGGATCTTCACAGTCTAAAATCAAAAATAACATTATCAACAACAAAAAAATAACAAAAAAACATGGATATAAACATGTTTTTACGCGTTGACATTAATTGTACTCGTCGTTCTAATTGTCATTGGTAAATACTGTTATGAATGTTATGTTCAATACCACATTATATTATTTTGAAGATTTGTCAACAATTGGTGATGCATATGTATTAAGGTTGGCAATATATGTGTGTGCATAGAAGTTTTTTGTGTGTTATAGACTGTGTTGATTTTGGCAATATTTCAGATGTACGTCTTCAGGACTGTGTAATAGATTGTCAGAGATAAACGACCTCCGACCTTGTACTGCTTATAAGACCTGTTGATACAGCTGGAGTTTTACTGTGTTTATATTATTTACAATGGTTAAATGATATACGTCAGAATTCCAGAATGAAGTACTTGGGAAAAGAATATATTCATATTCATTTAAACGTCGTGGTTACCCTTAATTCTCGTATGGTAAGAAATGTCAGGATTTACCCGACAGTAACCATTTTACCTTTCCTTTGACAGCCATATATGCTACTCCATCTACCATCTGCTTGACACTGAATTGTTTCAGTTACATTCGTATTGTCGGCGCTACTGTTTAGACGGTAACCGATTTGACAGGTTAAATTTACACGATTTTCGTATAATTTTCCACTTTGTTCAGTCAGGCTTTCGTTGTAGAAAAATGCGTCCAGTTGTAATGCACCGTTAGGATCTCTGCAATCTAAACCATTCATAAATAATAATTTATAACTATGAACTGTCTTGTCAATTACTTTGGTTCGACTGTTACAGCATAACAAATTGATAGATGTCAGTAGAGCTTTTTCTATCGGTTATTTGTTTGCAAATCTAAAACTAAAAAGTGAATATTAAAACATTTGCATTATTGCTTTAATGCATGTACGTTTACACACATGAACACATATACATATTTGCAAAATACAAACGTTTTATAAATAAGTTTACAAACATATACAAAATGTACTCGTTTGTTTGAAAGTTTATTTTTATTTGGTATACAGGTAAGTGTTTTGATTTCAATATATGGAATTTAAACAATTCAATATATAAAATCTAAACAATGTGTTATTTAAGTTGTATACGAGGCATGATCCAAAAGTTCGTTAACAAAGCCAATAGCTCATGAATTTACGGCCAGATATCATTGAAATTTGCTATACATGTAGATTAACCCTTGCCAAGTTTGGAATCACGTCAAAAACAAAAATCTGTGTAGGCAATTAATTTTAACACGTTGCCATAGTGACCCATGTACAGGTTTGCGAACCAAACACTTTATATTTACTGTTTTCACTTTATTATTTTATTAATTACTGCACGTATCTACGTCTTTTTTCTATATAGCTATATAAGGACAGCTGCCTCAACCACTGGAAGCCATGCTTTTTTAACAAATTAAACTGATTTGAAGGAATTTCGTAAAGTGTCTTTCAAGGAAAATGCAGGTGAAGTTATTTCCAAACTAGTTTACTGTCTGTGGCAAATATATTTTCAAAGATTGGAATATTGTGTTATATAAAGAAAACTGCATTCCCCACCCTTAAGACCATGTTTTTCAACGAATCAAAAATGAGTTGGTAGGGGCCATTCAAGAAAAATTTATGAAACATTATTTCTAAATTTGGTCAGTGGTTTCTGACAAGCATTTCTCAATTAAACTGTATAAAGGTTACCAAAAGAACATTTAGGCGAAATTATTTTGAAATCCAGCCAGTTTCTCCATAGCTATATATAGAAAACTGCCCCATCCTTTGGCGGCCAAGTTTTTCAACGAACCAAAATAATTTAAAGAAATTTGGTAGAGGGTTATCTATTGAACATACCGGAAGAAACCATGTATAAATTTAGAAATTGGTTTCTGATCAGAAGACTTTCACAATTTCCTATTAATTTAATCTTTTGGTTGCCTTATGGTTGCCATGGCAAACAGAGTTTTTCATATTTAACATTCAATTGAAGCTTTGTGGTCAAGAACTATCCCAGAAACATTTCTGCCAAGTGTAGTTAAAATGCATACAGTGGTTATAGATGAGCTAAAAACTATTAGCAGCGCGTTAACTGTCTACGTTCTACATTCTAACAATATATTTGCTTTATACAGTTATAAAAATCAATAATGATTTAAGCAAATGATACTTAGTACTGAAATAAGATAATCCCGAAATGTTAAATAAATTATTACAAAAGTTAAGATTGGAAACAAAAGCAATCATGATCATAAAATCTAATTGAACACACTACTGACATGAAATTATTACCTTTCTTTTCACATCCCGCCATACTACTCCAAATGCCATCAGACGTGCATTTGATTATTTCAGAAACATTCACGTTCTGGCGATACTTTGAGAGGCGGTAACCGGCTTGACATGTTATATTAGCATTGCTGCCATAAAACGTGCTTTCAGCAAATGTTGTAAGGTTGTCGTTATAGTTGCTAGATGTCCAGTTTTGTGTGGCATTGGGATATCTACAATCTGAATTATTTAATTGGTCAGCTCACATTCAGAATCATTATACAATACGACACGAATATTCAAGAATATTGAATTATAGTAAAAGAAACTATTTGTGCAAAAAACTAACAAATATCTCAAAAAGTTAATGAAATTATGATCGTTATAGACTTTTTCATTACAAAGTTGACTGAATAAAATTATGTATACATCATATATGACATAATATTTGTAACTAAACTTAATAAACACACGCGCTTACACTGTCGGGAGGGTATTCACATCTCAACGAAGATACTATACGATCTCATATGAGTTGACAGTGCGTTAACATGTGTTTCGTTTGTGCTCAAGACCATATGTGTGCATTACATAATTATAATTGTGAATTTAAATATTCATATACTATTTATTACATTTATTTAGGAAATGTTTAATAAGTTGTCCTTGTTTTGCACGCAGTACAAAAACATTGCAATATTTATTATAACAGAAAAAATTATAACATAAGCGATATGAACAAAAATATTTAATATAAGTTTTACCTTTCTTTTCACATCCCGACATACTAGTCCAAATGCCATCAGACGTGCACTGAATTATTTCAGTAACGTTCTCATTCTGGTGATAATTTGAGAGGCGGTAACCAGTTTGACACGTTATATTAGCACTACTACCAAAAAGGGTGTCAACATTAAATGTAGTAAGAGTGTCGTTATAGCTGGTTGATATCCAGTCTGTTGTGGCATTGGGATATCCACAATCTGAAAGTATATTCCCTTTATTTTTTAATAACTAGATAAAAAAAAACATAATGCATTACTCTATATTTTCAGAACTCAAATAGACAGTGTTTATGTAATAAAATATTCTGATTTTGTTGTCGTTTTTTTCAAAATTGTGATTCAACTTCCTTTCATAAAAAATAACCTTCAGCTTCAAATGTGTATACATGCAATTTAAATGCATTGTCATACATTAAAAACCCACAGTCTCAACATATATTTCGTCTGTCAAAAGTAAAGTCTCCCGCAGTATGACCGTCACAACAAAAACATTTGAAGTCAAAGCGACAA
This sequence comes from Congeria kusceri, assembly GCA_027627225.1. Lineage (NCBI taxonomy): Eukaryota > Metazoa > Mollusca > Bivalvia > Myida > Dreissenidae > Congeria > Congeria kusceri. The sequence goes on from CM051024.1 coordinate 515,398, forward strand.
TGTTACTTAAGACATGCACATTTCGATGCCCGTTGGTGTCACGCTGTTACATTATTAACGCCTTGTGTTTGAATGAATTGGAATGGATTTTGTTGGTTTGTTCAGAGCTGTAATACTTTTCCAAATTACGAAAACGCATTGTAACGTTAGTCAACATAATATTGTGAATTAATAACGAATATATATTCACTGGGTCTCTAAATATTCGGACATCAACAATTTTGGCATATTTTATGCTTGTACATTTTCGGACAGGAAATCAGATATCAAAGTTACGCACTTTTCTTTATGGCGTTTTTTTAGAACATGTGTCAGCGTGTTTTTCAGATTTATGTTGGTCAATACTGATCAATTAAAGCTTAAGTTACTGTTTTGTTTTAAGGCAGGCGGTGCGCTTTGAATACCAACTTAATTTTAAAAATATCAAAGTATGAAGTATATTTACAAAATCTTAGTAGTACATATCGTAAAACACTATAAAGGAAGTAGCATAAAACTTGCGTTGAATATCCTTTAGTACGACGTTATTGTCTTTGCTACCGCATATTCAGCACTTGACAGTAGAATTGTCACCGAATAATGTGTTTGAATTGCGCAAATATTACCTTTTCGTTGGAAACACTAACAGTACTTCCGCAATCTTAATATAACAACATGGATTACTACAATTAGCAAATTGATAGTAAACAAGAGGTGTTTTTGTAAAACAACTATGCCCCACTCTAGGTTAAAATCAATGTTTAAAATATAAAGTTTGGTGAGGATTGAATGAAAACTGTTAAACATAGGGAGTGTATACTTCTAAAAAGATAAATCGATGGGCAATAACTCTGCAGTTGCTGGGCGATTTGGCTGATCATCGAACTTGGTCGAGATATTATGGCCACAAACATGTTCCTCAAGTTTGGTGAAGATTGGATAAAAACTGTTGAGTTAAGAGAGCAGAAACATCAACAAATACCAATGTAAGATCATTCAAGGGACATAACCCAACAAGTCATTCGGCCAAGACAGTCCCCAAACATTTTCCACATGTTTGGTGAAGATTGGAAAACAAATATTGGATTCCTATCGAGGTCATTTCGCATATATAAATAACAAAATCAAACAATAACATTTCCTAATTTAATATATAATACCTTGTAACTATAGTGTCGTTGATCAAAAAGCATCAATTACAATTAATACAAGTATAATGAATTGATAACGAATTTTATCGGGATTTCGGAAAACACGTATTTTACTTACATGCATGTAGCTGTCAAAATTCAGTACTGCGATCGAAAGTCTGAATGGCCGTGTGGTAAGAGCGACATATTTATTATCTCAGGGGTTTTTGGTTCAGGTCCCGGCGAAAACAAGTATTTTTTATCGACATAGTATTATTTTTGTTTATAGAATCTGATTTGGTTTATGCAGTTAAGACATTAATCACATTTTTTGCAATATGTAAACTCCAGAGCCATCAACAGGAGATAATTTAACATCCGCATGTATTTTATTAGAGGCAATAGCCTACACAACACAGCACAATACGCCCAACACATCACACACCATGCAAATGATTGAAACAGAAACCATTTAATATTAAAATCAGTCAAATTATTTCTTTGCTATATCATTGATTTAATTGCGTGACACTTGTTTGAAAAAGGCCCACTATATTCTTGTCATTGTAATTACCTTTCCGCTCACAGTCAGATAATTTACTCCAATGCCCGTCTGAGGTACAGTTAAGTTTTTCAGACATATGATCGTTCACTTTGCTTCCGTTCAGTCTGTAACCATTTTCACATGTTACAGTGGCTTGATCACCGTAGAGCGTAGTGCTGTACGTCGTTGCCGTTGTATTGTACAGTGTAAGGTTCAAGTTCATTGCCGTCTTTGGATCGTTACAGTCTGAAACGATTAGATATTCAAATCAGTTGAATAATTTCTTTGTTTTGTCATTGATTTGATTGAGTGACCTCGACGAACAATTTCGAACAGGACCATTATATATTCAAGTGCATAGCCGTGTTCGGATCGCCACATACGTACATACGTAATCATGGTCACAAATAAGCATTCTATTAATTTTGAAGTTCACTACAATTATCACTTCTTATTGATGTTTTGATTTTGAAATAGTGGTTCGTCCGGAGCTCATGTGTCCTAATGACATTAAGAGAAAAGAAAGATTCTTAAAATAATACCCAGCGGATGTTGGGTATCCCGCTCGCAGTTATCTGAATCACTCATTATCAAAGATGCATATACGTGGTGTCAAATTATATTTACAATTATGTCTGTTCATTGTTAATAACACACTGCGGTCTAATTGACTATAGCAAAAGAAACTGCAGAAAAAAAAACAAATATATCGGGTACGTACATGGCATTAATTATATATGCGTGCATTACAAAATGAATAAACGAATGTATACATCATTTAACACTATATTTTTACTTAAACACAATACACACAGGCGCTGACAAAGTCTCCGTCGGGAGGGTATAACAATATACTTTGCATCGAACCGTACATTTATGTCTATATAGGTTAAAGATTAGTTCGGGATTTACATTATACGTCATAACAAAACGAACAACACGAAAACGTACATAAACCAAATCACACACTTTATCTAAGTCAATAGTAAAGCGTTGCAAGGTTATGTGCTTTAATCAATTTATGTCATTTAAAATAGCGATTTGGCTAGCAAAATATGTCGATCATTTTCCAATAACGTAGAAATAATTTAGAACGGAAACCCAACTGAATCCAGGACAATGTTGCCCTGTCTCAATACAGTCATTAATCATTAATTATACATCGGACAACGGCAACGCCACTGTAATCTTTATTGCTGAAAGTATATTACCTTTTCGTTTACAGCCAGTTGTACTACTCCATTTTCCGTCAGAAGTACACTGGATTATTTCGGTAACGTTAGTATTTTCTTTGCTGTTGTTCAGGAGATACCCATTCTGACAGATTATATTTGCATGGTCCGCAAATAATGTCCCGTTGTTGGTCGTGAGGCTTTCGTTATAATACAATGAGGCCAATTTTCGAGCAGCATTTGGGCTGGTACAGTCTGAAAAATAGATATAAATACGTTTCATACAACTTTTAAACCGATGGGCTTACATTGCATACGACTTAAATATTATGCGCCAATAATGTAATTGAAACATGAATACAGTGACATAAGTCGATAATATTATGTTCGTGTCTTTGTGTAGTTGAATTTGCCGACGAGTTAAAGAAAGGTTTACACGACGAGGCTTGTGTTAACAATACTCTGGTTGCATTCGGTGTCATTAAAAAGTAGGGACTGGACCAAATACTAAACTCATTCGATCAGCCGATTATTCATTTGAATTTTATTCCAATATATTCGACTATTCTTTTCTGTACAATAACAGTAACGATGTGTGTTTTGTCTGAAGATTGCGTGAAACTTTCAAGCTTGTGGCGTCGGCATTGTAATTAATTAATGAAGAAGATAATATGATATAATGTGTTCAAATTATGAAGAAGAATATTGAAAGTAACATCTATTAATATTATACAGATCATTCACAAATGTATTGGCTACAATGGACTTATTTTGAGTGGCTATCCAGAGCGATTTTATCTATTGTTATACAAGTCAACTGTTTAGATTTCACTTAAGGACAATTAACACCAGGGTAAGCCTTCTGCAACTGTGAGTCCGTTATCACAACAAGGCACCTGCCAGTTACGGAAAACATGCATCATATTGTTCATAAGCGAAATAATGCGTCGTATACACGCCTGCAAAATGTTAATCCCTTGTAAAGAGGGGACCGCTGCCGATTATCAAAACCAATATCACGTGAATTTAACTTGATTGGCAGTTGTTTTGAAAAAACATAAGCTGCTAGGTAGGAAATACTGCGGTAATCCATGCTCACTTTGAACATTGACTAAAAAGCACCCAAACTTTATATATTGTGTTAATAATATATAATAATGAAAATCAGATATTCGTATTCGCTTTGTTATATTCGATTATTCGCTGATATTCGAATATGTAAATATTCTGTTATTCGGTCCAATTCCTATTAAAAAGTGATTATTTAATGTTTAATCGTCTTATTTTATTATAAGTGTGTATGCGTTGGCTGTGCAAACATTACCTTTCCTCTGACAACCAGCTATATCACTCCAGTGACCATTAGCAAGGCAATGAATGGTTTCTGTGACATTATCGTTGTCAGCACTACTGTTGATGTGGTAACCGGTTTGACAGGTTAATTTTGCATGATCTTCAAAAACTGTTCCACTAGGATCTGTGAGATTTGTGTTATAAAACGCTGCATTCAATTCTATTCGATCGTTTGGATTTCCACATTCTGTAAGACGTAAGAAGTACAGTATAAATTAAAATTAAGAGTGAATAATAAGAGTGAATAATATGATACGAGTGTACATATCAATAACTTTCGGATTGTTAAAGGATATATGGTCAATGCCATGTTATTTTCGCATGGAGTTTGGTGGGTGTGTTGATAGTAAAAGGACCACAAGCTGCAAAACAGCGGACAAACTTATATATTGTAACAATATGAGTATTATTTCCGGAAAATGTATAATTAACTTCACAACGATACGCAAATGTCAATATATTAAATACCAGTTCGGGATCGTCAATATAATACGAACGAAAGAAAAGAAACACAAACACGTTAATATATCGACTGATTTTTTTTATACTTGAGCAATAGTGTAGCGTTACAAAGTTGCGCGCTTAAAACAATTTAAGTCATTTAAACATTCTGACAGGTTAAATTTGCATGGTCCTCAAATAATGTCCCGTTGCTGGTCGTTAGACTTTCGTCATAAAACAATGAGGCCAGTTTAAGAGCTTGATTTGGATTTGTACAGTCTGCAAAATAGATCTAAACGCGTTATATACAACTTAAAAATTGTTGTGCACAAATTGCATTCGACTTTTTTGTCCGCGTATTTATATTAAACGTAAACAAAGTGACATATAAGTCATACAGACTAAGTTTAAAGGGCAAGCTTTAATTGGTAAAGCTTTGTTAAGAGAAGTAGCTTTAATATTTATAAAGTCGGGTCCCAAAATAAGAAAGTCGGAATATTCCCAATAAACAAAACGGCAATTATTTCTTCGTAATAGTCTACAAAAGCATATAAATATTTGTTTCAATATACATTCCTATAGGTACATAGCAAATTATCAAAACCTATTAAAACCTTAATAAACTAACAGATATTTGATAAGCATTTCAGTATATGCGATGGTTTTAACAAAAATAAGTTTATGTATATATACGGCCTTTTGCGAAATTATTTTGTGAAAGTGCACACAACTTGTTGTTGTTAGAATGGTGTGCGGCAAATGAAATACAGACTATGGATGCATACATGGAGAAATACAAGGCAATACCCTATATAATCGATACACACACACCGTAACTATATTCAAACAGGTTATTGTTATAAATTGACCTTGGTTTGTACGGAACAGTAGTGTCTTTATTACTCAGCATGAGCTAACTATGCATAACCTTTTCTTTGACAACCAGCTATATTACTCCAGTGACCATCAGCAAGGCAATGAATGGTTTCCGTAACATCATCGTTGTCATCACTACTGTTGAGAAGGTAACCGGTTTGACAAGTTAGATTTGCGTGGTCTTCAAACAGTGTTCCACTAGTATCTGTTAGAGTTTGGTTGTAAAACGCTGAATTCAATTCCATTTGAGCGTTTGGATGCCCACATTCTGATAAACGTAAAAGGTATAATACAAGCTAACTTTAAGATTGAATAATATGATACAATTTTGTACAACTATTTTTGCGGTTAGCGGATGTAAATTTAATAACAATAAATACAATCACCGTGACAAAATGACGAAGGAAACACAAGTATGTCGAACAAATAAACCAAAAAACGTATGTCGAATTGTTTGTGATGTGTAACCTTCTACAACTAGTAAATCGATGCATATGAATGTATGAAAGGTTTTGGCTGTATAGACGAACATAATGTTATTTAAAGACAAGTCAAAAATTTACAACAAAGGTTGTTTTTTAACGTTTAAAATAGTGTACCTCGATTTCGACCAGAAATAAATGGTAATATAACATATGTTGTTATTGTTATTCGTGTCGCTATGCATAATTTTAGACTGTGTATGACTAATTAATTCATTTCCCCGTTTGAAATATCTATGACTTGAATATAATTAAAGTCAAAGGAAATGCCGAACTAAGCATAACAAAATAGAACATCTTGAAGTACCTCAAATACAATGCAATTTAGTATTTTTCCGTAATGTCTATTTTCAAATACGCGTCAACTGTAATATATAGGACTCCCGCTGTATTAGCAGAAGAGATTACCTTTCCTCAGACAGCTAGCAATAATACTCCATTGGCCATTCGCGCTACATTTAATTGTTTCAGAAACATTTCTGTTGTCGGTGCTAGTGTTTAGACGGTAACCGGTTCGACAGGTTACGTTTGCACGATCTTCGAATAATGTTCCATTTTGTTCAGTAAGGCTTTCGTTGTAGAATAATACGCCCAGTCGTAATGCGTCATTTGGATCACTGCAGTCTGAAACACAAGAAATATGCATGTATACAAATTTACAAAAAGCTGTAAGTCTAGCGAAATCTTGGCTTCGCACCTCGGTGTATATTAATATTTCAAGCTCACAAATGTTCTTGGAAATGTCTTAAATTTAGTTGCGCTTATGACATGTTGTCTAATTAGGCTAATTCTCGTTAAGACTATCCGTATATTAATACGCTATATCTAATAAAATGATAATGAGTATTCATAATATGTATTGGCATTGCTCATACAAATAACAAATGGTCATACATTCATGAATTATGTTAACATTCATTTACCCTTTGGCTCACACCCCAATGACTCGTTCCACTTCCCCGTCTCAAGGCACCTAATGTACTCAAAAATATCGTCGTTACCTCTACCATTAATTATTCTGTACCCATCTTCACATGTGACGTTAGCGAAGTCTTCATATCGAGTACCGTTAAAATAGTCAATATGTGCGTGCACAGCTTTGTTTTTGTTTCCACAATCTGACATGAAAGAATAGATTAGATTGACCCCGAGTCTGGGTGTCACTTCATTATCGCACATGTTAAAGTTTACAAAATTTGCACAAAAAATAATTAGAGAAGTAATAAGAGGAACAGGTCTAGTAACCTGTTAATAATACATCACGTAGAAGGTATTTAATGGTTCCCATTTTCGTGTTTAACAATATACGCTTCAATTAAAAGTTCTTTACCAATTAATAGTTTACAAAGATCTTATATATGCATTGTTTTATTTTGAGTGTTGTGTTTATAAAAGCATTTTCTGTTTCGAGTATTGTTTAATAGTCCAAAAGTTAATGCGCACACTAATAGAAGTAGACATGTTGATTTAAAAAAGCCTTGGCAAGTGGCTCACGTTTCCGTGCCGAGCAAATAAGCATATATTTATTAAACATGTTCTTAGTATTCTATTCAGACAATCATATCCTGTCTTTAGTTTGGAAATAAACGAACGAAATTAAATTATATATTTATTATATTACGACAAGCATAAAATGATGTTACAATAATCAACATGATGACGTCAGTATTCTGCGTGTTTGCTTTATACCACAGTGTTGAAATAAAGCAAATTTTATTCCATGGCGGTTTATTTCGTCAATGCATGTCTGATATTAGATAAAATGGGTTATAGTCTTTTTTGAAATTAGTTCTGATGAAACCTTACAGTAGTTGTTTGAAGTATGTAGGAGAAACACAAGGGTAAATTTCTTTAGTTATTATTTGTGTTTTTGTTTCTTAATTACATATTGTGTTTCGAGATCTATTCTATAGACCATGGTTCAGTTCACGTACATAAGAGATTGAAGTTAGCATGTCTAAACAAATGGACTTTTAAGTATTTTAATTCATACAGATCAAACACAACCGTAGCCGACAGTTTACAAAAAATGAATCACACAGTCGTAAAGACGTACGTATGTACGTTTGAACTAAAGTTTACACAAATCAAAGACGTGTACTTTATAACTATTCCGTGTATTGAAAATATCATTGTTAACCACAAGAAATGAATCCACTACCTTTTCTTTCACAACCCAGTCGTACACTCCAATCTCCATCAGCAGTGCATTTAATTGTTTCGGTTACGTTTTCGTTGGGCCATCCATTTAAGCGGTGGCCCGTATTACACGTTAGATTGGCTTTATCCTCGTAACGTGTATTCGTGTACTCTACATGGCTGATATTATACATGTACGATTTGAAGTCCGCAATCAGTCTTGGATCTTCACAGTCTAAAATCAAAAATAACATTATCAACAACAAAAAAATAACAAAAAAACATGGATATAAACATGTTTTTACGCGTTGACATTAATTGTACTCGTCGTTCTAATTGTCATTGGTAAATACTGTTATGAATGTTATGTTCAATACCACATTATATTATTTTGAAGATTTGTCAACAATTGGTGATGCATATGTATTAAGGTTGGCAATATATGTGTGTGCATAGAAGTTTTTTGTGTGTTATAGACTGTGTTGATTTTGGCAATATTTCAGATGTACGTCTTCAGGACTGTGTAATAGATTGTCAGAGATAAACGACCTCCGACCTTGTACTGCTTATAAGACCTGTTGATACAGCTGGAGTTTTACTGTGTTTATATTATTTACAATGGTTAAATGATATACGTCAGAATTCCAGAATGAAGTACTTGGGAAAAGAATATATTCATATTCATTTAAACGTCGTGGTTACCCTTAATTCTCGTATGGTAAGAAATGTCAGGATTTACCCGACAGTAACCATTTTACCTTTCCTTTGACAGCCATATATGCTACTCCATCTACCATCTGCTTGACACTGAATTGTTTCAGTTACATTCGTATTGTCGGCGCTACTGTTTAGACGGTAACCGATTTGACAGGTTAAATTTACACGATTTTCGTATAATTTTCCACTTTGTTCAGTCAGGCTTTCGTTGTAGAAAAATGCGTCCAGTTGTAATGCACCGTTAGGATCTCTGCAATCTAAACCATTCATAAATAATAATTTATAACTATGAACTGTCTTGTCAATTACTTTGGTTCGACTGTTACAGCATAACAAATTGATAGATGTCAGTAGAGCTTTTTCTATCGGTTATTTGTTTGCAAATCTAAAACTAAAAAGTGAATATTAAAACATTTGCATTATTGCTTTAATGCATGTACGTTTACACACATGAACACATATACATATTTGCAAAATACAAACGTTTTATAAATAAGTTTACAAACATATACAAAATGTACTCGTTTGTTTTAAAGTTTATTTTTATTTGGTATACAGGTAAGTGTTTTGATTTCAATATATGGAATTTAAACAATTCAATATATAAAATCTAAACAATGTGTTATTTAAGTTGTATACGAGGCATGATCCAAAAGTTCGTTAACAAAGCCAATAGCTCATGAATTTACGGCCAGATATCATTGAAATTTGCTATACATGTAGATTAACCCTTGCCAAGTTTGGAATCACGTCAAAAACAAAAATCTGTGTAGGCAATTAATTTTAAACACGTTGCCATAGTGACCCATGTACAGGTTTGTGAACCAAACACTTTATATTTACTGTTTTCACTTTATTATTTTTATTAATTACTGCACGTATCTACGTCTTTTTTCTATATAGCTATATAAGGACAGCTGCCTCAACCACTGGAAGCCATGCTTTTTTAACAAATTAAACTGATTTGAAGGAATTTCGTAAAGTGTCTTTCAAGGAAAATGCAGGTGAAGTTATTTCCAAACTAGTTTACTGTCTGTGGCAAATATATTTTCAAAGATTGGAATATTGTGTTATATAAAGAAAACTGCATTCCCCACCCTTAAGACCATGTTTTTCAACGAATCAAAAATGAGTTGGTAGGGGCCATTCAAGAAAAATTTATGAAACATTATTTCTAAATTTGGTCAGTGGTTTCTGACAAGCATTTCTCAATTAAACTGTATAAAGGTTACCAAAAGAACATTTAGGCGAAATTATTTTGAAATCCAGCCAGTTTCTCCATAGCTATATATAGAAAAACTGCCCCATCCTTTGGCGGCCAAGTTTTTCAACGAACCAAAAATAATTTAAAGAAATTTGGTAGAGGGTTATCTATTGAACATACCGGAAGAAACCATGTATAAATTTAGAAATTGGTTTCTGATCAGAAGACTTTCACAATTTCCTATTAATTTAATCTTTTGGGTTGCCTTATGGTTGCCATTGGCAAACAGAGTTTTTCATATTTAACATTCAATTGAAGCTTTGTGGTCAAGAACTATCCCAGAAACATTTCTGCCAAGTGTAGGTTAAAATGCATACAGTGGTTATAGATGAGCTAAAAACTATTAGCAGCGCGTTAACTGTCTACGTTCTACATTCTAACAATATATTTGCTTTATACAGTTATAAAAATCAATAATGATTTAAGCAAATGATACTTAGTACTGAAATAAGATAATCCCGAAATGTTAAATAAATTATTACAAAAAGTTAAGATTGGAAACAAAAGCAATCATGATCATAAAATCTAATTGAACACACTACTGACATGAAATTATTACCTTTCTTTTCACATCCCGCCATACTACTCCAAATGCCATCAGACGTGCATTTGATTATTTCAGAAACATTCACGTTCTGGCGATACTTTGAGAGGCGGTAACCGGCTTGACATGTTATATTAGCATTGCTGCCATAAAACGTGCTTTCAGCAAATGTTGTAAGGTTGTCGTTATAGTTGCTAGATGTCCAGTTTTTGTGTGGCATTGGGATATCTACAATCTGAATTATTTAATTGGTCAGCTCACATTCAGAATCATTATACAATACGACACGAATATTCAAGGAATATTGAATTATAGTAAAAGAAACTATTTGTGCAAAAAACTAACAAATATCTCAAAAAGTTAATGAAATTATGATCGTTATAGACTTTTTCATTACAAAGTTGACTGAATAAAATTATGTATACATCATATATGACATAATATTTGTAACTAAACTTAATAAACACACGCGCTTACACTGTCGGGAGGGTATTCACATCTCAACGAAGATACTATACGATCTCATATGAGTTGACAGTGCGTTAACATGTGTTTCGTTTGTGCTCAAGACCATATGTGTGCATTACATAATTATAATTGTGAATTTAAATATTCATATACTATTTATTACATTTATTTAGGAAATGTTTAATAAGTTGTCCTTGTTTTGCACGCAGTACAAAAACATTGCAATATTTATTATAACAGAAAAAATTATAACATAAGCGATATGAACAAAAATATTTAATATAAGTTTTACCTTTCTTTTCACATCCCGACATACTAGTCCAAATGCCATCAGACGTGCACTGAATTATTTCAGAAACGTTCTCATTCTGGTGATAATTTGAGAGGCGGTAACCAGTTTGACACGTTATATTAGCACTACTACCAAAAAGGGTGTCAACATTAAATGTAGTAAGAGTGTCGTTATAGCTGGTTGATATCCAGTCTGTTGTGGCATTGGGATATCCACAATCTGAAATGAGTATATTCCCTTTATTTTTTAATAACTAGATAAAAAAAAACATAATGCATTACTCTATATTTTCAGAACTCAAATAGACAGTGTTTATGTAATAAAATAATCTGATTTAAAAAAGCGTAATTAATTTGAAGTTTGAAATAAATGTCATTCAGCTTCAAATGTGTATACATGCAATTTAAATGCATTGACATACATTAAAAACCCACAGTCTCAACATATATTTCGTCTGTCAAAAGTAAAGTCTCCCCGCAGTATGACCGTCACAACAAAAACCATTTGAAGTCAAAGCGACAATGTTACTTAAGACATGCACATTTCGATGCCCGTTGGTGTCACGCTGTTACATTATTAACGCCTTGTGTTTGAATGAATTGGAATGGATTTTGTTGGTTTGTTCAGAGCTGTAATACTTTTCCAAATTACGAAAACGCATTGTAACGTTAGTCAACATAATATTGTGAATTAATAACGAATATATATTCACTGGGTCTCTAAATATTCGGACATCAACAATTTTGGCATATTTTATGCTTGTACATTTTCGGACAGAAAATCAGATATCTTTATGGCGTTTTTTTTAGAACATGTGTCAACGTTTTTTTTCAGATTTATGTTGGTCAATACTGAATCAATTAAAGCTTAAGTTACTGTTTTGTTTTAAGGCAGGCGGTGCGCTTTGAATACCAACTTAATTTTAAAAATATCAAAGTATGAAGTATATTTACAAAATCTTAGTAGTACATATCGTAAAACACTATAAAGGAAGTAGCATAAAACTTGCGTTGAATATCCTTTAGTACGACGTTATTGTCTTTGCTACCGCATATTCAGCACTTGACAGTAGAATTGTCACCGAATAATGTGTTTGAATTGCGCAAATATTACCTTTTCGTTGGAAACACTAACAGTACTTCCGCAATCTTAATATAACAACATGGATTACTACAATTAGCAAATTGATAGTAAAACAAGAGGTGTTTTTGTAAAACAACTATGCCCCACTCTAGGTTAAAATCAATGTTTAAAATATAAAGTTTGGTGAGGATTGAATGAAAACTGTTAAACATAGTGGAGTGTATACTTCTAAAAAGATAAATCGATGGGCAATAACTCTGCAGTTGCTGGGGCGATTTGGCTGATCATCGAACTTGGTCGAGATATTATGGCCACAAACATGTTCCTCAAGTTTGGTGAAGATTGGATAAAAACTGTTGAGTTAAGAGAGAGAACAGAAACAAATACCAATGTAAGATCATTCAAGGGACATAACCCAACAAGTCATTCGGCCAAGACAGTCCCCAAACATTTTCCACATGTTTGGTGAAGATTGGAAAACAAATATTGGATTCCTATCGAGGTCATTTCGCATATATAAATAACAAAATCAAACAATAACATTTCCTAATTTAATATATAATACCTTGTAACTATAGTGTCGTTGATCAAAAAGCATCAATTACAATTAATACAAGTATAATGAATTGATAACGAATTTTATCGGGATTTCGGAAAACACGTATTTCACTTACATGCATGTAGCTGTCAAAATTCAGTACTCCGATCGAAAGTCTGAATGGCCGTGTGGTAAGAGCGACATATTTATTATCTCAGGGGTTTTTGGTTCAGGTCCCGGCGAAAACAAGTATTTTTTATCGACATAGTATTATTTTTGTTTATAGAATCTGATTTGGTTTATGCAGTTAAGACATTAATCACATTTTTTGCAATATGTAAACTCCAGAGCCATCACCAGGAGAGAATTTAACATCCGCATGTATTTTATTAGAGGCAATAGCCTACACAACACAGCACAATACGCCCAACACATCACACACCATGCAAATGATTGAAACAAAAACCATTTAATATTAAAATCAGTCAAATTATTTCTTTGCTATATCATTGATTTAATTGCGTGACACATGTTTGAAAAAGGCCCACTATATTCTTGTCATAGTAATTACCTTTCCGCTCACAGTCAGATAATTTACTCCAATGCCCGTCTGAGGCGCAGTTAAGTTTTTCAGACATATGATCGTTCACTTTGCTTCCGTTCAGTCTGTAACCATTTTCACATGTTACAGTGGCTTGATCACCGTAGAGCGTAGTGCTGTACGTCGTTGCCGTTGTATTGTACAGTGTAAGGTTCAAGTTCATTGCCGTCTTTGGATCGTTACAGTCTGAAACGATTAGATATTCAAATCAGTTGAATAATTTCTTTGTTTTGTCATTGATTTGATTGAGTGACCTCGACGAACAATTCCGAACAGGACCATTATATATTCAAGTGCATAGCCGTGTTCGGATCGCCACATACGTACATACGTAATCATGGTCACAAATAAGCGATTCTATTAATTTTGAAGTTCACTACAATTATCACTTCTTATTGATGTTTTGATTTTGAAATAGTGTTTCGTCCGGAGATCATGTGTCCTAATGACATTAAGAGAAAAGAAAGATTCTTAAAATAATACCCAGCGGATGTTGGGTATCCCGCTCGCAGTTATCTGAATCACTCATTATCAAAGATGCATATACGTGGTGTCAAATTATATTTACAATTATGTCTGTTCATTGTTAATAACACACTGCGGTCTAATTGACTATAGCAAAAGAAACTGCAGAAAAAAAACAAATATATCGGGTACGTACATGGCATTAATTATATATGCGTGCATTACAAAATGAATAAAAGAATGTATACATCATTTAACACTATATTTTTACTTAAACACAATACACACAGGCGCTGACAAAGTCTCCGTCGGGAGGGTATAACAATATACTTTGCATCGAACCGTACATTTATGTCTATATAGGTTAAAGATTAGTTCGGGATTTACATTATACGTCATAACAAAACGAACAACACGAAAACGTACATAAACCAAATCACACACTTTATCTAAGTCAATAGTAAAGCGTTGCAATGTTATGTGCTTTAATCAATTTATGTCATTTAAAATAGCGATTTGGCTAGCAAAATATGTCGATCATTTTCCAGTAACGTAGAAATAATTTAGCACGGAAACCCAACTGAATCCAGGAAAATGTTGCCCTGTCTCAATACAGTCATTAATCATTAATTTTTATAAATCGGACAACGGCAACGCCACTGTAATCTTTATTGCTGAAAGTATATTACCTTTTCGTTTACAGCCAGTTGTACTACTCCATTTTCCGTCAGAAGTACACTGGATTATTTCGGTAACGTTAGTATTGTCTTTGCTGTTGTTCAGGAGATACCCATTCTGACAGATTATATTTGCATGGTCCGCAAATAATGTCCCGTTGTTGGTCGTGAGGCTTTCGTTATAATACAATGAGGCCAATTTTCGAGCAGCATTTGGGCTGGTACAGTCTGAAAAATAGATATAAATACGTTTCATACAACTTTTAAACCGATGGGCTTACATTGCATACGACTTAAATATTATGCGCCAATAATGTAATTGAAACATGAATACAGTGACATAAGTCGATAATATTATGTTCGTGTCTTTGTGTAGTTGAATTTGCCGACGAGTTAAAGAAAGGTTTTCACGACGAGGCTTGTGTTAACAATACTCTGGTTGCATTCGGTGTCATTAAAAAGTAGGGACTGGACCAAATACTAAAATCATTCGATCAGCCGATTATTCATTTGAATTTTATTCCAATATATTCGACTATTCTTTTCTGTACAATAACAGTAACGATGTGTGTTTTGTCTGAAGATTGCGTGAAACTTTCAAGCTTGTGGCGTCGGCATTGTAATTAATTAATGAAGAAGATAATATGATATAATGTGTTCAAATTATGAAGAAGAATATTGAAGTAACATCTATTAATATTATACAGATCATTCACAAATGTATTGGCTACAATGGACTTATTTTGAGTGGCTATCCAGAGCGATTTTTATCTATTGTTATACAAGTCAACTGTTTAGATTTCACTTAAGGACAATTAACACCAGGGTAAGCCTTCTGCAACTGTGAGTCCGTTATCACAACAAGGCACCTGCCAGTTACGGAAAAAATGCATCATATTGTTCATAAGCGAAATAATGCGTCGTATACACGCCTGCAAAAAGTTAATCCCTTGTAAAGAGGGGACCGCTGCCGATTATCAAAACCAATATCACGTGAATTTAACTTGATTGGCAGTTGTTTTGAAAAAAAATAAGCTGCTAGGTAGGAAATACTGCGGTAATCCCTGCTCACTTTGAACATTGACTAAAAATCACCCAAACTTTATATATTGTGTTAATAATATATAATTATGAAAATCAGATATTCGTATTCGCTTTGTTATATTCGATTATTCGCTGATATTCGAATATGTAAATATTCTGTTATTCGGTCCAATTCCTATTAAAAAGTGATTATTTAATGTTTAATCGTCTTATTTTATTATAAGTGTGTATGCGTTGGCTGTGCAAACATTACCTTTCCTCTGACAACCAGCTATATCACTCCAGTGACCATTAGCAAGGCAATGAATGGTTTCTGTGACATTATCGTTGTCAGCACTACTGTTGATGTGGTAACCGGTTTGACAGGTTAATTTTGCATGATCTTCAAAAACTGTTCCACTAGGATCTGTGAGATTTTTGTTATAAAACGCTGCATTCAATTCTATTCGATCGTTTGGATTTCCACATTCTGTAAGACGTAAGAAGTACAGTATAAATTAAAATTAAGAGTGAATAATAAGAGTGAATAATATGATACGATTGTACATATCAATAACTTTCGGATTGTTAAAGGATATATGGTCAATGCAATGTTATTTTCGCATGGAGTTTGGTGGGTGTGTTGATAGTAGAAGGACCACAAGCTGCAAAACAGCGGACAAACTTATATATTGTAACAATATGAGTATTATTTCCGGAAAATGTATAATTAACTTCACAACGATACGCAAATGTCAATATATTCAATACCAGTTCGGGATCGTCAATATAATACGAACGAAAGAAAAAAAACACAAACACGTTAATATATCGACTGATTTTTTTTATACTTGAGCAATAGTGTAGCGTTACAAAGTTGCGCGCTTAAAACAATTTAAGTCATTTAAACATTCTGACAGGTTAAATTTGCATGGCCCTCAAATAATGTCCCGTTGCTGGTCGTTAGACTTTCGTCATAAAACAATGAGGCCAGTTTAAGAGCTTCATTTGGATTTGTACAGTCTGAAAAGTAGATCGAAACGCGTTATATACAACTTAAAAATTGTTGTGCACAAATTGCATTCGACTTTTTTTCCCGCGTATTTATATTAAACGTAAACAAAGTGACATAAACGTCATAAAGACTAAGTTTAAAGGGAAAGCTTTAATTGTTAAAGCTTTGTTAAGAGAAGTAGCTTTAATATTTATAAAGTCGGGTCCCAAAATAAGAAAGTCGGAATATTCCCAATAAACAAAACGGCAATTATTTCTTCGTAATAGTCTACAAAAGCATATAAATATTTGTTTCAATATACATTCCTATAGGTACGGCCTTTTGGGAAATTATTTTGTGAAAATGCTCACAACTTGTTGTTGTTAGAATGGTGTGCGGCAAATGAAATACAGACTATGGATGCATACATGTAGAAATACAAGGCAATACCCTATATAATCGATACACACACACTATATTCAAACAGGTTATTTGTTATGAATTGACCTTGGTTTGTACGGAATAGTAGTGTCTTTATTACTCAGCATGCGCTAACTATGCATAACCTTTTCTTTGACAACCAGCTATATTACTCCAGTGACCATCAGCAAGGCAATGAATGGTTTCCGTAACATCATCGTTGTCATCACTACTGTTGAGAAGGTAACCGGTTTGACAAGTTAGATTTGCGTGGTCTTCAAACAGTGTTCCACTAGTATCTGTTAGAGTTTGGTTGTAAAACGCTAAATTCAATTCCATTTGAGCTTTTGGATGCCCACATTCTGATAAACTTAAAAGGTATAGTACAAGTTAACATTATGAGTGAATAATATGGTACAATTGTGTACAACTGTTTTTGCGGTTAGCGGATGTAAATTTAATAACAATAAATACAATCACCGTGACGAAATGACGAAGGAAACACAAGTATGTCGAAAAAATAAACCAAAAAACGTATGTCGAATTGTTTGTGATGAGTAACCTTCTACAACTAGTCAATCGGTGCATATGAATGTATGGAAGATTTCGGCTGTATAGACGAACATAATGTTATTTAAGATAGTAGACAAAATTAGTTTGTAAAACAAGCATGCCCATTCTAAAAATATAAATTGAAAGGCCATTACTTTGCATTTGCTGGGGCGATTGGTTGATTCTCTAACTTAGTCGAGATATTATGGCCACAAACATTTTCCTGAAGTTTAGTTATGATTGGATGAAAACTGTTAAATTAAGAGAGCAGAGATGTCTACAATTGCTGATGTAAGATCATTCAAGTTCCGTAACGCAACAAGTCACTAAGGCGTTTTTGCTGGTTATTAAACTTGGCCAAGATTGTCCCCAAATTAGGTGAAGATTGGATAAAAAAATTGTTGAATTCATATCGACGTCATTTCGCATATATAATATAAAAAATTAAAAGAATATAATTTCCTAGTTTAATTGATTATACGTTGTCACTAAAGCGTCGTTGATAAAAATAAAATAAAAAAAAAAATAAAAAAAAAAAAAAAAACCACATCAATCAAAATGGATACAAGTATAATAAACCGATAAAGCTTTTCATCGGAATTTCTGAAAACACGTCTTTCACGTACATGCACGGTGATGTAAAAATTGCGATTGGAAGTCTGAATGGCCGTGTGGTTAGAGCGACTATTTTTTTATCTCGGCGGTCGTAGGGTTCAAGTCCCACTGAAATAAAGTATTTTTTTATCGACATAATATTATTTTTGTTTAGAGAAACTGATTTGTTTTATGCAGTTAAGACATTTATGACAATTGCGTTCTTCAAAAATACGAAAATCTGTGAACAAGTCCCTTTTAAATTACAGACACTAATAACGGTACGAATAGTAATGTCTTAATAAATGTGATTGCCTGTTGAGTATACTTCTAAAGCGCAGTAAAACGCATGGACATCGCGGTATGGTACGGTTAAAAACTAATACATTTCATCAACATTGTATTACCCTTATGTGTCAATGTTGTTGTTGTTTTTTTTTGCTATTCTAAAACCACAATTAAGGAAATCGCTTTCTTTAATTATATATAGGAATATTGAAACTCCAGAGACATCATCAGGAGAGAAACCCAGATCTTTTCCTCATACTGCATAATAAATATGCAGAGTGCAATGCATAACATAATCACACACTAATTCTAATCATCCAAAATGTAATGATGGTATGGTTATGTTTGAACACGTTATATAAAAATAATGTCAAAAATAGATTCGTTAGCCGATTCGGTCTGTTCTGATCGTGTATAACTTACACTTTAGGGTTATAATTAAATTATTTAAAACATATCCACACATACATAAAAACAATTACGGACTTAACAAACAACATCGAGACGACTGTCGTAAAAACACAACATTGTATTAGTTTAATTATGCAAATACATCGTCAGCTTTGTTTTCGATCTACTTTCGTATGAGAGACAACTCCTAGATTATGCAATTACAGGAATGTGTAAAAAGTCTATATTGAGTTTGCAATGGAATTTTTAATACCGGCTGATTCAAACTAAATCACTACATGTAGTCTTCACTTCTTCGAAATACATACAAATACCGAGAATGCTACCCGTTATCTAAGAATAATTAACACTTCAACTTCAGTTGTCTACTACTGAGTTAGCGTTTACACACAGACTCTAGCGATAAAAACCAACGGATAATCACGATATTGTAATATTCCATTTATTATATTCCTCCTAAGAATGAGTACTCCACTACAAATATGCTACAAAAACAAATGATTGTTAATTCTAGACACAGTAATACAAATTAGTTATATTAACGAACGCGCATGAATACATGTCATGTAGATCAATAACGTCATTCAAATCAAATCAACATGTTGCAACGGCGTCGTCGTATCTAGAAATTCAACGGGATGTCTCCCAATGTCGCTCGGGACGTTACGGAAATGTTCGATACAGAAATAAAGTAGTCCGGTTTTTCCAGCTCTTGAATACGGATTTTTATTTCGTAGTGTGAAATACACAAATGCTTTCTGGCTGATTTTATGGTAAACCAAAAATAGACCAGTGTTTGAGTCAGAATATCTACAGGTGTATAAGAAAGCAATGATTTGAATCATTTACATCTATAAAACCCCTACGTACCTTTTCTAGTACAGTTCAGCGCGAAAGACCACGATGCATTTTCCAGACATGTAATAGTTTGTTCCATCTGCTCGTTCTTAGAAGAGGGTCCGTTGTCCAGTCGATATCCAGAGTCACAAATCAGTGTCAAATTACTTTCATACGTCAAAGTTTGATTTAATGATATATTTTGAGCCTTCCAGTGAGTCAAACTCTCTGATTGAGGAGTACAAACTGAAACACATGGCCGCAAATATACGCATTTTATGTTAATGTGTTAGCTATGACTACGAAATGTTACGTTTGCAATTATGAAATTCTAAGCTAAATAATAATTCGCAAAATTGAATAGGTATTGATGTCTAAAACTTATGGACGAATGTCAGATTGCCAATGTTTGCGGTTATAAGGAAACGATAATTTATCGAAGATCAACATCGAAGCTTGCGATGTATTGATAGTGGTAAAATTGAATACTGGCTTCATTATGGCCATATAACATTTATTCCATATAAATAGCAATACACATTTTCCTAGTTTGAAGAAAAATAAAATTATTTAACATTGAGTTTTCCACTCCTGTTTTATTTTATTTAAATGTATGCATCACGTTCTGTTGCTGTTTAATTATGGAAGTACAAAGAAAAAAAAACGTATTTAGATCTTTGATGATTGTTTGGGTTAACTCACTTGAAGGTTTTTACTCAGATGAACAAAAAAAAAGCGTATAACATATCAACTTTTGAAGAAAATATTAGGTCGGTTCGCGTTATTTAAATAACAAATCGTTGAACATGTACATAGTGTGTTTTAATTGATTAAATGCATCCATATCTCATTTAGCATTAAGTTCGGTTTGAATGTAACAATCCCGAGTTATATTTTAACAGTAATTATGTGAATTATGAAGACATGATTATTAAGAATATACTAACACACTAAACAGTGGAATACAAATGGCCGAATGAAACTCCTTACGCTATTATTTAATAATGTGTACACATTTCAAATTCATTCGGGAAAATGTAAAACATGAATTAAACCTATAGGTTCACATCCATTTGTAGCAGGCCAAGAGCCACTAGCTGGACATTGCAGTTCCTCTGATGTGATAGAGTTGTTATTCTGGCCTTTTAATCGGAAACCGTCGTAACATTGTATAGTAGCCTTGCTCCCAAACAGCGTATCTTCGTTCATGAACGTAGCACGGCCATTCTCCACATTTACTTGTTTACTACAATCTAAGTAAAACATACTAATCACATCATTCAGGAACCGTACCTTATATAAGTGAATATACAGTACTACTTTTTTATTTTTTTTTTTTTTTTTTTAATTTCTTACTACAGTTAATTTGATAAATTATGTTCAGTGTGTCTCGAATTACTCTCTAATAATTTTAAAACGATACTTGTATTACATTTATAAAGAAACGGGAGTTATTTTAAAATCATAGGTCAATAAAGCCATATTCGTTAGTTAAGATGAAATTCATATAATCATATACTACACTGTTAAGACAAAC
Organism: Congeria kusceri; assembly: GCA_027627225.1. Lineage (NCBI taxonomy): Eukaryota > Metazoa > Mollusca > Bivalvia > Myida > Dreissenidae > Congeria > Congeria kusceri. The sequence goes on from CM051024.1 coordinate 536,819, forward strand.
ATTTTTATTTCCAGTTATACAAGAAATACAAGTATTATCATAGAACACATCATTAACGTGTTCAAACAAGATAAATGATAAACACTTTTTTTAATAACCAGATTAGTCCTTATTTTCAAATGCAGCCTATTTGCATTATTGAACGTTATCATTGTTGTCTACTCAAAGAAAATATATTGCCATACAAACATTTAAATTGTAAAGTCGATATAAATGGCATAAAATTGGAAATTGACGTCAACAATAATTTTGTCCTGATTAGGTGATGCAACATTACCTCGATTAGAGCAGTTGACGTACGTTTCCCATACTGCGTCAGCTAAACAGGTTGTTGTTTGATCAACGTTTGAATTATTAGATTCATTTCCCTTATCCACCCTGTACCCGTCATGACATGTTATTTTGACAGTGTCATTGAACAATAGCTCAGAAGAATTGGACCTCGTCAAAAACGTCAAGTTGCTATGATTCACAACTGGTTTTGTGCAAACTGGAATTTAAAATAATATTATTGCATTTACTATCTATTTGCAACAACAATATGTGGGGGAGCAACGCTCCTTCATACCGTAAAAACTAATTAATTGTATATGTTTGCAGTATGTTACATTATCAAATTGTTATATTATAAAACGCGTGTCTGGTGGTACTACTACATAGCCTTTGCTCCATTTAATTAGGACCATTATACTTGTAAATCAAATATCGAAGTAATACTTTTGTTCTTTATTTTTCGACTATATGAATGCCTATATGAAATGAAATAAGTTTTTTGGGGACAACAAGGTTTTTTTTAATAACTACATCAACGCCGTTTCTTGAGTCTTTATAATTATTATTTAAGGTCACATAATTGAAATTGGCAGTGCCTGCAGACAATATTGCGCTAAATAAAATATGAAAGAAGTCTAAGTCTTTATTGCAATAGTACACTGTTTAATAAACTTTAAAATACCTTGTCTCTCACAACCAGATAAAGGACTCCATTGACCATTAGCCGTGCAGTGAATGGTTTCAGTAACATTGTCGTTGCTATGGCTTCCATTCAAGCGGTAACCACTGGTGCATATCACATTGGCCTGATCTTCATAATGCGTATCGTTGTACACCGTAGAGTTTAAATCGTACGAATTAAAACTTAAATAATCAGCTTCTTTCGGGTCTCCACAATCTAAAATGCGTCCATAGTTTACATAATGCTTTGCACAATTTTGGCAATCGTAATCCTCTCTTGGATTAATTCAAGAACAATGAGGCAAGAATATGGAATGTAGTATTTCGTTGTATTTACATCTATATTGTTTGAGTTTGAATACCAAACTCGTGTTTTCATATGCATATATATTATTAAAGACTAACACTGATCAAATACATGCCATGTGAGCTTTCCTATTAGAGTTGTATTAGTGATTATTAACATGTTATATTTCTAATAATGTTGCCTATTGCTTAACGCTTCAGGCTTTTAAGTTCTGTAAATTTTATTTCGAACGTTTGTCCCTCGCCAATTTAGAATACATACACTTACCTTTTCTATTGCAAGCATTATTAAACGACCATGATGCATTGGGCATGCAGGTTATATGTTGAATTGTTTTGTTGTTCAACGACATGTTTCCTTTATCAATCCGATATCCAGCCAAGCACTCTAATGTTATTGTCTGATTCGCTGTGACATTTGTACCAGATGTGGAATTTGTTAACCACCAGGATTGTTTTGTACTTTCGGGAACAGTACATTCTTAAGAGGAACAAAAGTAGGTATTCATGTCAATAACATACCAATACATTGTATTAAAATTATTATATTATAATCATGCACCCATCTGTTTACATACGTGTGGCCATTGTTAAATATTTGCAATTAATACTTTTAGTTCGTTTAACATCTATGACATTACCATTTTCCAAGGAGTGTGGCAAAGTGTCTTTCAACACGACGCAAAGGTTACTTTAAGATATCTATCGCTATATAAGGACATACTGTTTATGTTCAACACACACGTAGGATGCATGGTTGGTGCCGGGATGGATAAAGTTTATCCGGCGAGAACAGAGCCAAATTTAGCAAACAGTGTTTCTGTGTTTTGATTAACTATTAAACTGTATTAAATAAATTAACCAAACTAGTACATGTAGATATGCATGTATTGATTATAAAGTATACTGAGCATACATGTAGATAACCCTGTCTTTGAACAAAATATCCAAAACATTTACCCTAAAGAACTTTCCTAAAATAAATCGTGTTCATCTGTTACAGATGCTGCATTTCTAGACATACATCTTACTATCAAAAACCACATAATTAAAACCAGTCTTTATGAAAAACGTGATGATTTTAATTTCGAAATTGTACACTTCCCTTTTCTGGATGGATATATTCCTACAGGTCCGTCTAATGGCTCATACATTTCGCAATTAGTTAGACATGCATCAGCTTGCTCATGTGTTAAAGATTTCAATGACCGTAACCTTACACTAAACAGTATTAAAACAGGGGTTTTATTTCACGCAATAAGTTTGCTAAATTCTATACAAAATAGTTTTCTTAATTTCTAAATACGATGTTTCTTTGAAATGGTTGTTGATTGATGGAATAGCGCACACATCATTTAAAATGATGTTTAGAAACGTGTTGCAAATGTAAATATGTTCAGGCGAATGCTAAACCTATACTTACTAAGGCGGTGACCCCAGTTTTAATTATTGTTATGTTGTGTGTTGTGTTGTATGTAGTGTCCTGTATTGTATAGGCACTGTGTCCCTTGCCTCAAATGAAGACTTTCATTATTCCTATAGCTGGTACAATCTTTCTTACCAAAAGGACATAATTAATTCAATTATACTCAAAAACACGTGCTAACTGGTTTGAATATTGAACTCCTATCTTCTGTACAAATTTGGTCATTTTAATATGATGGACAAGTAGCTTGTACTTCTTTGAGTTTTAAAATTATGACGTCAAAACTGAACTAGTTTTACTGTCTCATTAAGGTCCTGAAGGATATATAGTGGTCTTTTATTTTAATATCTTACTACCAAGTATGCATTTTTGATTTAAACACTGATTTTAAACCTTATGTTTATTAAGTGATTTTTTTTTCAATTTTTGATGGCAGGAAGATACAAGTATATTATGTTTTATCCGGTTCAATACTTTCTATGCAAAATATAATGTTTTAGTTTCTAAACACAATGCTTCTTTGAAATGGTTGTTGACTAATGGAATATCCAACCCATCATTTTACAGTCATGCTTTTTAAATGTGTTCGAAAATGTAAATATTATAACCAAACACAGCTGCTTATTGCTCGTATTTGTTTGTTTTTTTTGTTTTTTTACTTTTATAATCGATTTCTGGCAACGTTAAAAATTGTGTCATTTTAAAATGGTGGATATGTAGCTTTAACTGCTTTACCGGTTAAAATTATGACGTCATCTGTACATTGCGCGTAAACCGTCATAATAATGTAAGACGTTTTACTGTCTGAATCCATGATTGAAAATATAATTTTGGCGTCTTTTTATTTAATAGTTTACTGCCTGTTGTGCATTTGTGGTGTCAACATTTGTGTAAAATCTAATTCACCTTCATTAAGTTAGACATTATATTTTCAATTTATAATGACAGGAACAATATTTTTAAATGTAGATTAGTATTACAAGTATATTTCTTCTTCACTTTATTATAAACATATACAACACAGCTATGTAATAAGGCTTTTCACACCCAACATCATTACAGTTTCTTCCTGGAATTGCACGACGATGATCTGAAAACTGAACTATATGATGCTATGTATTTAAATCGTTCTTAAAAAGAGGAGCTGTAGTTCATACTTGTTTTCTCTTTCATTTCATCGTGCCTCATAAAGTTGCAATCGTGCTGCTCTGGTTTGCATCTATCCAGTTATTAATTAAATGGTAATTAAATTGAGTAAGTAATATCCTATTACTGTATAATTTGAGTTGCGGTGTTATGATGATAGTCTTTATTTACACTTAAATGTATTATCAACATAACTGGGCTGGGTGTGAGGTTCGGGTACCCACCAACCGGTTTAGCCCCATTGCATTGACTTGACCGTTCCAATACTGTGACCCCAGTTTTATTAATTTGTGTATGCTATTTGTTATTGTGTTGTGCCGTGTTGTTTTGCCTGTTGCCATACTGAAAGGACCTCGTGCTGATACTAATAGTTCTATCCTACTGTCGCAGCTAGAGTTTTACTGTGTTTATATTTGATTCACTCCAGAATATGTGGTGGGATTTCATGATTTCTTTGAGAGTTAAACAATGAAAAGGAGCACTTTTAATAATTGCGTTTACTAGCTTAGAGTCGCTATGCATTTATTTTTATTTAATCGCAAACATTTAACTTCAAAGTTTTATTAGAACCACCGAATACTAGTGCATATTGTTCAAGTTTAGAAAAGTCATTCCGAAAACATAAATCGTATCAACGTTAAAAACTATGGCCAATTGATTTTGAATTTAAATATTTTTTCAATAAAAATCCTGAAAAAGTGAACGTCTCCACTAGCGTCTAACAGAACATACGTATTGCTTTTATTCGTTCGTTTCCAGTTGCAATTGTTTGATGATTTCTCCTAATTCAATTTGTATTTGTTACCGACAACTGTATAGTTTCAAAATATTGCTGTGTACGAAGTTCATGTATTAGTTTGATTATTAGTACATAGTGTTCTTTCCCTTGATGATGTTTTCAGAAACAATTCAACATTGTCAAATTTTAAACAATACTTACACATTTATTAACCGTAAGTAATTACCATATTGTCATATACTATTAAATAAAGATATGCTAAATCTATTACCAAAATGCATAACATCCATTGCGTAAAAAGACAGTAGCATTGGTTGTAAAGGTGATTTGATGAAACCGAAAAATCACTTACCAATAACTTTGCATCTCGGTGGATTACTCCAATTCCCATTTTTCTGACATACGACGGTCGCGTTGCCAGTAATATTGGAACCAGTGAAGCACACTAAAGTTACAGTTGAGTTGGCAATGGTTTCGTTGATATTGGTAAAGTACCCTCCGTCCACAGATGGCAAGGCTTTGCAATCTAGACAATGTATGAGTTAACAATCAATTTATGCATGTTAGTATATAGTAAAGGCATACTATTTAGCATTATTGATTTCAATCGAATGCATATTGTAACATGAGTGATTCTTTATATGCGCCCTGGTACATCCGTGGGACTGCATTCACCAACCCATTTTAAGACTTAACAATTAACAACAGATTTAGACTCAAGCAATTGTGCTTTCTTAAAATGGTAGGCTCAAATGTCGCCTTTGTCAATGACAATCGTTCTAAGTAAAGCTTGTTGTAATATCAGTTGTTGAATCGTTGTGTAAAATTAAAACAGAGCGCTTTTAACAGACACGTTAAGCATCTTCTTTATCCTAACGTCTTAAGTCTAAAAATACGTTGGTGAATACGAGTCCAGAATATTCTAGAGTTATCAAGTGTGTAGCTTGAGATGCTATGAACTATTAAGTAATGTGTGGTGTATATCAAAGTTCACTGTGTTTAATCGTGTCGTTATATGATAGCGCTCTTTGATAAATCTTGACAGTTGATACTACATACCGAAGACTCATTTTTATATTATCATAAAATAATACAAGTTCTTTAAAATATATTATCAAAAATGAGCTCAAATATACTAAGATCTATAGATTGCCATCTGAGGATAATTAAGATGCTGGACTTGACAGGTCATAGTTTGTAAAATATATACTTTTGTAGAAAGCATTAGGTCAGTTCGCTTAATTTAATTAACAAATCCTTGAACATGTACACGGTGTGTTTAATTGATTAACTACATCCATATCTCATTTGGCATTACGTTCGGTTTGAATGTAACAATGCCTTGTTACATTTTAACAGTAATTATGTTCAATATGAAGACATGATTATTAAGAATTTACCAATAAAAATACCATGGAATACAAATAGCCGAATGAAACTCCTTACGTTATGTCTTAAGTTATGTGTTAACATACTAAATTATTTCAGGACAATATCAAATTTGAATTAAACCTATTGGTTCGCATCCATTTGTAGAAGGCCAAGAACCACTAGCTGGACAGTTCAGTTCCTCTGATGTGAAAGAGTTGTTATTCCGGCCTTTTTTTTTTTTTTTTTTTTTTTAATGCTGTTAATTTGATTAATTATGTTCAGTGTTCAATCTTTAACACATTGCCCCATATATTTAAGTGACTATTGTCTTTTTTGTATAACATACATGTCACATATATTTCACATTAAACATGTGAACGTGTTTCTTTTATGTACATGTCTAACTTTCATTCCGGTCTCTAAGGGAAATAACTCGCACAACCTGACCCCTAAAACGAAAATGGTTTACTAGCGGCCCCTTATCAAAATTTTGACAACAGTTCGTCGCCGAACCACTGATGGGTGACAATGTTTTGCTTCATATTAAACCTATTCATTTTTGCTCGATTGCATCGCAAGCCTCAGACTTATTGTGACACTCATGAGTCCTGGGTAGGACCAGTACAAACGCTTTTACTAATTAAACAATTATTAGATTGTTAAATACAGTTAGGCCATAGTATGTTGCTTTTTACTTTCCGACGACACGATTTTTGTTAAAAAAATAAAAACAATGGAATAAAAATAAAATAAAAAATAATAAACCTAAATTTATTGATCAAAGTAACTTATTTCCACCGATGGTTATGGCCATGCTTATTGCAAAAACAATACGTTTATTATAAAACAGTATTTTTGTTTCATTTTATGTTTCATTTTCCTATCAAACTGGGAAATTCCCCAAAAAGTATACGAGAAAACTTCTCACGTGCAGGAACAAAACCGATCCTACTGAACATTTAAAGCATAAAATAATATAATGAACAAAAATCCGATTAAAATTATTAGAATGCAAGTGTACATTTACTATTTAATGAAGCTTTACTTCAATAATTGTTAAACATAACTTAGACATCATCCAGATATATTCGTCGTTGTCATATCAATGAATGAAAAATATTTAACACATTTCGACTGTCACATAGTTTATATAATATGTTCTTAAACAAATTATAACTTGTTCTTTTTAACAATAATAGCACACTTCTGTTATATTATACTCAGTACGTCTTTTTGTCACCAAATGCATCCTGTGTACTTCCATCATGGTGAGATAGCACGACAAGACCAGTAGGCACACCTGGTGTATTATTTTAGTTACAAATAGTCTTAATGCTCACCTATCCGATTCAAAATGCATAAGCGAAACTAGACATATGTACCTATTTGTATACAGCTTGAAGGTACCGGTGACCAAATTCCTTTCTCTGCGCACATGATCGTCTGGTTTGTGTTTGGCCTTCCGGGAGATGAGGTGTTTAGCCAGTATCCAGTAGCACAATCCAGGTTTAGGTAAGTACCAACTTGTAATGTTGTCTGCGTTGTTGAAATATGGTCAATCGACCAATAAGCATTATGGCTAACTGGAACTGAGCAGTCTAAAGAACACAAATATACAGTTTAGTTATGTTCTTATTCAATGTAATATGTAACATAATTATCATCATATTGAATTTAAAATTCAGCAGCGTCTGAGTTAGATGAATTCCACTTCCAACGTGGATACATTATTTTTCATTATACATCATGAGAAATAAACTAATTCATTTTGCAATAATGTGTTCCCTTACGCGAATTAAACGTGATTTATTGCAGCAATGCATTTTTTCAAAAGCGTGTAAGAAGAGAACCAGCCGCCGCCGCTTACAACAATATAAATGTATGTTGTTGAAAATATGTCATATTATCCAGATGCAGGGACAGGACTAGACGTGACATCGGGATATTTCAATTGTGGGTGAAAAACCGTCATAAAATGTTAATTTTGTTACGTTATCGGCAGCAACTGTTAGATGATTAATAAAGTCAGTATAAAATGCACTATATTTAATGCCCGATTTTTGACATAAGTATATCACAGTTAAAAAAAATAAATGAAATAAAACATAGTAAACTACCTCAAATGTAATAATTGTGGTAAATTCATTACTCTCGTGTACATTCGTTATTTTCTTTGTTTAATTTGTAACGTGTCCAGTAAAATTCCCAACGTTTAACGCAACATTACATAATATTATTTTATGGCTGGACAGCCGCGAGTTATATCCAATATATACTCCGATATCTCGTGGAAAGCAATTAAAAATTTTGCAGGGAAAATGTTCTAACAGACATTCAATTACTAAGTGTAAAAACTATTTAATCGTTTTATTTATTAAATCCAGACTACCCTTGTTGAAAATTTGTGCTTTTTTCTATTTACCGGCAAGTGTAAATTATACAGATAACTTTATAATGTTCCAAATTTAATAAATATTCGAAATTTGTACAATGTTTAACATTTTTAATAAAATATGTAGTATAATATCTCGTGGTGTCCATGAATCAAAAGTGTCAACATCATCGTCCTCTCCATTAAGACAAAACATTGTTCAACTGTTTTCTTTTATATTAAATAACTGTTTTGTCAAAACAGTATAATTTAATTTGCTAGTTATATTATAATCATCAGTAAGGAGGCGTTATAATGGTATGAATGCATGTTACATATTGCCTGTTTCTTTCGTTTTTGTCATGTACTTGGCCATGAAACTCACCGAAATGGCCACATGTATTGTGCAGTTTTGAAATGTCCGTAACCTATTCTGTGATTTTTAGATTGCAATTATTTACTGAAATCGTGTATACCTTTACTGGAGCAGTTTAAATCATCAGACCACGTTCCATCAGCCGTGCACGTGACAGTCTGACTGGTGACGTTGTTGGATGACGAAGTGCCATTGTCAACCCGATAGCCATCATCGCACTGCAATGTCAACGTACTGCCATACTGTCCGGTTAAGGTTGTACTATTGACACGCCAGTGACTCTGGTTTCGAGGATGATCACCACACACTGAAAATAGTGTTTACATTTATTTGCGAATTCCTTCGTTAAATGAAAGTATCAATAAATCTTTGAAGAACTCTTACTGACTTGCTTTTATTTGAAACGTAGAAAGTCACAACTGCATTACGATTCTGATAAAAAACCCGAATACATGTGCAAATGTTCATCATATACTTTTATCCGATACATCTAATAAATAAAACACTTATTATAGAAAACAATGATGAACACATAGCTGACATTATAGCCGAGACGAATTTCAACGCTTGGTATTGACTGATGAATCAACGATGTTTGACGCAGTTATCAATCGCAAAAGACATATTACAGAGCTCTTTTATAATTGAACAGAAGTATCCACATTGCGCGATTTGCAGTTGCGCATATCACAACACGTGAACTTATATGCGCATCATTTTACTTTTAACAATATGCTGACGTTAATGTTCTTAATAAAACAAATGAGCATTGTCTTTGTGTTGAACCTTTCAATCTATTGCAATATATAGTAAAATAAAACGGCCACTATGAGTACTTGTAGATTCTAGGAGTTCAAATTACATTATCAATAAGTAACAATTTGAACAAATGAAACATCGACCGTTTTGTCACCGACAAAAAAGCAATGTTTTGCTTATTACTAAAAGCATTCAAATCAATGTATTGGCAAGTTTGATGCTGTTATCGAGTCACAGAAAGGAATGACATCAGCAACAATACACGTGGCGAAGGAAGGGGAAAGTATATTATCTAAGGAATCAGCCGTACAGCTGAAATTTATCAAGGAATTTTTTTACTGTCGCACTTTATGTGACAGAAAAACAATTACTCGCGCGAAAAGTACTGCGAACTGTTTAACAGCTTGGGAGAAATTGGATGGTAGTAAAATAAACATTCACATCGATGTAAATGTTATTCCACTGGCAGAATGTCATAGACGAGTACCATTTTCATATTTGCCTGAACTTAACAGTCTATCCAAATAGATATCATTAAAAAGGTTTATGTGTCAACCCCAAGGCATCACCTATCGTATGTGCTTCAAAGTCTAATGGACAGATTCGGTTATGCGTTGACATGCGTGAACCAAGCAAAACAGTCAAACGAGAACGCCATATATCGCCGACAATCGATGACATACAGGATATTTGTTGATTTCAGTGTAAGATCGTCTTTTATTTAATGAATGGTCATATAAACCATATTTTCGCGAATGGCGAATGGCGGACCCACGAGTGAACATATCAGTTTTATATTACCACAAATGAAATAAAATACGATCTTAAATTAAAATCAACCAATTTTCTTTTTATTTCATGCTGTTGGACGATAAATAAACAATTGCGCCATATATGCAGAAGCGTCACTAGTTTGTGTATTCTGACGTCATAAATACGGCGTCTTTATAATTCCAAAATTGTCGCTCACTGTTATGGTGGGAAAATAGTGCCATATTTTATCCTTCGTTGTCGCTTAATTATTTTTTATTGAGGTTTATTATCTGTTAAATGTTGTTTAAAATTGCCGATGTCTACACTGACCATTAAGGTCTTCACATACTTTCAAAAAATAAAAAAAATATCCACACAAAAAGTATTTCCATATAACCCAGAGTGAAATGATCAAATGTTATCATTTCACTTGACCCAGAGTGAAATTATCGGGTTATCATTACTGGTATTATTCACTCATACACCGCATAGCAAGAAATAAAAAATATTGCACTTGGCCAATATAAAATGCTTTTCAAACTGGATTTCGAATAAAACATTCATCAGATTGAGTTGGACGAAGAGTAAAATGATTACGCCATTTTCAACTCACATAGGGCTGAGATGATACCATAATAATATAATTGAGAATCGTTCACTCAATTGTGCAAAGTGTGCTTTCAATCAAAAGCAGATTATATTCTATAGTTACATGTTCTCTATGTCGGTATATCCGCCGACCCTGAAATGATGAAAGCTATTCAAAATGCTCCGAAGCCAACAAATGTATCTGAAATCCGGCCATTTATTGGCATGACAAACTACGTGCCAAGGTTTATTCAAGACTATTCTACAGTACCTGCGCCGATGTGGGAGTTAACTAAAAGAAAGACGACAAATGGGAATACACATCTCAATAAAACGATGCATTTGCCAAGTTAAAGGAACCCTTGACAAGTGACACTGTAATATGATATTTAGACACAAAAGAACAGTCAGTGCTCACCGAGGACACAACATAAGTTGCTTTATTAAGTGAATAAAACAATGTCATAGCGTATGCTAGTCGACCGCTTACAAATGCAGAGCAACGTTACCGTCAAACAGCGTGCGAAGCTCTTAGAATTGACTTCAGAATAAAGCATTTCCGAATATATCTGCTTGGAAAACAATGTACACTCAGTTCATTGCGGAAAACGCTGTTCTAACGTCCATGCGATTGCATGAAATTGCTGTTGCGAACAGCAATTATGAAATCCTACGATCTGTTATACAAGCACTGAAAACAAACAAGTGGTGCAAATAGAGTTGTCAGAAAAACAACAAGTATAGCTGTTTCGTACGCCATAGAGATGAATTGACAGTTACAAAAGTTTACAGTCATAACTTTTTACGAGGCACCAGACTAGTCGTACACGAGTCTTATCAGTAACGCTTGGTAGATTTAGCATACGAAGGACACCAGGGCATTGAAAATGTAAGCAACAACTTCTACTTCGAGAGAAAGTATAGGTTCCTGGAATTGATAATTTGGTACGGAAAGCAAATGAAAGGTGCATTCCATGCTTAGCAGTCAACCCATGTAACAAGAAAGATCCACTGAAACCAGAAACGCGTCCGCAAGCAATATGGAATTATACGGACCAATGCCGTCCATTATGGAAGTAATTGATGATTACAGCATATTTTCCGTAGAAGCGATCTTGCAATCAGTCACTTCAAGGAGTGTAATTCCACTCTTTAATAACATATTCTGTAGTTTTGGCAATCCGGATGCGTGTCGAAATGACAACGGACCTCCATTGAACGAGAATGAGTTTGCAAAGTTTGCATTACACATGGGGTTTAAGCATACACGTATAACGCAGCTACACCCATAGAGCAATCTGTGAAAGTGATTCATGAAGGTTGTCTGAAAGACAGTGAAACAGCGCACATTGTTTATCGCAACATTAAGCAATAATTAAATATCATTATTACGGCATTATCGTGCAACCCCTCATGCAGTTAGGGGAGTTTCACTTGCTGAGCTGATGTTTGGTAGGAAACTGCAAAACATATTGTCCGATTTTATACCATTATGTCAGGATATACGTGTGAGGAAACACGAAATAAATACAGAATACAGAGCATTATGAGAAGCGGAATAAAACTGACACATCTAATCTCCAAGTAGGTGACTATGTTCTCTGAAACAGAAGGTATACAATAAGTTAGCTACTCCATTATATCCTGTACCAGGGAAGGTACTACACAAGGCATATTCTACAGTAACTGTTGAACACAACGTTCGATGTGTCACTAGAAATTTCTCACATTTCAGTATTAGAATAATGAAACTCAGGAGACATAACCGAGAGAGAACTTTTATTATCATCCGTCATTTATTTGAAGCAAGTGATCAATTCCATATAAAATACAGGACAATACGCACAACACAACACAACACAAAACATAACAAGGATTAAAACTGGGTAACCGCCTTGGAACCGTTGACAACGACACGATTGTCAAATATGCCAGAAAGAAAGGCAACTGCAATACCAGCATCTGAACAGATTGGACATGCTAAACCACATAAATAAATCAAGATAATAATAACATTAACTACTCTTTATGTAAATTATATTTTTCAATAAATGTAAACACGTTATAATTCTTGTAACGTATATAAATAAAGTCAAACTCCAGACACACTTGTAAATAAAACTCGGGTCACCGCCTTGTATCACTATTTATTATTATATCCCAAAGTTTGAAAAATATATTGAAGATTTCACAGGCTTGGAGTATGTAATCATTATAACATAACAGTATGATCATATGTCAGCCACACAGAATGCAATTCAAAATAATAATACAACAATATTACGCGGAAGGCTACCGCTACTTGTAAATTAATATAACGTATTTGTACGGACCTTGTCTAAACACAACTTGGCAAAATAATATAATTTTAGTTCAAACTATCCTTTATTGCGACCTAACCGATAAAAAAATATAGAATAATAACTGGACAGACGTACGTATTTGTATACAGTTTGAAGGTTCTGGTGACCAAATTCCTTTCTCTGCGCACATGATCGTCTGGTTTGTGATCGGGTTTCCAGGAGATGAGATGTTTCGCCAGTGTCCATTAATACAATCCAAGTTCAGATAGGTACCAACTGTTAATGTTGCGTGCTGAGTTATGGATGTATTGCGAACCGACCAATTAGCATTTTGGTTTGTTGGAATTGTACAGTCTGTAGAAAACAAATACGCAGGTTAATGATGTCATATCATCATATTGAATTTAGTCTGATCAGTAGCGTCTTTACATACCTTGCGTTCCACAACTCGTTTTACCTGTCCCGCATTTCTTTCAAAATTCAGTATTAATTTGGCAAATGTAGTAAGAACCTTATTTAAGAATATGCATAATGTATAAATCGCATTTCATATTATCATATATATGCATAGAACTTTGCATATGATAAAACATTAAATACAACAATGGTTTAGATTGCAAATGTTTTGAAATAGACAATTCTACTGACCTACTATTTAAAATGTGTATTGCCGTATCATTCGTTATAAAATACGGACGTGCAATGTATAATGTCAATATGGAAAAAGCAGATTCTTGCCTTTACTGGAGCAGTTTAAAGCGTGGGACCATGTTCCATCAGCTGTGCACGTGACAGCTTGATTGAAGACGTCATTGGAGTGCGTGCGGTTGTCAACGCGATAGCCTTCATCGCAGTTCAATGTCAACGTACTTGCATATATGCCGTCACGCGTCTCGTTAGTTACAGTCCAGTGACTCTGATATGTAGGAAGCTCGTTACAAACTAAAAATAAATGAACGAAAATACGAGAAAATTAAATTATATCGATTGTTATCGTAATACATTTATGTTGTTAAAAATATAATCCTATATTGAAAATAGTTTAAAAGTTTGCTTCTGAATGGTGCCAACAAAATATCTTCATATTTGCGGGCGCGATTACTATTAACCGAAATCTGTGTGCGTGTAGTTCGATTTAAATGTGTGCAGTTTAAATTTAATTAATTACAATTGAAATAATCCAATTGTGTTGTATACGTTAAATGCCACTTTTTACTAAACAGAATACTTAAGAGCCGGATCAAAATTAAAATGGACATTTATTTACTTTCTATTTCAAATCCGATATGTTGCTTCCATTTAAACTTCAAATGCAGTCTCTTACTACACCTCTTAACTGAAAATGCACTTTCAATAATAATGTAAACATATTATAAAATAGGTAAGCTGTCAAAAAATATCAAAAACAAATATACCGAAAGTACAAACGCAGATGCATTGACTTATTAAACAATTATTAGATTTTTTAAATACAGTTAGGCCATAGTTTCTTGATTTTTAGTTTCTTGGATCCGACGACACGATTTTTGTTAAAAATACAAAAGAGGAATAAAACCAATGTTTTATTATTAATAAACCTAGATTTATTGTTGAAAGTAATTTATTTCCACTGTGGCTTATGGCCATGTTTATTGAAAAAATAATACAATATTTTTATTTTAAACCTGTATTTTTGTTTCATTTTAGTTTTATTTTCCCCTGAAACTATTTTACCCCCCCCCAAAAAAAAAAAAAAAAACAAACAACAACAAACACAATTTTAAACTTTTAATTATAAATATTTGGCGATATAGTTTCAATAAAAATTATCACGTGAGGGAATTAAACCGATCATACTTAATATATTAAGTCTCTAATAATGTAATGAACAAAAATCCTTTGTCAAATCCGATTAAAGTTATTAGAATGCAATTATACATTTACTATTTAATGTTGCGTAACTCAAATAATTGTTTGACATAACTTAGACATCATTCAGATATATTCGTTGTTGTCATATCAAAGAATGAAATTATTTTACACATTTCGACTGTCACATAGTTTTATTAAATATTTTCTTTAACAAACTATAACTTGTATTTATAACAATAATTACACACTTTTCTTATCTCACATCCAGTATGTCTCTCATTCAATAAACGCATCCTGTGTACATCCGTCATGGTAAGATACCACGATAAGGCCAGTAAGCACCCCGGGTGTATAATATTAGTCCAAACTATTCGTAATGCTCACCAAGCCGATCTAAAATGTATAAGGGAATTAGACATACGTACCTATTTGTATACAGCTTGAAGGTTCCGGTGACCAAATTCCTTTCTGTGCGCACATGATCGTTTGGTTTGTGTTTGGCCTTCCGGGAGATGAGGTGTTTAGCCAGTATCCAGTAGCACAATCCAGGTTTAGGTAAGTACCAACTTGTAATGTTGTCTGCGTTGTTGACATATGGTGAATCGACCAATAAGCATTAGGGCTAACTGGAACTGAGCAGTCTAAAGAACACAAATACACAGTTTAGTTATGTTCTTATTCAATGTAATATGTAACATAATTATCATCATATTGGATTTTAAATTCAGCAGCGTCTGATTTAGATGAATACCACTTCCAATGTGGATACATTATTTTTCATTATACATCATGAGAAATAAACTAATTCATTTTGCAATAATGTGTTCCCTTAAGCGAATTAAACGTGGTTTATTGCAGCAATGCATTTTTTCAAAAGCGTGTAAGAAGAGAAACAGCCGCCGCCGCTTACAACAATATTAATGTATGTTGTTGAAAATATGTCACATTATCCAGATGCAGGGACAGGACTAGACGTGACATCGGGATATTTCAATTGTGGGCGAAAAACCGTCATAAAAATTTAATTTTGTTACGTTATCGGCAGCAACTGTTAGATGATTAATAAAGTCAGTATAAAATACACTGTATGGAATGACCGATTTTTGACATAAGTATATCACAGATAAAAAAAATAAACGAAATAAAACATAGTAAACTACCTGAAATGTGATAATTTTGGTACATTTATTACTCTCGTGTAATTCGTTATTTTCTTTGTTTAATTTGTAACGTGTCCAGTTAAATTCCCAACGTTTAACGAAACATTCCATAATATTATTTTATGGCTGGACAGCCGCGAGTTATATCCAATATATCCTCCGATATCTCGTGAAAAGCAATTAAATATTTTGCAGGGTAAATGTTCTATCAGACATTCAATTACTAAGTGTAAAAACTATTTAATCGTTTTATTTATTAAATCCAGACTACCCATATTGAAAAATTGTGCTTTTTTCTATTTACCGGCAAGTGTAAATTACACAGATAACTTTACAATGTTCCAAATTTAATAAATATTCGAAATTTCTACAATGTTTAACATTTTTAATAAAATATGTAGTATAATACTTCGTGGTGTCCACGAATCAAAAGTGTCAACATCACCATCCTCTCCATTAAGACAAACGATTGTTCAACTGTTTTCTTTTATATGAAATAACGCCTTTGTCAAAACAGTATAATTGAAGTTGCTAGTTATATTATAATCGTCAGTAAGCAGGCGTTATAATGGTATGAATGCATGTTACATATTTCATGATTCTTTCGTTTTTGTCATGTACTTGGCAATGATACTCACCGAACTGGCCACATTGTATTGTGCAGTTTTGAAATGTCCGTAACGTATTCTGTGATTTTTAGATTGCAATTATTTACTGAAATCGTGTATACCTTTACTGGAGCAATTTAAATCGTCGGACCACGTTCCATCAGCCGTGCACGTGACAGTCTGATTGGTGACGTTGTTGGATGACGAAGTGCCATTGTCAACCCGATAGCCATCATCGCACTGCAATGCCAACGTACTGCCATACTGTCCGGTAAAGGTTGTACTACTGACACGCCAGTGACTCTGGTTTCGAGGATGTTCACCACACACTGAGAAAAGTGTTTACATTTATTTACGAATTCCTTCGTTAAATGAAAGAAGTATCAATAAATCAAGAACTCTTACTGACTTGCTTTTATTTGAAAGGTAGATAGTCACAAGTGCATTACGATTCTGACAAAAAAACCAGAACATTATAGCCGAGACGAATTTCAAGGCTTGATATTGACTGATGAATCAACGATGTTTGTCGCAGTTATCAATCGCACAAGACGTATTACAGAGCTCTTTTATAATTGAAAAGAAGTATCCTCATTGAGCGATTTGCAGTTGCGCATATCACAACTCGTGAACTTATATGCGCATCATTTTACTTAAAAAATATGCTGACGTTAATGTTCTTAATAAAACAAATGAGCATTGTCTTTGTGTTGAACCTTTCTATTGCAATATATAGTAAAATAAAACGGCCACTGTTAGTACTTGTAGATTATAGGAGTTGAAATTACATTATCAATACGCAACAATTTGAATACATGAAACATCGACCGTTTTGTCACCGACAAAAAAAAAGCAATGTTTTGCTTATTACTAAAAGCATTCAAATTTTAATTTATTGGTAAATTTGATGCTGTTATCGAGTGACAAAAAGGAATTACATCAGCAACAATACACGTGGCGAAGGAAGGGGAAAGTATATTATCTTAGGAATCAGCCGTACAGCGAAAATGTATCAAAGAATGTTTTTACTGTCGCACTTTATGCGACCGAAAAACAATAACTTGCGCGAAAAGTACTGCGAACTGTTTAACAGCTTTGAGGAAATTGGATGATAGTAAAATAAACATTCACATCGATGTAAATGTTATTCCACTGGCAGAATGTCATAGACGAGTACCATTTTCATATTTGCCTGAACTTAACAGTCTATCCAAATAGATATCATTAAAAAGGTTTATGTGTCAACCCCAAGGCATCACCCTATCGTATGTGCTTCAAAGTCTAATGGACAGATTCGGTTATGCGTTGACATGCGTGAACCAAGTAAAACAGTCAAACGAGAACGCCATATATCGCAGACAATCGATGACATACAGGATATTTTCAGTTGATTTCAGTGTAAGATCGTCTTTTATTTAATGAATGGTCATATAAACCATATTTTCGCGAATGGCGGAGCCACGAGTGAACATATCAGTTTTATATTACCACAAATGAAATAAAATACGATCTTAAATTAAAATCAACCAATTTTCGTTTTATTTCATGCTTTTGGACGATAAATAAACAATTGCGCGAGATATGCAGAAGCGTCACTAGTTTGTGTATTCTGACGTCATAAATACGACGTGTTTATAATTCCAAAATTGTCGCTCACTGTTATGGTGGGAAAATAGTGCCATATTGTATGCTTCGTTGTCGCTTAATTATATTTTATTGAGGTTTATTACGTGTTAAATGTTGTTTAAAATTGCCGATGTCTACACTGACCATTATGGTCTTCACAAACTTTAAAAAAATAAAAATAAAAACCACACAAAAAGTATTTCCATATAACCAAGAGTGAAATGATCAAATGCTATCATTTCACTTGACCCAGAGTGAAATTATCGGGTTATCATAACTGGTATTATTCTCTCATTCGCCGCATAGTAATAAATAAATTATATTGCACTTGACCAATACAAAATGCTTTTCAAACTGGATTTCGAATAAAACATTTCATCAGATTGAGTTGGACGAAGAGTTTAGAATGATTACGCCATTTTCAACTCACATAGGGGCGAGACGATACCGTAATAATATAATTGAGAATCGTTCACTCAATTGTGCAAAGTGTGCTTTCAATCAAAAGCAGATTATATTCTATAGTTACATGTTCTCTATGTCGGTATATCCGCCGACCCTGAAATGATGAAAGCTATTCAAAATGCTCAGAAGCCAACAAATGTATCTGAAATCCGGTCATTTATTGGCATGACAAACTACGTGCCAAGGTTTTTTCAAGACTATTCTACAGTACCTGCGCCGATGTGGGAGTTAACTAAAAGAAAGACGACAAATGGGAATACACATCTCAATAAAACGATGCATTTGCCAAGTTAAAGGAACCCTTGACAAGTGACACTGTAATATGATATTTAGACACAAAAGAACAGTCAGTGCTCACCGAGGACACAACATAAGTTGCTTTATTAAGTGAAGAAAACAATGTCATAGCGTATGCTAGTCGACCGCTTACAAATGCAGAGCAACGTTACCGTCAAACAGCGTGCGAAGCTCTTAGAATTGACTTCAGAATAAAGCATTTCCGAATATATCTGCTTGGAAAACAATGTACACTCAGTTCATTGCGGAAAACGCTGTTCTAACGTCCATGCGATTGCATGAAATTGCTGTTGCGAACAGCAATTATGAAATCCTACGATCTGTTATACAAGCACTGAAAACAAACAAGTGGTGCAAATAGAGTTGTCAGAAAAACAACAAGTATAGCTGTTTCGTACGCCATAGAGATGAATTGACAGTTACAAAAGTTTACAGTCATAACTTTTTACGAGGCACCAGACTAGTCGTACACGAGTCTTATCAGTAACGCTTGGTAGATTTAGCATACGAAGGACATCAGGGCATTGAAAATGTAAGCAACAACTTCTACTTCGAGAGAAAGTATAGGTTCCTGGAATTGATAATTTGGTACGGAAAGCAAATGAAAGGTGCATTCCATGCTTAGCAGTCAACCCATGTAACAAGAAAGATCCACTGAATCCAGAAACGCGTCCGCAAGCAATATGGAATTATACGGACCAATGCCGTCCATTATGGAAGTAATTGATGATTACAGCATATTTTCCGTAGAAGCGATCTTGCAATCAGTCACTTCAAGGAGTGTAATTCCACTCTTTAATAACATATTCTGTAGTTTTGGCAATCCGGATGCGTGTCGAAATGACAACGGACCTCCATTGAACGAGAATGAGTTTGCAAAGTTTGCATTACACATGGGGTTTAAGCATACACGTATAACGCAGCTACACCCATAGAGCAATATGTGAAAGAGATTCATGAAGGTTGTCTGAAAGACAGTGAAACAGCGCACATTGTTTATCGCAACATTAAGCAATAATTAAATATCATTATTACGGCATTATCGTGCAACCCCTCATGCAGTTAGGGGAGTTTCACTTGCTGAGCTGATGTTTGGTAGGAAACTGCAAAACATATTGTCCGATTTTATACCATTATGTCAGGATATACGTATGAGGAAACACGAAATAAATACAGAATACAGAGCATTATGAGAAGCGGAATAAAACTGACACATCTAATCTCCAAGTAGGTGACTATGTTCTCTGAAACAGAAGGTATACAATAAGTTAGCTACTCCATTATATCCTGTACCAGGGAAGGTACTACACAAGGCATATTCTACAGTAACTGTTGAACACAACGTTCGATGTGTCACTAGAAATTTCTCACATTTCAGTATTAGAATAATGAAACTCAGGAGACATAACCGAGAGAGAACCTTTATTATCATCCGTCATTTATTTGAAGCAAGTGATCAATTCCATATAAAATACAGGACAATACGCACAACACAACACAACACAAAACATAACAAGGATTAAAACTGGGTAACCGCCTTGGAACCGTTGACAACGACACGATTGTCAAATATGCCAGAAAGAAAGGCAACTGCAATACCAGCATCTGAACAGATTGGACATGCTAAACCACAGAAATAAATCAAGATAATAATAACATTAACTACTCTTTATATAAATTATATTTTTCAATAAATGTAAACACGTAATAATTCTTGTAACGTATATAAATAAAGTCAAACTCCAGACACACTTGTAAATAAAACTCGGGTCACCGCCTTGTATCACTATTTATTATTATATCCGAAAGTTTGAAAAATATATTGAAGATTTCACAGGCTTGGAGTATGTAATCATTATAACATAACAGTATGATCATATGTCAGCCACACAGAATGCAATTCAAAATAATAATACAACAATATTACGCGGAAGGCTACCGCTACTTGTAAATTAATATAACGTATTTGTACCGACCTTGTCTAAACACAACTTGGCAAAATAATATAATTTTAGTTCAAACTATCCTTTATTGCGACCTAACCGATAAAAAAATATAGAATAATAACTGGACAGACGTACGTATTTGTATACAGTTTGAAGGTTCTGGTGACCAAATTCCTTTCTCTGCGCACATGATCGTCTGGTTTGTGATCGGGTTTCCAGGAGATGAGATGTTTCGCCAGCGTCCATTAATACAATCCAAGTTCAGATAGGTACCAACTGTTAATGTTGCGTGCTGAGTTATGGATGTATTGCGAACCGACCAATTAGCATTTTGGTTTGTTGGAATTGTACAGTCTGTAGAAAACAAATACGCAGGTTAATGATGTCATATCATCATATTGAATTTAGTCTGATCAGTAGCGTCTTTACATACCTTGCGTTCCACAACTCGTTTTACCTGTCCCGCATTTCTTTCAAAATTCAGTATTAATTTGGCAAATGTAGTAAGAACCTTATTTAAGAATATGCATAATGTATAAATCGCATTTCATATTATCATATATATGCATAGAACTTTGCATATGATAAAACATTAAATACAACAATGGTTTAGATTGCAAATGTTTTGAAATAGACAATTCTACTGACCTACTATTTAAAATGTGTATTGCCGTATCATTCGTTATAAAATACGGACGTGCAATGTATAATGTCAATATGGAAAAAGCAGATTCTTGCCTTTACTGGAGCAGTTTAAAGCGTGGGACCATGTTCCATTAGCTGTGCACGTGACAGTTTGATTGAAGACGTCATTGGAGTGCGTGCGGTTGTCAACGCGATAGCCTTCATCGCAGTTCAATGTCAACGTACTTGCATATATGCCGTCACGCGTCTCGTTAGTTACAGTCCAGTGACTCTGATATGTAGGAAGCTCGTTACAAACTAAAAATAAATGAACGAAAATACGAGAAAATTAAATTATATCGATTGTTATCGTAATACATTTATGTTGTTAAAAACATAATCCTATATTGAAAATAGTTTAAAAGTTTGCTTCTGAATGGTGCCAACAAAATATCTTCATATTTGCGGGCGCGATTACTATTAACCGAAATCTGTGTGCGTGTAGTTCGTTTTAAATGTGTGCAGTTTAAATTTAATTAATTACAATTGAAATAATCCAATTGTGTTGTTTACGTTAAATGCCACTTTTTACTAAACAGAATACTTAAGAGCCGGATCAAAATTAAAATGGACATTTATTTACTTTCTATTTCAAATCCGATATGTTGCTTCCATTTAAACTTCAAATGCAGTCTCTTACTACACCTCTTAACTGAAAATGCACTTTCAATAATAATGAAAACATATTATAAAATAGGTAAGCTGTCAAAAAATATCAAAAACAAATATACCGATAGTACAAACGCAGATGCATTGACTTATTAAACAATTATTAGATTTGTTAAATACAGTTAGGCCATAGTTTCTTGATTTTTAGTTTCTTGGATCCGACGACACGATTTTTGTTAAAAATACAAAAGAGGAATAAAACCAATGTTTTAATATTAATAAACCTAGATTTATTGTTGAAAGTAATTTATTTCCACTGTGGCTTATGGCCATGTTTATTGAAAAAATAATACAATATTTTTATTTTAAACCTGTATTTATGTTTTATTTTAATTTTATTTTCCCCTGAAACTATTTTACCCCCCCCCCCCCCAAAAAAAAAAAACAAACAACAACAAACACAATTTTAAACTTTTAATTATAAATATTCGGCGATATAGTTTCAATAAAAATTATCACGTGAGGGAATTAAACCGATCATACTTAATATATTAAGTCTCTAATAATGTAATGAACAAAAATCCTTTGTCAAATCCGATTAAAGTTATTAGAATGCAATTATACATTTACTATTTAATGTTGCGTAACTCAAATAATTGTTTGACATAACTTAGACATCATTCAGATATATTCGTTGTTGTCATATCAAAGAATGAAATTATTTTACACATTTCGACTGTCACATAGTTTTATTAAATATTTTCTTTAACAAACTATAACTTGTATTTATAACAATAATTACACACTTTTCTTATCTCACATCCAGTATGTCTCTCATTCAATAAACGCATCCTGTGTACATCCGTCATGGTAAGATACCACGATAAGGCCAGTAGGCACCCCGGGTGTATAATATTAGTCCAAACTATTCGTAATGCTCACCAAGCCGATCTAAAATGTATAAGGGAACTAGACATACGTACCTATTTGTATACAGCTTGAAGGTTCCGGTGACCAAATTCCTTTCTGTGCGCACATGATCGTTTGGTTTGTGTTTGGCCTTCCGGGAGATGAGGTGTTTAGCCAGTATCCAGTAGCACAATCCAGGTTTAGGTAAGTACCAACTTGTAATGTTGTCTGCGTTGTTGACATATGGTGAATCGACCAATATGCATTAGGGCTAACTGGAACTGAGCAGTCTAAAGAACACAAATACACAGTTTAGTTATGTTCTTATTCAATGTAATATGTAACATAATTATCATCATATTGGATTTTAAATTCAGCAGCGTCTGATTTAGATGAATACCACTTCCAATGTGGATACATTATTTTTCATTATACATCATGAGAAATAAACTAATTCATTTTGCAATAATGTGTTCCCTTAAGCGAATTAAACGTGGTTTATTGCAGCAATGCATTTTTTCAAAAGCGTGTAAGAAGAGAAACAGCCGCCGCCGCTTACAACAATATTAATGTATGTTGTTGAAAATATGTCACATTATCCAGATGCAGGGACAGGACTAGACGTGACATCGGGATATTTCAATTGTGGGCGAAAAACCGTCATAAAAATTTAATTTTGTTACGTTATCGGCAGCAACTGTTAGATGATTAATAAAGTCAGTATAAAATACACTGTATGGAATGACCGATTTTTGACATAAGTATATCACAGATAAAAAAAATAAACGAAATAAAACATAGTAAACTACCTGAAATGTGATAATTTTGGTACATTTATTACTCTCGTGTACATTCGTTATTTTCTTTATTTAATTTGTAACGTGTCCAGTTAAATTCCCAACGTTTAACGAAACATTCCATAATATTATTTTATGGCTGGACAGCCGCGAGTTATATCCAATATATCCTCCGATATCTCGTGAAAAGCAATTAAATATTTTGCAGGGTAAATGTTCTATCAGACATTCAATTACTAAGTGTAACAACTATTTAATCGTTTTATTTATTAAATCCAGACTACCCATATTGAAAAATTGTGCTTTTTTCTATTTACCGGCAAGTGTAAATTACACAGATAACTTTACAATGTTCCAAATTTAATAAATATTCGAAATTTCTACAATGTTTAACATTTTTAATAAAATATGTAGTATAATACTTCGTGGTGTCCACGAATCAAAAGTGTCAACATCACCATCCTCTCCATTAAGACAAACGATTGTTCAACTGTTTTCTTTTATATGAAATAACGCCTTTGTCAAAACAGTATAATTGAAGTTGCTAGTTATATTATAATCGTCAGTAAGCAGGCGTTATAATGGTATGAATGCATGTTACATATTTCATGATTCTTTCGTTTTTGTCATGTACTTGGCAATGATACTCACCGAACTGGCCACATTGTATTGTGCAGTTTTGAAATGTCCGTAACGTATTCTGTGATTTTTAGATTGCAATTATTTACTGAAATCGTGTATACCTTTACTGGAGCAGTTTAAATCGTCGGACCACGTTCCATCAGCCGTGCACGTGACAGTCTGATTGGTGACGTTGTTGGATGACGAAGTGCCATTGTCAACCCGATAGCCATCATCGCACTGCAATGCCAACGTACTGCCATACTGTCCGGTAAAGGTTGTACTACTGACACGCCAGTGACTCTGGTTTCGAGGATGTTTACCACACACTGAAAAAAGTGTTTACATTTATTTACGAATTCCTTCGTTAAATGAAAGAAGTATCAATAAATCTTTGAAGAACTCTTACTGACTTGCTTTTATTTGAAAGGCAGAAAGTCACAAGTGCATTACGATTCTGACAAAAAAACCAGAACATTATAGCCGAGACGAATTTCAAGGCTTGATATTGACTGATGAATCAACGATGTTTGTCGCAGTTATCAATCGCACAAGACGTATTACAGAGCTCTTTTATAATTGAAAAGAAGTCTCCTCATTGAGCGATTTGCAGTTGCGCATATCACAACTCGTGAACTTATATGCGCATCATTTTACTTAAAAAATATGCTGACGTTAATGTTCTTAATAAAACAAATGAGCATTGTCTTTGTGTTGAACCTTTCTATTGCAATATATAGTAAAATAAAACGGCCACTGTAAGTACTTGTAGATTATAGGAGTTCAAATTACATTATCAATACGCAACAATTTGAATACATGAAACATCGACCTTTTTGTCACCGACAAAAAAAGCAATGTTTTGCTTATTACTAAAAGCATTCAAATTAATTTATTGGTAAGTTTGATGCTGTTATCGAGTGACAAAAAGGAATTACATCAGCAACAATACACGTGGCGAAGGAAGGGGAAAGTATATTATCTTAGGAATCAGCCGTACAGCGAAAATTTATCAAAGAATGTTTTTACTGTCGCACTTTATGCGACCGAAAAACAATAACTTGCGCGAAAAGTACTGCGAACTGTTTAACAGCTTTGAGGAAATTGGATGATAGTAAAATAAACATTCACATCGATGTAAATGTTATTCCACTGGCAGAATGTCATAGACGAGTACCATTTTCATATTTGCCTGAACTTAACAGTCTATCCAAATAGATATCATTAAAAAGGTTTATGTGTCAACCCCAAGGCATCACCTATCGTATGTGCTTCAAAGTCTAATGGACAGATTCGGTTATGCGTTGACATGCGTGAACCAAGTAAAACTGTCAAACGAGAACGCCATATATCGCCGACAATCGATGACATACAGGATATTTTCAGTTGATTTCAGTGTAAGATCGTCTTTTATTTAATGAATGGTCATATAAACCATATTTTCGCGAATGGCGGAGCCACGAGTGAACATATCAGTTTAATATTACCACAAATGAAATAAAATACGATCTTAAATTAAAATCAACCAATTTTCGTTTTATTTCATGCTTTTGGACGATAAATAAACAATTGCGCGAGATATGCAGAAGCGTCACTAGTTTGTGTATTCTGACGTCATAAATACGACGTGTTTATAATTCCAAAATTGTCGCTCACTGTTATGGTGGGAAAATAGTGCAATATTGTATGCTTCGTTGTCGCTTAATTATATTTTATTGAGGTTTATTACGTGTTAAATGTTGTTTAAAATTGCCGATGTCTACACTAACCATTATGGTCTTCACAAACTTTAAAAAAATAAAAATAAAAACCACACAAAAAGTATTTCCATATAACCAAGAGTGAAATGATCAAATGCATGACAAACTACGTGCCAAGGTTTTTTCAAGACTATTCTACAGTACCTGCGCCGATGTGGGAGTTAACTAAAAGAAAGACGACAAATGGGAATACACATCTCAATAAAACGATGCATTTGCCAAGTTAAAGGAACCCTTGACAAGTGACACTGTAATATGATATTTAGACACAAAAGAACAGTCAGTGCTCACCGAGGACACAACATAAGTTGCTTTATTAAGTGAAGAAAACAATGTCATAGCGTATGCTAGTGTACCGCTTACAAATGCAGAGCAACGTTACCGTCAAACAGCGTGCGAAGCTCTTAGAATTGACTTCAGAATAAAGCATTTCCGAATATATCTGCTTGGAAAACAATGTACACTCAGTTCAGTGCGGGAAACGCTGTTCTAACGTCCATGCCATTGCATGAAATTGCTGTTGCGAACAGTAATTATGAAATCCTACGATCTGTTATACAAGCACTGAAAACAAACAAGTGGTGCAAATAGAGTTGTCAGAAAAACAACAAGTATAGCTGTTTCGTACGCCATAGAGATGAATTGACAGTTACAAAAGTTTACAGTCATAACTTTTTACGAGGCACCAGACTAGTCGTACCCGAGTCTTATCAGTAACGCTTGGTAGATTTAGCATACGAAGGACACCAGGGCATTGAATATGTAAGCAACAACTTCTACTTCGAGAGAAAGTATAGGTTGCTGGAATTGATAATTTGGTACGGAAAGCAAATGAAAGGTGCATTCCATGCTTAGCAGTCAACCCATGTAACAAGAAAGATCCACTGAAGCCAGAAACGCGTCCGCAAGCAATATGGAATTATAAGTGCATACGGACCAATGCCGTCCATTATGGAAGTAATTGATGATTACAGCATATTTTCCGTAGAAGCGATCTTGCAATCAGTCACTTCAAGGAGTGTAATTCCACTCTTTAATAACATATTCTGTAGTTTTGGCAATCCGGATGCGTGTCGAAATGACAACGGACCTCCATTGAACGAGAATGAGTTTGCAAAGTTTGCATTACACATGGGGTTTAAGCATACACGTATAACGCAGCTACACCCATAGAGCAATCTGTGAAAGAGATTCATGAAGGTTGTCTGAAAGACAGTGAAACAGCGCACATTGTTTATCGCAACATTAAGCAATAATTAAATATCATTATTACGGCATTATCGTGCAACCCCTCATGCAGTTAGGGGAGTTTCACTTGCTGAGCTGATGTTTGGTAGGAAACTGCAAAACATATTGTCCGATTTTATACCATTATGTCAGGATATATGTATGAGGAAACACGAAATAAATACAGAGTACAGAGCATTATGAAAAGCGGAATAAAACTGACACATCTAATCTCCAAGTAGGTGACTATGTTCTCTGAAACAGAAGGTATACAATAAGTTAGCTACTCCATTATATCCTGTACCAGGGAAGGTACTACACAAGGCATATTCTACAGTAACTGTTGAACACAAAGTTCGATGTGTCACTAGAAATTTCTCACATTTCAGTATTAGAATAATGAAACTCAGGAGACATAACCGAGAGAGAACCTTTATTATCATCCGTCATTTATTTGAAGCAAGTGATCACTTCCATATAAAATACAGGACAATACGCACAACACAACACAACACAAAACATAACAAGGATTAAAACTGGGTAACCGCCTTGGAACCGTTGACAACGACACGATTGTCAAATATGCCTGAAAGAAAGGCAACTGCAATACCAGCATCTGAACAGATTGGACATGCTAAACCACATATACAAATCAAGATAATAATAACATTAACTACTATTTAGGTAAATTATCTTTTTCAAAAAATTTAAACACGTAATAATTCTTGTAACGTATATAAATAAAGTCAAACTCCGGACAAACTTGTAAATAAAACTTGTATCACTATTTATTATTATATCCCAAAGTTTGAAAATTATATTGACGATTTCACTGGCTTGGAGTATGTAATCATTATGACATAACAGTATGATCATATGTCAGCCACATAGAATGCAATTCAAAATAATAATACAAAAATAAAAAGCGGAAGGCTACCGCTACTTGTAAATTAATATAACGTATTTGTACGGACCTTGTCTAAACACAACTTGGCAAAATAATATAATTTTAGTTCAAACTATCGTTAATTGCCACCTAACCGATAAAAAATATAGAATAATAACTGGACAGACGTACGTATTTGTATACAGTTTGAAGGTTCTGGTGACCAAATTCCTTTCTCTGCGCACATGATCGTCTGGTTTGTGATCGGGTTTCCAGGAGATGAGATGTTTCGCCAGTGTCCATTAATACAATCCAAGTTCAGATAGGTACCAACTGTTAATGTTGCACGCTGAGTTATGGATGTATTGCGAACCGACCAATTAGCATTTTGGTTTGTTGGAATTGTACAGTCTGTAGAAAACAAATACGTAGGTCAATGATGTCATATCATCATATTGAATTAAGTCTGATCAGTAGCGTCTTTACATACCTTGCGTTGTATAACTCGTTTTACCTGTCCCGCATTTCTTTCAAAATTCAGTATAACTTTGGCAAATGTAGTCAGAACCTTATTTAAGAATATGCATAATGTATAAATCACATTTCATATTATCATATATACGCATAGAACTTTGCATATGGTAAAACATTAAATACAACAATGGTTTAGATTGCAAATGTTTTGAAATAGACAATTCTACTGACCTACTATTTAAAAATGTGTATTGCCGTATCATTCGTTATAAAATACGGACGTGCAATGTATAATGTCAATATGGAGAAAAGCAGATTATTGCCTTTACTGGAGCAGTTTAAAGCCTGAGACCACGTTGCATCAGCCGTGCACGTGACAGTTTGATTGAAAACGTCATTGGAGTGCGTGCCGTTGTCAACTCGATAGCCTTCATCGCAGTTCAATGTCAACGTACTTGCATATACACGCGTCTCGTTAGTTACAGTCCAGTGACTCTGATATGTAGGAAGCTCGTTACAAACTAAAAATAAATGAACGAAAATACGAGAAAATTATATCGATTGTTATCGTAATACATTTATGTTGTTATAAACATAATCCGATATTGAAAATAGTTTAAAAGTGTGCTTCTGAATGGTGCCAACAAAATATATTCATATTTGCGGGCGCGATTACTAGTAACCGAAACCTGTGTGCGTGTAGTTCGATTTAAATGTGTGCAGTTTAAATTTAATTAATTACAATTGAAATAATCCAATTGTGTTGTGTACGTTAATTGCCACTTTTTACTAAACTGAATACTTAAGAGCCGGATCAAAATTAAAATGGACATTTATTTACTTTCTATTTCAAATCCGATATGTTGCTTCCATTTAAACTACACATGCAGTCTCTTACTACACCTCTTAACTGAAAATGCACTTTCAATAATAATGTAAACAGATTATTAAATAGGTAAGCTGTCTGAAAATATCAAAACCAAATATACCGAAAATACAAACGCAGATGCTTTGACTTATTAAACAAGTATTAGATTTTTTAAATACAGTTAGGCCATAGTTTCTTGATTTTTAGTATCTTGGATCCGACGACACGATTTTTGTTAAAAATACAAAAAAGGAATAAAACCAATATTTTAAAATTAATAAACCTAGATTTATTGATGAAAGTAATTTATTTCCACTGTGGCTTATGGCCATGTTTATTGAAAAATAACACAAAATTTTTATTTTAAACCTGTATTTTTGTTTTATTTTTTGTTTTATTTTCCTCTCAAACTGTCCAATTATACCCCCCCAAAAAACAACAAAAACAACAACAAACACAATTTTAAACTTTAAATTATAAATATCTGGAGATATAGTTTCAATAAAAATTCTTATGTGAGTTAATAAACCCGATCATACGTAATATATTAAGTCTAAAATAATGCAATGAACAAAAATCCTTTGTCAAATCCGATTAAAGTTATTAGAATGCAATTATACATTTACTATTTAATGTTGCGTAATTCAAATAATTGTTTGACATAACTTAGACATCATTCAGATATATTCGTTGCTGTCATATCAAAGAATGAAATTATTTTACACATTTCGACTGTCACATAGTTTTATTAAATATTTTCTAAAACAAACCATAACTTGTATTTATGACAATAATTACACACTTTTCTTATCTCACATCCAGTATGTCTCTCATTCAATAAACGCATCCTGTGTACATCCGTCATGGTACGATACCACAATCAGACCAGTAGGCACCCCGGGTGTATAATTTTAGTCCAAACGATTCGTAATGCTCACCTAGCCGATCTAAAATGTATAAGGGAAACTAGACATACGTACCTATTTGTATACAGCTTGAAGGTTCCGGTGACCAAATTCCTTTCTGTGCGCAAATGATCGTTTGGTTTGTGTTTGGCTTTCCGGGAGATGAGGTGTTTAGCCAGTATCCAGTAGCACAATCCAGGTTTAGGTAAGTACCAACTTGTAATGTTGTCTGCGTTGTTGAAATGTGGTGAATCGACCAATAAGCATTAGGGCTAACTGGAACTGAGCAGTCTAAAGAACACAAATACATAGTTTAGTTATGTTCTTATTCAATGTAATATGTAACATATTTATTATCATATTGAATTTAAAATTCAGCAGAGTCTGAGTTAGCTGAATACCACTTCCAACGTGGATACATTATTTTTCATTATACATCATGAGAAATAAACTAATTCATTTTGCAATAATGTGTTCCCTTACGCGAATTAAACGTGATTTATTGCAGCAATGCATTTTTTCAAAAGCGTGTAAGAAGAGAAACAGCCGCCGCCGCTTACAACAATATTAATGTATGTTGTTGAAAATATTTCACATTATCCAGATGCAGGGACAGGACTAGACGTGACATCGGGATATTTTAATTGTGGGCGAAAAACCGTCATAAAATGTTAATTCTGTTACGTTATCGGCAGCAACTTTTACATGATTAATAAAGTCAGTATAAAATACACTATATGGAATGCCCGATTTTTGACATAACTATATCACAGATAAAAAAAATAAACGAAATAAAACATAGTAAACTACCTGAAATGTGATAATTGTGGTAAATTTATTACTCTCGTGTACATTCGTTGTTTTCTTTGTATA
Source organism: Congeria kusceri (assembly GCA_027627225.1). Taxonomy (NCBI): domain Eukaryota; kingdom Metazoa; phylum Mollusca; class Bivalvia; order Myida; family Dreissenidae; genus Congeria; species Congeria kusceri. Next base: position 568,477 of record CM051024.1, read on the forward strand.
ATTTGTAACGTGTCCAGTTAAATTCCCAACGTTTAACGCAACATTCCATAATATTATTTTATGGCTGGACAGCCGCGAGTTATATCCAATATATCCTCCGATTTCTTGTGAAAAGCAATTAAAAATTTTGCAGGGAAAATGTTCTAATAGACATTCAATTACTAAGTGTAAAAACTATTTAATCGTTTTATTTATTAAATCCAGACTACCCTTATTGAAATTTTTTTTTTCTATTTACTGGCAAGTGTAAATTATACAGATAACTTTACAATGTTCCAAATTTAATTAATATTCGAAATTGGTACAATGTTTAACATTTTTAATAAAACATGTAGTATAATATTTCGTGGTGTCCATGAATCAAAAGTGTCAACATCACCGCCCTCTCCATTAAGACAAACCATTGTTCAACTGTTTTCTTTTATATGAAATACCTGCTTTGTCAAAACAGTATAATTTAAGTTGCTAGTTATATTATAATCGTCAGTAAGGAGGCGTTATAATGGTATGAATGCATGTTACATATTCCACGATTCTTTCGTTTTTGTCATGTACTTGGCCATGAAACTCACCGAACTGGCCACATGTATTGTGCAGTTTTGAAATGTCCGTAACCTATTCTGTGATTTTTAGATTGCAATTATTTACTGAAATCGTGTATACCTTTACTGGAGCAGTTTAAATCGTCGGACCACGTTCCATCAGCCGTGCACGTGACAGTCTGACTGGTGACGTTGTTGGATGACGAAGTGCCATTGTCAACCCGATAGCCATCATCGCACTGCAATGTCAACGTACTGCCATACTGTCCGGTTAAGGTTGTATTATGGACACGCCAGTGACTCTGGTTTCGAGGATGATCACCACACACTGAAAACAGGGTTTACATTTATTTGCGAATTCCTTCGTTAAATGAAAGAAGTATCAATACGTCTTTGAAGAACTCTTACTGACTTGCTTTTATTTGAAAAGTAGAAAGTCACAAGTGCATGACGATTCTGACAAAAAGCCCGAATACATGTGCAAATGTTCATCATATACTTTTATCCGATACATCTAATAAATAAAACACTTATTATAGAAAACAATGATGAACACATAGCTGACATTATAGCAGATACGAATTTCAAGGCTTGATATTGACTGATGAATCAACGATGTTTGACGCAGTTATCAATCGCAAAAGACATATTACAGAGCTCTTTTATAATTGAAAAGAAGTATCCTCATTGACCGATTTGCAGTTGCGCATATCACAACACGTGAACTTATATGCGCATCATTTTACTTTAACAATATGCTGACTTTAATGTTCTTAATAAAACAAATGAGCATTGTCTTTGTGTTGAACCTTTCAATTTATTGCAATAGATAGTAAAATAAAACGGCCACTATGAGTACTTGTAGATTCTAGGAGTTCAAATTACATTATCAATAAGCAACAATTTGAACAAATGAAACATCGACCGTTTTGTCACCGACAAAAAAGCAATGTTTTGCTTATTACAAAAAGCATTCAAATCAATTTATTGGTAAGTTTGATGCTGTTATCGAGTCACAAAAAGGAATGACATCAGCAACAATACACGTGGCGAAGGAAGGGGAAAGTATATTATCTTAGGAATCAGCCGTACAGCTGAAATTTATCAAAGAATGTTTTTACTGTCGCACTTTATGCGACAGAAAAACAATAACTTGCGCGAAAAGTACTGCGAACTGTTTAACAGCTTGGGGGAAATTGGATGATAGTAAAATAAGCATTCACATCGATGTAAATATTATTCCACTGGCAGAATGTCAAAGACGTGTACCATTTTCATATTTGCCTGAACTTAACAGTCTATCCAAATAGATATCATTAAAAAGGTTTATGTGTCAACCTCAAGGCATCACCTATCGTATGTGCTTCAAAGTCTAATGGACAGATTCGGTTATGCGTTGACATGCGTGAACCAAGCAAAACAGTCAAACGAGAACCATATATCGCCGACAATCGATGACAAACAGGATTTCAGTGTAAGATCGTCTTTTATTTAATGAATGGTCATATAAACCATATTTTCGCGAATGGCGGAGCCACGAGTGAACATATCAGTTTTATATTACCACAAATGAAATAAAACACGATCTTAAATTAAAATCAACCAATTTTCTTTTTATTTCATGCTTTTGGACGATAAATATACAATTGCGCGAGATATGCAGAAGCATCACTAGTTTGTGTATTGTGACGTCATAAATACGACGTCTTTATAATTCCAAAATTGTCGCTCACTGTTATGGTGGGAAAATAGTGCCATATTTTATGCTTCGTTGTCGCTTAATTATATTTGATTGAGGTTTATTATGTGTTAAATGTTGTTTAAAATTGCCGATGTCTACACTGACCATTAAGGTCGTTACATACTTTCAAAAAATAAAAATAAAAACCACACAAAATGTATTTCCATATAACCCAGAGTGAAATGATCAAATATTATCATTTCACATGACCCAGAGTGAAATTATCGGGTTATCATTACTGGTATTATTCACTCATTCACCGCATAGCAAGAAATAAATAATATTGCACTTGACCAGTACAAAATGCTTTTCAAACTGGATTTCGAATAAAACATTTCATCAGATTGAGTTGGACGAAGAGTTTAGAATGATTACGCCATTTTCAACATAGGGTTGAGACGATACCATAATAATATAATTGAGAATCGTTCACTAAATCGTGAAAAGTGTGCTTTCAATCAAAAGCAGATTATATTCTATAGTTACATGTTCTCGATGTCGGTATATCCGCCGACCCTGAAATGATGGAAGCTATTCAAAATGCTCCGAAGACAACAAATGTATCTGAAATCCGGTCATTTATTGGCATGACAAACTACGTGCCAAGGTTTATTCAAGACTATTCTACAGTACCTGCGCCGCTGTGGGAGTTAACTAAGAAAGACGACAAATGGGAATATACATCTCAATAAAACGATGCATTTGCCAAGTAAAACGAAGCCTTGACAAGTGACACTGTAATATGATATTTAGACACAAAAGAACAGTCAGTGCTCACCGTGGACACAACACAAGTTTCTTTATAAAGTGAACAAAACAATGTCAAAGCGTATGCTAGTCGACCGCTTACAAATGCAGAGCAACGTTACCGTCAAACAGCGTGCGAAGCGCTTGGAATTGATTTCAGAATAAAGCATTTCCGAATATATCTGCTTGGAAAACAATGTACACTCAGTTAATTGCGGAAAACGCTGTTCTAACGTCCATGCGATTGTATGAAATTGCTGTTGCGAACAGCAATTATGAACTTTATACCATAATGTCAGGATATACGTATGAGGAAACTCGAAATCAATACAGAATAAAGAGCATTATGAGAAGCGGAATAAAACTGACACATATAATCTCCAAATAGGTGACTATGTTCTTCTGAAACAGAAGGTATACAATAAGTTTGCTACTCCATTATATCCTGTACCAGGGAAGGTACTACACACGACTTGGTCTACACTAACTGTTTAACACAACGTTCGATGTGTCACTAGAAATGTCTCACATTTCAATATTAGAATAATGAAACTCAGGAGACATAACCGAGAGAGAACCTTTATTATCATCCGACATTTATTTCATTCAAGTGATCAATTCCATATAAAATACAGTGACAATACGCACAACACAACACAACACAAAACAAGGATTAAAACTGGGTAACCGCCTTGGAACCGTTGTCAACGACACAATTGTCAAATATGCCTGAAAGAAAGGCAACTGCAATACCAGCATCTGAACAGATTGGACATGCTAAACCACAGATACAAATCAAGATAATAATAACAGTAACTACTATTTATGTAAATTATATTTTTCAATAAATTTAAACACGTAATAATTCTTGTAACGTATATAAATAAAGTCAAACTCCAGACACACTTTTAAATAAACCTCGGGTCACCACCTTGTATCACTATTTATTATTATATCCCAAAGTTAGAAAAATATATTGAAGATTTCACAGGCTTGTAGTATGTAATCATTACGACATAACAGTATGATCATATGTCAGCCATACAGAACGCAATTCAAAATAATAATACAAATATATAACGCGGAAGGCTACCGCTACTTGTAAATTAATATAACGTATTTGTACGGACCTTGTCTAAACACAACTTGGCAAAAGAATATAATTTTAGTTCAAACTATCCTTTATTGCCACCTAACCGATAAAATAATATAGGATAATAACTTGACAGACATACGTATTTGTATACAGTTTGAAGGTTCTGGTGACCAAATTCCTTTCTCTACGCACATGATCGTCTGGTTTGTGATCGGGTTTGCAGGAGATGAGATGTTTCGCCAGTGTCCATTAATACAATCCAAGTTCAGATAGGTACCAACTGTTAACGTTGCGTGCTGAGTTATGGATGTATTGCGAACCGACCAATTAGCATTTTGGTTTGTTGGAATTGTACAGTCTGTAGAAAACAAATACGTAGGTTAATGATGTCATATCATCATATTGAATTTAGTCTGATCAGTAGCGTCGTTACATACCTTGCGTTGCATAACTCGTTTTACCTGTCCCGCATTTCTTTCAAAATTCAGTATTAATTTGGCAAATGTAGTAAGAACCTTATTTAAGAATATGCATAATGTATAAATCGCATTTCATATTATCATATATATGCATAGAACTTTGCATATGATAAAACATTAAATACAACAATGGTTTAGATTGCAAATGTTTTGAAATAGACAATTCTACTGACCCACTATTTAAAATGTGTATTGCCGTATCATTCGTTATAAAATACGGACGTGCAATGTATAATATCAATATGGAGAACGCAGATTCTTGCCTATACTGGAGCAGTTTAAAGCGTGGGACCACGTTCCATCAGCCGTGCACGTGACAGTTTGATTGAAGACGTCATTGGAGGGCGTGGCGTTGTCAACGCGATAGCCTTCATCGCAGTTCAATGTCAACGTTCTTGCATATATGCCGTCACGCGCCTCGTTAGTTATAGTCCAGTGACTCTGATATGTAGGAAGCTCGTTACAAACTAAAAATAAATGTACGAAAATACGAGAAAATTATATCGATTGTTATCGTAATACATTTATGTTGTTATAAACATAATCCGATATTGAAAATAGTTTAAAAGTTTGCTTCTCAATGGTGCCAACAAAATATATTTATATTTGCGGGCGCGATTACTAGTAACCGAAACCTGTGTGCGTGTAGTTCGATTTAAATGTGTGCTGTTTAAATTTAATTAATTATAATTGAAATAATCCAATTGTGTTGTGTACGTTAATTGCCACTTTTTACTAAACTGAATACTTAAGAGCCGGATCAAAATTAAAATGGACATTTACATACTTTCTAATTCAAATCCGATATGTTGCTTCCATTTAAACTACACATGCAGTCTCTAACTACACCTCTTAACTGAAAATGCACTTTCAATAATAATGAAAACATATTATAAAATAGGTAAGCTGTCAAAAAATATCAAAAACAAATATACCGAAAGTACAAACGCAGATGCATTGACTTATTAAACAATTATTAGATTTGTTAAATACAGTTAGGCCATAGTTTCTTGATTTTTAGTTTCTTGGATCCGACGACACGATTATTGTTAAAAATACAAAAAAGGAATAAAACGAATATTTTAAAATTAATAAACCTAGATTTATTGATGAAAGTAATTTATTTCCACTGTGGCTTATGGCCATGTTTATTGAAAAAATAAAAACACAATATTTTTATATTAAACCTGTATTTTTGTTTTGTTGTTTGTTTTATTTTCCCCTCAAACTGTCCAATTACCCCCCCCCCAAAAAAAAACAACAAAGAAACAACAACAAACACAATTTTAAACTTTTAATTATAAATATTTGGCGATATAGTTTCAATAAAAATTCTCACGTGAGGGAATTAAACCGATCATACTTAATATTTTAAGACTAAAATTATGTAATGAACAAAAATCCTTTGTCAAATCCGATTAAAGTTATTACAATGCAATTATACATTTACGATTTAATTAGTTTTATTAAATATTTTCTTAAACAACTATAACTTGTATTTATAACAATAATTACACACTTTTCTTATCTCACATCCAGTATGTCTCTCATTCAATAAACGCATCCTGTGTACATCCGTCATGGTAAGATACCACGATAAGACCAGTAGGCACCACGGGTGTATACTTTTAGTCCAAATAATTCGTAATGCTCACCTAGCCGATCTAAAATGTATAAGGGAAACTAGACATACGTACCTATTTGTATACAGCTTGAAGGTTCCGGTGACCAAATTCCTTTCTCTGCGCACATGATAGTTTGGTTTGTGTTTGGCCTTCCGGGAGATGAGGTGTTTAGCCAGTACCCAGTAGCACAAACCAGGTTTAGGTAAGTACCAACTTGTAATGTTGTCTGCGTTGTTGAAATATGGTGAATCGACCAATAAGCATTAGGGTTAACTGGAACTGAGCAGTCTAAAGAACACAAATACACAGTTTAGTTATGTTCTTATTCAATGTAATATGTAACATAATTATCATCATATTGAATTTTAAATTTAGCAGCGTCTGAATTAGATGAATACCACTTCCAACGTGGATACATTATTTTTCATTATACATCATGAGAAATAAACTAATTCATTTTGCAATAATGTGTTCCCTTACGCGAATTAAATGTGATTTATTGCAGCAATGCATTTTTTCAAAAGCGTGTAAGAAGAGAAACAGCCGCCGCCGCATGCAACAATATTAATGTATGTTGTTGAAAATATGTCACATTATCCAGATGCAGGGACAGTACTAGACGTGACATCGAGATATTTTAATTTTGGGCGAAAAACCGTCATAAAAAGTTAATTTTGTTACGTTATCGGCAGCAACTGTTAGGTGATTAATAAAGTCAGAATAAAATACACTATATGGAATGCCCGATTTTTGACATAAGTATATCACAGATAAAACAAATAAACGACATAAAACATAGTAAACTACCTGAAATGTTATAATTGTGGTAAATTTATTACTCTCGTGTACATTCGTTATTTTCTTTGTTTAATTTTTAACGTGTCCAGTTAAATTCTCAACGTTTAACGCAACATTCCATAATATTATTTTATGGCTGGACAGCCGCGAGTTATATCCAATATATCCTCCGATATCTCGTGAAAAGCCATTAAAAATTTTGCAGGAAAAATGTTCTATCAGACATTCAATTACTAAGTGTAAAATCTATTTAATCGTTTTATTTATTAAATCCAGACTACCCTTATTGAAAAATGGTGCTTTTTTCTATTTACCGGCACGTGCAAATTATACAGATAACTTTACAATGTTCCAAATTTAATAAATATTCGAAATTTCTACAATGTTTAACATTTTTAATAAAATATGCAGTATAATATTTCGTGGTGTCCATGAATAAAAAGTGTCGACATCACCGTCCTCTCCATTAAGACAAACCATTGTTCAACTGTTTTCTTTTATATGAAATAAGTGCTTTGTCAAAACAGTATAATTTAAGTTGCTAGTTATATTATAATCGTCAGTAAGGAGGCGTTATAATGGTATGAATGCATATTACATATTCCATGGTTCTTTCGTTTTTGTCCTGTACTTGGCCATGAAACTCACCGAACTGGCCACATGTGATGTGCAGTTTTTAAATGTCCGTAACCTATTCTGTGATTGTTAGATTGCAATTATTTACTGAAAACGTGTATACCTTTACTGGAGCAGTTTAAATCATCGGACCACGTTCCATCAGCCGTGCACGTGACAGTCTGACTGGTGACGTTGTTGGATGACGAAGTGCCATTGTCAACCCGATAGCCATCATCGCACTGCAATGTCAACGTACTGCCATACTGTCCAGTTAAGATTGTACTATTGACCCGCCAGTGACTCTGGTTTCGAGGATGATCACCACACACTGAAAACAGTGTTTACATTTATTTGCGAATTCCTTCGTTAAATGAAGGAAGTATCAATAACTCTTTGAAGAACTCTTACTGACTTGCTTTTATTTGAAAGGTTGAAAGTCACAAGTGCATTACGATTCTGACAAAAAGCCCGAATACATGTGCAAATGTTCATCATATACTTTTATCCGATACATCTATTAAATAAAACACTTATTATAGAAAACAATGATGAACACATAGCTGACATTATAGCGAATTTCAAGGCTTGGTATTGACTGATGAATCAACGATGTTTGACGCAGTTATCAATCGCAAAAGACATATTACAGAGCTCTTTTATAATTGAAAAGAAGTATCCTCATTGACCGATTTGCAGTTGCGCATATCACAACACGTGAACTTATATGCGCATCGTTTTACTTTTAACAATATGCTGACGTTAATGTTCTTAATAAAACAAATGAGCATTGTCTTTGTGTTGAACCTTTCAATCTATTGCAATAGATAGTAAAATAAAACGGCGACTATGAGTACTTGCAGATTCTAGGAGTTCAAATTACATTATCAAAAAGCAACAATTTGAACAAATGAAACATCGACCTTTTTGACACCGACAAAAAAGCAATGTTTTGCTTATTACTAAAAGCATTCAAATCAATTTATTGGTAAGTTTGATGCTGTTATCGAGTCACAAAACGGAATGACATCAGCAACAATACACGTGGCGAAGGAACGGGAAAGTATATTATCTTAGGAATCAGCCGTACAGCTGACATTTATCAAGGAATGGTTTTACTGTCGCACTTTATGCGACAGAAAAACAATAACTTGCGCGAAAAGTACTGCGTACTGTTTAACAGCTTTGAGGAAATTGGATGATAGTAAAATAAACATTCACATCGATGTAAATGTTATTCCACTGGCAGAATGTCATAGACGAGTACCATTTTCATATTTGCCCGAACTTAACAGTCTATCCAAATAGATATCGTTAAAAAGGTTTATGTGTCAACCCCAAGGCATCACCTATCGTATGTGCTTCAAAGTCTAATGGACAGATTCAGTTATGCGTTGACACGCGTGAACCAAGCAAAACAGTCAAACGAGAACGCCATATATCGCCGACAATCGATGGCATGCAGGATATTTGTTGATTTCAAACCATATTTTCGCGAATGGCGGAGCCACGAGTGAACATATCAGTTTTATATTACCACAAATGAAATAAAATACGATCTTAAATTAAAATCAACCAATGTTCTTTTTGTTTCATGCTTTTGGACGATAAATAAACAATTGCGCGAGATATGCAGAAGCGTCACTAGTTTGTGTATTCTGACGTCATAAATACGACGTCTTTATAATTCAAAAATTGTCGCCCACTGTTATGGTGTGAAAATAGTGCCATATTTTATGCTTCGTTGTAGCTTAATTATATTTGATTGAGGTTTATTATGTGTTAAATGTTGTTTAAAATTGCCGATGTCAACACTGACCATTAAGGTCTTCACATACTTTCAAAAAAATAAAAATAAAAACCACACAAAAAGTATTTCCATATAAACCAGAGTGAAATGATCAAATGTTATCATTCCACTTGACCCATAGTGAAATTATCGGGTTATCATTACTGGTATTATTCACTCATTCACCGCATAGCAAGAAATAAATAATATTGCACTTGACCAATATAAAATGCTTTTCAAACTGGATTTCGAATAAAACATTTCATCAGATTGAGTTGGACGAACAGTTTAGAATGATTACGCCATTTTCAACTCACATAGGGTTGAGACGATAATATAATATATATAATTGAGAATCGTACACTCAATCGTGAAAAGTGTGCTTTCGATCAAAAGCAGATTATATTCTATAGTTACATGTTCTCCACGTCGGTATATCCGCCGACCCTGAAATGATGAAAGCTATTCAAAATGCTCCGAAGCCAACAAATGTATCTGAAATCCGGTCATTTATTGGCATGAAAAACTACGTGCCAAGGTTTTTTAAAAACTATTCTACAGTACCTGCTCCGCTGTGGGAGTTAAGTAAGAAAGACGACAAATGGGAATATACATCTGTATAAAACGATGCATTTGCCAAGTTAAAGGAACCCTTGACAAGTGACACTGTAATATGATATTTAGAAACAAAAGAACAGTCAGTGCTCACAGTGGACACAACACAAGTTGCTTTATTAAGTGAAGAAAACAATGTCATAGCGTATGCTAGTCGACCGCTTACAAATGCAGAGCAACGTTACCGTCAAACAGCGTGCGAAGCTCTTAGAATTGACTTCAGAATAAAGCATTTCCGAATATATCTGCTTTGAAAACAATGTACACTCAGTTCATTGCGGAAAACGCTGTTCTAACGTCCATGCGATTGTATGAAATTGCTGTTGCGAACAGCAATTATGAACTCCTACGATGAGCTATACAAGCACTGAAAACAAACAAGTGGTACAAATAGAGTTGTCAGAAAAACAACAAGTATAACTGTTTCGCACGCCATAGAGATGAATTGACAGTTACACAAGTTTGCAATCATAACTTGTTACGAGGCACCAGACAAGTCGTACCCGAGTCTTAACAGCAACGCATGGTAGATTTAGCATACGAAGGACACCAGGGCATTGTCAAATGTAAGCAACTACTTCAACTTCGATAGAAAGTATAGTTTCCTGGAATTGATGATTTGGTACAGAAAGCAAATGAAGTGTGCATTCCATGCTTAGCAGTCAACCCATGTAACACGAAAGATCCACTGAAGCCAGAAACACGTCCGCAAGCAATATGGAATTATATGAGCATACGTACCTATGGCGTCCATTATGGAAATAATTGATGATTACAGCATGTTTTCCGTAGTAGCGATCATGAAATCAATCACTTCAATGAGTGTAATTCCACTCTTTAATAACATATTCTGTATTTTTGGCAATCCGGATGCGTGTCGAAATGACAACGGACCTCCATTGAACGAGAATGAGTTTGCAAAGTTTGCATTACACATGGGGTTTAAGCATACATGTATAACGCAGCTACACCCATAGAGCAACGTAATCTGGGAAAGAGATTCATGAAGGTTGTCTGAAAGACAGTGAAACAGCGCACATTTTTAACCGCAACATGAAGCAATAATTAAATATCATTATTACGGAATAATCGTGCAACCCCTCATGCAGTTAGGGGAGTTTCACCTCCTGAGCTGATGTTTGGTCGGAAACTGCAAAACATATTACCCGATTTTATACCATAATGTCAGGATATACGTATAAGGGAACACGAAATAAGTACAGAATAAAGAGTATTATGACAAGCGGAATAAAACTGACACATCTAATCTCCAAGTAGGTGACTATGTTCTTCTGAAATAGAAGTTATACAATAAGTTAACTACTCCATTCAATCCTGCACCAGGGAAGGTACTACACAAGACATGGTCTACAGTAACTGTTGAACACAACGTTCGAGGTGACACTAGAAATTTCGCACATTTCAATGTTAGAATAATGAAACTCAGGAGACATAACCGAGAGAGAAAACCTTATTATCATCCGTCATTTATTTGAGGCAAGTGATCAATTCCATATAAAATACAGGACAATACGATTGTCAAATATGCCAGAAAGAAAGGCAACTGCAATACCAGCATCTGAACAGAATGGACATGCTAAACCACAGATAAATCAAGATAATAATAAAATTAACTACTATTTCTGTAAATTATATTTTTCAATAAATTTAAACACGTAATGATTATTGTAACGTATATAAATAGAGTCAAACTACAGCCGCTTTAGCAGGAGAAAACACTTATTAGCTGCACAATGACCATTATTTCCGGAAAATGACCAATTGTAAATAAAAACACAGATCATTACAAAAGCACATACAGACTCCAGACACACTTGTAAATAAAACTCGGGTCACCGCCTTGTATCACTATTTATTATTATATCCCAAAGTTTGAAAAATATATTGAAGATTTCACAGGCTTGGAGTATGTAATCATTATGGCATAACAGTATGATCATATGTCAGCCACACAGAATGCAATTCAAAATAATAATACAAAAATATAACGCGGAAGGCTACCGCTACTTGTAAATTAATATAAGGTATTTGTACGGTCCTTGTCTAAACACAACTTGGCAAAAGAATATAAATTTAGTTCAAACTATCCTTAATTGCCGCCTAACCGATAAAAAAATATAGAATAATAACTAGACAGACGTACGTATTTGTATACAGTTTGAAGGTTCTGGTGACCAAATTCCTTTCTCTGCGCACATGATCGTCTGGTTTGTGATCGGGTTTCCAGGAGATGAGATGTTTCGCCAGTGTCCATTAATACAATCCAAGTTCAGATAGGTACCAACTGTTAATGTTGCGTGCTGAGTTATGGATGTATTGCGAACCGACCAATTAGCATTTTGGTTTGTTGGAATTGTACAGTCTGTAGAAAACAAATACGCAGGTTAATGATGTCATATCATCATATTGAATTTAGTCTGATCAGTAGCGTCTTTACATACCTTGCGTTGCATAACTCGTTTTACCTGTCCCGCATTTCTTTCAAAATTCAGTATTAATTTGGCAAATGTAGTCAGAACCTTATTTAAGAATATGCATAATGTATAAATCGCATTTCATATTATCATATATATGCATACAACTTTACATATGATAAAACATTAAATACAACAATGGTTTAGATTGCACATGTTTTGAAATAGACTATCAACTCGGACATGTCCATTTGTTCATGCGTATTTATGGATTGCCCAAAGTAATAAGCTATACGACAACATACAGCTTCACTTATCTGAACACAGCTATGTATTTCTGACAATTGTCACCTTAATCCGCACTTAATTGTTTGGTTTTTGTCGTGCATGGTATGTCGGCAACCTGTAACCATCGTCAACCTTTAGCGTCAGGTTTGTTTGTTTGTTTTGGATCTCTGCAGACTGTGTAAAATAATTGGAGTTTAAGAATAAAAGGTGTGTACAACAGAATGTAGGTTCTGTCCAGAACCAAGTAAACAATCCCGTTATCCGAAATCAGCCGCTAAATCGTCGTTGTCTTCCCTGATCGGCGATATATAGGGGTTGCTTTTGGCAGCGTCAGCGGTCCAGTAGTCCATTAGATAATTTTATAGCGCTTTTAGTGTTGTTGTTTTTCTAACTCCGCCCGATTTGGACTAAATACACATGTACATCATTCGTTGCCGTTGATGTCGCTCGATATCGAAAAATCGGCTCAGCGGAGACGCGTAACGGCCCATATGCAACCTGCGTTAATACGTTACTATTTTAGTAACAAAATATACTATTAAATAATATTTAATTTTGATTGCATACGTACACGTTGCTTTGTATATTGTGATATAAAAAATATAGTTTTAGAAATAATTGAATATAAGTTAGTTAGATATACATAGCAAAACTGTCAAATGACTCTGGTGAACATCAAACCATTGAGTATTTTAAATTGAGATTATATGAGGTAAATCTTCATTAACATTTAAATGCTTAATTAATAATTATGGGCCAGAAGTAATGCCTAACTTGTTTCTTATTAATTGACTAAGATTCAGTATGTGTCACTTGATTTATTATTTATATCTGATACACTGAAGCTGAAACATAAAATTTACAGTGAACATGTGTTTCCCTCAATTAAGTGTGGTCTACTGGTAGCAAATACATGGTAGCAAATACATGGCAGAGACTGTTGCAGACCACAAAAATGCAGTTGTCAAGCCAACCCTGACACAAAAAGTTGTTCCAAATCACAGGTACTTATAACTTTAAGATTTCACTATATACTCAATATATTTTATAAATGGTATATAGTGAAATCTGAAAATGTCAAGTACCTGTATTCTTGTAACTACTTTTATATAAGTACCTGTATTCCAAATAATAATGCGGATTCGGCGACAACCGGTAATTGACATATTACTTAAACATTATTTGACATGTAAAACACAGATATGCATAGTATTATAATAAACGAATTGGTGTTTTATTGCAAGACATGTGTGTGTGTTTCCAGTATGTAATTAGAATGTGACCGAGTGTACGACATCATATAGTTCTGAAGCTAAATTACCCACAAAACGGATATATATATGGTTCTTTAACATGGATTACTATTTATTGTTACCTGGAATTGTTGTTGCTGGTTTCGGTGTAGTTGTTGTTGGTGCTGCGACTGTTGACGCCTTCGTTGATGGTGAGTTGTCATCTAAAGGCACAACATGAACACACTGACCATAACTTATATAAAACAAAATATGAGTTCATACCTGAGATAAGCAAACGTTTGACCGTGTAACGTGCGTTTCTTGTTGCGTTGTTGTGGTTGTTTTTCTTTGTCAGAGAGAAAGTAAATAAACAATGGTACTTTCAAATATCTGAACATAATTCACCTTTGTGCACCCTCGCAAATTGATTAGAAAAACATGCATACAGTATAATTTAAATACAGATATTAACACGTTAATGCTATACAATGAACAACCAACGAGCGAACTATAAGTTTATATCCATCATATTTATGGAGCGGCTGACTCTCAGCAAAAGGAGAACAAAAGATAGCTTTCTCAGTGTTCGCTGTGGAATCATTTCCAAAAATGGGCTACCAGCACAAGCTCATTGGACGCAATGCCGACTGGAAGATGTCACCTTTCTGCTCAGCCATTATAGCCAACCAATGTGTATAGCACTACCATACAATATATGGTATAAATATATAATATATTTATTGCGATTTAAGGTAGCCTGTTGTCAGCCGCGATTAGCCAGTGACAAAATCCGCCTGCACTGTCCGTGTTACACCAGCAAAAAAAAAAAACAGTGTTTAAACGTTTAATTTACATCCTATCCAAATGTCTTATTACAATGATTATTTTATCTTAATTGAGCTACGTTTTTATTTCTAACTTATCGCATTAAATGGGCAAGTCGACGATATTTAAGCTTAACAAATTTATTTCAAAACAACAAATTTATGAAAAACACCTAGTCAACGTAGATTATTTTGTATTAAATATAGTTGACCCCGTGGAGAAATTTAATTGTAGTAGTTAAATCGATACGAATGGAATTTGCATATTCTGTTTGGTTGTGCACACGCACGAAATGTATGAAACATTATAGCATGGAAAAATCGTTAGAAGTGCGGGACAGTGTATTTGTGAGATCGAATCCTTCAAGAAAATTGTATGAAACTATTTTTTGTATGTAGATTTCTGAGAAATACCGTCAATATGTCACTTTAATTAAACAATAGAAGATAGTATTTCCTGATTTCAATGCTGATACTTGGACATTTAACGCTACTTCCCAACACTGGAATCAGTATTGTAACTAGCTTTGTGATAACAATTAAATGCAAAATTAACTGCTACATTGTCATATACATTTAAAAAACAAAACATTGTAGCAATGCGACTTCCGGAAATATAGTCAACAAGAATATCGGCAGAACCGATGGATGCTCCCCGAGATGCCGCTTTGACCTCTAATTATGGCCTTGACCTTAAACCCAAGAACCTGATTCATACGGAGACACGTTGTCATGTTGAGGCTAAAATTCATGTAAAGTCTTAAAATCCATTCAACAAGTCCGGCGAGGCAAAATACCAACCCTGAGAAGCAAAGCGTTGACAATCAAAACAAAAGTCAATGTATAATCAAATTGCAATTACTCCCTGAACAATCATCAGAGCGGAACGACCTGACAATATGAGCATGTCTTCTTGATAGGGATGCTTCATATAAGGTTTCATCGAATGTGTATGTTTGTTCCTGAGATCTCGCGCGGAAAGGAATACATTTCATTAAAATGTCTTATTTTAATATAAATAGGACAAGAACTCCCTGACAAATCATCAGAGAGAAACGACGTGACAATATGCGCATGTACTTTTGGTAAGGATGCTGCATTTACAGTTTAATTGAATTCAGGTTATTAATTCTCTGACATCTAACGCGGAAATGAAAATTTCCTTAGTCAATGTCCTATTTCTAATCAAAGGACAATAACTCCTTGAAAAGTCATCGGACCGGAACGACCTGACAATATGCGCATGTCGACCCTATTGGGATGCTGCATATAAATTTTCATCAATTTTGGGCAATTAGTTCATATGATCTCGAGCGTAACGAAGTACCGGACAGACAAAAGGACGCACGGAAAGACTGAAGAACGGACGGAAAGACGGACGGACATGGAGTATGATGAATACAATTATCGGGGAAATTCGTTTAACACCGGGACAAACTGAATTGCAGTGGAATTAGCGTTCGGACGGACGGACAATGCGTCGACTATATATGCTACCGCCTTCGGGGATCATAAAAATAGCAGGAGCGCCCATTATATCCCGGTATCGGTCACCTATATAGTTTATGAAGAAGACTTTCATTTGTTTTTCAGCCCTTTTGACATTTCCAACAAAACCGCCTTCAGCAAAATTAGTGTAAAAAAAGAAACGGTTGCTCTATTTTGATCATGTACACTATTGTGATATAGGGACGATGGATTTTGTCGCAGAACAAGTATTCGTATGTTTTGTATAGACAAAGTTCACATATTACTTTTTTCATATGCGTTAATTACACATATTTGAGTAAAACGAAAACAAAACTAAACAGCATAACATGGTTATAAGCATTTTTACATTATGCTAGACAAGAAACCTTTAACTCAGGTATTAGACTTGTGTTAAACTAAATTGGACAATACAACCTAAATTTCAGGTTTTGTTAGGGTTACAACTTGTACAATTAGCAAACGGCAACAATTACCTGGCGCGTTTGTTACTGTGATTGTTTCTGTTGATGGTGGCGCTGTTGTTGTTTGTGCCATTGTTGTCGCCTTAGTTGTAGACGTCGTAAATGCGTTTTTAGTAGAACCCGTTGTACTTGTAACTGGAAATAAATGCATTTCGCTAGCTGCAAAAGGAAAATGCTAGATATTTGTCCGTGTCTTGTATTGGTAGACGTTAATGAATCGTGTCTCTGTTTTTATCTAAATCTTAGTATTGTTTATATACCGTCTTTGACAACTCTAAAAGTTTATTGTAACAACTAGTCTTCAGAACACACTGATTTTAAAATACCAACATAAACTGGACTTTCAATTTCAGCTCACTATGAAAAGCATGGATAAATACGCATATACGTTCACACTGACTATCTCTCACACTCTAATTGGAAAATTACTAAAAATCAATATCAAAGGATTACAACTACGGTAATACACTTGAATACCCCGCTACATATATTTGATCCAGTACGTCGTTGCATAGCATCGCAATCACTGTAAGCTAATTACAAATATCCTAGCCCATAAGTATACACAGAGCCAGTACTGTTGTAAATATGTGTCGACCGTTAAAGACGTTACATGCCCTGTTTGTAAGTGTCAGTCTTTTATATTTGGGCACTACATGTTACTTAGTCAATAATAGTCATTATTGTTTTGTACATGTGTATTCATTTGTATTGCTATGTTGAGGTTGTTTTCAGTTGTCAAATATATGTCTGTCGCTGTAGACAACAATGTAGCACATGACACTCTTTTATTATGTCTCTTGTTTCGTATTGCAAAATGTGTCCATTACTTTTGTGTAATTTATGTTCCCTGTCCAGCGTGCATACATCCATGTTCTTGTGATGGTAATACATGCTATGTCTAATAATTGTATGGATTTTTTTTCTGATGCGAATTGTTCATTTGTTGGCTAATCAAACGGTTCAACATTTTTGTGAACTTGCGAACCATGTTGGCATTTAAACAGATACCTTAGTGTGGACGCAAGTCACACATTTTGATGTATGAATATTTTACTAACCTGGTGAGTTGTATGATTATTTTCTTTATTCAAATAATTCGTTTATTCTTTAATGAAATTGATTTGATATTAATTGCATTTCAATTAGTATTGTAATGTTTTGAGTTAATTTGAATTTTTTTGTAATATTGTTTTTATTTGTTTAGGTCTTTCCGTCATGTGACTATTGGTAAAAGTCCAATAAAATCGAAAATGCATCAGCCCACACGCCACACAATTACATAACAAGAGTCTGATTACAATTACATAACAATAACTTGGTCGCTCACCTGAGTTCAAGGCATCATAATGGCTTATAACAAGAGCTTAGAGGGCAAAAGAGTTAAGATAATGATCATGCAAACAGTTTGTAAACTACTCTCTTCCACATAGCATGTGTGATTTTTGCATATGTTTTCTCAATTAATAATTGTATTTGTATACATCAAGTTATCTGCTCATGCAAATGAGTATGTCCATGGCTAGACATAAATGTCCACGAAAACACTACCAATTTAATTACAACATTAGTTTTATATTATTATAATTTAAGATATATACCGTAACATCTATGTCATAAGTCGAGATTTTAAGCCTCTAAAAGTATGTTCATAACTTGTGAGGCAGTTCACCAATACAAAATCGTAGCATATTACATTGAAATATTTGTCAAAAGCATTTGAATTCGAACCTGTATATTGGCTAATGCACGCATTATAATCCATCTATAAGTATCACAGTTTATTCTTTCTACTTATTGCCGACAATTAAGACAAATTGCAAAACTGTTTCATTATTAAATCAGTTGCTACCTGTGAATTAAACTATTTACTCTAAGGGTGCACTAAACATCAATACACATTCAGCAAAAACCCAATATTTTCCTGTACAGCATATTGCTAATTAAACTGGCTCGAACGAGTTTTTGTCCACATCAACGCCTGTCAGATGCATGATTTAGAAAAATGACCTTTGGAAACTTGAAAAAAAAACGGAATTTCGGGCATATGCCGAAATACATTTACCCATTCAAATAAGAAACCTCTGGCCCTTAAAGGTTGCATAAGGCCCGAAATGTGTAATGAAAGATGGTTGTTTTATTTCCTGTCTTATTATTATTGTCTTTCTGTTTGGGCTAATTACCCCTACTGTTTACTGTAGAAGATTTTGTATTATGTTGTGCCAATATCATTGCAGACTTCGATTATACAATTGTTTGGAAAAAACAATCTACATCATTGAAGACATGAATTAAACCAATATAAAGAAACCTGAAACTAACGGACGTCAAGTACATACACAAGCAGTTTGTTTCGATTCTTGCATGATTTATTTGTGATTCATATATATAATGAGTTTTTTCTTATGTATGCCACTAAATGTTCTGCTTGTCCACCATTTTACTTTACAAGATGTGCTTTGACTATAGTCAGATGCAATTCTGGCAGGGATTTAAAACGAACTATGCTCGGAACCAGCCAACTATATATGTGGTAGTTGCAAAACTTCAAGCGTACGGGCTAGACAGCAGACAACATTCCACTTCTTCCCGGATCCAATGTGTTTGTTTGTGTTGCTGTAGTTTGAGTTTTAATCTTCGTTTAGAAACAGTACTTTATAATAATTGCTGTTTTCAATTTATGAAAATACTTCCGGACAGGAATTTGCTGGAGTTTTAATCATTATCCCTTTTTAACGATGAATTAATTAATTATGTACCTATTGTTGTTCTGTCATCACTATATACTGTAACAGGAAACCGTATTCGCTACTAGCGTTTTCTTTTTTTCGTATCATACTAGTAGCCCGTTTAACCACAAACCCTCGGTCAAAGTCGGTAATTATCGAAATGCACATTGTTGTAAAAGGCCCCGTTATAGTACGGTGTGGTACGTTGAATACGGGTTTTATATATCTGCGGGTCCGACACAGGCAGTTCTGAATCAGCTTCCGTCCAGACAAGACGTGTTTCTACTACTGGCGTAAGTCCCTACCTCTCTCTCACCCTCCAATTAATATTTAAGGTCTGTCTTTGCGGAGTTCCATACTTACGTTAAAGGCGACGAGGATAATTGATTAAAGGAACACCAGCAACATTGTATTTTAATTATATTACCATTTTCCCACCGACTTCCTGAGTTATTTGAACTAAACGGGGCTAAATGGTCGGTTCCAATATAATTTAATTTAATCGGGGAATCACAAAGAAAGCCTTATCTGGACCTATACATTATTTTAACAAACATTTTATGCGGTTTGGTCAACATATAAATTTGGCATGAATCGTCTGCACACGCATGCGCAGAAAGAGGTCAATTGTACAGAGAAACTAATGCTTTCTATGAGGTCCTCTAGATCCATAGTAAGATTATACTTAAGTGAACGCTCACTTCCCCACCCCATTGGTAATTTGTTGGATCTTATAGTCACACAAATTCACCACAGTGATGTAGACATCAAGCATCATTCAAGATCTCCTTGGCAAGTATTAGTTTCATATAAAGAAGTTTTTAGTATCCATCTCCTGTGCATAAAGACGTCAATATTAAAAATAATATAAACAAAGCTACAGTAGAAGAATTGAAGAAAATTCTAAGCGTTGGGCCCTCAATTGCCAACTTAATTATACAGTTTTGGACAGCATATGGGTGGTAAAAAGGGAAGCGCTGTGCTTAGCTCTGCGGGGAAACCTGCCCCAAGAAGTTCTACATATGGTAGACTTCGCGGAACCAAGTCAATTCGATTTCTTGGAAGGGGATCTAATATTCCAACCGTTAGTTCTAGATTCGAAACCGGTACTATGCAAACCAACGATGCCATTTATGACGGCAAAAGCACCTGAAGCCAAACGTCTGACAATCAAACAACATGGATGCCATAGAAGACGGAACAGGTTCGCAGGCAGTCAAGTTCCCCAGCAGCTGGCTCACCAGTACCGTCAGCAAAGCAGCAGAATCTCCACTGCCCCAAGTCTAGTCTTGCTGATCAGACAGTGGGTCCAATATCTTTAAAAACAGCCAACAACGAGAGGTGACTACAGACAGACAAGAAAGAACACGGTTTAAAACACCGCAGAAAAAGAAAGCATTCGAAGCCAGAAGATATCGGTCTTCTAGATCGAAATCTTCCAATGTATCTTCAAGGTCATATTCTCCAAGAAGACGGTCAACCAAGAACCAACAGAAACACAGACAAGCTGAGAGTTCACCTTCGTCGACAAGATCTATTGGATCTGATCGAAAGTATAGAAGACGCCGTAACCAGTCGGATGCGTCTTCAAGGTCAGTGTCTTTTAGACCAGACTGAATGTCCCAAAGATGCGACAGCTAGACGTCGTCTAGCTCAAGGTCATGTTCACAGTATCGCCAGTATTGAAAAAAAAGGAAAAACGTCCAGAGCAAAAAACCAACCCACAGTGATAGAGGTCGGAGGTCGGTGCCAAAAGGTAAGAGCTCTACAAGATACAGGCCTTATAGGTCTCCATCTTTGAGTAGCTCCCTGAGTCAAGGTCGCCACAAAGGCACAGCGCAAGCAAAAGCAAAACGATGCACAGGCGGTCGAATCATGCTCGTTCGCCATCCACTTCCGGTTCGGACTCTAGGTCACACCGTAGGTCACACCGGAAATCCAAGACCTACCGTATTCATTCTTATTCCAGCGCTTCGTCTCGCGAACGACACTCTCTCTCACAGACATGGGGATCCGCGTCAGCATCTAAACTTCATCATACAGTTGGGAGGAATGTTGTGAAACGTCCCGGTGTGGTACGGTGAGTACGGGTTTTATGTAATCTGCGGGTCCTACACAAGGGCCAGTTCAGAATCAGCTTCCGTCCAGTCAAGACATGTTTCTACTACTGGCGTAAGTCTCTGTTCCCCTGACCCTCCAATTAATATTTAAGGTCTGTCGTTGTGGAATTCAATAATTACTTTAACATTTACAACTTCATATTGTCAAGTTAGACTTGGATTTCTAGTTTGGCATACTCAGTATACCTCTATCAAATAAATTGAACATAAATAAAATCAATCGCTTATCTCAACTCCGGTGAAAGTTTTTTCCTAACGGCATCCAATACCGCATTTCTTCCGCAAATTTCAACATATGAAACAAAACAAACCACACAAGTTTACTGCCGTTTTATCACGACCAGTTCAAATTAACCCTCGTTAAACAAAGGGCAAATGAGAATAACGAACAGAGATTGCGATCGATTTATTGTGTATTTAATCCAACGCAATTAAAATGATTCAATAATAACCACTAAACGCAGCATCGCATTTAGATTTCTTTATCCACTTTATATCTAATGTTTTAACATAATCGTTAAGCGGCATATAATTACGTCATCATTACACAACTCATTTCCGAGATTAAACAGTCTACGTAAATAAAATAGTGCCCAATCTGTTTTGGTATTTTAAAGAATATTGTGCTGAAAAAGGTATATAATAAATAGAATATTCCACGAGTATGGTGTTCTGAAAAGTTGTATCAGTCTCGTTGATTGTGTCAAGTAGCATCGCACTCGAGGCTGCGCC
Organism: Congeria kusceri; assembly: GCA_027627225.1. Taxonomy (NCBI): domain Eukaryota; kingdom Metazoa; phylum Mollusca; class Bivalvia; order Myida; family Dreissenidae; genus Congeria; species Congeria kusceri. The sequence goes on from CM051024.1 coordinate 590,839, forward strand.
TCTCGTGTGATACGACTTCACACAACCAACTCGGCTGATACAAGTTCTCAGAACACCATAGTCAGTGTATTAGTCCATATGTATACTCTTAGCAAACGGCAACAGTTACCCTGAGCAGTAGTTACTGTAGTTGTTGTCGTTGATTGTGGTTCTGTTGTCGCATTCGCAGTCGCATTCGCAGTCGCATTAGCAGTCGTTGGTGCGTTTGGTGTAGAACTCGGAGTACCTGTACCTGAAAAGTTAAGAAAAAGAAGAAATTCAAATGTTCAAAAACGTTACACAGTGTACAAAATTAATATCAACGGTTAGCTATGTGGGCTATTTGTAGAACTCTGACGCTTATGTATAAATTATGTTCACAACTACAACAATGAAGCAAACCATTGAATTTCGTTTTTTTGTTCACGCGAAAGGTCGAGAGTAAGTACTTTTGACCGCCAAATACAAACCTTGAAATTCATGTGACCCCAAAATCAACGTCAATTGTTTTTGATGTCGTTTGAACTATTCAGTTTCATTGTATTATCTTGAACTGTTTGTAAGCGAAGCATAGCTGTACAAGTTTAGTGATATAGTAACGCGCTCCTACTACGTGCAAATCTGTCCTTGTTGACGCATGTTTCAGAATATATTGATTCGTTCCATAATGTTCCAAACTAACGTCCTTTTGAAGGTGTTACAAATAACTAAATTAATATTCTTACGTGCATGTCTATCATTTACTCAATTATAAATATTGATTCATAAGTAAGTTTGATGCTTTAAAGGCGTAAATCCAGTCTTGAATCATTACTATGCACATAAATATACACATAACTTCACTAAAGCAATTTTCTATAAAAACGGTCATGTCAATTTAACGCATTCTGATTATTGCAATTTTCTCTGCGTTTGGCATTATTTCTACGTTTTTGTAACAAAATACGAGTGTTATTTAACAAAATATATATTATGTACACATCAATGTGTTAGGAATAAATATTAACGTGTACCGGTTAGCTATGTTCTCCTATTTATGCATTCTAATAGAAAAATGGAGATTTATTGTTCACGTTTTTACAATCGAAAACTATAAAGATATCAACACCTAAGTTAAGTTTATGTACATAAATTATTAATTAGACACAAGTGTTTAGCAAAATACCTTGTATAGTCTGCAGCACATTGCAATATATTACTACATATATCCACAGTAGAATTCTATGGCAAGCCATGGTTGTATTCTTCTATGTGCAAGCCATACGTCTACCAAGTTCAATTCGAACTGACAGGACTGGTCGGTAGTTTGGTACTTCTTAATCGCTGGAGCTGGGTACATCACGTGTTAGATAAGAAACCCAGGAGGTTCTTACAACACTGAGTCATTTGCCCCGAGATAACGCAAAATTGCACAATATTGCCACGCGTTTAAACAAGACTGATAATTCAGTTTGTTTTGTCTTCTGGCTATGTTTCAAGACAGTAAAATCGTTTCAGAATTTGGTTTATGTATTTCTCCCATTAGACGATAAGAACAAATGAACACCCATGGCATACAACTAAATGGAATACACTGTATTCAAGAAGGTCATTATATAGTCTACATACGGCCGAATACTTTTTTCTTACAGAATCGTGGACAAATCAGCAAACATAGACTGTAAATCAACATGGAAAAGAGGAAGTCTTCAGTGTGTTGCCAAACACTAGAATGTTCAAATCTGTGATATTTCAAAGTACATTGAAACCTGTCCAAACCGAACACTACGATTCGTTTTATTTTACATGGACATTAAAATCCCATCGCCACCCCTTTATTCTTTCCAGCGTTCAAATCGCAAATACCAACAAACCTAGCAGTACATCTAACGGGTTTCCGACGAGCAACCGTACGCACAGCCTTAGTAGAGCTTTTAAAAGATCGACATAGTACTGAAAGCTCAATGTTCAAATCAATTAAAATTGTGACAAATGTTTAGTCGACAATGCCAGTTCAAAGAACCGGGCAGTGAAAAGGCCAGGATTAATTAAATAACAACTTCAACTTATTGCATACAGTACTTATTTATTTATTTATTAAATATATAGATATCAACATGGTAAGATATTCATACGAGATTCGTACATGCAGTATCAAACAGTTTGAGATATACATTGGAGTACAAACGAATGCAGAAACTAGCAACACACCATTAAACGCGATACATGGTTGAGGCGTAGGGAGGAGTGCTGGTATATTTCACAGAGAAGAAACCATAACGGTCATGGTGCATGGACGCTACTATTAATATAAGTTATTTCCAAAAAGTTCAACCATTTGCAAAACTATCCATCATTTTCAGAAAGAATGAATTTTCTGAACAGTTTTATTAGGTGTACGTTTTAAAACGGCTAACACAAGTACACTTGTGCCAAGTGTCAATTTTGGCCACGTCTTAGAGTTTCAATTTATCACATACATGTAAACATAGCCTTGCAACAATGGCAGGAAACATCGAAAAAAACCATAATATAAACATGACAGATTTGCTATGTTTTATACATAATAAAGCCTCTGTGCAAAATGTTAAACTATCTGTTATGATATGTCTAACATAGTGTTTTATGTCAGCCATACTTTTTATATGAGCCACGATGTTAAATATGGAAAAGGTAGCATGATTGCTGTTGTGTACAAACACATATAACGTGAATACCAATAAGATGAGGTTTAAAACATACACAAGAGTACTTTCTAAGCATGTATAATAAATAATTGTGTAATAAATACTAATTCAGTTCACTAACCTTATGCCACAGGAAATGATAAAAACTCAAATAAAACCTTAATCTTTCATTACTTTATCTTGATAAATAATCACAGATTTGTTTAAGCTTTCACTTGATCTGAATATCTGTTATCAGATTAACAGCCAATTGCTAAAAGAAGCGATCTATTCATGAAGAAATAATCAAAGAAATTAAACAAAACGAAATCAACCAAAGTAAATAGAAAGGTAAAATACGTGTGTTTACATTAAAATACATATATGTATACAATAAAATCATATATGTACAAAGATATAGCCATTTAATGCATTAATTGTTTTCAAGGACACAGAGTGCATAACAAAAGAACATAAGCTTTGTGTACAGCATTGCATGTCCTATTGAACATAAATATGAACGGTAGATAGTGTACATATATTGCACAATATGCTAAATATATATATATATATAAATAGTAGGTAAAAGTTACAGCCAAAAATTGAAAGGACAATTGTATGAAAGGGCAATATACATGTAACAACACAAGTAATGTAAGCTGTAAATGAATAGAGTTAAACTTATATTGCGCTTAAGAAAAGGCAAAAATGCTATTAAAATGTTGTTCACTTAGCAATTCCCTAACTTAAAAATACATAATTGAAATTCAAAGTGTGTGAATTTAATCACAAACAGAATCGCTGGTAGTTAAGAAATAAATTTCATTTTCATACAATTTGGAAAATTATGACACAATCGTTATTAATGAAACGTTGTGGTGAAAACTATTCAAACAAGCAAATACAAACTAGAGATGGTCTGCAGAGACAGAAACAGCCATGCAAAATTGAAGTCTACTATCTACTGTATAAAATATCAAATATGCCTAACAAATGTGAAACACTTCTCAAAAACAACCAAACTTTTTATCTTGAAAATATACATCATATTTGTAATGTTTAATATGGGAAATTGCAGTAAAAACAACGTTAAAACAAAATTTAAAATATTTGATCAAGTAAATATGTGATATCTATCATTGCAAAAGCATCAAAATACACAAGCAGCATCTGAGTGTTTAAAAGCATGCCCAGCTACTTATGGAAATGCCATCATGTATAGGACACAATATTATACATGTTGAATGTATAGCAATAGGAGGTAGAAATCAACCCTTGGCAATGAAACCAGCAGTCTGGACCAAGCCATGCTGTGTCATGTGTTACCAATAGGCCACAACCTCTAAGTATTTAAAATAATTTCCTCAATACATTTTGATACACAATTTTCTTCTTTTTTTTTTCCTTTTTTTTATTGAATGTTAATTACAGTAGTCAGGAGGTTTTAGGAAATAATATGTATTTACTTGGCAATATGAGGGCTAAAACCTCCACTGTATAAAAATACTTATGTTCAAATAAACAAGTCTGGTCTTGTTTGTCCAGTGCCCTTTAAGGTATTCAAATTAGTCTCTTATGACAACAAGTTTTGCTATAATGTTCAACTATTGGTATAGGCAAGACAAATTGAACACTGCCATGCTGATATAAATGCTAGGCTATGACAATGATACTAACTTTTATACATAAACACTACAACTACATCAATAACTACCAATAATTTTCACAAAAACAGGGTACAACTGTGCATCACTTTGTAAATGTATAGATCTACAAGTTCTATGAAGTATACGTATGGAGAATAGTATATAATGCATTGCAGTTCAATGAACAATACAAAATTGTCCTTTACAAATTAAACCATTGGAAATAACATTTCTTTGTATACTCATAAAAACAGTGACAACAATTTTCTTATATCAACAATGGAAAAGCAAACAGTGTTTCAAAACAGTTACGGACTGGGAATCTAGGCTGAAAAACAAAGGTCAATAATTACAATTGGAGCCACAGTTAAATGTGTCGTAACAAAACTCTTAAATGTTCGACACTGACACATCATCCAAGCGCACTATCGCATCTTCGTCATTTTCCCCGTTGCGTTTCCGCGCGCTAGACCCGTTCTCACCGTCCGCCCCTCCCTTTCTCAACTTCCCCGCGAGGTTGCCGAGCAGGATGTCGGTGACTGTGTTGCCCTTGGCCTTCTGCAGCTCGGTCTGGATAACAATCTCGCTGGAGATATACGCCTCCCGCCGGATCTCCTTCTTCACCTTGGCCGGCACGTCTGGGATCAGGCTGGTAGTCACCACTACCAGGTTCTGAAGCAGCAAGAGAGAGAGATAGTAGGAGAAAACTTTGAACCAAGTATTAAATTAGAGGAATTGATCATGCTTACAAAAGTAATAATAAGGATTTATATAAATACATTTTGTTTTTAGTTTATAACTTGAATAACAGCTATTTTACTTTTAATCAGTGCCATAACTTATTACCAACACCACCTTTATTTACGCCAAAAATTAGCCCACCCAAGTATCTTTATGAGAAACCTTACGATACATTGTGCCTTTTAATCATTTAATGTATAATTGGTTAATTTTGTTGAAGTGAAAACTAATTTCTTAATATATCTCAACCATAAATTTTTATCCAAGTCGGTCACCGGAAACTAAAGTGACTGGCTTATTCAATGGACCACTGCTACTTTCTACTCACCAACACACATCAGCTCCCGGTATTCTCTTATCGGGTTCAAAGCCTGACGTGTTGAACTCGGAGAGCCCCAACTCTGTGTAGCCAACCAGTGTCTGGTCTGGACTGTAATAGTAGACGTAGACCAGTCGGGCGATGAAGTCTGACGTCAGGGCTATGATGAACGCCTGCAAGTGTACAAGATGATGTGAAGTAGTGGACGTAGACCAGTCGGGGCATGAAGTCTGACGTCAGGGCTATGATGAACGCCTGCAAGTGTACAATATGATGTGAAATAGTAGACGTAGACGAGTCGGGGGATGAAGTCTGACGTAAGGGCTATGATGAACGCCTGCAAGTGTACAAGATGATGTGAAATCCCGGGGAAACATACCCATAAGTGCCTCTAGAGACACAGAGAAGGTATTTGCATGAACATGTTGTATTAGAACAAACAAATGAGACTATTACTTAACAAATAATATACAATATCATAATATGAGGCATGTCGTGGGAAAACCGGACTCCGTGCATGTGCATAAAGTGTCGTCCAGGATCAGACTGTGCAGTCCGCACAGGCTAATTCAGAACAGCACTTAAGGTCTACGGTGGATTTATGTTTAGAAGAGACTTCCTTGAAACAAAAAATACCATAAAAGCGGTAAGTGTGACACACTTTACGCGCATGCATTTAGCCCGGTTTTCCCACGGCACGCTAATTTGTACTCTGACATGTATAATGTCAAGAACAATCGGATGCATCAAAGGGTTATATTGGATGCATTACACTGCTCTATTTTCAGTTATCACAGTTTGAAGTGCAAATGAATATTTAATCCAAATAAAGAAAATCAACAGCAAATGATTTCTATACTAATTCTATTAACATAATGAACACCAGCCATTCTGAATAGCTTCCTGTTAAGAACTTTCCAGATTTGGCTTCTTGTTTACAGCAACAGAAATCGGCCTTATCGGCGGATATCAGTGTTTGTTATAACAGTTTAAATGAGTTTATCTAATGCCTGTAGCCAAACTTCTGAAAATGTCACAACGCTATTTTAAATTTGTGACAGCTAACAAATCAGTCAACATAGCTTATCAGTGTACCAATGTTTAAACTGTTAGGCAAATAACATTGACTGAAATATAGCACTGATACGGTAGCCGGTATAGATAGGGAACAGACCACTTCTATTGAAAGCATTCACCGGATATCGAACAGACTGGCATGAACACAGTGTCTGATCACCAGGAAATTCTCAACTATCAACTGAAGATCACTTTCTTAAACCAACATGATTTATAGCTCAGTCAACTGCACTGGATAGCTTGATTGACGGGTGCTCCAATATGGGTCATTATTGGAACATCAATCAATCTCAGCAAAGCAATAAAGCACTAAATGACTAAACAGCCAAATGAATCGTTGAAGTACAATTTTGTGTTTTAACTTATTTACATGCATGTGTATGCTGATAAAATAGCATAGCTGTTGTAATTTAAGACAAAATATCAAAAACACCAAAACAACACTTAATTAGGACAGACACAACCGTGAAAGGAAAATGTAAGCAAGTATACTTAAGTCCTGTGTACCGATAATCATTAAAATTAGTTTTGTTAATCGTTTCATGATACTTATGTTTTTTCTGTAGCAATATTTAAGTAATAAATAAATACTTCATTAATTAACAGTAAAAGGATAATACATCAACACCTTTTACGCAACAGCATAAATCATGTTATCATCAAAGGAGTTTATTGCAAGTCTCTGCAGCCAAAGATGCAACTTACAGACACTTGATGAACATACGTTTGGAAAATTAATTCTTGTGGTTAGAATTGTTTAGGAGTATCTGAAATTTAACAACAGACAAAATTACTGTTTGGGGGAATGAAAAGTAATCATATATTATGATGTCACACAGTTCCATTAATATGGCAATTCGCAACATTGTTAATCACGAACATTTATTTAAGAAATTAATGTTGATTTTGAGTTGTTTATCTGTAAATAAACAACGATTTTCAGTTCTGATGCGTGGGAATTAACAAAGAATCATTGTTTATTTACAGACAAACAACAATAAACTGAAAATTACTTTGATTCTAACATGACCTGAAAATCTATTCTGCAATTACAACTCAAACTGTATTTCACAGTGCGTAACTACTTTTTCAAATTGTTTATTGGCAATTTAACAATGGAAATTTTCTTCTTTGTCTATAGAAAACTCTGCATGTGTCATGTTTGAATTCATTATCACTCTGCATTTGGGCAGTTAACAACATACTGGAATAATATTCCATTGGTTTAATATGCAACTTTCTATGTTAAACAATAAAAACAAGCAAAAAGGCTTCCATTGCATTAAACAGTATTGTCAAAACTCAGTTACAAATAATTACATGGTCAAATAATACACAATAATATATTGAAAGCCAATTTACTCAAATGAAAACAAAAATTTATAGTGTGTGATTTAAATTTTTTATCCAACCTTTGTAACTTTCATAAATACTTGCAACCAAAATGAAATAGGCATGCAATAAGGTATGCTCTTTTGCAGGCTATTTTTGAAAGATGGCAATCTGCATTGCATGAAAAATGCCACTTACGACACAAATTGCATGACTATGGTCTGATATAAATGTAAGCACAGATTTCACATGGAAGGATTTAAGAACATTTAAAACTGGCAATGATACAAATTGCTAACATTTGAGTGCAGATCAATATGATAAGGCTGTTAAACAAATCACGTTTGACATAGAAAATAATTGTAATCTTTTCTTAAGGTATTTTTTATCAAATCACTTTGCTTTATCGTTAAAACAAATACAAAAGGTACATGTTTGCTTTGGTATGAATCTCAGCCAAACTGAAAGAATGTTCTGGAAAAAGTATGTGTTCACAGCATATCATCACTAGATTAAAGGGACTTGTTTTTACAGATGTTTCATATTTTTGAAATATGTCATTAATGTGTGTATGTATGATCTTTCACATCAATTATTTTCACAACAAGCAGATGAAAGTGAAAATAAAACTTGAAAAAAAAATAGAAAAACAAAAACATGGCGAAGGAAACGATATAATATCAATTAATTCAACAAGTACTGGTGTCGACTTTTGCATCGTTTATTAGTGTTGTGTTATCTAAACCAACTGTCAAGTCAATGTATATACATGTATTTGAGTTTTCGCTTGTATAGACGAAAACTATTCGTTGATTACAAACTAGCTAATTGTGCATTTTAAGGCAATGTTTGTTCTTAACTTTTATTCCATTTAAATTAAACTATATGTAAAATTTACTTTATTTTGCTAATTGTAGTTATGCCTCTATATCTGTTGTAAGACCGTACATACACACTTTAAATGTCTTTACTGCAAAGACTACAGCATCTGGAATAATCTAAAACAAATATTATATAAAGTAAAAAAGTTAAATAAAACAATTTGCCTTCGCCCATACTCGTACCCGGGACATTTGAAAAACATTCTAATGCGCTACCCATTTGGCCATCCAGACTTGTACAATTTTTTTGTTAATGCTATGTAAGAGATACACATGTTTTCCAAAATACCGATTAAAAACGTTTAAAACAGTTTGATAATTTTATCCATTTTGATCGATGATTTTTGAAAAACAAAACGATATTTCCAATATATTTTTCAGTCAAGAGTGTTATGTTTGTAGATAAATTAACGTATAATCTCTTTTTGGAATCTATGACAAAATTTTTGTAAATTGTCAATTTGCCAATCTGTGAAGAGGTTCCTTTAAAGAGTGTTATTAAAACCCAAGGTTAAAGACAAACAGAGAGCCTTAAACTATGCCTTAGACAAATTAAAGCAGGCCAATGTATGAATATTTTGGAAATCATTAGCGGTAATAGAATGTCAGTTAGAGCAATTAATACTGCTTACTTATTTAACTTGATTGATAAATTATTTTATCTGTATATGTGATATGCTTCCGTTTTTTGTTCAAACAGTTGCCGCTCATATTAAATTCACTTTAAATCTTACAGAAATAAACCAAGTAAATTCGTTACAAAGGTTTTTTCTTCATCACAGATTACAAACATATATTTAAAGCGATCCTTGATTCTAACTCTGCGACCACAGCTCATTTGTTAAACTGTTGCTGTGTTTGCTGATTTGATTTGTAATTTAGAACACCATATGAGCTGCATACCAAGAGTAAGAACTTATTTTGGAAAAGCAAAACATCCTGTAATAATGTCCCTTTAAAATATTTAAACTTCATTTCAAAAATGCTTCTGCATGAATTGGTACAGATAAAGAGCAACAGATAAGGCCCGTATTTGTGCAAATACCCAATTTTGAAACACAACTTATTCAATTAATTTAAACGTTATTGATTGCCAATACTCAATTCAAATACTGAATACTACAAAACTACAGATTGCGTAAAGATTATTGTTGAACTGATAATAATAGTGAAAATATGTCTCGTGTTCGATGCAAGTTAAATATGACACGTGACCTGTAGTGTTTTGATCAGATCATCCATGCATGGCTATAGAATGGTAAGCGTATTGATGAAATGTGTGTGGTACAGTTTTGGTATTCAATTTTGTTATTTACAACAATCTATTAATTAAACTTTAATGGCGTAACATAATTTCATGAATTCAATTAAATCGCTCAGTACTCGATTATTTTTTAAATGATCGGGTAATACTCAATTCTGGCAAAATCCGTATCTGTTGCTCTGCAGATATGTTTGTTCTCTTGTCTGTAAAATGTTTGAAATTAAAAGCATGGTTAATGAGACCTTAAAAGACTGGTACTTACCTTGGACACGATCGTCAGGCGTGATATCGCATACAGGATCTCATACCAGATATCGTGAACATGGAAATATTCCCGAAACTTTTATAATTATGTGACATTGTGATCCCTATAAAGTACACTATTACGCTGCTCTTTTCCCCAAAATTACTAAACTAGTAACTTAACTGAGGTAAAGATTTATGAATGACATCAGCATATTTAAAAAAAAGTAATCACAATTAATGTGTAAGTGTTCTAATTGTTTATCTAATATTTTTAAGTGAAAGAACATGAACAACATATCAGACTACCAATGCAACCATGGTAGAGGTTATCAACTTAAAATATGGAAAGCAGATGAGGTAAAATATAACTTAATTTGCTGAAACATTTACCAATATCTGCTGCCCTCTCTGCCAGGGGACGCCGCATGTCGGTTCAGAACTGGAGGGCGTCAGCGCGACTCTCGATGATGTTGTTGAGAAGGCAGCACAGGAAATCCAGGGGGAAGGCAGCAACAAATATGGTCATGAAACCATACTGCAACACTGCAAAGACAAACAACAGAAAGTAAATGAAAAAAACACATTGAGTATCCATTCTTTTTTTTGTCAGTAATTTTTAACATTTCCAACAGTTAAAATATAATACAATGACACACATTTTGACGTCAATTTCCTAAAAGTATATACTCCTTCTTATAACACTTTAAGCTGATTAAGGTCCATAAACACATTTTTAAAAACTTTATGTGAATGTCTATTAATAAACGTTTTCGTAATAATGGTCAAAGAGTATCAACATATAACTTAACATTGACATATAACACTCTAACATATAACATAACATTGACATATAACAAGGCACATACTCTCTAGGCTGCCACCCAGTTCATTTTTTCTACAGTAGCTTTATACTCTTGCACTAATTTCAAAGCATAACTATTACAAATTATCTCATCCATTTCCAGGTACTCCTGGTAGAAGCTTGTGTGTTCCTGCAGCTGATAGTCCTTCTCCCAGGCCGCCAGCTTGGCCTTCTGCTCTGCCGTCTCTTTCTAGACTTTACGACGATACACTCATTTCAACCACTTTATAATCTTCCTACAAACAAAATAACAGTAATGATCTTATCATACATCCATTCCTGTTTGATGAAAATCTAACAATAATGCACCAACAGCTTCTGCCAATATCTTCTGCATTAGGGGACAATTCATCTATGTACTGTAATATCATTTTGCTTTTGAACACATTTAGCAGCTGGCTTATTAACAAACTGATTTTCCAGTACAACTGAACTGTCTATATATTAGAACAGTCTATTGCATTATTACTAATTATAACACGGCACGTGGCAAGTTTAACACAGATAAAGAACGAAATCAACAGTGTGTTATTCTGCAACAAATCATGGGAGGAGACTAATATTTTGAAAATCGTTCTGGAAAATCGCAAAAATTGTTCCGTAAAATGCACGTGCTTAAACGCGCGATAGCAAAATTGTGACAAACAAATCTTGTCTGCATTAGGAAGCGCATTAAAACCACATTTGTAAGTACATATTTTATATTTAAGTTCGCAAAAAACGTTTGCGTTTTGCTTTTACCCTTATAATTTGCGCTTGTAAGTATAACATGTTCACTGTATTTATGAACAAGTATGACGTCATTCGCTCAACGTTTATCAATAAAGTTGGCATCATTTTGAGTTGTTATTTATTGACGTCACAGAAATGCACGAGTAAATGTACTTTGCGGAAAATGGGCGGAGTATAGATAAATATAGTTTTTATTCGTAACCTTTTAAAATACAGACACATTTTATACACGATCATGTTAGAATCGGAATAATTGACCGGTAAGCGTTGGTTATTGTGGTAATAACCAACAGTTTGTCGTTCCGATGCTTGTTATCAAACCACTCGGGCTTTCGCCCTCGTGGTTTACTCTCTACGCATATATATTTATTAAATACTTACAACTATGTTTCGATTGGAAATCTTACTTATATGTACTTATATGTACACTACCTACAGTTACATGTTTATTAAACAAGAAAGAATAGATAGTTATAAGTTTATGTCTTATACTTAATGATATACCATAATTATTACCGTAATAAATAAAACATCACATGCATGTATCCTAAGTGTTCAAGTGTTACACCTAATGGCAATCTTTGTTATAAAATTCAATTAAATGTTAAGTTATATCTGATGGTTAATATAGACTGTGGAAGTATGCTGATAGTGATAAATACCTTGTTGTAATATGTTATATCTCACCTCCAACATAAATGACGCGATCCAATTGGCTAAGAGCGGTCACACGTCTATGGGGTATTTTCCATACACCGTGGGCACATTTCACTACCCTATAGAAGTCCAGTGACGCAATCTTACGACGTCATTTTGTTTACTTTCGTGACGTCATTGTGTGTGTTTTGTGTTATTGTTTAAGGTTTTCTTTCGTTACTTTACAAGTGATATAAAATAAAAGAAACCCGTGAGATATATTCGTTACTCTGTTAGTAACTGAGAATGTATAGGATATACACCCTCAATAGCATCATACCATACTCTAGCTACGCTCTAGTATAGTATGAAACCACTGAGGGTGTATATCCCATACACCCTCACAGTTACTAACAGTGTAACGAATAATATCAAACATTCTGGATGATGCAAACATGTCATGACTTCACAAAGTGGGTACAGTATTTAATCAATGTTTTTCAACATTTTGTTTTCGGACATTCGATGTTTTCAGACACCCTCAAAATTGGCTAAAATAATATTGTTTTGTGTCTCTATGTTTTCAGACACTTTCATAAAATGTGAAGCCAAACGGAAGGCTAAGAACTGACAACGCCTTGTTATTGCTTTGCTAGAGACATTGTTACTTACTGGAATACATTCTCGAGTAGATTGTTCTGTATGATTTGTTTGCCGGCCATGATGATGGCTAGCTGACACACACAGCTCTATCAGAAAGCCGCCCGCCCCGAAACATCATAGGCATGCTGGGATACATTAGCTATATTATTTTCAACTACTGACTATACCAAGATATATACCTATGGTGGCATACTTCTGCACAAGAGAAATAGATACTTTTCATGAACATGTGACTAATTTTCAAGAACAATTGACAAATTTTCATGAAATCAGTATTCATGAAAATGTGTTTAATGAACACAAAATGAAATTATCTTCAGCTGTTATATTCACTGTTTAAACTGTTTTTTCTTGAAAACCAGATTTCACAAACACGTCAAAATGTTTCACAAATGTTTTTCAAGTTGTAAACTTTCATGAAGTTTGTCTGGTTATCTTACGCTGATGACTTGACCGCCATAATGTACATTCCACTACAAATGGGTAACACTGTGATATACACACTCTTAATTATCGATATAATATATATAAACCGCAAAAGGTATGTCGCAAGGGAATATTGAGCAAACAGGGCTTTTTCATCATATGACCAAGGCCTTAACATTTTATTTATTTTTACTTATTACTCTTACACAAAAGTTGACTATTTTATTCCCCTGTTACAAACTGTACATGGTCCCTTATTCTGAGAGCCTGGGATCTACCCAAGCTATGAAAAAGCCCCCATATATTAGCGATTACACTAATTGTATCATACGCATTAATCTACAAAATATACCATTGCAAGTTTACATAGCATATTTAACATTTGTATCACGTTTTTCGTAATAATGGTCAAAGAGTAACAACTTAATACAACTATCAAAAACATCCACTCTGATGTTGAAATTATTTTCAAACGGGAATTTCTACAGCATTTACAAAAATGTAATGTGTATATACTTCTGTAAAAGCCTATATCAAATGTTTTATTCATCTCTGTTAACATGTAGGATCGGTATAACCTGCAATGCTGTTAAAATAAAATACAACATATCTTTGATCTGATTAACCAACATCAGAAAATGAACTTTTAATATTGTTAACACTGTTTTATTTTAATAATCTTTAACAAATACTTTAAAAGTACATTCTGATCTCAGAATGCTACTGTCACTGTCAGCTGATTGACACACAGTGAATCAACAATATTTAAGAAATAATACTTTTAGGTCATAGTTTGTTGTCGAATAACCACGGCCGGAAGTTTAGATGCGTAGGCATTAATTCACGAGTGCGAAGCATCTTAAGTTCCGGCCGTGGGTTATTCGACAAAAAAGCACGAGTGATTTGCTACCACGCATGTAAACGACCGTGATTTAATCCCCACGCATCCAAACTTCCGGCCATGTGTTTAACGCGATTTAAGTGCTCCTTTTTTATTGTGCTGCATTCGCTGTAATGCCTCATTGCCAAAGGCATTTTACGTGATGGTAAACGGAAAATTAAAAATTTCAGAAATGTCCATATTTGCAACAATTAAGTTATACATTACTGTATTTTACTTAACCAACACCTAAACTGATTAACATGTGCCGAAAATTACTTATGACATGTGTTTAAACGTTGATTTAAACTTTTGTATAAATCTGCATCATGTTCAGTCCGCCATGTTACCTTGCCTTGTTTAACCCTTCTTATATGCTTCAACCAATCGGATGATGATTGTATTTATTAATAAAATTGAATGACATGTTAAAATCATGCAATCGTTTCAGTGTAGCAGAATATCGATAAAAGTTTACACAGTGGAGGACATGGACATGTGTTTAAAATGCAATAGTGTGTATTTTTAAATTGGTGCTGCATCCAAAATGGAAGTTTTATCGTACAAATATTTATGAAAAATTTTAGAGGTACAAAATATCTTAGCAAGTATGAAAACTTTATTAAGAAATATTAAAGCTAACCACGCCATTTTATCGCGGCATGAAAGTATCGACCAAAATTGTATTGGTACTCTATAGACATATTGCCCCAACTTTCCACCACAGTTTGGGTCCTTTGCCTGTTGGGCCCTCCAGCCAATATTGCCCATATAAAAGTAGCTCAATATTGGCAGTGGAGCCTAACTTGTTGTGCCATATTTCGATGCTAACACAGCTTTTCACTAAATATGACATTATGGGGCTCTCGCTGCCTATCGCAATTGTCGCGACAAGACCTTTCAATTTGCGAAAACTATTGGCGAAAACGTATTTGTATGAATTTTTGGTAAACAAATGGCGTAAGCGACTCGATATAAATAGACCGGAAACATGTGTCTCTGTGCGCGTATCACAGACATGTTACTAGCACATGCATTCCTTAGCTGCAGTCAGTCACCATGTAGCTCCGCCCCCCCCCCCACAGGCGGAGTTTTATCGCTAAGAAAAATCTTCATTATCCAATTAAAACGCCGTGTTATTTACACTGCCAATGACGTGACCGATCGACCAATCGGCGTGAAATACATGTATGCATACATTAGTAAATGTAAACAGGCGTCCCTTGAAAGCGTGTGCGACTATCCCCGACCATAAAACGTAAACGCATTAACTTACGCGTTTTCGTTGTTGATCATATCCAAATTTTGTTTAATTCCTTAACAGGGCACTGTTTTAAATTACTTTCGTGTAAAATTTGGTAGAATATGGTTCCAAATCCGATTACAACGATTTTAAATTTTCACATAACACATTCTTATATCCAAAATCTCTTAAACACATTTGTGTTTGTCATGTAAAATCTTTGTTGTGCCAGAAAAGCGCGCGAAAGTTATGTTATGTTGACACAAACGACGTCACGTTCTACGCATGCAAAGCGTGTATCGGCCATATGCTTGTACTAAATATAGACGTATGCTCTGCGAATAAATACGTGTTCAGGGGCGTCGAGTAAACATTGAAATTAAAATCTCAAAAACTTAAATGACATTTACTTAGAAAAATGGAATAAAAATCAGTGCCAAAGGGGGTTAGGGGTAAACAGTACACTTATAAATCCAGACACTGGCGTTTTATTTGAATTTTCGCCAGTCCGTGTTCGATTAGTTTTGCACCAAAATTGTGCATTTTTTTTTTTTGCAAACAGTTTATTGTTATTTGTGTGTAATGTATGTTTTCTCTTGTCTTGCTAAACGCCATATTTGCATCGTGTTAATATGTCATCTACCAGCGATCCGTCTAACCCGGATGTTTTCCTCGATGTGTGCACACAAATCGAGAACGGCATCTTCAAGATGAAAATCATCACATCTAAGTGGGGTTTGGCACATGCTTACGCCTTCTCCAATAGGTATAATGAAACCATGAACCTTATAAACCCCTCCGAATAATGTTTATATGAAATCAATGTCTTTCACATCCATCTGATTATGTCTACGTCTTTATATTTAATTAAATGGTTAAAATGTAAATGTAAAATTGGTTAGTTAGTTATGATGCTATTACAAATAGAATTATCACCTCAAAAGTAATTGATATTATTTCTTTTTAACAATACAGCATACAAGCTCAATGATTTATGATATCCATCCAATAACAGACTGGGTCTAAGTATACTTCTCAAAAAAAGACAACAAAAAAAACATCAAGCAAAACATCACACATTCCTTAATTATGCATTTTTAATTAGTTGCTGCTTAATTAATTACGCTACTAAAACTTGAGAAGTTTAGTTTTGCCATAATTCGGCAGCAAACCAGAGGGTGTCACCCACATCCCCTTTGCATAATGCCTAATTTTAGGGCCTGAGTACTGAATAATGCGTAAAATTAGAATTGCGAACTGAAACTAATTGTTTTTTCGCAAACTGCGTAATGAACCCCATTTGCGTACTGAATACCAAGTGTTTTGTTTGTTTGTTTGTTTATTTGGATTTTTTGCCGTTTGTAATACAACAGTATTTCAGTCATATCACAGCGGTCAGGTAACTTACTCACACTTTTCCTGGGCAAGCTTAGCCGATCTAAGCAGTTTATCAGTACTAAGTGCACATACTTATGCCAGTAACTGTCAACTGCCCTACTTGAAACAGCGGTAGGGGGAGAATGGCCGTATACATAATTTCATGACCAATCCCCACATAAGGTATGTGGCCGGGCTGGGATTCGAACTCACGATCCCCGTATTGACAGTCCAGCGCTCTACCAACTGAGCTAGCAGGGCCCAGCCACCGAGTGTCTCTCCGGCATTGGTCTTCTCAAAATTTACCGCGAAAAGGAAATAAATTCTAACATGGTGGTAGACATCTTTGCAAGACGAAGGGAAAGGTCACTTGCTTTGATTTATAAGGTGTAACTTGGTCGAAACTGATGACATATAAACTGAAAACTTTATAAAGACATGCTATAAAACTTACAAACTCAGTTAATGTTGTTTAATTACTAAGCGCCAGCCAAAACACATACTTTAAGAGCAACCGCTATGAAAGTGACGGTCCAAACTTGTCAGAGAATACAATGGTCGAAATGTCAGGAATAGCGTTTTAGTGGGTCTTAGAATTTTAACTTTCTGGAGCTTCCGGGGGCGGGGCCCCCTGGAAAACTAACCAAGACATTGCCGAGGACCCACCGGGGTTCCTAAAGGCCCCCTTGGCCCCCAGATTATTTTTGTACTATTTCTATATTTCGAGTTACAACGAATTTGACCGCGCTACGCCCCTGGTTGTAGTGAAAGAACGTTTGAATTGTTTGTTCAGAATAGGCATTACACACGGCTTAAAGGATCAGTATTGACTGTTGTAACCGATGGAGTGTGCTTTGTGTCAAAACTTTATGATACTAGATAATTGATCAGGCGATTAACAAGTATGGCTTCCGTGGCTGATTTAACAGTTTGACATCGATGTTACAAACAACGTCGGTGGTGATTAAAGTAAGTTAATTATGCAGCAATTTAATAATTTTAAATATTATCGGTATTACCGACAAAGAAATATAAAAAAATGTTAATAATTGTAATTAATTGCAATTAAAATGACCGCCAAATAAAAAGCGTAATACACTGTTACAAATACAATTTTATCTATTGACTGAACAGCATATGGATTAAGAACAAAACAGAACAGAACAGTTTATTTCGACTTAAGCATAGAACAGCTCGTCGTCATTGGGTATACAAAATACCTGCGTTTGTAATACAAACATATACATCAGTTCAATCACAAGTACAAAACCATAAAGTATACATGCTTGGTGTGAGAGTGCCACATGGATGGAGGTTAATCATTATCAAAATGACAACGTCATATATATATTTGAACAATAACAGTATAATAATAAATCATATATTTGTTTTGATTTGTGTAAAAAATAATCAATTTATCCTAAATATATATGATTGTTCTATCATTTTAAAGCATTTTAAACAAAAAATGGCTATTTTTGTTAGGACTATTTTGTTTGTATTTGTTAAAAGCTCGATAAACTTGTACATATTTGGACGGGACCTATAATATATTGGAATACGTTTTTTTCAGCACTCTGAGTAGTATGGACATATTAATCTTCGATGTCATTAAGATTGAATAACACACATTTACGTTGATCTCTGTCTATGTTCTGATGTCTTCCTGTCTCAATAAATAATTTTTGCGATGACAAACGCAATTTAGCGAGTATATCCCTATACTTTTTATTTTCAACAATATTAGGATACGAAGATTTTTGGAATACTTGTTTTAGGTCTTTAAATAAAACCATTGAACTAGATGCTGAGGCACTATTATGCCAGTTTGTGATGTACTGGTCTCGTAATCGATTTTTAGGTAGTGGAATAAATTGATCGATATTCACTGACTCAGGAAATAGCCATATATCGGTAAAACCGGTTTGGTTTAGAATGCCACGTATTTTCGATTACCAATTTACAGTTTGATTTTTACGATCGATTTCTAATCTCTGTAATAAAGCAACATGTTTAAGAATACAATTTCCTTGTTAAACGGTATATAGTTTCAAAAAGTATTGAACGATCCTTACATATCTGTCTGTATAAAGAGGGATTCGACCAACTTCGGCATATAGCGATAATGAATTTGTTGACATTTTTACATCCAAAAATCTATTGCAAAATATTTGATGGACGTGCTCAATATTATCCGTTTTTATAAACACCCAAACCTCGCAATTATAGTTCAGGATGGACAATACATATGCGTTACATAAATTGAATATTATACTTATTGGTACATTCATATTTTTTGTTAGAGTTAACAAGGAATGCATTGCTCTTATAGCTTTGTCATACAGTGTATTTGTGGCTGGAACAAATGATCCACCACTAGACATGACAATTCCAAGATAATTAAAATTACTTACAATTTCTAATTCTTGACCATTGTGTGTCAATTTCAATGTTATGTTAAGCGTCCCTCCATTTCGAAATACCATTACTTTGGTTTTATCAATATTAACTGTCAAATTCCACTTATTACAATATATTTCTAGATTAATAAGTGATTATTGCAGACGGGGTCGTCAGCAAAGAGCAATACATAGATAGGTACTTGATATAACGTAATGCCAGCTTTAATACCATTATGTAGGTCAAATTTAATGTCATTATCTCCCCCTGGAATAATCCAACGTTACTATTGAATATGTCCGATAGTTTGCCCATGTGTTTAACCTGTAATTGTACTCCTTCGTATATGGATCGAATAAGGGATATGAATTTTCTTTCGATGCCTAAATTAATCATTTAACTTCATAACTGACTGCGATTGATGGCGTCATAGGCCTTCCGGTAGTCTATATAATAACAATATAGCTTATCTTTATTCTGCTGCTGTCTTTCTATGAGAGCATTAAGAATGAAGATTGCATCAACAGTGCTAAACTTTGGTTTAAAACCGAACTGTGCATCAATTAGAATATCATTTGTTTCCGCCCACTGTTTCAGGCGTTCATTTATTATACTCGTGAACAGTTTTGCAAGCAACTTATCAAGGTAATTCCCCTATAAGTATTTGGGTCTGACATGTTCGCACGTTAATGTATAGGTATAATAACCCCGGATGACCAGCTGCGTGAAAAATGCTTTTTATCCAATATTTAATTAAAGAGTATTTCTAACGGTTTGACAATAACATGTATTGTTTCTTTAAAGTATTCATAAATAACGTTGTCGTGCGCATGCGCTTTATTATAATTTAGCCGCCTTATCGCCCTTATTACTTCTTCAGCTGATATAGGCAAAATTAACTCGGGGTATGAACTTTCTGTGTATTGCCTATTATCAAATTCATGTAAGAAACTCCCGGCATCGAATGAATTTATATTTACGTCTACTTCAGCCGCTAACCTACTGAAATAATCGTGAAATTCTTGTAATGATATAGTGTCTGTGTTTTGTGATGCAGGTGTGCGTTTTAATAATTTCCAAAATTCCCGGGGTGATTTCCGTCTCATATTATTCATTTGCTTACTCTGCTCTTGATTGTATTTTATTTTGTTTTCCTACGTGTGTTTTTGTATTCCGTTTTCAATCATTTGATCTCTTGTAAGTCTATTTTTATTTAGATTGTACTCATATAAAGCTCTTGTATATTGAGCATGTCTGTTTTTACATTCTTGGTTAAACCATTTGTGTTTATTTTTATCTACATATACAAATCCTTTATTTTCAGTTCTAATAGTATGTGTAAAGTATTTTTCTCCTTTAGGATTTAAATAATTAGAAAATTCTCCAACTAGAATATCTGGGTCACATTGTGAGTCAATGTGCGACAATAGTGTTTGTTCCAGATTATGTACATCGCACAATACACCTCGTACAAAATCAACCTTACTCTCGGGTTTCCATTTAAAATAAACAATCGGATTACTTCTACCGTTTAAAATAGTGTAATTTGTGCGGCGATCAAATGTCAACGGCGCATGCTGGGAGAAATCCGTGAAATTGTGTACTGTAAAATCCGAAATATCCTTAAAATTCGTACTTGCTGTTAAAACATAATCCATTAAGCTTTCGCCGATATGTGTATAGCACGTAATATTGCCTACGTTGTAGTTGTTAAATAAACGACCATTCACGATACGAATATTGGTAGCTTTGCATACGTCTAACAAGTAGTCACAACTCGATTCGTGCAGGGGTCGCAAGTTGAGCGTGGTGGTGGGGTATCAATATATGTGTCAATGCCACTATCAGTATCGCTCATATACCTATCGTGTTCAATATAATATGTTTATGCCTTGTTCGCGAATTTGTGTTCCCAGTAACAAATACTTTTCCTTTGTTTCGATAAAAATTTATATCATATTCCATTTTTTGTAAAATATCATCGTTATTAATTTTGTTCCAGTGAGAGCTTCATACAAAAATAGTACGTAACATTTACATGACATTATTATAATGTCATGTAAATGTTACGTACTATTTTTGTATACTATTTTTGTATGAAGCTCCACCCCGAATCATTAGCGACGGCTGTTTGTTGGTTAGGTGTCCTTCCTAAATTTGTATAAATGAGCAAGTTGTTCTAGAATGCACATCAATAGACAAACAAATGGATGTACTAATACTAGGGGCATTGAAACTGTTAAATCAACATTAAGTAGCTTAAGTCATGAATGGAGTGAAATTCAACCGAAATGTTTATGCGATGAGTCGTAATCAAGAACAAAAACAATATTGTGACACGTGAACAGTGAATAATTTTACCTCAAATGTCGTTATGCAAACGTAGATCTACTGCTGTTTACATTTAATATCCTGCATAAAGTTTTTGCACTTTTTGGTTAAGTAACCACACAGTTGTACCTATTTTTTCCAATTTTCATGTGAACCGTATTAACCAGAAACGCGATTCGTTTTGGAAACCGCCATGACTGGTCAGAATGTATCTTTTCATTCGTATTGTATTCCAAACCTGTATCCGACTAATAATATTGGCGTCCAAAATAATTTCAGACATCAAAGACGCATGGTTTCTTTAATAACTGTGTTATGTTGGTACTTTAAACAAACTAACTCGACACAACACAATCCTGCCCTAGTAGAAATACGATGTTAGTCCAATGAAAACTGGTCTGTGTCGAAACTGCTTATTTTGCTTAGAACTACATATTTTTCCAGACATTTATTGCGTAATGCGATCTGAATATCCATTAAACACTTCCCATTGATTCCCTTTTGTGTCACACGATAACTTTTAACCGTTTATTTTTGATTTCCAATAACGCGCTGTAGAACCTTCCTATCGATCGCGCCATTTTTAAACATGATACGTCCAAATATAGGCCTAGTTGTACAACCGCAATGATTATGCCGGTAAATGGTTAATGTCATTTGTGCGAAGTATTGGAAAATACGGAATGCTGATTTTGCATTTCTTAAGAAGATTACCATTGTATTTTGAATGAACCAAAATGATCCAAAAATGTTTCCTATCGAAAACAGGAACACATGTTAAAAGATGAATATAATCGGTCAGAGCTGTTGACGGAGGGCTCAAGTACTAAACTAGCCTTAAAACTAGAGTGATTTTGAAGGGCATTTGGCAAAATAAATAACTTATCTTCTCGATGTTCCCTTTTTATTGTGCAGTATAATACAGTAAACATCACACACCAATAAGGTGTGATACAAGGTATTGTCAACCCTAAAAAATGGGTGATATTTAAATGCTATCACACCGGGCTTAAACGTGCATTTGGCACATTTGTCGTGTAAGTGTTTATTTGGTAGTGCGTGCTTTGAATGTATTAGTACCGCCCCTAATTGTTGCAGAATAACTTATACTTGATTTTCTTCTTTGTTTATCTGAAGATAAGCGCGTGCTGTGTTAGAATTTAAAATAACAAAAACCGAATTTTGAAGCGGACAATATCGTGCGCAGGGTATGAAAATAATTACGTACATTAATACAAATACCGCGCGGTCGATGCGAGATCACCTAGCTTTAGTTAAAAAAATTATCTGGATAAAAAATTTAGTTGAAATAGGATACTGGGGTTGATTTTTTTTTACAATGAAACCGATACTTTTACTTATTTTTGTTAAATATAATAATGAATGCCGACTGGTTATTAAATAGGTCATCTTTATTACTCTTCTTCACAGTTGAGTGTTTATATTATACTAATAAAATACAACAATAAATCAGTGCATACCAACTGAATAGAAATTGTGGTGATGTTGATCGAATGCGGTTTCTTGGGAAAGAAAGGCCAACATTATGATATCTTATTATGTCATTATGCAGCAATGGATTAATTTTTTCGGCCGTTCATTTAAGGTCAGGTTAGAGAAACACAACAAATCAAACCTTTATCAAACAAAATGAATAATTCTTGTAAATCGTTATATAAAGTCGAAACTATTATTTTATACATGACACTTAATTGCATATTACGAATATGTTCCTTTTTTAACGGTGTATTTCGTTAACACTGTTCATTTTGATATATGTGATGAAAAAATAAAACAACAGGCATGTTTTTGTATATGTGCATGTGCAAATACGTGAAATGTGTCCTAAATTAAATGTTAAACTATTCATACATGTCACTTTGTAAGAAATTAAGGATTGCTCGAATGTAAAAACTGACATCATACTCAGAGAGACATAAATGCTTTACAGACCAATGTCGTTTGCTTTCACATGCGTACTAATAATTCCCAAGCACAACGGAATTACACCCGTAAACATTTCACTCTGTTGTACGATAATAGCTGTTTGCATGAGTGTTTATAAAATACATGTAATCTAGAACGTGTTAGATTTTATTTTCTTATCAAGAGGCTATCTAAAGAATATTACGGTGTGAAAGGTTTAAACGTAATATAAATCAATACAAATACCAACCATCACACAGAGATTTGATTGGTTCCGAGCATAGTGTAATTCAAATTCCTGTCCCCCACCAAATTCTACGTGACTATAGCCAGATCACATGGGTTATATTAAACTAGTGGTTACGCACAATTAAACAACCTCAACACAAAACTTTCACTGGTTCTGTGCATAGCTCAAATTATAAAATCCTTGCCTCCACCAACGTCCACGTGACCATAGCATCATTGTTTTAATTAAAATGGTTGAGACGCAAGAGGAAACAGTGCGGGCACCATAAAATACTTACGTTTTATGATATGATTACTATGTTCAGTTATCTGTTTTTGTTTATAATTGTTACGCTCAATATATTTATCAGGACCGATAATGAAATATTTCCTAGGTACAGTCGGTTTAAATTTGGTTGATAATGAGGGGATCAACCATTTATTGTAAATAGGGGGAATCGTGGTTTTCTGTTTACAAACACGCTGTAATCGTCTGTAATTTACATAGTTCGATTTACCTGTATCGGTGAGTCCATGTTTATAACGGTTCTCACTTGCATTTTTACCGACTGTAGTTTTATAGTATAATAATAAATAAACTTTTGATAAAAATAATCCAGATTAGAAGGATTGCCAGGTGGTGGCTGTAGCTATTTGAAGCCGCATTATAGGTGGAAATGGTTTAATGAAGAGTAAACCATTAAAACAGTAATTTAAATATCTGGGCCCAGTTGCTCAAAACTTTAACGGACAATTAAGCTAACAGCCGTTAACTTTTGGACGAGGTTTTTGATGTAAATGAAATGTTAAAATTTTAAAATTTGCATTTATTTTAAATAAACTGATATGCTCAAATAATTGTCAAATGCTTCATAAGCGACATGCCTGTAATATTAGTTTTATTTACATCTAAAGTTAACAGGCCGTTAGCTTAACTGGCCGCTAAAGTGTTGAGCAACTGGGCCCTTTTACACTTGTACTATTGTGTGTTATACCCTGGGTCAGGAAACTATTTGGCTTTTGGATACAGTTTAAAAAACAAATACTGATCTTCCCAGTAAACTGTTTAGAAACACTACTTTTGTTTATTTTCTAATCATCTTGGCGGCGCTGTCCTAATTCAAATATTCAACATTCCTTTTGGAGAGCTGCACGATAAACTAATAAAACATGTGGAACGTCGATTAGTTTTGTAGTATTTATAATGTTAACAATAATGTTAACAATACAGTGGCATTAAAACTTGTAAAATACCATTAATTTTAAGAAAATGTATTGTAGTTTTTCGTTCATAATGTTTTTTTTTTAATGTGTTTGTAAAATATTAATTAAAATCTTAATGGTTGTCATACTTTGCAGCACCGTGTGTGTGCCTTTAAACCGGCAAGGTAACGCCTTATACGCACAATACGCTCTGCGTAATAAATTCATGCGAAGGATAAAACATAAAATAAAGTATTCGCTCAAACGTTGAGAACAGAGTGGCGAGTCAAATCTGTGTATTTTGTGTTCTTATATAAATGACCTTTTCTTTGTTTATGATGTGAGTCAAAACGATGAAATTTATAGTTTGACGTCTTCAGTAACATAATTATGAGTTTAAAGTTTCTTTGACGCCAAGGATTGAAATCAAATATTGACGGAATACGCAAACTGTTTAACAACGGTGTTTCAAAATTAATCTTGTAAAGACAGAGGTTTCAAAGTTTAATACGCACATTTGTTTTTGTAAGGTACTGCATGAACTTAAAGAAACAAAATGCACAAAAATGCATTTCAAACCGACACTATAATTGGGGCAAATTTCGTTTCTGAAAGCATTTAAATCGAGCTTTTAACATCCTATTTTGGCAATGATTATTTGTTCACCTGCCGAATCAAACTCGTCTGAAGACGATAAATTTAAGTCTTCGACACCGTCGTTGCCTAATGTTGCTCATGGTTGATGTGAATTCTACATCTTTGCGAACACCAGCCGTGATTAATTTTCATGTTTTGATTTTTGTTCCTTTTATATTTCGTAGAATTTCTTCTTAATTCTGTCGATAAAAATCAATGGATGTTACATGCTGAAAAAGACTACTTCAAACGCCAGAAAAGTGCCTCAAAATGCTCCAGAATGCACCATTCCCGGGGGGTTGGAGACCCCCGCCCGATTCCCCACCAGCGAGAGGGACATACCCTTCTCACACCCTCCCGCCTTATAAATGTTCTCGTATGCGTATAGAGTTTACAACCCTGGCTACTTTGATTGCTGCCAATTGAAAGTCTGCACTAACCACAATAATTTTACTACATAATATTAAACAAACTTCATGTATTAAAATGTTTAATAATAAGTTGACAATTATTGAATGTAAGTTCAAATGCTAATCATTTCGGTTGCAAATATTTATTAACATTTATTTATGGTATAAACATAATAACTTATTAAGTCTTATAATGTCATATTTATGTTATGTCCTTCCTCGTAGCGGACTCTCAACGATTTGTTATAGTTATTATTAAATGCTTTTTCGGTTAAGTGCTTGTACACATTAAAGTTCATCTGTATTAAGCCTACCAATTAGCATAATTTTAGCGAACATTACGACGTTGCAATTGGTGAGTTCCATGCATGTAATTGATATATATTTCTCTTCAAAATTTCAGCCCAATATATTTAGTTTAAAACAACCCATCCAATACCCCATCTTCGGAATGAACTCGTCTGGCAGATGCTTCCTCTTGATCCACATTTGTACTGGACACACCCCTCGTTCCGTCTGCCTCAGCAGATATCTCATCGCTGACCGTGTACTTCGAGCAGTCATCAGGCGGGTTGATCTCCGCGTACAGGTGACAGTATTTCTGGCTGCCTGTAGGGGAGCAGCATTGGTTGTAGCCCTTTTCGAGCAAATCGGCAATGGTTTGGTTATCAAACTCTGCGGCTACTGCACCCGGGTAATGGGTTTGTAGTTTGTTGAACCTGAAATAGTGGCGATACACTACGAGATACTGCATATGTAAAATGGTTAATGCAAAAGTAAATGAGACATCCGCTGTATCAGAAGTTGTGAGACGCTAGAGTTTTGTGATATTAATGCAAGTGACATATTGCTGAAACACAACAGTTCATCTTCACAAAAATGGAACTGTTTTGGATCAGCATCAGCATCATAATTGCTTCATCACCAGTCATCAACTAATCATTTTTAGAAACACGAATTGGAATTACATTAATTACGTGTCATGTAATTTCGACTGAATTAATTCAGATTGTTGCTTAATTATTTCAAATATACGACGCACTAATACATTTATTTATGCTAGGTCTCGCAGAATTGGCCGGTCTAAACTAGACGCATTGAAAAACTGTTAAGTCTAAATCATCAAACCTTGTTTATATTAGATTAGGTAAGATTAAAATGCATTTTATAACATTATCTTATTTAAAATACAACGTCAAATTTAATATCAGTATTACTCTTCAAACAACCAATATCATGGTCGTGTTTTGCACAAAATCTCCAGTATCGCGAAAACTCACATGTAGCAGCATCTCTGTTTGATGCCGTAGGCGCTGAAGAACCAGGATTCGCAGCAAGTCATGTGGGTGAACTTAGTTCCAATCCCTTGAAGTATGGAGTCATTTCGAGTGAAAGTGTAGTCCTGGAATAAAACAGTATGTAAAACAAAACACAACAAGACATTAACGACAACAAAAACAACAAAACACGTTACCTATGTAGCAACCGAAGCAGCAACAGTTATCGCAACGCAAAACGCTAAAAAGCATGTTCATGGTTTATTCTGTTATGACTACTTAAAACATTCTTGTCTGTATTATGGATAGTTTACACGTTCTATTTGTATAAATAAATATAACATATATGACCCCCAGCTCCATCAGCAATAGAGAAAGTAGGCAAACCCCTTGGTCGCTTTTCAATATGTCAGTATCCGCATCCGCTTTACGCAAATCTACATCCGCAAACAATCGAACAAGTATATACGACTTCCTGAATATAATAGCTCTATAATAACAAGTAATATTTGTAGAATCATTAATGATGTCGTAGATATAAATGGTGGATAGCTGCTCCCAATCCACCATATTAATAAATGTGCATATTCTTATTAATGTTCGCAGTCGACAATATTCCAATGTTTTAATAGTTCTTATTGTTACCACAGGGGTGGCATTACAAGAATGCTTATAACTTTTTTATTACATAGTAACACGTCTTTAAATTTTCTAATCCAAAGTCTTATTGATAGTAGATTATGATGGGAAAGAAATTAAACACATTTGTGATTATGACCATTAGTGTGTGAAAACCGTAAATGCTGGAGCATATACAAATGACGTGTAGGAATATGTGAACGGCAATATTAATAAATCATTCATTTCCATCTATAAATGATACCACTCTAACACATGACCCTGTACTGACCTCATGCAGGGGGTAGGCAGCGCTGTAGTAGCCATCTGCCAACATCTTCTTGATGCCTGCAACAAACAAGTGCCACACGTCACAGTTAATAGCCCAGGCACATTTTATATACCAGGGGCGGTATTCACGAAGCATTTAAGTTAAATGTTATCCTTATCCTTAACTTTGGAATTTTTCTCAACTCTATAATTCCATAAAGAAACAGTTTAGCATTAAGTAACACCTTAAAATAGCATCATTATGAAAGTGTTATTTGAGCGTTATCAACATCATATGCGTCTGTTTATTAAGTAAAGAAATATAATACATTCATATTTTGCACTTCAGTGAAACTATTTAAGAAATTACTTAAGATGCTTTGTGAATATCAGCCCTGGGCCCATATCCTCAAAGCTCCTTAGGGAAAACTTAATTCATAAAACTCTTTTAATGTAAAACGTTTGCTTAAGTTCACCTTAAGTTAAGATTTTCCTTAGGAGCTTTGTGACTACTGGCCATGGGGTCGTATTCCAGAAACATCTTCAGTAAAATCTTATCCTTATCTTAAAATTATCATTTTTCTTTCGTATTAAAATTCCATGTCCAAATCAGTTTGTACTTAGTGTAAATTATCAACTTATTATTAAATTTGTTCATACTCAACTGTAAACGAAATATTATTTAATTTATATTAATTATTAAAAAATATCAACTTATTAAAATTGGAACTTAAGTGACAATATTTTAAGGTTAATTTTAATATGTTTTGAGAATACGCCCCCTGCATAGTATTATTGGCCATGCTGATATGTTAGAGAGATCACCTTGATGTGACAGTGTCTTTATTTTGTGAAATAATACACGTTTGCATACTATAATGGAACTTTACACACATTTTTTTACTTAAAAAGTACCCCTTCAAGTTATGTTTGTCTGTTTTGTTTTGTTGGGGTTTTTCACCGTTTTTAACAGTATTTCAGTTAAAACAAAGCGGTCATTTAACCTACTCACACTTTTCCTGGGCAAGCTTAGACGATCTAAGCAGTTTACCAGTACTAAGTGCACATACCCATGACAGTAACTGACAACTGCCCTACTTGATTCAGAGGTAGGGGGAGAATGGCCGTAGAAATAATTTTATGACCAATCCCCACACAAGTTATGAGGCCGTGCTGGGGAATCGAACACACGATCCCCGGATTGACAGTCTAGCGCTCGACCAACTGAGCTAGCCCGTACCTGGCTTTAAGTTAAGAGTACTGACCCAAGTCTCGGCTGGCACACATTAGTGTTACAATTAATCAACTTGATACTAGGCAACCAAACACATTTTATTATATCGGGCCAGCTAGCTCAGTTGGTAGAGCGCTGGACTACAAATCCGAGGATCGCGGGTTTGATTCCCAGCCCGGCCACAACTTGTGTGGGGATTGGTCTTGAAATTATTTCTACGGCCATTCTCCCCCTACCTCCGATTCAAGTAGGGCAGTTGTCAGTTACTGGCATAAGTATGTGCACTTTGTACTGGTAAACCAGCTTACCCAAGAAAAGTGTGAGTAGGTTAACTGACTGCCGTTATATGACTGAAATACTGTTGAATACGGCGAAAAATCCAAACAAACAAACATTTTATTATATTCAAAACTCAAACTGTATAAATCTGGAAAACACTTTACAGCAAAATGTCTATTATTGGGGATAAGAAATGAAGGTTTTTGCAGAAAATGGTAGAAAACATATTAGAAGTGGTGTTGGGAAGTGACCAATCTGCAGTGTGACCGGTTAACTTTTATATTTTAGGTGTATGATTGAAACGATGTTCATAAGTTACACCAGTATTAATACATTCCCAGACAATATGAATAACTACGACAGCAAATATAATGCAGGGAGTTTTTTAATCTGATTTTATAGCCTTTATTGGATCATATTCCCAATGACAATTTTTTTTTTCTCCCAAATCCAGTCGTAAAATTCCCAAATGATGGTTTAACTTTCAGATGTTTAAAAATAACAGGTGTTCAGTGCAGAAATAAGACTGCTGACATTGTAATAACCATTCTTCTCTGTTCAGAACATTTATCTTATGAAGTTGTATCAATAAATTCTTCAAGATGTATTAATCAAACAATAATACTTTTCCAAATTCCCAATTTCACGGGTATAGTTCATATTCCCAAAATGGCGAAAAAAGCCCTGTATTGAAGACAGTTCCAAATGTTCCACTGCATTTATTGAGATGCAATTCTGTATGACAGAACCATGCCATTTTGAAGTCACATAATATTGGAGCTGCACAATAAGAAACAACTTCAAGACTCCACACTGCGCTGACGTGGTAACAACAGCGGGTGTACCTTGTAAACTGACACTGACAGTATCATGTTTCCGGATAGCGCCCTTCTCCCCTGCTGCCAGCATGTCAAATATACATCATCCAACATTTCAGATCTAACCATATTATATTAACGCTACCAACATTTCAGATCTAGGAAGTTATATTAATGCTACCAACATTTCATATCTAGGAAGTCATATTAATGCTACCAACATTTCAGATCTAGGAAGTTATATTAATGCTACCAACATTTCAGATCTAGGAAGTTATATTAATGCTACCAACATTTCAGATCTAGGAAGTTATATTAATGCTACCAACATTTCAGTTCAAGCAAGTTATATTAATGCTACCAACATTTCAGTTCAAGCATGTTATATTAATGCTACCAACATTTCAGTTCAAGCAAGTTATATTAATGCTACCAACATTTCAGATCTAGGAAGTTATATTGATGCTACCAACATTTCAGTTCAAGCAAGTTATATTAATGCTACCAACATTTCAGATCTAGCAAGTTATATTAAACTTAATCTCAATAATACATTAAACATTCTGTAATTTTAAAGGACTACAATGGAATGGCTGGCTCTTGTTTGTGTTATCCAAGGTGCTGGTTTGTTTATCACATTTTTTATTTAATGCTAGTGTTTCATCGAATTGTCTAACATGTGTGTTATTATATCCATGTACAAAATCAATACTGTCCTTACACCAAGATAAATGTATCTATCTAATCTACCAGGATTTTACTATGGTTGAAAACGAATTCAATTCATTCCTAAACATGATTTGTTAATAATTAATGCACACTTCTATACTGAATTGTTTTGCTGTTAGCTGGGTGATTGGCAGGAGGGCAATACAAAGGTGTTACGTTTATGATGATATAAATGATGACTGCACACCACTGCTCAATGAGTAATGATGTTGATTGTGATGATGATGATGATGTTGGTAATGATGATGATCCTGATGATGATGATGTTGATGATGATAATATTGATGATAGTGATGATGATGGTGATGATGATGTCAATGATGATAATATTGATGATGGTGATGGTGGTGATGATGATGTCAATGATGATAATATTGATGATGGTGATGGTGGTGATGATGATGATGGTAGTGATGATGATGTCAATGATGATAATATTGATGATGGTGATGGTGGTGATGATGATGTCAATGATGATAATATTGATGATGATTGATGATGGTGATGACGATGTCAATGATGATAATATTGATGATGGTGATGGTGGTGATGATGATGATGGTGGTGATGATGATGTCAATGATGATAATATTGATGATGATTGATGATGGTGATGATTATGTCAATGATGATAATATTGATGATGATTGATGATGGTGATGATGATGTCAATGATGATAATATTGATGATGGTGATGGTGGTGATGATGATGTCAATGATGATAATATTGATGATGATTGATGATGGTGATGATGATGTCAATGATGATAATATTGATGATGATTGATGACGGTGATGATGATGTCAATGATGATAATATTGATGATGGTGATGGTGGTGATGATGATGTCAATGATGATAATATTTATGATGATTGATGGTGGTGATGATGATGCCAATGATGATAATATTGATGATGATGTTGATGATGATGCTGATGATGGTGGTGATGATGATGTCAATGATGATAATATTGATGATGATGGTGTGGTGATGATGATGTCAATGATGATAATATTGATGATGATGTTGATGATGAGTTTATCATGGCAATGATGATGATAATGATGATGATGACAATTAAGATGATTATGATGACGAAGATCACGACGATGATTATCATGATGAGGATGGTGATGACTATTAATGATGAAGGGGATGATGATGACAATGTTGTTCATTATGGTGGTGTTGGTGACAATGATGATAATAGAGATGATGGGAATGATGGATTACACTATAACAAGAGAGAAAATGACGATGCTAAAAATGACGTTCATGAAATGACAATGATGATGGTAACAATAAAGAAGTTCACAACATACATACTAGACTTAGTTTTCCTAAACACTTCATTAGTTACTGTATCACCCCATGGCTCGCTGTTAACTTTAAACAATAATGAAACGGAGTGGCACTATAATAATCATCCTACATGTAACTTTATTTATTTCAGTCGTGTCGTGGGAAAACCGGGTTTAATGCATGTGCGTAAAGTGTCGTCCCTTTGCGCTTTTATCGTATTTTCTGTTTAAAGGAAGTCTCTTCTTAACATAAATCCACTGTAGGCGGAAAGTGCCGTCCTGGATTAGCCTGAGCGGACTGCACAGGCTAATCCTGGACGACACTTTACGCACATGGATTGAGCCTGGTTTTCCCACAACTCGCCTCATTTTGTTTTTCATTTGCAAAGGAGTACTTTCTATCAGACTTTATACCTGTGAGCCAACACTTGATAATTCAGTCACCAATTAGTTCTATACATGCATTGCAGTTATTCATAATAGTAATGTAGGGAAGTTACCGTAAACGCTCGAGTATAGGACGCCCCCGCATATAGGATGCACCTAAAATTTAAGATCGGAATTTTGGGGAAAAAAAAAGAGATTTCAACGCTTATAAACGCTTCAAAACGGTCCATTTCGCGTCCAATATTAACAGACACCAACAATAATTTTTGTCGTGAAAACCGCAATATGCAGTCGCGGATACACTACGCTAAGTAAAAATTTTAGGGTTAGCACTGGTAAGAAGCGTTCGATATAGACAATTACAGATATTCTTTCTCAGTATATAAAGCTGCAATGTAATTTTAATTCAACACCGTAAAATTACACCACAGGTGCTAATTGTTACAAAAACAGTCTCAGCGACTATCTTCAATGAATCCGTCGTCGTTGTTACAAAAACAGTCTCCGCGAGTATCTTCAATGAAACCGTCGTCGTTGTTACAAAAACAGTCTCCGCGAGTATCTGCAATTAAACCGTCGTCGTTGTTACAAAAACAGTCTCCGCGACTATCTTCAATGAAACCGTCGTAGTTGCTACAAAAACAGAGTCCGCGACTATCTTCAATGAAACCATCGTCGTTGTTACAAAAACAGTCTCTGCGAGTATCTTCAATGAAACCGTCGTAGTTGTTTGCATAGCGATATTAATTGTGTGAACGAGTTTGTGAGTTCGTTTGACCCTTTTTTGTATTTTTTTTTGCATTAGTGTTAACATTTTTTTGTTTTCGTAAATATAAAATTAAATTAAATACTAAAATCACGCAAAAAATTTAAAAAAAACAACTAATTTTTAAATATCCAAATCGGTGCGAGACATATCGGGTACAAATTTTCGCTTTGTGACGTCAATCAAGCATACATTCAAAATGGCGGCCAAAATAGATCGCATTATATCGATCATAGAAAAACTAGGTGCTTGTGCTTATATCCGTACATAAGACGCACCGAAAAAATGATACGAATTTTGAATGAAAAAAGTGCGGCTTAAACGCGAGCGTTTACGGTAATTCATCTATGCTTAATAGGAATGATTTCGTTCTTTACCTTCGTGATGTGAAGGGTGTTTTCCTAAAACAACTCTCAATGTGACCCATTGTATCTTCTATACAAATGTTCTGGTGCATTTAATGGTGTAAATGTCTTAGTTCTTGCTAAGTGTGCTTGTTTATAAATGTGTAATCTTTGGAAGTTAAATAGTCCTATCTTTGGAAGTTAAATAGTCCTATCTTTGGAAGTTAAATAGTCCTATCTTTGGAAGTTAAATAGTCCTATCTTTGGAAGTTAAATAGTCCTATCTACTAAAGTGAGCCAGTTTTTGAGATCACACGAAGTCGGATTAAAATACATTTAAGGTAAAACCAAAATTGTGAAACAATATATCCAAGTCCGCACAGGCTAATCCAGGACGACACTCCGCTTTTATGGTATTTTCTGTTTCAAGGAAGTATTTTCTAAACATAAATCAACTGTAGGCAGAAAGTGCCGTCCTGGATTAGCCTGTGCGGACTGCACAAGCTAATCCGAAAAGACACTTTACCCACATGTATCAAGCCCAGTTTTCCCACGACACTCCTCATATATACGAGGCAAGAAACAGCAAAATGCAGCGTACCGAAAGTGAAGGCCTCTGTCTTGTCATCCCCAAATGCCTTCCTTCTCAGAATGAAGTCCACAATCCGGGAACGTTCCGCGTTCTTGAAAAAAAGCTCACGCTTTTCTGGTATATCAAACCTGGGAAAAGATTGTAATATGTTATAATCTTGGAAATACATTGACATAGTAAAGCAAAATAAATGTTAGTGACTTGCAAGTTACCTTAGTATGTTCTCAATGACTTACAGATATACTGTTTTGTTTGACTTACACGTACTATGTATGACAAGACTTACAGGCGTTGAGTGCTAATAAACTTTCAGGTACTGAGCACAGGCACCTGAAAAAATGTTTGTTTATGTTTGATACATATATATGTGCTATAATAAGAGATTAGAACGTATATACATACGGAACATAAACATTTTTACAGGCACCTGGTGAACTGAGTACAATAAGACTTACAGATACTGAG
Organism: Congeria kusceri; assembly: GCA_027627225.1. Taxonomy (NCBI): domain Eukaryota; kingdom Metazoa; phylum Mollusca; class Bivalvia; order Myida; family Dreissenidae; genus Congeria; species Congeria kusceri. The sequence goes on from CM051024.1 coordinate 626,006, forward strand.
TACCATATGAATTACAGGTACTGAATAACATGAATTGCAGGTACTGAGTACCATATGAATTACAGATACTGAGTAACATATGACTTACATGTACTGAATACCATTTATGACTTACAGGTACAGAGTACCATATGACTTACAGGTACAGAGTACCATATGACTTCCAGGTACTGAGTACCATATGACTTACAAGTACTGAGTACCATATGACTTACAGGTACTGAGTACCATATGACTTACAAGTACTGAGTACCATATGACTTACAAGTACTGAGTACCATATGACTTACAGGTACTGAGTATCACATGACTTACAGGTACTGAGTACCATATGACTTACAGATACGGAGTACCATATGAATTACAGGTACCGAGTACCATATGACTTACAGGTACTGAGTACCATATGACTTACAGGTACTGAGTACCATAGGACTTACAGGTACTGAGTACCATATGACTTACAGGTACTGAATACCATATGACTTACAGGTACCGAGTACCATATGACTTACAGGTACTGAATACCATATGACTTACAGGTACTGAATACCATATGAATTACAGGTACCGAGTACCATATGATTTACAGGTACAGAATATCGTATGACTTACAGGTACAGAGTGCCATATGACTTACAGGTACTGAATACCATATGACTTACAGGTGCTGAGTACCATATGACATACAAGTACTGAGTACCATATGACTTACAAGTACTGAGTACTATATGACTTACAGGTACTGAGTACCATATGACTTACAAGTACTGAGTACCATATGACTTACAGGTACTGAATACCATATGACTTACAGGTACTGAATACCATATGACTTACAGGTACTGAGTACCATATGACTTACAGCTACTGAGCACCATCTGACTTACAGGTACTCCTTGTCGCGAGAGTACACCAGGGTGGGCTCCTTCTTGATCTTGGGCAGCAGCGTCTTATCCAGTTTGAACGGCATCAGGGCCACGTCCTTCAGCTTGATGACAGAGTTGTACAGGGTGGCGCTCACCGCCTTCACAGGGTTCTGAAAACAGTGGGATTGGAGATATGCAAGTTTCCACAGTTAGTGACTGTACCAGATTGGAGATGTGCAAGTTTCCACAGTTAGTGACTGTACCAGATTGGAGATGTGCAAGTTTCCAGTTAGTGACTGCACCAGATTGGAGATGTGCAAGTTTCCAGAGTTAGTGACTGTACCAGATTGGAGATGTGCAAGTTTCCAGAGTTAGTGACTGTACCAGATTGAAGATGTGCAAGTTTCCACAGTTAGGGACTGTACCAGCAAGATCCCCCGGCCCGTATTCACCAACCCATTCTTAGACTTAAGACGTAAGAATAAAGAATACCCTTGAAAGTATTCCATTATATTAAATCTGTCAATGGAAAATCAAGCATTCTTTATTTAGAATTATTTATTAATGACATAAACAATATTTGTACTTACATATTTGTGAACGCGCTATACATTTTGTTGAGTCTAAGTCTATGCTTTATTCTTAAGTTTAAGATGGCATTGGTGAATATGGGCCTCGATATAATAATTCCCAATCTAGCATTCACAAAAAGACAGATCATATAGCTGAGTTCCCAAATAGTGTCTATACCAATAAGATTGTGGATATGAAAGTTTCAATTAATGACCATCACGATCTCAACCCGCATTGAACTTATTCGCTGATTTTGCATGCACTCTGGTACCGAGGTCGACTGGCATTTTCAGACAATCCTAGTAATATTACATTTGTCAACATTGGCCAATTTTTTTTAATGAAAACATCCATTTCTAGATTTAACATCAATATAAACGGTATCCGGACAAAAGCCCGCTCAATGTTTTGACACCCCCGGAACAAAAGTCGCTCATTAATAACAGGTGAAATCTTTAATTAATTAATGGATATTTTTACATTTGTTGCATCATTTTCACACAGAAAAGTAACAGTTCGTGTTTTCGTGGCATAAAAAAAAAAAATATGTTAAAAATAATAACCTCTTTGAATCACAGCATGCGCTGTAATTGGGCGTTAATTATAATTAATTACCAACTTAATGTGGGCAGTAATTAATATTAAAGATGTACATGTCTTTAACGAGTGGGCTTTTGTCCGGGTCATTAAAATAACAAGCGGGCTTATGTCCGGGTTGTGATAAACATTGAGCGGGCTTTTGTCCGGGGGGGGAGGAGAGAACTCTCATAAGCAGCACAATACTTCGTTAATTATAAACAACTGGTAGTCATTGTGTTTGTTACAATAGATGTCTTATGCTTGCTACTAGCCAATGTTCTATACCTAAGAATACCAATTATAAGTATTTCGATACGAGACTGGTACATTAAAACTGAAAACAGTTTTACCAAACACACTTGTATATGTTAATGGAAACAATTCAGCAAGAATTAAAATTCCCAAAGTGATTCAAACTTCTAACAAATGGGACTTGACCAGTTCTTGAATTATCAGTACCTCTTGTCTATAAACATGAAAACAGAGATAATTGTTGTCATGTTATTTTGCACAAACGTTACAATAGATAATAGACACTTGATGCCAAATAAACACAAATTTGTTCCAAATGCTCTTTAATCATAATACTAGATTTTAACTTACCTGTGATTTGTGTGAAAGCAATAGTCTATGCATTGTGACTTTGTATCAATAACTGTTTCAAGCCTTCAAAAACATAAAATTACCTGTACACTATCATCCTAAAATAAAACAAACATCCGAAGTCCATACACAGTTAGTTAGTTCAAAAGTTTGTACAACTACAGGGTGTGTCGTGGGAAAACCGGGCTTAATGCACGTGCGTAAAGTGTTCTCCCGGATCAGCCTGTGCAGTCCACACAAGCTGATCCGGGATGACACTTTCTGCCTACAGTGGATTTATGTATAGAGAAGACTTCCTTGAAACAGAAAATACCATTAAAGCGGAAAGTGTCATGTCCCGGATCAGCCAGTGCATACTGCACATGCTGATCCGGGATAACACTTTACGCACATGCATTAAGCCCAGTTTACCCACAACATACCTCATATTAATCTGCAAACATCTAGGCCAGTTAATGCTTTCAATACTTCATACAAATCAAACATGTTAACCATTTAAGTACCTTGACTAATTGTTGCACGTGTTCATGGCAGAAATAGATTAAGTTTTACAGGAAACATCAAGGATGTTGTGAGAATTAGTAGATTAAATATTTATATATCTTCATTATGCTTTTCATGTCATTTAAGAAACACTGCTATATTTTCCTACTGGAATTGTTTGCCACCAGAATTGGTGAGTTATAGTTGCGTGTAACAAAAAGGCAACAGATGAACTGAACGCAAGGAAATAATAGTATGAATCTGACATAAGGTCACAGCTACAGAACACATTAAAAAGGCAGTCATGGAAATTTCAAAGACAATGTTTATTTATATTTAGTTTTAGTGTTGCCATAGACTAAGGCTCGAGTTTTTTTATTTCTTGGTTGTCGGATCTACCGACCCGATTTTTTCCAAAAAAGCAAAAAAATTAAATTTGTAGAATGTACTCGATATCATAAAAATGACCTTGTGAAAGAGTTTCAACCTGTTAAAAGGAATGCAAAAAAACGCTGAAGAAATGACTAAATTTTATATAACATGCATTGTGACTGTATATCGCTGTATGATTCATATGATCTGCTCTCTGTTTTTTTATACATCATGCAACAGTTAGTCAGACGAAAATGCTCAGTAAAAACAAATTAAGATCTAAGAATCATTGTATTAAATACACATTTATAATTTTATATAAATATTATAATGAACAAATTTCATTGGTGTATATTGATTTATTAATAAGATATATTCAGTAAGTTTTCCCTTTATTAAACATGCTTTTATACATATAATGTGGACACTGCCGAGCGATATCTGACGTACTGTGTTTGAGTGTTAGCAAATTTTATTTTGTATATGATAAAGACTGCCGTTTAATGTTACTTTTAGAGGTATTAATGTCATGTTTATCATGCAGTGATTAAGTTAATGTTGTGTAATATGATTTGTTTTATTAATAATGCATACAGATTTTATTATCACTGCCCATTTCCATTTGTGAAATTCTAGTAATTAATTTACTCAATTCTGTATTGTTGTTTTTTTATTTTATTTTTTTCCGTCCTCCAACACGACACTTTTCCAAAAATGTCAGAGAACCAAGAAATAAAAAGAAAATCTGGTCTAACTGGAGTTGCTATCAACTCTAACAAAGACTTATCAGTTGCAGGATTGCTGTCAACTAAGGTAAATAGACTATAGTCATTTATAAATATGATATAAAACACATAATATAATATAAGAATATAATCAGTTGTAGAGTTGCTATAGAACACAAAGACTAGTCAGTTAAAGAGTTGCTATAGAACACATAGAACTTTCAGTAGTAGAGTTGCTGTAGAACACATAGAACAGTCAATTGTAGAGTTGCTATAGACCACATAGAACAGTCAGTAGTAAGAGTTGCTATAGAACACATAGAACAGTCAATTGTAGAGTTGCTATAGAACACATATACCAGTCAGTTGTAGAGTTGCTATAGACCACATATACAAGTCAGTTCTCGAGAAGCTATAAACCACATAAGCCAGTCAGTTTGCTCTTGACCACAAAAACCCATGAACAAAAGAGACAATAAGTTGAGCAAAATCCACATATAGAACATAAACTCATCACATAAACAAATCTTTACCAAATAGGATGTGTAATGTGTGTTATTTTGTAGATGTAAAACAGTAATTGTACCATTAATTAAAATTCATAAAAAAATGTACTTTAATCCTATAAGACACGTACATTTGTATACAGAGCAATGCAGCATCAAACAATTGGAGCAGCCATAATAATACAGGAACTGAATTGCAAAACATGTTTTCCACATCAATGCTTGTTTTTAATATTTATTAACATGGCCATTTTATGAATATAGATTCATAGCCAAAGTAACATTTATAACTGACGCAATTTCCTATGCTGAAATATCAATATAATGCCAAATCACCTGTCAAGAAAGTTAATGTAAACATACACATTTTCATGAAACTAGCTGCAATACAGAAAAACATGATAATCAATACTGTTTGTAGCCAAAATCTGTTCACATAAGTGGCGCGTCATGCGAAAACTGGTCCTAATGCATGTGCGTAAAGTGTCATCCCGGATTAGCCTGTGCAGTCCGCACAAGCTAATCCAGGACGGCACTTTCCGCTTTTATGGTATTTTCTGTTTCAAGGAAGTCTCTTTTAAACTTAAATACACTGTATGCGGAAAGTGCCATCCCGGATTAGCCTGTGCAGACTGCACAGGCTAATCCGGGACGACACTTTACGCACATGCATTAAGTCTGGTTTTCTGACGACGTGCCACATACATAGTACAATATATACATGCTTTCAAACATTTCAGGTCGCTTCCTGCCAATGAAATATTCATAACTTATACAAACTGTACAGCACTTTTGGACAGGCACACATTGTAAACAATGTTTATGCTATATACATTCATACATACATCCTCTGTCAAAATAATGCAATTGCCAGGCTCTTTCATCTGTATATTGCCGCGGTCCATTTCACTACATCCACATGCATGCCAGCACGAGACCCTCACATATACAGTACTGGCACGTATTCACCAATACAACCCATTCTAAGCCTAAAGACGAACAAAACAGAAATACTTTTGAAATTACTCATAAGCAAGAGCACCGCTTACGGGTGCTAGACACTTGACTGTCTCATATTTGATAGTACTTTAGACTTTTCAAGTTCAAGTCAATACCTCTTATAGATTATGATAAATTTGACCAAAGCAAAGAAATCTATGTTGAAAAAAGGGCAATAACTACACCAAAATTCTTGATATAGTTACCTCCTCTTGTCTACAGAATCACTGTGTTCAAGTACTTGTGAGTTCCAAGTCAATATCTCCTATACCGTAGATATTGTGAAATTTGACCTAAAGCAAAATATGTAAGTTTAAAAAAGGGCAATTACTCTAGCAAATCGTTGAAAGTGTTACCTTCTCTTGGCTGCAGAATGGTGTCAGCACTATAAACAAGTACAATGAGTTTCAATTTATTGTCTTTGATAGTTATTCCGAAATTATATATTTACCCAAAATTTGTCAAAATATGCAAGTTGTAAGTCTTAACAAAGGCAGATAACTCTGGAAATACAAATCACATGGTTACCTGCCTTATTGTAATGGAGTACCCTTTTGATAGTTAACAAGTATTGGAAGTTTCAAATGGATACCTTTGATGGTTTCTGAGAAATGGAGTCTTGACAAAAAAACATACGAAAAAAATTAACCAAAAAACTTTAATAATGTAGATTCTGACGCAGACAACAAGGCGGCAACAATAGCTTGACTTCTTTTCTTCAAAAAGTCGAGCTAAAAATGCAATTAATTTGAATCTTAGTTGGTAATCACCTACGTCAATTTTAGCATCTTTATTCAGAATGATTTATTTATGACAAAAGCGACATTGGTAGGTGGCATATTCGTGAATGCAAAAGTTTGTTTTTTACTTGAGCCTAAGTCTTTAAGACTATTCTTAATTCTTTAGTCTTAGAATGAGTTGGTGAAAACAATCAAACAAAATTAATAGTTCAGGCACCGTCTCAAACTCTGAAGTTTTAATGTACATAATTATTTTGGGATATCTCTGCACAAAACTACGCTAACTGGCTGATCCCTCTGCGTTCGCTAACTGGCTGATACCTATGCTCTCGCTAACTGGCTGATACCTATGCGTTCGCTCGATGTTAATGACTAGTGGGTAATGTGAAGTAATAGTGTGGCCATGTTGTGCAAAGTACATCAGGTCAACTCATGTTTGAGTCTATCACCCCAAAATGCAAATCACGAAATATGTTTTCGCTTGAGCCATATTGCAGGTGTTGCACTTTTTTTTCTCTGTAATGAGTTCTAAACATTCTTAAGTGAATAACCAATAAAATCAAATATAGAACATATAGAACTATAACAATGTTTGCTTCATTTGAAAAAATATATTTTTGTTCAATCAAAATTACATTTTTTTTAAGTTATTATTATTATTATTAGCTTCATTTTATCGCAATACATTGTAGCTGTAAGCACTCTCATAACATATTTAATAAAATACCCTAGCACTAACTCACAATATCTCTGTCTTTCATGCTAAGTACTTAAAAACACTCTCTAGTATCACTAAAATACACTGAATCTAAAACATAGCATACATCAGACAAGATGTTAATATAAAATCTATGAGCATGAATCAGGTCAAGGTCACACAGGGGTCAACATTGAAGGATCGGATTATTTTCAGTTTCTATGGCAACTTACCGCATCTACCGACTCCTGTAAATCCCAGATGTTTGGATATAATGCAAAAGCAAATAAACAAGTAAAATATGGACGATGTAAGAGAGGATATATAAGCAACATATTTATGAAAATGAGTAACTATGGAAGAATGAAGAATCATAATGATTGCCATGCATCACTTAAAACTACAAACAAATATAGGTTTTCGTTTTCTATTTTCAAACAGTATCAGATCCGTGAATTGAAACAATTAATCTAGGTTAGCACTTAGGAATAAACTAGAACTCTGCAAGCCTGACGGGACATAACTCAAGTACAAGAAGAGCAATTATGCCATAAACTTAACCTTCCTTTTACGACTACTAACACTTCCCGAAAGTTTCATAATGATTGCACAAACAGTTCTGAAGTTATTGTCTGCACAAACTAAAGGGACCGCTGCCACGCCGTCAACACTGCTGAAGTAAACCCTATATGTTGCCTTTCAGGTGACACAAAAAGTAGTCAATATGTTTTATTTTGCAAAAATACTTGTCATTTCTAAATATCAAAATGTGAAAAATTGCCTCTCTTTCATATAAATTCAGAGCGTTTAGTAGCCAGTAGCTATTTTTGCTTAATGTAATGCTCACATAGATAATGCACTACCCAATGAAACAAACAAGCATGATTGAGAATGAAACAGTACATATAACGTGCATTGAAAGCCAAAAGGGCTTATCAGCCTTCTTTGTATTTATGCTGATTGGCGCTTTTGGCTTTCAATGGACGATCAATGTATGTTGAATACAAGGATAACATAACATAAGGTACAATATGGTACGAATGTGAAAAGAATAGAAACGGAATGGTACTAGTTACCTCCCATTTTGAATATTTCCGTTGAATTCCCTCTGCCACAATAGTCTGGAAAAAAAATATTCAAATAATACATCAAAAGAAAGTATGCATCTACCAATACCATGTCTTAAATTATAAAATATAGACGATTCACCTGATTCACGTGCAAAGAAGCACTTCCAGTTAACATGCCCAAGAAAAATAAAAGAAGGTGTTTTAACTGCCATGAATTATAATATTTCAGGGTTTATATGAAGTGTGTCGTGGGAAAACCGGGCTTAATGCATGTGCATCAAGTGTTGTCCCAGATTACACTGCAGCCCACAGGCTAATCCAGGACGACACTTTCCGCCTACGGTGGATTTATGTTTAGAAGAGACTTCCTTGAAACTGAAAATACCGTAAAAGCGGACAGTGTCGTCCCGGATTAGCCTATGCGGACTGCACATGCCAATCCGGGACGACACTTTACACACAGGCATTAAGCCAGATTTTCCCACGACATGCCTCATATATATTTTTGTTAAATATCTAGTGTATTTAGTACATAATGATCTCAGTGTCCTCTCGAATAAAATAACATATGGTGGCCATAGACATTTTCTAAAAATAATTTTGGCCATTCTCTATTGTGTCATTGTCATTTAGTCTATCATGACACAATATTTAGACAAATTAACTATTTTGTTATTTGAAAACCAAGTTTATCAAACAATTGAGTTGCTTTAATGTTGAATGAATGTACCAGCTAAGCCAAATACGACTTTTTGATTTAGAATCCACAACATATTACTTATTGAGTAGTAAAAACTACTGATTTGAACAAACAACAGAGATGCAGATTAGTATTTGAAGTGAAAACTTCAATGACACTGAATGTGTTTTGTTTTTGTTATTGTGCTTTTTTTAAGTGTAAAACTACTACGCCAGCATGTAGTTTAAATGTATTTGAGATGTGTCGTGGGAAAACCAGACTAAATGCATGTGCGTAAAGTGCCGTCCCGGATTAGCTTGTGCAATCCGCGCAGGCTAATCCAGGAAGGCACTTTCCGCTTTATGGTATTTTCTGTTTCAAGGATGTCTCTTCTAAACATAAATCCACTGTAGGCGGAAAGTGTCAACCTGGATTAGCCTGTGGACTGCATAGGCTAATCTGAGACGACACTTGACGCAAACGCATTAAGCCCAGTTTTCCCATGACATGCCTCATTTATTTTAGCTCGATTGTGTCAAATTCCTGAGGCTTATTGAGGCATTCTTGAGCCTGATTCCTAAGAATATCACAATAATTTGGAACAAAAATGAAACAACCCGGGCGCAAAGTTTAACTGTAGAGAAAATATGAAATTGTGATTGTAATGAACTTTGGCCTGGAACAGACATACATATATAGGGAGAAAACATGGTCCTGTAACAGACATACATATATAGGGAGAAAACATGGTCCAGTAACAGACATACATATATAGGGAGAAACATTGTCCAGTAACAGACATACATATATAGGGAGAAAACATGGAGTAGTAACAGACATACATATATAGGGAGAAAACATGGTCCAGTAAAGACATACATATATAGGGAGAAAACATGGTCCAGTAACAGACATACATATATAGGGAGAAAACATGGTCCAGTAACAGACATACATATATAGGGAGAAAACATTGTCCAGTAACAACCATACATATATAGGGAGAAAACATGGTCCAGTAACAGACATACATATATAGGGAGAAAACATGGTCCAGTAACAGACATACATATATAGGGAGAAAACATGGTCCTGTAACAGACATACATATATAGGGAGGAAACATGTTCCAGTAACAACCATACATATATAGGGAGAAAACATGGTCCAGTATTCTCAAAGCTCCTAAGGGAAATCTTCTACAAAGTTACAGTTTGACCAAATTTTGTATGTCAATTCCAAAGATTTTTCTTTATACAATATTAAATTATGATACACCTTAGCATTATTTACAAGTTCGAAACATTTTTGCTACAAAAAGAAGAATTAAACATGAAACAGCCATACATTTAAGGAATTTGAAGTTTTCCCAATAGAGATTTGTGAATACTGGCCCTGACTCCATTCTACATGGATCTGTTTCCAAGACAGGGTGGCCACTGAAATTGGGACGTAGAATCCCCTGATATTTCCCTGACATATACTGTCAAGATTACCAGTACAATTACGGCAATGTACATACATAAATGCCTCAAATCTCTCAGGCAGTTTTACTACCAGTTTACTTCTTTTATACACGAAGTAAACAAATATATATATTATCATAAGGTGTAATTATTAGTAAGAATCTAAAGTTCACAATTTCACTTCAAATGTTTTACTTTCGTTGTTGGTTAAATTACTTTATTTTTCCAAGATTTTTTTCAAAATTTTCCGATTCCCTGATTTGTCCCTGCAGTGAATTGTTTTCACACCCTGTTTTCCCGAGTGAGTGGCCACATTGCAAGGTTACCTTCTTCATCTTCATCTTGATCTTGAGAATCTCAGCGTACCGGGTGAGCACCTCCCAGGGGGCGTGGACCTTGCAGTAGTGGACATCCTCATCACTCTACAAACACACGCAACGTGATGGTCATGTATAAACTTAGCTGAATAAACGGCTATCAACAAAGTACCGGTATATGAGCAAATTATGGGATCCTTATAAAGTTGACCCTTGAAGGCCAGAAGGTGTCATCAGCATATGTTTGAAGAATGATTTCAAGGGACGATTTTTGTGTTTGCAGTCTTGCCATTCATACATACATTGTTGACAACACAAGATTTGTTACACTGGGCACACAATCAAGATGTCAGTCATATTTTGCAAAAGCATGGCAGAATATGTGTTATGTTATTCTAAATTATAGTTCCAATACTAACTGGGTTTAATTTTCTTAAGTCGTAAACAAAGAGTTCCCAAGGTATTTTCTAGCAGCAGGCATAGTAGCCAGCACAAATCCCTACCAAACTAAGCAGAAAATCATCAGAATTTTTGGAAAGCCAAATAAGAAGCTCAATACAATGTCTAAGAAGCCAATGTTCCTTGCAACATACAGGATGGTGCTAGGAATAAGTAGCCTTTTTTAAATCAAAGAATATCTATAAAAAAATACCACCCAAGAAAGTTCAAAATACAGGTATATATATTTCAATCAATTTCAGAAACTTTAGCACCCTTTAGCTATGTTCATTCCTGGTTGTGCCAACATACAACATAGCAACAATTATCAGCAAAAAGAATCATTATCTTTGAATTACAAACAGAACTTTCAGCAGTCAGAGTGACTGCCCCTTACCTTGTCATACTCCAGTTACAGCAGTCAGACTGACTTCCCCTTACCTTGTCATACCCAAGTTCCAGCAGCCAGAGTGACTTCCCCTTACCTTGTCATAATCCAGTTACAGCAGTCAGAGTGACTTCCCCTTACCTTGTCATACTCCAGTTACAGCAGTTACAGTGACTTCCCCTTACCTTGTCACACTCCAGTTACAGCAGTCAGAGTGACTTCCTCTTACCTTGTCATACTCCAGTTACAGCAGTCAGAGTGACTTCCGTTACCTTGTCTTACTCCAGTTACAGCAGTCAGAGTGACTTCCCCTTACATTGTCATACTCCATAAAGCAGTCAGAGTGACTGCCCCTTACCTTGTCATACTCCATAAAGCAGTCAGAATGAATTCCCCTTATCTTGTCATACTCCAGTTTCAGCAGTCAGAGTGACTTCCCATTACCTTGTCATACTCCAGTTTCAGCAGTCAGAGTGACTTCCCCCTACCTTGTCATACTCCAGTTTTAGCCCCTCGTCAAGCAGATTCTGCTCAAAGTTCTCACGCGCTTTCTCTGCCTTAACAGAGTCCTCGTTGACCTTCTTGGGTACTTCCCAGGCCAGAACATAGTCTATACAGCTCACACCATCATCAAACAGCAAGTTGCGTTCCTGTCCGAGAAGAACAAAACCATCTTTAATTAGCCTCATGGCTTCCAACGACTGGACATTTTCTTTAGCTATATTCACCTTTCTGTGACAAAACATGCTAATTTTGACTAATAATCATTTGCAAAAATAGATTCCAACAGAAGATGTTCTTATAATAATTACAAAATACAGCAAAGCTTTACGAGTGATTAACGTGCATGTATGACACACAAAAGCCCAACATTTCTGAGCGTTCTCATACCCTTGTCTTGACTCTACGGCCGCTGGGGTCCGTGGACACAGCTTCATTACCCTGCCCGTCATCTGAAACACACGGAAAAACTGCCTGTAGTGTCCACAGCCATCACAAAACTACTTACTCCGGAATGAGACCCTCTACAAGCCTCTGTCATCAAGTATCTAAACAAGACTGGCTAGCACAGAGAAATACGGCCTGTAGTGCACACAGCCATCACAAAACTTTGTACTCCTGTATGGACCCTCCACCAGCTTGTGTTATCATTAGTAACTGAACAAGACTCGCTAGTGTATGAATGGAAACTTTTAACGTCCTGTAGCGTTGGCAGCCAACACAAAACTCCCTACTCCTGCATGAGCCCCTGTACAAGCCTCTGTTATCATTAGTCACTGGCTGGCATGGATGCTTGTAATGCATATAACTTTGGGAGAAATTCATACATCTCCGAAATGTGGATGACTGCAGTATCAGTAATTAATTGTAATCGAGACAAACTGCTTGTTAAGCTAAATGCATGTTAGCCCCAGCAGTAAACACTGGTGAGAAATAAGCCATAGTGACAATTATGATACAACTTCCTGTTTCCATTGACGATGACTTTGATCAATATAATACCTTTTTATCTTTTTTATCAGTCATAAAATCATTATCACTCTTAAAAATAATATTACGATAACATTTCTAGATTATACCTAAAATGTTGAGATAGGTCTTAAATTTATTATACTATATATATATACATGTAACATCCAGTGGTCCTGGCCAATGATATAGTATTGCTCAATATGGCCTACCACTTGGTCCTAAATTAGTAAGACCAGATCCAACCTGGTCGGAAAAGATCCAACGTGGTCTGAAAAGGTCCAACCAGGTCCTACCTGAGGTAGGGTCTATCCTACCTCCTAATGAATTTTGACCTTTTAGTGTGCAGTGTTAGAACCTGTGGTATTATTAGGTCCTAAATTGGTAGGACCTGGTCCGACAAGAAAAAAGCAGGTCAGACAAGGACCTGAGGTAGGAATTTAAATACAAAAGTTAGACTGATGCTGAATGTTTATTTGAATAATACACAGTTGATTTAATGTCCTCCGCATACCAACATACCAAATATTACGTTAATACAGGATGAATTTATTATCTGGTTGTGTAATAACAGTGAATGCCGATGTCACATTTTATTATCTATAAGTTTTGTTCCAAATAAGCAACAGATAAATGTAAGCATCCACATGATAAACATATCATATGACTTAATGTAAAGACACATAAAATTAACTGTCCGACGACTGTTGAGCATGAAACTGTTGTATCTGCTGAACATTTCTATATCAGATACAATAGTTTTACATTCAACCCTCATTTTTTGTAATTTGATGTCAAGCATACAACACAGACTGGAAGATGCACACATGCATGCAAATATTCATATAACCATCATGTCAGTAACATCCATACACAATTATTACATTTTGTGAATGTAAAACAGAAAACAAATTAAATATGCAATAACCTGGTTGAAAGTACAGAACTTTGAAAATGTTGACATCAGAATTTTCCTAAACATTGAACACATACAAAATGTTTAGCATTGTTTATGTCGGATTTTTATCAAAAACATTCACCCATGTTTAAATAGTATATACTTTAAATATCTGACTCAAAACTTACCCATACAACAAAAATAAGACATTCAATGGAAAAACATTTGCTAGCCCACTGCCCCAGCAATAGTAATGACAACAGTCCAATGTGAATTCTCATATATATTTGAGGCGTGTCGTGGGAGAACCAGGCTTAAGGCACGTACGTAAAGTGTCGTCCCAGATCACCCTGCGGGGTCCTTTGGGGTCCGCACAGGCTGATCTGGGAACGACACTTTCCACTTTTATGATATTTTGTGTTTCAAAAAAGTCTCTCCTAAACATAAATCCACTGTAGGTGGAAAGTGCCGTCCTGGATTAGCCTGTGCGGACTGCACAGGCTAATCTGGGACGACACTTTCTTTACGCACATGCATTAATCCCGGTCTGCCCACAACACGCCTCCTTTAATTACTCTGCATCAAAAAGCACTATTCAGTCATAAAATACCTCGTGTTATTCAAAACAAAAAAGACCATGCTATTATTTATTGATATGATCTGATGGACTGATAGGACTGCTCACACATAGCCTGTAACAATTAACTGAATCAGCAATGTCAGTAGTACACAGAAATGGAAGTGGCCAGAAATGGGAAATACTTCAACCCACTGGGGGCTAACAGAGAGGCCCAATGTTAGAGATACAATCAGTTAAAAGGGTGCACAACTTAATGGTTGTTGACAATCAGCATAATATAATATAATTATCATGTTTCAATCTAAATAAATGTACATATGACTGCAGAAGGTTGAAGCAATGGATTGAAGAAGGGGCAATAACTGTCAAACAACTTGGATTAAATCCTTCGTTGTATCTATAGTAAATGAATAAAGTAAGTTAGTTACAAATATCAAATCAATGAGATTTGATTGAAGATGCGTTTTGCCATTCAAAACGCCAAGATTGAGTGTACGCACAGTTGCGATCATCTGGGGGCCATAAACTTTAAAATAAGTCATACATCTTTATTCATTGAATCTGCTTACTCCAATTTATTAAGTTGTAATGAAAGTACTGTTTGCAACTGGACAGAGTTTTTATACCAAACCTTTTTGTTTTAATTGTTTTCCCCAACTGTTCCCTGACTTCCCATTTCCATGAAAGTTTACGATATATAGGCTTGTAGGAATAGCAGTTTGTCTAGTTTAGCCCCTGCGAAAGAAGGAAATTAGCTGGAAGGAGGAAAAAATACATATAAGGCGTGTCGTAGGAAAACCAGTAGTCCGCACAGGCTAATCCAGGACAGCACTTTCCGTTTTTATGGTATTTTCTGTTTTAAGGAAGTCTCTTCTAAACATAAATCCACTGTAGGTGGAAAGTGCCGTCCCGGATTAGCCTGTGCAGACTGCGACGCTTTACCCACATGCATTAAGCCCGGTTTTCCCACGACACGCCTCATATTTATACCCTGGAGGAAAAATTACATAATACCCTGGTAAGATGAACACACAACTGCCTACCTTGTACTTCACTCACACAGTCCTCTTCTACGAGTCGGGTGCTATCCATGGCGCAGTTACAACCAGCAGATTATAATTGTATATAGTGTTCAATTGAAACTAATAGCTACATATCCACAAGCGTTCCCGGGACTGTTGAGACACTTGTGATACAAATTATTTGCATTTGAAATTAAATTCTTAACAAACAGTTTGAACACCTAACATGCACTGACATGATGTTACTAATAGTAAGGCATTATGTTTCAAAACAACTTTTAAAAGAAAAATTAATTTAACCCATTTAATTTATACACACTTTGTACTATACAGCGAATTTATACACACTTTGTACTATACAGCGAAGCACGTTTCAGTATGGATCCAATTTTGTACATAAACACTTGTTAGGCAAAAGCTTAACAATTACATAATGTATAAAACTTTCCATTCACTCAGAAATAAATCCCCAACAACCTCACATTATACAAACTGTATTTGCACACAACAAAGCTATTTAGAATCTCTAAATACATGAAGCAAAATAAAACCCAGTCTAGCGATTCTCATGTGTTTTGCATATCTTATGCGTCTTTCACTAATAGAAACATGTATCGCTTGAGATACCTTGTATTTCAGGTATTTCAATGATTACGCATGACCGTCACATGACATCCATCAATGGTCACATAACCCGTGATCTAGGATTTGTTTATTGCCGATACAGAGACTCAAAACTAACACAAGTTCAATGACACAATTTTCTAGACCAGGTAAATCTTTAGTATAGGTAATTAAATAATCAACTATGAAATGATCATTTCTGTTATAACAATAACTTAGTAAAATTTATGCCAGAGATTTTGTATTCATTTTATAAACTCTGTGACAAATTTAAACAAGTAATAAAACTGCACACTTGCAGCATAAAGGCGATGCAAATAATGAAAAGTAAAAATACAATATTCATATAATATGACATGAATTCTGGATATTGAATAAACATAAGAATGAACATGATGAAGAAGAAACATAATATGTAAACAATGAGGACTTTAAAGGGATTTGTTCACAGATTTTCGCAGTTTTTAACAAGAGATGTTTGTAAAACATGTATGCCCCATGACTTGCAGCCAAGTTGTGAATATGTGCAATTGTTAAGAAATTTTTGTAATATGCAAGCCCAAGCGAGGTCTCGATATATGGTATCTATGTATGAAGTTTCATTAAAATATCTCGATGCGTTCTCAAGTTATTGAGCGGAAACCATTTTTCTATTTTTAGTAATGGTGACCTTGACCTTGACCCTACCCACCCCATATGAAATCCCAGAGAGGTCTCAATATAAGGTATCTGTGTATGAAGTTTCATTAAAATATCTCGATGCGTTCTCAAGTTATTAAGCGGAATTTTTTTTTCTATTTTTAGCAATGGTGACCTTGACCCCACCCACCCCATATACAATCCCAAGCGAGGTCTCGATATAAGGTATATATGTATGAGGTTTCATTAAAATATCTCGATGCGTTCTCAAGTTATTAAGCGGAAAAAGTTTTTCTATTTTTAGCAATGGTGACCTTGACCCCACCCACCCCATATACAATCCCAAACGAGGTCTCGATATAAGGTATATATGTATGAGGTTTCATTAAAATATCTCGATGTGTTCTCAAGTTATTGTGCTGAAACCGTTTTTCTATTTTTAATAATGGTGACCTTGACCTTCACCCCACCAACCCCATATGCCATCCCGAGCGAGATCTCAATATAAGGTATCCATGTATATAGTTTCATTAATATATCTCGATGCGTTCTCAAGTTATTGAGCGGAAACTGTTTTTCTATTTTTAGTAACGGTGACCTTGGCCTTGACCGCACCCATCCCATATGCAATCCCAAGTGAGGTCTTGATATATGGTATCTATGCACAAAGTTTCACTAAAATATCTCAATGCGTTCTCAAGTTATTTAGTAATGGTTACCTTGACCCCACCCACCCCATATGCAATCCCAAGCGAGGTCTCAATATAAGGTATCTATGTGTGAAGTTTCATTAAAATATCTTAATGCGTTCTCAAGTTATTGAGCGGAAACCGTTTTTCTATTTTTAGTAACAGTCTTGACCTTGATCACACCCACCCCATTTGCCATCCCAAGCGGGGTCTCCATGTAAGGTATCTATGTATAAAGTTTCATTACAATATCTCAATGCGTTCTCAAGTTATTGAGGGGAAACCGTTTTTCTATTTTTAGCAACGGTGACCTTGACCTTTGATCTGCTGACCTCAAATTTGTGCATAGGGTTCTTCCTTTCCTCCCAAGTAACCAGCATACCAACTTTCATGATCGTAGGTCAAAGCGTTCTAAAGATATCTTGCGGAAACGAAATGGTCTACCGTTTATCTATTTTTAGTAATGGTGACCTTGACCCCACACACCGCAGACGCAATCCCATGCGAGGTATCGATGTAAGGTATCTATGTATAAAGTTTCAATAAAATATCTCAATGCATTCTCAAGTTATTGAGGTGAAACAGTTTTTCTATTTTTAGTAACGGTGACCTTTGACCTGTTGACCTCAAAATTAATAGGATTCTTCCTTTCCTCCCAAGTAACTAGCGTACCAACTTTCATGATGGTAGGTCAAAGCGTTCTCAAGATATCGTGCGGAAACGAAATAGTCTACGGACAGACCTACCGACCGACGGACGGACAGGTGCAAAGCAAGATACCCCACTTCTTCGAAGGGGGGCATAATTATGCCATTAAATGTCTTAACTTGACAGATTTAAGCAATGGAACTTAAAAGCTCAAGTACAGTAACTAGAAAAGTATTTAGAAAAAAAAAGACAAGAAAAAAAAAAGGTACCACCGGAGTTCGAACCCGAGACCTCCTGATTAAATGGCTATCGCCTTAACTACTCAAGCAACTGGACTTCTGTATACTAAATTGCATTATTTACTTTATGTAATTGCTCCACTTATTGTCAACAATTTCAACAAAAACAACAGAAACACTCCAAATTATTCAATTGTTTAGCGTTACAAACGCTTTACAATTTATCGATTTCAATTAACGATTACTCATGAACTAAAAGGTTTTTATAGTATATTTCTAGGTCCGTAGTGATACTTTGCTCCCTTGTATACACATTTTTTTTTTTTTGGAATCGGAGACAAAATGTTGAAAAATTGTCCATTCGTCAGTCTGTGAACAGGTCCCTTAAATATATTGCTGGTATTAGGAATGCTGATAGAAGAGAATAAATTACTGACATTATAAAAGTTAGTCTGGTAAGTGATATATTTAAGAAATAATTTTCGATTTATCATTGTTTATTGGTCAATAAACAATGATTTGGAGTTCTGATGCGTAGGAATTAAGCCACGAGGGTGTTAACAAAGAGGGCATTTAATAGCAAGCATCAGAACTGGAGGACAACAAAGAGTTGTTTATTTGCCCATAAACAACGATAATGACAAAATAATTTTGATTCTAATAATTGACCTGAAATATTTTTGCAATTGTAATGAGAACTACATTTTAATTTGCTGCGCCCAGAATCGGGACTACATTTTGCGTAATTACTGGGTCGTTTAACAACGATAATTGTGTTCTTTGTCTGTAGAAAAATCAGCAAGTATCATGTTAGAATACTGATTACATCGTAAGAACATTCAATCACAGCAGTCTTCGAAACAGGGCTTTCATTAACTTTTGAAAACTGGACGATTGAATATCCTGGCATCTGATTTTAGAAGTTTTGCTCATAATATTTGGAAGTTTGGACAGTATTGCGCTACACAAGTCCTGAACATTTCAGAAATGAAATTAAATACTGTATAAAATTCAAGGTGTTTTGAGGCCAGTTCTTTTTCATCAAGTGCTTATATGCCAATTATTCAGTGAAAGAGGTTAACATTTAGATAAATAACTTATTTTTTCTACTAACTTGTTCATCCTTACATGATGGAACTTCCATGACTGCAATTTTGGGAGTCCTGAAACTTCCATGGCTGCAATATTGGAAGTCCTGTGACAAAAACTGGGAGTAAATTACTCCTATTAAAACTTCCCTTCATGCAAGCCCTGTCGAAATAACCCACTTGCCCTTTTGGGCAGACAAATAAAACATTTGACTTGCCCAAATTGATTTTTATTTGTCCCAGGCTTTGTCCCAAAAGGGCAAGTACAAGAAGGATGCAAAATTATTGAATTAGAATGTTCATCTACTAAGAATATACAAAAATGTTCAGATTTCATCTAAATCCATCACCTGAATATCTTTCCATATGACACGAACATCATCACTATCATTTGAACTGTTTAGGTAATCTCTAGGTTTAATTTCCTAATTTAGGACAAGTTCACGTGGATTCGGGCCAGTTGAAATTGTATGGCTTATGGCCGAATGGGCAAGTCGTTCAAACGAATTTTATTGTGAAGCCTGTTAGTATGGTGAATGATGATGATGATGATAAGGAGGTGGAGGACAATCATGATGATGATAATAAGGACAAGGATGAAATTGTTTGTGAAGGTCACAATTAGCAAGTGATTTTGCAGAGAATTATTCACATGTCAAATTACAAAATAAAGCAGTAAGAAAGTTGACGCCAATCATTCAAAAAGACAATTACCAAATAAAATCTGATTAACATTATCCAGGAAACAATACAAATATTCCCAAGTACCAATTTTTTTGCTCTGTACCTGACGGCAGCGAGAGTGTGTCCATGTCCTCAAAGGTCATCATCTGTTTGTACGAGGTGCGGGCCCGCGGGGACCACTCTGACAGGGGCTCACTGCCATCCCCTCGCTGGGGCTGCATCCTCAACACAGGTGGGCACTTTATAAAAACCTCGTCAATACAGACTTGCTGTACTACATCAAACACGGAGGACACTTTATCCAACCTTAGTCAATTAAGACTTCCTTTTCAACATCAAACATGGTGGGCACTTTATCAAACCTTAGTCGATTAAGAGTTCTTTTTTGACATCAAACAGGGGTGGGCACTTTATCCAACCTTAGTCGATTAAGACTTCTTTTTTGACATCAAACAGGGGTGGGCACTTTATCCAACCTGAGTCAATATGACCACATTGTACTACATCAAGTTTAATCCCACTAATTCCAATATACATGTACATGTACGTTTTTGCACTGTCTACCTGTGTCATAACTTACAAGTATTAGATTGCAGACACCCACCCACACAATTCATTCCTAAGAAATTCATAATCAATAAAACCTTCATATTGTTGTGGGCTGTTTTTCAAATGGTTGTTATTTCCTTCATTCTCAATATCAACAATCTGTCTTGTAGAGTGGAAACATTCTCATACTTAAGTCACTTTGTTGATTTAATGCATACAAGAGCAGGACTGGTGTATTGGGACTCGATTCATTCGTAAAGTTATTTAAAAATAAAGCAGATACTGCTTTCTCTGCACCTAATTTTGTGCATTTACACTTCGTTAGAAGATCATAAATAGTTGTTTTGGTGTACCTTGCAGACAATTTAAATGGTATAAGGATTAGAAGAAAGTTTGATGGTTCAAAGTTTAATTATTTTCCTGATAAATTTTAAGTAGCATGCACAAAAATAATATAATAAAATGCACATACAGCTTTATCAGGCCATAAATACCTAAATATTTAGTACAGATTCGTTCAAGTCACTTTGAATATAATATTCTGTCCCACCTTTAACAAGCATTAACCAACCATAAGGTTGTGGAATTTATCCCACACCAACATTACATAGGTGACCCAGTTGTGAACTCTGCCCTCAAGCCTAGCATAGTGTGTTGTAACCAATCACCAAAACTTCAGTCTCAAACCTTCAAACTGAACTTAAACTTAAAATCAATAATATTGTAATCAGAAACACAGTGACTTTAAGTCAAATTAAATGCATGCTAACTGATAAATCTAAACAACAGGTAGACAATGCAAGCAACAGTCATAGCAAACCTTGCTTATTATCCAGCCACTGTCACATTTATAGAAAATGTAAATAGTCATATTTGGTGTCCACTGGACCGGAACACTAAATCACTCAGGTGTATAACTGATAGCCTGTAAGGGGATTCAGTCTTTCATCATGATAGTCATATTTTATTGGTAATGGATGAAGAAAGGTGGAGTAAACATAGGTATATATGTGTCAGCCTTACACAGGCAGCCCTACACAGGCAATATGTTATTGATGTTTGAAATACAGTGTGCACTGACATTGCTGTGCAGACTTATAATATACTGCAATGCTAACATGCCACAATGTGAAGCAATTTAGCATTGATTTTTGTTCAAAATGTATTGCAAGAGCATCCCATTGCAAAGTTATAATATTAAATAGCAGATTATTGTACTTTTCATTCAATGTTCACAAATAATCCTGTGTAATTACTATTCTGAATAAATAAATATTTCAATAGTATACATTATTTAAATTTGTATCTCTCGAATTACTAGAAAAACTGTGAAAAATAGAAATATCACAAAAGTGATTAATAAACCCCCACAACATGGCCTTGTCACAAAAACTATGGCATCCATTTGAAAGAAATGGACCCAAATTTTAATTTGCGAATGGTTAACAGTGTATTTGGAAAAATTTAAGTTCAGTAGGAGCCATAATTCTCTCAACATTTAGTGGTTTGTAGCTAAAGTCAAGCTTGACTTGTATTGTATGATTTTACACCTACGCACCTAAAATAATTTAAATATGTAAAGCCTTTCAGGAGTTATTGTCCGGAAACCGTGTTTTAGGGATTTTAAGTAAAAAATGGGCCATAACTCTGTCAATATTAAGTGGTTTGTAGCCACAGTCAAACTTGACCAGTATTTTATGATGTTACACATATGTGTACCAAAACTTATTTGAATATGTCAAATCTTTCTTGACTTATCGTCCGGAAACCATGAAAACCAACAGACCAATGGTTCCACGGACCGAGAAGCTCACTCCTATAAACCCCCCTTTAGCTATACCTCTTTTAATTTGTAGACAAACATTAGGGGAAGTAACTGATATTGTTTCAAGAGAACATACAAATAAGAGTTATGTTAATTAACATAAAACAACGGCTGAAACAGATTGACAGCTGTGCTGGGTCACCTAGGGAACAGCTCCACCTGTCAACAGCAGTTAATAACTCAGGGGAAGCAACTCTGTCATACACAGCAGTCAGTGAGCTATAATTGACTATGAGTGAATACAAACATATATTATCTGCAAGGACGTAATGGCGATTGGACAAATGAGAAGCTTGTTACAAGGAATATGATAATGATGATGATAATGATGATGATAATAATGATAATGATGGTGATAATGATGATGATGATTATGATGCTTATTATGATAATGATAATGATGATGGTGGCTATTATCACAAACTGATCAAAAATGGTACTTGATGTAGATAGAATGATGATGGCAATATGATGATGAAGAAGATGAGGAAGAGGATGGTGATGATGCGGACAATGCAAATTACATCAAGATTATTCAAACAAGTCCAATTAAACTGCAACAACATTTATGATGGTTTAAAACACACAATGAAGCGTGCACACATCAACTAACAGCACACACCACAACATCGATCGAATATGTGGCAGCCCATGAGATTTTTTATCCCAATTGTGGCCTGCCTCGTTTTCCAGAAAACTGACAATAAAGTTGCGGCACGTGATATTTATGAGAAAGTCTGGATTATGATTAAACTATTTCAAATAATTGTTTAAATCTGGAAAACTGTCAACGAAAAATATTATTTATTGGGCTATTTGTATAAAGATTGTAATTTTGTGTTATGATTTCTTGTTTGGATGCCATAGCAACCATCTTATTTTTAATAATATTTTTGTCCAAAATATTTGTACATTCAAAGTTTGTTATTTAGGAAAGGCAGTCCAGTATATATATATTATATAAAATTCTTGTCCTCATCATGCTAGGTTCTGTATTGTATGCATGAAAAACATTAAAATTTGTGTGAAATGTGAAAATTTGTCATTATGGTGGTGTTACTTTAACAGCTCATTCTTGCTCAAAACGCGTGACTGAGAAAAAACGAAGCTATTTCCAGTTTCTACACATATCAGTGTATTCAAAACTGCCAATAACTCATTTTCGCCCAGATACCGCATTTGGGCCAAAAATCTCAGGGGAAGCACATATGTGAATTAAAACGGTTTAGCAACTTTATTCAAAAGACCTAGAATTCACCTGACCCCATGACATTCAAATGCTGTTTTGGTTTTCCCATGCTTTCACAAGCACTGGTTAATTAAAGATTGTGACAGTGCAAGTGTAAGTCAGAGACTTAGTTTAAACCTATTTATTTTAGCTCGATTGCATCGAAAGCCTAAGGCTTATAGGGACACTCTCGAGTCTGTTTCCTGGGTAGAACCAGTACTTGGTGTCTTTGGAGGATATCTAGAGTACGCTCACAGAGTGGGGATCGAACCCGGAACCTCCCGATCGGTAGGCAGACACCATATCCACTACCCCACCGCAACCACTAGTGTGCAACCTGCTACCGAATGTCTAAACGATGACACGTTATGCAATACAATGAGCAAAAGAGTATTAAGCATAACACATTTACGATCTCATTAACCACAAAGACATGTGGCATACTTTAATAACTCACATATTTGAGTAGAAAATCACATAAAATACAACTTCAATTACAATGCATTGATCATAAGCAGTCAACGACCAACAGTTGTTCCCTTTCCAAGGCAACAAATAAACATGGCATATTTAAAATGAAGCCATGCATAATCTAAACAAAGTTAATTCACTGCCCACCTAAATTAAAGATCAGGTCCACTTTAAAATAAAAAACAGGAAAAACACTTCAGACCAAAGCGAAAAAGTCATATCGGGAAACTTGTATAACCATAAAGCTGCCAAATTTAATACAATTCATAATTCACTAAATAGTCAGATGTCATTTAACTTATGTTTTTATCATACAAATATAATTTAGAGAATTTCAATAAACAGTATAAAGCCTCAGATAACTGTACTGAATAGTTTTGATCATATCAGTAAAATTTAGACCATAACTGGTGACAGTTTAGATCCTGGACAGTAAACATTATAGATCATGACTGGTGACAGTTTAGATCATGTTAATTAAACATTTTAGATCATGACTGGTGACAGTTTAGATCCTGGTCAGTAAGCATTTTAGATCATGAATGGTGACAGTGTAGATCCTGGTAATTAAACATTTTAGATCATGAATGGTGACAGTTTAGATCCTAGTCAGTAAGCATTTTAGATCATGAATGGTGACAGTTTAGATCCTGGCCAGTAAACATTTTAGATCCTGACTGGTGAATTTAGATCCTGGTCAGTAAACATTATAGATCACGACTGGTAACAGTTTCGATTCTGGTCATTAAACATTTTAGCTCCTGACTGGTGACAGTTTAGATAATGGTAATTAAACATTTTAGATCATGACTGGTGACAGTTTAGATCCTGGTCAGTAAGCATTTTAGATCATGACGTGTGACACTTTAGATCCTAATACATATACGGCTGATCTGGACTGAAATTTGTTTTATCGATTTTTATTGTAAAGCAGCAGCTTAAGAGTTAAACAGTTTCATACCTTCAACACACATGCCAATCGTTCAAAACACTCATCGGGGGATCAGACATTGAAACTTCTACACTGCTGCTTGTCTAAGTCACAAACAACATGACACGTGTTATTTGTTTCAAACAAGTGTGACTCCAAAACATCTTACATAAGTTTTTCATTCTCAATTATTTACACCACAGGCATACCATGAAATGTTCCCCCATTTTTTTTATTGAAAACAAAACTAGATTTAGTGATATTTATACAGTTACACTGAGTCCTACAAGAAAAGTATGTTGTTGATGTGTTTTTTTTTGCAGCATTTTCATTGAGGTTTAATGTAACAAAACCTTTTCTATTATAAACAACTAAGGTGCATTTCATCACCTAGTCAAACAGCAGTGTAATAGATAGAACTGCAAAGTTGTGTGTTTTTACCGCTATAGGATTTGGTGAAAACTAAACTGCCGGTGGAGCTATAATATCCGCCTGTACGCACCCCACCATTCTGGTTATCTTCAACGAGGCAAACATGTGAACAACATGAGAGCCACCTCACAGCAATGGCTTAAACAATTTGTCAAACAATTGTTTAACAAAATACTTACGGTAGAAACTATACTCATACTCGGTATCGACCACTTTTGGTACACGAGCCAGGATTTCTCACCTAACTTGAACTTGATTTCTGAGTAAATGTTTTGTAACAACAAAATATAATACAAGTTCACGGACACGTATACCAGCAATTGTACTATATATCACTACACTTTAGTACTGTTGCACTGGTCATTATGCCTCAGTTTCATAGCTAAAAGATAAGGGTAAAAATTGTGCGCACTAAATACACGAACCTTAGACATTATAATAATGTTGCCCCCAACTATATGTTTTTCATAATGGGGTTTTCTATTTATGACATTTGAGGACTTGCTTCATTTTTCTTCCGACTTTTTAAGTTTTTAGGTTTTTATTATTTTCAAACACCGATATTGTACTTGTCACGGATAACTTGACATCAAAACGGTCCGCCGATAACAATACCGACAAGTCCGGCATAGGATTTGAAAGCACCCTTGGTTACAAACGTTTGCAAAAATGAATCTGTTATATGACTTAATGTGTTTCGTTTATAGCCATGAAAATGACTGAAATATAAGACCACAAGAAACATTTAATATATTTTGGCCCTTGTATTTTAAACCAACGTGGACACCATTGACTGATTCTGAAGCATCCTGGATTCGCAACTACAAGAATGAGTTCCGAGAAGCAAGTGAAGTTGTAACAGACCAGGGTACCATCCTGAGTTCCGAGAAGCAAGTGAAGTTGTAACAGACCAGGGTACCATACCGAGTTCCGAAAAGCAAGTGAAGTTGTAACAGACCAGGGTACCATCCTGAGTTCCGATAAGCAAGTGAAGTTGTAACAGACCAGGGTACCATCCTGAGTTCTGAGAAGCAAGTGAAGTTGTAACAGACCAGGGTACCATCCTGAGTTCCGAGAAGCAAGTGAAGTTGTAACAGACCAGGGTACCATCCTGAGTTCCGAGAAGCAAGTGAAGTTGTAACAGACCAGGGTACCATCCTGAGTTCCGAGAAGCAAGTGAAGTTGTAACAGACCAGGGTACCATCCTGAGTTCTGAGAAGCAAGTGAAGTTGTAACAGACCAGGGTACCATCCTGAGTTCCGAGATGCAAGTGAAGTTGTAACAGACCAGGGTACCATCCTGAGTTCCGAGAAGCAAGTGAAGTTGTAACAGACCAGGGTATCATCCTGAGTTCCGAGAAGCATGTGAAGTTGTAACAGACCAGGGTACCATCCTGAGTTCCGAGAAGCAAGTGAAGTTGAAACAGACCAGGGTAATATCCTGAGTTCCGAGAAGCAAGTGAAGTTGTAACAGACCAGGGTACCATCCTGAGTTCCGAGAAGCAAGTGAAGTTGTAACAGACCAGGGAACCATCCTGAGTTCCGAGAAGCAAGTGAAGTTGTAACAGCCCAGGGTACCATCCTGAGTTCCGAGAAGCAAGTGAAGTTGTAACAGACCAGGGTACCATCCTGAGTTCCGAGAAGCAAGTGAAGTTGTAACAGACCAGGGTACCATCCTGAGTTCCGAGAAGCAAGTGAAGTTGTAACAGACCAGAGTACCATCCTGAGTTCCGAGAAGCAAGTGAAGTTGTAACAGACCAGGGTACGATCCTGAGTTCTGAGAAGCAAGTGAAGTTGTAACAGACCAGGGTACCATTCTGAGTTCTGAGAAGCAAGTGAAGTTGTAACAGACCTGGGTACCATCCTGAGTTCTGAGAAGCAAGTGAAGTTGTAACAGACCAGGATACCATCCTGAGTTCTGAGAAGCAAGTGAAGTTGTAACAGACCAGGGTACCATCCTGAGTTCCGAGAAGCAAGTGAAGTTGAAACAGACCAGGGTACCATCCTGAGTTCCGAGAAGCAAGTGAAGTTGTAACAGACCAGGGTACCATCCTGAGTTCCGAGAAGCAAGTGAAGTTGTAACAGACCAGGGTACCATCCTGAGTTCCGACAAGCAAGTGAAGTTATAACAGACCAGGGTACCATCCTGAGTTCCGAGAAGCAAGTGAAGTTGTAACAGTCCAGGGTACCATCCTGAGTTCCGAGAAGCAAGTGAAGTTGTAACAGACCAGGGTACCATCCTGAGTTCCGAGCAGCAAGTGAAGTTGTAACAGACCAGGGTACCATCCTGAGTTCCGAGAAGCAAGTGAAGTTGTAACAGACCAGGGTACCATCCTGAGTTCTGAGAAGCAAGTGAAGTTTTAGCAGACCAGGGTACCATCCTGAGTTCTGAGAAGCAAGTGAAGTTGTAACAGACCAGGGTACCATCCTGAGTTCTGAGAAGCAAGTGAAGTTGTAACAGACCAGGGTACCATCCTGAGTTCTGAGAAGCAAGTGCAGTTGTAACAGACCAGGGTACCATCCTGAGTTCTGGGAAGCAAGTGAAGTTGTAACAGACCAGGGTACCATCCTGAGTTCTGAGAAGCAAGTGAAGTTGTAACAGACCAGGGTACCATCTTGAGTTCTGAGAAGCAAGTGAAGTTGTAACAGACCAGGGTACCATCCTGAGTTCCGAGAAGCAAGTGAAGTTGTAACAGACAAGGGTACCATCCTGAGTTCTGAGAAGCAAGTGAAGTTGTAACAGACCAGGGTACCATCCTGAGTTCCGAGAAGCAAGTGAAGTTGTAACAGACCAGGGTACCATCCTAATTATTTAAAATATATTTTCTTTATGCTACCTTATGTAAATACATGTCCATTAATTTGCACCTGCAAAGCAAACTCTAAACAATTAAAACATTAAATAAGCCTTACACAATATAACACTGACATCATATTGATGTGTGGTGAATATAATTTATGACATCATACACTGGTGCTAAATATTGCTGATAAATTTACCATAACTGAATGTTGTATATTCATGCACTAATATTTCGAGGTGTATATGATGATATGAAACCTAGAAATTACAAAAATTGAATTATGTTGTTCAAAACATTCTTAATTAAGCAAGAACGTCCGTAGTTTTAACTTCATTACACAAATTTGTCTGTTTAGTCAAATTGTCATAGTAAATGTATTTGTTGCTCGACCTTGCTTCATTTAATGTTAACAAATGTGAAATAGAGTGATGTTGCCTTTATTTATGAAATATATTTTTTGTTTAGTAAATGTTACAGCTACAAAAACAATTACAGTACTTGTTCCTTTTGGACAATCAAGACTTGTGGTTAAAAGTTATGTTCCTTCACAACTCATAAATAATACTGTAAGTATTATTAGCAAATTCACACTGTAACACCAATTTCTATAAAATTTAGTTAAGAATAATGCCTTAGCAAAGAATTATGTTAACAAGAGGGCCAAATGGCCCTGGGTCGCTCACCTGAATTTCATTAGTAAAACATTTTTCCATGTGTTAGATTTTAATACGGATATGGATATACTGATACGGGCCTTAATCATCATTGTTTGAAATACTTAAGTGACAACAGACATTCAAAATTTTGAAGTACATATTGAAATTGAAGCTTTTTCTTCAATTTGACCAAGTGACTTAGTTTTTGACCCCACATGACCCAGATTCAAACTCGGCCGAGACACCATTAAGACAAATGTTCTGACCAAGTTTCATAAAGATTGGGCAAAAATGTGACTTCTAGATTGTTAACAAGCTTTTTCTTCAATTTGACCTAGTGACCTAGTTTTTGACCCCACATGACCCAGATTCGAACTCGGCTAAGATATGATTGAAACAAATGTTCTGGTAAAGTTTCATTCAGATTGGGCAACAAATGTGACTTCTAGAGTGTTCACATTCTTTTCCTATAGCCATATAAGGAAAACTGCCCTCCCCCCCCATGGCGGCCATGTTTTTCACCCGACCGGAGCCATTTTTGAACATACCTGAGATATCATCAGAACAAAGGTTCTGAGAAAGGATCATGTTGATTGGGCAAAAAAAGTGACTTCTAGAGTCTGAACAAGCTTTTCATATAACAATATAAGGAAAACTGACCCCCCCCCCCCACCCAACCTGGTGGCCATGTTTTTCAACAGACGGAACCATTTTCGAACTCGGCCGAGATATTATACGAACAAATGTTCTGAGCAAGATTCATGTTGATTAAGCAAAAAATGTGACTTCTAGATTGTTCACAAGCTTTTTCTATAGCCATATCAGGAAAACTGCCCCGCCCCCTGGCGGACATGTTTTTCAATGGAGCAGATTCATTTTCCAACTCGGCAGAGATATCATAAGAACAAAGGTTCTGAGCATGTTTTATGTTGATTGGGCAAAAATTGTGACTTCTAGAGTGTTCACAAGCTTTTTCTATAGCCATGTTTTTCAACGGATCGGAACCATTTCGAACTCGGCCAAGATATCATTAGAACAAATGTTCTGAGCAAGTTTCATGTTGATTGGGCAAAAAATGTGACTTCTAGAGTGTACACAAGCTTTTTCTTCAATTTGACCTAGTGACCTAGTTTTTGACCCCACATGACCCAGTTTCGAACTCAACCAAGATATCATTGGACCAATATTCTGACCAAGTTTTATAAAGATTGGCCACTAAATGTGGCCTCTAGAGTGTTCACAAGGTAAATGTTTTATTACATTTTTTATTTACACTTATTTATTATTTACACTGATATTGTTGGGAAAAGTATCATACCTGTTGTCACAACTGTATCCACCTTGATTGCTAGCAGAGTTGAAGAAGGCAGATTGGTATAATAAGAAAGACAGACAATACAAGGACCAATTCACTGATTCCGAGGTCCCGGGCAGAGGCATACTTTTCACCTCTTTTAGGCACCCCCCCCCCCAAAAAAAAAATAGTCCCGTTTCTGGTATCCCGACCGACCCTTTACTTTTGCTGCCGACCCTACATATTTTTGGTTCAAATATAATAAAGACTGAACACGACTGTTACCGTGTACATCACAAACCATTCTCCCATCATAAACAAATAAACATAAAAAAAAAAATCCCTACCTACCGACCCTTATTTTTTTGGGCAGGAGACCAGAAACAGAACTCTTTTTTTTTTGGCCTTAATGCTTTTTTTGACAGAGAATAATAATTATTTTGGGTATGTTAGTTCAGATGCTTCAGTTTTTCAAGTTAAGACATTTATTTTGTTTTAATACAAAAATCTGTGAATAAGTCCCTTTAAGGTACATGTAAGTACACTCATAATGGATGGCAGGGGACAACACTCATAGTGGATGGCAGAGAGAAACAGGGGAGTACACTCATAATGGATGGCAGAGAGAAACAGGGGACAACACTCATAATGGATGGCAGAGAGAAATATGGGAGTACACTCATTATGGATGGCAGAGAGAAACAGGGGAGTACACTCATAATGGATGGCAGAGAGAAACAGGAGAGTACACTCATTATGGATGGCAGAGAGAAACAAGGGAGTACACTCATAATGGATGGCAGAGAGAAACAGGAGAGTACACTCATAATGGATGGCAGAGAGAAACAGGGGAGTACACTCATAATGGATGGCAGAGAGAAACAGGGGAGTACACTCATAATGGAAGGCAGAGAGAAACAGGGGAGAAAATATGTATGAGGTCTGTCATGGGAAAACCTGGCTAATGCATGTGCGTAACGTGTCGTTCCGTGCTAGCCTACACTTTCCGCCTTAACAGTGGATTTATGTTTAGAAGAGACTTCCTTAAAACAAAAAATAGCACAACAGCGGAGAGTGTCGTACTGGATTTGACTGTACGGACTGCACAAGCTTATCTGGGACTACACTTGACGCACATGCATTAAGCCTGATGTTTCCACAACACGCCTCATATAATGTATGTAGATTTATAACAGTAACAGTGGTATATCTTTTAAGATTCTACAACAAAAATTATGGAATACATAAAAATAACTCAACAATGTGAAAACTAGCCTCGATTACGCAGTAAAATGGAAGAAAGGTTATTAAAGAAGAACGCTTGCTGATGAACACATATGCAGCAAGTTTTTAATCATTAAATAATTTTTCCATGTATATATTGGGTTACACTACACGAATAAACAATGCAAACATTTACTTTTTCATGCGCTTATTTAGAAAAATGTTAACAAGACCACAAGTATATACACACTTTATTACATATTGTCTAATTGTTTACATTTGGCCCTAATGTCAGATGCATAAAAATTAATGGGCACTGATATATGAGCTTTAAAGAAATAGTCTTAAAAATACTTAATAGTCCAAGTGATCTTAATCATTTGTTGGTGTTGGGGCAATCTCATTAAAATCAAATCCTAAAATTGTTAGGATCTGAAGACATCGTATAACAGGTCACATTCAAATAACATTCCAAACAATAAAATATCAACCCTGCTGCGCCCAATGAAATTGCTTATTGCACAGCAAAGTTTGGCCACGATTTTTGAAATGTGATGCACTTCCAGCTGATCCTCGGGAAAAAAATCATTTACAGTTAATTTTCATGTGGATAACAATGGATATAGTGGTACCTTAGGTGAGTAAACATCGAACGTTCATGTTAATTTTGTGCATAGTATTTGTGTTTTATATATGAAGTTATACCACAACATTTAGAAGGCAACAATTTGATTGGCTCATGAAAAGGTCATCTGAACGTGACCCCTAATGCGAAGTCATCAGATCCAGTCAGCGGATAATAGAGCAGCAACAGACTGGAGATGATTTTAATGAGATTGATGTTAGTGTGACCTCGTCATATAATCTGAAGTATTATTCTGTAAACAGTCAAAGTTTGGACTGACCGAGTGGTATGACCATCCATAATGTTAAGTTTTAATGAGAGGACACTGTAGCTCTAGCAACAAGGTGACAGCTCTACCATTCATAACGTGACACTTACTGTTCATGACTGTGTCAGTGTGTGTCAGAAGTTCATATTTTGAGTGACATTGCAGACAACTAGGTTGATTATTCAAGTTGACTGTCAATCAAGGTGGTTGGGGACAAAATGATGAAAACGATGTGCCGACCTATACACAGGCTGATTAACAACAAACATGTGTGGCGCGTCGTGAGAAAACTGGTCTTAATGCATGTGCGTAAAGCGCAGTCCCGGATTAGCCTGTGCAGTCCGCACAGGCTAATCCAGGAGGGCACTTTCCGCTTTTATCGTATTTTCTGTTTCAAGGCAGTCTCTTCTGAATATAAATACACTGTAGGCGGAAAGTGCCGTCCCGGATTAGCCTGTGCAGTCCGCACAGGCTAATCCGGGACGACACTTTACGCACATGCATTAAGACCGGTTTTCCCACGACTCGCCTCATGAATATTTATGTACCACGAAGCAAGCTGTCACAAAATTTTTTTTTACAAAATCATTATGAATGTAATCATTTTAAAAAGCCCACTAAGCTTTGACATAGTCTACATTTGACATAGTCTACATTTGCTAGTTTCACTACTGGTGACTTTGTTCATTTTATTGTTCTTTTGGCCGAATCATGACAGATGAGATCGAGTTCAGATAATGATACATGCGTATAATTATACATGTATAGTATATAATAAAAGTCATTGTTCAATATTGTACTCGCTAGTTATTGTCCATACTGCCCACACAATATCAGCAGTACATGCATTTGTGTATAATTTCATTCTAATAACTTTAGCACTGATATAAGGAATACACAATATACAAATTTATGATATTACCTGTAAATAAATTGAAAGAATGCTTTAATTTATTGGTTTATAAGACTTAATTGATCCTTTTTCTGCAGAAACCAAGTGATTAGAAGTGCACAATAACTGACTGGCATACACAGTTCTATGTCGAGTATTACTAGAAAGAAATTAGAACGAGAGGCATAAATAATACATTGTATTGAAAAAATGTATGAAGAAAAACATTTGCAACAATCATTAATATCCAATTAAAAACACCAGTTAAAATAGACAATCCATTTCATGGAACTTTTCATATACATAACAAGAGATGTTTGTAAAACATGTATGCCCTCCGACTTGCAGCCAAGTCGTCAATCTCAATTGTTAAGAGATTTTTTTAATATAGTATGTGCACATTAACACATGGAAAGGAAATTTAAGTTGATGCTTTACAAGTAAATATAAAGCTGAAAGAAAGATAGAGAATAATTATGGATTTATTTTACAGTCTATTATATAAGGATACATGTTTTCTGTTTCATTTAAACATCAAATAGGCCAAAACATCTCTTGATATCCTTCGGAAACAAAATGGTCTACTGAGAAAACAGTTTTCATGTTACAAGCCCCTGTGACCTTGACCTTTGACCTCAAAATTGATAGGCGTCTTCCTTTCCTTCGGAGTAACTTGCATACCAACTTGGATGATCGTAGGTCAAAGTGTATTCTACATATCGTGCGGAAACGAAATGGTCTACAGAGGAAACAGTTTTCATGTTACAAGCCTCTGTCACCTTGACCTTTGACCTGTTGACCTCAAAATTGATAGGCGTCTTCCTTTCCTCCCAAGTAACCAGCATACCAACTTAAATGATCGTAGGTCAAAGCGTTCTCTAGATATCGCGCAAAACGAATTTCATGATACAAGCCCCTGTGACCTTGACCTTTGACCTGTTGACCTCAAAATCAGCAGGCGTCTTCCTTACCTCCCAAGTAACCAGCATACCAACTTAAATGATCCTAGGCAAAGCGTTCTCTATATATCATGTGGAAACGAAATGGTCTACGGACAGACCGACCGACCGCCCGACCGACCGAAGGGCAGGTGCAAAGCATAATTAAGAGTTACTTTTCACACATTACCAAGTATCATCAATATCTTGACAAGTCATAATGCAAATGAACGTTTTCGCATAACTAAAACTTTAATCACACAAGTTCTGCCCGAGTATGGCAGTGCACGAAGGTCAAGGTCACATACCATCATCCTCATCGTGAATCATCTGCACTTTCACCTCATCAACAGTCGCCATGGTAACCTCTTCCCCTCAGTAGCCCACAGATCTGGAAGAGGAGGAAGGTAACATAAGCGGTGATTTGGAGAGCACTCAGTGTTTTTGGTGGGGCCAATTTGGGGCCAAAATTCGGCCTCATTACCCTTCTTAAAAAGTATATATTTTTCCCCTATATTTACCTTAATTCTCCTCAGAATGTAGGCTTCATATAAAAAAAAGTGTTGACCAAATTCGGACAAAAATTGACTAAGATTGAGGTATTTTTGTCACCAATCCTAGCAATTTTTCATCAAACCAAGTTAGTGCACAATCTACGTTACCATTTATAGCATTACAAATCACCTTTCCCCCAAAGGTGAAAAGAAAACACAGGCACTTGTTCATGAACATAGTAAATTGAATTATTTTTCATGAATTTCTTGACGTACAGTTAAGCGAATTACAAGTACAGTAACTACTGCTCAAGTAAAACAAATATTTTACTCGATCCTCGTCGTGGAGTCAGAATATTCAATGAGAGTGTTTATTCGGCGATTCTATGCGGAATTACCACTGAGGTATAGACGACACAGCCACGTAATATTACAGACTAACTCCGCATGTGGGTACAACTGATAACTGATTAAGAGCGACATTTTGCGCAGTATACAAAAAATGATTAAAGCGTGTCGTGGGAAAACCGGGCCTAATGTATGTGCGTAAGGTGTCGTCCCGGATTAGCCTGTGCAGTCCGCACAGGCTAATCCGGGACGGCACTTTCCGCATACAGTGGATTTATGTTTAGAAAATACTTCCTTGAAACAGAAAATATCATATAAGCGGAAAGTGCCGTCCCGGGCGTAAACAAAACTTCTCTGAATATATTATACGAAAAATGTTTGTAGCGTGTCGTGAGAAAACCGGGCTTAATGTGTGTGCATAAAGTGTCATCCCGGATTAGCCTGTGCAGTCCGCACTTTGCGCATACAGTGGATTTATGTTTAGAAGAGACTTCCTTGAAACAGAAAATACCATAAAAGCGTCAGGTGCTGTCCTGGATTAGCCTGTGCAGATTGCAAAGGCTAATCTGGGACGACACTTTACGCACATGCGTTGAGCCCGGTTTTCCCACGACACGCCACATTGGTTTTGTGTGACCCATACCGTACATTTTCTAAAAAAGCGTTTTAAGCATGATTTATTTAGTAAACAAAACTTCTCTGAACATATTATATACCAGCCTAAAACAAATCATAACTCAAAATCAATTAATATCAAATATTATACAGCTCTTTCATTCATAGAATTATGAAACCTTTCAACGAATCATGTTAACAGTGATATGTCTTCCTAAAATGATCTATAAAACATAATTCACAATAAGTACAATAAATGAAATACAATAGGCGTAGGCTATCCTGAAATACAATAGGCGTAGGCTATCCTGAAATACAATAGGCGTAGGCTATCCGGAAATACAATAGGCATAGGCTATCCTGAAATACAATAGGCGTAGGCTATCCTGAAATACAATAGGCGTAGGCTATCCTTCATCGTGCCCACCACTGTGTGCAGAGGTATGCAAGGTATGGGACGATGACAGTCGGAAGCAGTAGTGGGGTTGACTAGCTCCTACTATAGCATACAGTAACCATACATTTTCTTGTGTTCCACTCATACATCAGTGAATAAGGAGGAATTTTAATCTGGTTATTAAAAAGGTCAGTGGTGGTATGTTATTACCTGGGATAGGCTAACATTCCACATAGAATATATCAAAACGATCTGTCAAGCGGCCACAAAATATTATATTGTTACAAATATGATTCTTACTGACAATCTGAATGACTGATGCCCCAATTTGCCCCAAATACTTTCTCTGTCAATAAACATACATGCCATATGTCCCGCATTGCCCGACTCTGTCCCAGAAATGTAGTGCCTGTCCCACAGTCCCAAAATGTGTTCAGATGTCTCGGAAATCATTAAAAACGTGTATACCTATATTAGTTGAATTTTTGACAGACCACTAATCCCTTAATTTGTCTCCAAGGCAATGCATACCGCATTACGCAACGTGTCATAAATTAGCAATTAACAGCCGTTGTCACACTTTCACTCTTAATTGACTGCATTCTTAATCTGCTATCAGTCACCGAGTGGCTCGGCCCTGAAGGCACAGCTTCATCCCCACAGAAAAATCGATATTTACCAATTAAATCGCAGAGTTACTTCAGTTTGCCAATGACGTGAACGATAGACCAATCGGCGTAATACAATTTATTAACACATTAGTAAGTGTATACATGCGGCAGTTGATGACGAAAGAGTACCTATAATACGGACCATAAGTAAAAGCAATTTACTCGCCCATTTCCGTTGTTCATAATATCCACATTAAGTTTACTTCCTAAATAAGTCGTTGTTTTTAATTAGATCTACTTTAATTGAAATTTCAGGTAAAATAATTAGTTGTTTCAAAATTAGAACATCATAAATTCTGACTTCGAATTCGCACATAAATTTTCGTATAACCAAAATACCCATTCAATTTTACTGTCCAGGTTTTGTAAACGCAATTATTTGGATAGTATGTGTATGTCATGTAACAAACGTGTTTTGCTAGAAAAGAGCGCAAAATGTCTGCTGGCACCAACGACGTCATGTTCCACGCATGGAAAGCATGCGTGTACTCACCATGTGCTTTGCTAAATATAGACGTGTCAACTTGGAAAAAAAACTTTGTAGTGAAAGAAGTCTTTACAAATTTTACTTTTTGTATAAAACTTTCGAAGTGCAATAACTTTGCGATCTTAAGCATTTAAATGAATATGTTTATTGCTAGAAGAACTTATACAATGTAACAATAACAAGAGGGCCAAGATGGCCCTAGGTCGCTCAAGTGAGTGTAAAGCATCATAATGATTTTTAACAAAAAGGTTGTTAAAGATTTCAATATAGCACAGTGATTTTTTTACAATTTCACAGCCATGAGTCCCATGACTCGCTGGACTAAAAATCTATGAGTCCCAAAGTAAAATGTGTGAGTTTAAAAATTTTCATTTATTCAAATAAGAATATAAGCAATCAGTTAATAAGATGAGTAAGGCAATAATGCAATTAACTTTTTATTAAATATAATAACACAAGTAATTTTAACTTTGTTGTATTTTTAGAAGCATGTCTAGCTAGAGTAAGTAGAATGTTGAAAATTTGTGCAGTGTGCATTTTTTACCATACCATTGCACCTTTTAGCGACCGTACACAAAGTGCAGTACATGTTATTAAATTGTGTAGTTCCATTGTATATGCTCACCAACTAAACAACTTCTCCCAATCTTTATTATATCAACATATATTTTTCGGATGATTTTTGGAAGAACCTGACCAGAATTAACTTCAGGAGTATTGCGTTTAGTCATGTGTCATTTTTCTTTTCGGACCCATGTTGCAGACGAACTTTAAAAAAACGATCTCAAAAAATTAACAATTACTTTACCTTCACAACATTACGTTTAGAAACGTCAGGACTATTGCCATTCGTTATTCGCAAATCGATTATCCAATGAGATTGGTCATAATAAAAATGGACAGAACGGTGCGATGGTAAATGTTACCCTCTATTATGACAGTACTCGTACACAAAATGCTTCGAGACTGCCGGACAGGACTCGCCATTTACAAAATGCATGCGAACACACAAAAACTGAAACTTTAAGTCTACGGCAATATTACTGCGTCCTGGACGCAGGACGCAGAGGCAAAAAAATCACTGATAGCAATATTAGGAAAACTGTCCCGCCCCCCGGCGGCCATTATTTTTAACGAATCAAAATGGTTTCCAGGAATTTGGTAGACGGTCACCCAAGGAATATGTACGTGAAATTATTTTGAAATTTAGCCAGTGGTTTCAGACAAAATTATTTTTTAAGTTTTCAATATAGCCATAAAAGGAAAACTGCCCCGCCCCCTGGCGGCCATGTTTTTTAACATATCAAAATGATTTGAAATAATTTGGTAGAGGGTCACCCAAGGCGCATTTCTGTGAAATTATTTTGAAATCCAGCCAGTGGTTTCTGACAAGAAGATTGTTAAAGTTTTCAATCTAGCCATATAAGGAAAACTGCCCCGCCCCCTGGCGGCCATGTTTTTTAACAAATCAAAATGAGTTGAAGGAATTTGGTAGAGGGTCACCCAAGGAGCATTTCTGTGACAACTTTTTTCAAATCCAGCCAGTGGTTTCTGACAAGAAGATTTTTTTAAGTTTTCCAGTTTTTAAGCTTTTGGTTGCCATGACAACCACAGTTTTCGATATATTTTAATAAATT
This sequence comes from Congeria kusceri, assembly GCA_027627225.1. NCBI lineage: Eukaryota > Metazoa > Mollusca > Bivalvia > Myida > Dreissenidae > Congeria > Congeria kusceri. The sequence continues at coordinate 664,876 of CM051024.1, forward strand.
GAATGAATTTGGTAAAGAACCATTCCAGGAACATTCCTGCCAAGTTTGGTTAAAATCCACCAAGTGGTTTCAGATAAGAAGTTGTTTGAAGCAAAATGTGGAAGACGGATGATGGACGACGGACACAGACTGACCACAATAGCTCACCCTTGAGCACTTTGTGCTCAGGTGAGCTAAAAAGTCATAAAATAAAAGTACGCTACATCGGATTACTAATTTTAAGCCTGGACAAATAATTCACACACATGCATGTACCGGAAAATCAGTAAAAATCCTGGAAATTTACAGACCAAGTCCCGGAAATGCTCCAAAACAGTATGGCATTGTATGCAATAAATATTATCTTTTTTTCAATCGAAGGCAGTAACATATTCACAATATTTAAGAAATAAAGACCAAGATAATATTAAAGTTAGTAAAAAAATGCTGTCAGGGTATTTCAAACAAGCCAACATTTCAATTTTGAATTGAGGCATGCCGTAGGAAACCCGGGCTTAATGCATGTGCGTAAAGTGTCAACCTGGCTAAGCCTGTGCAGTCCGCACAGGCTAATCCAGGACAGCACTTTCCGCTTTTATGGTATTTTCTGTTTCACGGAAGTCTCTTCTAAACATAAAGCCACTGTTGGCGGAAAGTGCCGTCCCGGATTAGCCTGTGCAGACTGCACAGGCTGATTGGGGATGACACTTTACGCACATGCATTAAGCCTGGCTTTCCCACCACAGGCCACAAATGAATTTCTATATGCACAAAAAACTGCTACGTAATTATGTTGCTATATAGATTATTAAAATATTTTAAATTTCAGGACGAAAGTTTAAAATGCTTCAAAACCAAAAATGTTACCTTTGTAACGTATATAACTATAACTTGAAGAGCTTCAAAATCCAGTATGTCAACACTTTGCACAACACAATTACTACCACACTCCCCCTACATACATGTACATGTCAATGCACTTAACAAGCAGTGGAAAAGATCAGTCAAAATCAATGAACTGTGACCCAATATTCAAAAGATATTAATCAAATTCCCACACATAAGTATCAAAGACCATGACTCAATGGAGACACCAAAATATTGTCTTTAATTCATGCCATGTAGCTAGCAGACAAAAACAACATATGCCCACGGGCTATATTGGACATAACTGAATAACGTTACAATCACCGTTATATACATGTAGGAAACTCAGGTTAAGTGGTAATTCATGGAGCACAGCTAATAAGGGTTTCAAGTACATATAATACAGTCAGTGGTGAATATTTACACAGTTTTACACTCAAGCCATTTACAAGATTACACATTTTAGATTTTAACTCTATTCAGTGGGTGGGAGTTACAAATCTCAGATACTAACTTAATCGGACAAAACTTGGCTAAGATAGGGGAGTTTTCGTAAACAATCCCAGCAATTTTTCATGAAAGCAAGTTAATCTGAGTTAGCATTAGTAGCAAAACAATTCATTAATGTTTTATAACCGAGGAGAATATAAACATTTAATAATGCTTTTCTATAAAAAAAATCCCCTTTTGCCATAAAATTCCCTATCTGAAGGGCCCCAACACCTTTCCCTCTAGGGTGAAAAAAACACACTGTGAACAACATTTGCTAAAACGTTCCGCAAATGACACAGTAACCATCAGTAATGACCTGAAAATATGTATGCAAACTGTGTAAAGAACACTAACTTGATAAACTTAAAAATAAAACTATTAGACAAAATGTTTACATGTGAAGCTGGTGCATCCAAAATAAAATCCTAAACAATTAAATCCAACTTGTTTTGACAGATAGGACCTTCCCAGTTCACATGCAGTATTACACAAATACTATGTATGGGACATACAGTAACAGTCCCATTCTAACTATCTACAGCACAAATTCAATTGTGACACCTTTAGTTGCTGAACCAGAACATAAATGTCATTTATTGTCATCATGTTATTTACTGAAGTTGTTTGTACAAACTAAAGTTGTTTGTATAATGAAATGTAAATGCAAAGTGCAAAAGATGTACACACTGTACAGATTGGAGTTCTTTTCCATTTAATTGTCACAATTCCAAGGCCAAAATTAAAATCAACTTTGTTTGCCATTGCCGCCCGAGTTGACGAAATCGTCCCGTCTCAACTTTTTCTTTTGGTAAAATAAAACCCGTTTTTGTTTTATTTACTTCCGATCATTCCATTTTTTCTTTGGGTTCTTTGCTGTCGTTTACCTTTGGGTTAATAAATTAACGGTATCAGTTAGACGCATGCTTATTAAAGACCATATTGAAATGCAAGCGTCTTGGTGTCTTGATGATCCTTTCAAAAATGGAGACGTCAAAGGAGGACGAATGCCCCGAGAAAAGAGGAAAACTTGACCATGAAGCAGTCGCCGTCACATTATGCTGCAATATTAGCACCAGATATCGAGGGAAGGATACGATAAATAGTGCAATTAATGTAGTTAAAAACAAAATCCTAACTTTTGACTTAAAAATATCGTGGATGGATGTGTTTCGAAAACTGATTGAAGAGGCGAACATAAACTTCTGCAAAACGGACACTGCAGAACTATCCGTATCTAGTAAACTAAACTCCCCAGAAATTTACCACCCAGACCTTGAGAAAAGCTTGCAAATTCTTTATGACTTTGATCCATCTTTGAAGTACATATCATTCCACATGATAAAGGAAAAACAAACTGTGCAGACCAGTACTGAAGGTAGTCAAGCAAAACAAAATGCATTTCAGCTGTTAATGAATGCAACATGTGGCATTGAACAATACCAAAAATGAAAGAGCAAGGAGCACGGTTTACAGGTTTGTAAATGATATATAATATTTGTCTCCTGAACAGAGAATACCTGCCAGCATTTGATACTCGTGTATGATTTGGTTGGCAAATGAACCCAATTATATATTTTAATCCCTGAACAATTTTAACCTGAACCATATGACCCATATTCAACTAATTGTACAAATCATTATAGTACGGGCGGCCTGCGCTATTCATCTACTCCACCTGAGGCTTTTGGAATGTGTATGAGCTACTATAAAGAATATCGGATGAAGCATACCACTGCCGAAGCGTACCTGGATGAACCAAACTACTGGGCAGGACGAGGCGTACCACTTGTATATACAGCTTTACATGAGATAATATAACGCATCCTGATGAAGTATAAAATAAAATAAACATTTTCTTAGTATCAATCGTAATATATAAATTCCAATAAATATGAAACAACTGAAAATAAATAATGTGGCCAATTCACAGTGAAGCCAAACACTTGACAGTAAAATATATTTATGTCAATGTTATTTTGCAATAAAAACAAACAATTTAATACCTTATCTGAAATACATCATATAAAAGAAGTTATTAAATTTCAATCATTGAAAACTGGCAGTCATTTTCTTTTTCAGTTTCTAAAAATCTTCATTTAAATGAATCTCTAAAACACCCATATTGCACACATTTTCTAGACCCATGTATCAGACAATTCAAATTCATTTCTTTAACGACATTCAATACTTGTTGTTGTTGGTTTATAACTAGTATAATCAAATTTATATATAGGTAACATGTATGTAACCATGCACTTGTTTACTTGATTCAATTGTTAAGTACACCAGTAACTGGGTCACGCACTGCAGAGCATACTATAATTTATACTGTCAAAAATAATCTTCCAGGACTTCATTTTTATTTTGATATTTTATATATATTAAAATCATATTCTGACAGACTTATACTTCATGAAATGTGCATGAAAAAGGCCTTTTTCCCCGAATACCATGTCAGATGCTGATATAAACAAATCGATCAAGATTATCACTAATGCTATGTGGTACGTGGATGGTTCTTAGCAGAACTGAAGCATAGGTTCACCGCTTCTGATGAAGAATTCACCAAAAAGTATATTAATATCAATGACAATTTTTTGTGAGTATGTTTCTATTCTTATATTTTCCCAACGTTAATATCAGATTCTGACAGAATCATCATAAGTTCAATGCTGTTCTAAGTACTTAATTAGTAATATGCCAGGCACATTCATGATCATTATTCTAAAATGTTACAGGTTATTAAAACTGACTGTTAGAGTGTCTGTCTTTCCTTATTAAATAATCTGAACAGTTTAATATTAATATAAATACAAAATATACCAAGTACGTCCAATGTTTTAATAGTGCCATGATTTTTTATAATTCAGTTAGAACCATTTTATCTTTCGCCTTAATAACTTTTAAATATTAATGATTATAGACAGTCAGATGGCAAAAGTTTATGTTTTTCAGAATGCTGACCCATATTCAGTGGCTATAATGACTGGAAGCAGCACAAACAAAAGACTCCACAGCTCTCTGCAGTTGATTTACTAAGTCACAGTACTGCAATGTTTGGGTTAACAACATCAGCATTTACATCCACATGGGGGGAATTCTATAAAGACCTACAGCTTGTTTCCCAATGTATGAACAATTATGCTTCCTTTCTGGAGTCAACCAAAAGTGAGCAGCAAAAACGTAAGGGATGGACTTTCCGCCTGGAGAAATCTGTAAAGATGCTACCATCAAACATGTCCCTTCTGTAGAAAAAATTGAAAATAGCAGGCCTTTTACTGACCTTTTGGGAAAAAGTTCTTTGGTTAAATTGGGAAATTCACGACGTAAAATGTTCAATATTTGGAAAAATTCATATCGCTTAATTGTAAGTATAATGAAGAAATTTACAGTTTTAATACAAAAAATAAGAATTTAACAGCACTAATAATTTTAATTTAATTCTAAATAGTGATAAAAGCTATGCAACTAAGAGTTTGTAATCATATGCATGTCTCATTACTTATAAGTATATGTATATTTCTAAAAAAGCATCACCAAATCTGAACAACTTCACCAAAATAAAATTGTGGGATTTACTGTCTACATGATTTAGTTTTAATGATGTGTTAATGTGTGAAGTGCTTATACTAAGTAGGTCGCGAAAATATGTAATAACTTTAAAAGAAATCTTTACCTCCTTACCTTTAAATCCTTCCTTTAACTGACACATCCACTTGTGTAAATAACAAAATATTTGCCCATAATTCATGTTAAATTTCATCATGATAGAGGACAAACAAATCGTTTTTCTTTGTGTTACCCATATTATTACACGTATTAGAGTGTTCTCCCCTTGTAAGCAATGTCAACGATAAAATTAGAGTATATCCAAATGAAAAGCCAGTGTGAACAAATCGGCTGTAATGTACTGGTAAGAAACCAGTAAATCCAATTCCCATAGGGTCACATTATAAAACAGCAAACTTTCCAAGCATTTTTCTAGCATTTTCTTTATTTCAGATTGTGCAAGCCTGGTATCAATTTAAAGATCAATCTTTCCTCTTCCAAAATTTGCAATAAAAAAAGATATGTCATGTTACTTCTAAGAAAATGCATCTCACTTGAATGCAGGCACCGGTAGAAAACAGGGTTTCGGCAGTCATATTTCGACAAAAGCCCCATACCACAGTAAACACACCCCAAAAGTTCACCTTTCAAGTTAGCCTCCAATGAAATGCACCAAAATGTTGCAGACACGCATAGGATAATAGAAATAACCACAAAAGGCATGTCTGAGGTACCAAAATGGCTTTTATGCCAGAACAGAAGAGGAACTCTTTAGTAATAGGCACTACTTTTGAATGGACCACAGAGGGATACACAGTGATTTACTGGTATCTAACCTAAAGAAAACTCAACATTTTCCTATCATGAAAAAAACTCTTCTACATCATTATTAACCTACTTGTACCACAAATGCAAACTTTCAGGTCGATCCGCTCAGTAGAAATGCCCCAAAAACGCATTTGAGAATGACACATGATAAGCCATCTGGCTTGCGCTTCAGTACTTGGATTGTAGGGGGAACGTAAACTAAAATACGCACCTAAATCACATAAACCAGTCAAAATACCAGTTCATTTAGACTTATTTTAATTCAATGGACAGTAATAAGGTATAAAACTTGTAATATTCGCGTATAACATGATTCGATGTTCTGTGAGCTGCATAAGGCGAGTTTCCGTACTTAAAAAAAAAAAATTTACCCGAAAAACCAGGTTTCGCTTAAAAAAGTGTAGGTAACGTGTCAGTTACAATATTATTCACATTTATTTCTGTGAAAAGTAATAAACGCAATAAAATAACACAGTTACATGGTGATTTTATGTATAAGTGGACCCTAAAGGGCCGGTCCCTGGTTTTCTTAAAGATTAGAAACCAGTAAATCCAATTCCCATAGGGTCCCATTATAAAACGGCAAACTTTTCAAGCATTTTTCTAGCATTTTCTTTATTTCAGATTGTGCAAGCCTGGTATCAATTTAAAGATCAATCTTTCCTCTTCCAAAATTTGCAATAACAAATATATGTATTGTTACTTCTAAGAAAATGTATCTCACTTGAATGCAGGCACCGGTAGAAAACAGGGTTTCGTCAGACATATTTCGACAAAAGCCCCATACCACAGTAAACACACCCCAAAAGTTCACCTTTAAGTTAGCCTCCAATGAAATGCACCAAAATGTTGCAGACACGCATAGGATAATAGAAATAACCACAAAAGGCATGTCTGAGGTACCTAAATGGTTTTTATGCCAGAAGAGAAGAGGAACTCTTTAGTAATAAGCACTACTTTTGAATGGACCACGGAGGGATACACAATGATTTACTGGTATCTAACCTTACAGAAAACTCAACATTTTGCTATCATGAAAAAAACTTCTACATCATTATTAACCTACTTGTACTAAAAATGCAAACTTTCAGGTCGATCCGCTCAGCAGAAATGCCCCAAAAACGCATTTGAGAATGACACATGATAAGCCATCTGGCTTGCGCTTCAGTACTTGGATTGTAGGGGGAACGTGAACTAAATGTCGCACCTAAATCACATAAACCAGTCAAAATACCAGTTCGTTTAGACTTATTTTAATGCAATGGACAGTAATAAGGTATAAAACATGTAATATTCGCGTATAACATGATTCTATGTGCTGTGAGCTGCATAAGGCGAGTTTCCGTACTTTTTTCATTTTTTTTTTACCCGAAAAAAACAGGTTTCGCTTAAAAAAGTGTAGATAACATGTCAGTTACGATATTATTCACATTTATTTCTGTGAAAAGAAATAAACGCAATAAAATAACACAGTTACATGGTGATATTATGTATAAGTGGACCCTAAAGGGCCGGTCCCTGGTTTTCTTAAAGGTTAGAAACCAGTAAATCCAATTCCCATAGGGTCCCATTATAAAACAGCAAACTTTCCAAGCATTTTTCTAGCATTTCCTTTATTTCAGATTGTGCAAGCCTGGTATCAATTTAAAGATCCATCTGTCCTCTTTCAAAATTTGCAACAAAAAAGATATGTCATGTTACTTCTAAGAAAATGCATCTCACTTGAATGCAGGCACCGGTAGAAAACAGGGTTTCGGCAGTCATATTTCGACAAAAGCCCCATACCACAGTAAACACACCCCAAAAGTTCACCTTTCAAGTTAGCCTCCAATAAAATGCACCAAAATGTTGCAGACACGCATAGGATAATAGAAATAACCACAAAAGGCATGTCTGAGGTACCTAAATGGCTTTTATGCCAGAAGAGAAGAGGAACTCTTTAGTAATAGGCACTACTTTTGAATGGACCACGGAGGGATACACAATGATTTACTGGTATCTAACCTACTGAAAAATCGTATTTTCACTTTCATTTTCGAAAAAAAAAAATACAGATTTTTTTACAATTGGTAAAGTTTGGATCGGAATTGGGAAAAATTATTCATATTGGGCATTGGGAACGGGTCCGACTATTGGACCCGTGAGAGCAGTAGAAAAAGGCCTGAATAGGTACGGTATTCTGAATGAAGCCATTTCAAAACAAGACTGTTGCCAGCCTCTGTTTTTCGATGAGTTAATACATACCAGTAATCCATTTCGAACTACTTTCGATAGGTATGACTTTATTTCTAACATAGAACTAACACATTTAGTTGACATACTCAAGTACAATCCAGGTGGTTCTATTGGGAGCACCATTTGTCTGTGTCGGGTACCGATTGAACGGGGGCTTAACATGGTAATGAAGGACACAGTTGCTGTAGTGAACTCACTGAAACCTAGGCTTCCTGAATATCATACACGCAGAATGCGCAGTGCGTTTATCAAGAGTTATGGTGGCCTGCATTCAATTTCAATTCCTAAGCATGTCCTTAGATCTGTGTATGCAGATATTCTGTTAGATGCATAGTCTGATCAGAACCCTGCTATAGATGAAAGGGTGCGAATTGCAGTCGTGGCAGAGGATCCAGATCTTGTAACAGACCTGAGACATGAAAATAAAGGTCATCCAGGTGATTCATTTCAGCCAATATTTGATTTGCTTCGCACCAAGATTGAAGAACTTACAGCAGCAGATGAGAGGCGTCATGGTGTTGCACATATGTCAAAATATGTGTCTGTAAAAGACTTAATAGAGGACGTTCGACGAGATATGCCAGCCGAGGCAAATATTCCAAGCGAAACTTTACAGCTCTGTCTGCATTTGCGCCAAAAAATGCATACATGAATACTGCAAGACTATACAAGTCATTAGTTTCCCTAATATTCACTGTGCAGACTAGACATTGCGCCTATCTCACCAAGATGAACATTTCTGCGCTGCGCAGTACAAGTATATGAGACTCTATGTGCAGTACAAGTATATAAGACTCTATGCATTTGATAATAAGGAAAATGTTACATTTATGAGAATTGATGACAAGTCAAAGATTGATTATGGTGAACTGGACAACATGTGTCATCTGGAGTCCGTGGTAAGAAAAGTATCGTACCAGAGTTCACTCTCTGCACTTTACCACGAGTTTTCAAGCAAAGGCTCACTGACGCCCTTTGTGCCTGAATATTGATATTCCTGAAGAAGAGACCGGATCTTTTTACAGAGGTAAAGTCACGGTTGCCTACAAAGATTCAGTCTTCCAAGCGAGCTCTCCATTTAGACATTCTGTGGAACTGGAGAAAATTTTGTGGCAGGATGGAACGATTAATCCTGTACTTATGTTATTCTCAGATGGTGGACCTGACCATAGAGTCACATATCATTCTGTGAAAATCTCACTGATTATTCAGTTCAAAAACCTTAACTTGGACATGTAGATACCTGGACGCACAGCACCAGGACATTCATGGCTAAAGGATAATGTCAGTTTTGAATATTGCAATCTAGAATGCTGCTCTGTCCAGGAACAAATGTAATGCAGCAATGGAGCAAACCATTCGAGGCGCAAATACAATGAATGAAATTCGTAAGAAGGCCGAACGCGTAAAAGGTCTGAAGGAGGCATGGGTCGAGTTGATTCAACCATTGATGTTAACGCTTCCGAATAGAACAAAGAAAATGAGCCTGAATGGTGATTTTTTAGGAAGATATGTGCACTAAAACTGAAATTTAAAAGATAAATGTACTATTTGTGATATATTTTGTGTAACTTTTTATACTAATGTACTAAACTAATAATTAACTAACTATCTTAGCTAACAGTTTAAATGCATAGCAAAAAAGTAAAACATTTATAAACAAGAGGGCCCTGACGGCCCTAGGACGCTCACCTGAGACCTTGTAACCTAATTGCAATTTGCATCCCAGAGGCGTGGCTTATTTTTATTCCAGGGCCATAAGTTGAACAACCTTGAACAAACCACCGGGCCTTGCAGTTTCATGTAAAGATTTTTTAAGTCATTGTGCTATTTAAGTCTATATAAACCATGTGACCCCTCGGGGGTGCCCAGATTGACCCCAGGGGCATAATTTGAACAATCTTTGGAGAGGACCACTATGCAATGTTACGTAACAAATATAGGAAAGCTGTGGGCCATGCTGTTTCAGAGGAGATTTTTAAAGTCATTTTGCTATTTAAGTCTATATAAACCATTTGACCCCCCCCCCTGGTGTGACCAGTTTTGACCCCAGTGGCATCATTTGAACACTCTTTGTTGAGGACCACTATACAATGTTACATACCAAATATGAAACCTATTGGCCTTGCGGTTTCAGAGGAGAAGAATTTGCATTGAAGGCATTTTGCTATTTAAGTCGATATTAACCATGTGACCAATGGGGTGTGGTCTGTTTTGACCCATGGGGCATAATTTGAACAATCTTTGTAGAGTACCACTATAGGATGTTAAATACCAAATACTAAACCTCTGGGCCTTGCGGTTTCAGAGAAGAAGATTTTAAGACATTTTGCTATATAAGTTTATATAAAACATGTGACCCCTGGGCGTGGCCAGTTTTGACCCCAGGGGCATAATTTGAACAATCTTTGTAGAGGACCACTATATGATATTACACACCAAATATGAAACCTCTGGGCCTTGTGGTTTCAGAGGAGGAGATTTTAAAAGTCATTTTGCTATATATTCTATATAAACCATGCGACCCCCGGGGTGTGGCCCGTTTTGACCCCAGGGGCATAATTTGAACACACTTTGTAAAGGACCACTAAAGGATGTTACATACCAAATATGAAACATCTGGGCCTTGTGGTTTCAGAGAAGAAGAGTTTTAAAGTCATTTTGCTATATATTCTATATAAACCATGTGACCCCCGGGGCAAGGCCCGTTTTGACTCCAGGGGCATAATTTGAACAAACTTTGTAAAGGACCACTAACGGATGTTACATACCAAATATGAAACTTCTGGGCCTTGCGGTTTCAGACGAGAAGATTTTTAAAGTCATATTGCTATAAATTCTATATAAACCATGTGACCCCCGGGGCGTGGCCTGTTTTGACCCCAGGGGCATAATTTGAACAATCTTTGTAGAGGACCACTATAGGATGTTACATACCAAATATGAAACCTCTGAGCCTTGTGGTTTAAGAGGAGAAGATTTTTGAAATCACTTTGCTATATATTCTATATAAACCATGTGACCCCGGGGCGTGGCCTGTTCTGACCCCAGGGGCATAATTTGAACAATCTTTGTAGAGGACCTCTAGAGGATGTCACATATCAAATATGAAAGGTCTGAGCCTTTCGGTTTCTAGAAGAAGAATTTTAAAGTTTTCACTTTTTAAATCTATTTTTAGCTCTGTTGACCTACATATTCAGCGGACCGGAAAGATTTGAACCACTTTGAAAGAGGTCCCCCAAGGATCATTCCTGTGAAGTTTGGTGAAAATCAGCCATGCGGTTGTGGAGAAGATGTTATTTGAATGAAAAGTTGACGACGCACGCACACACGCACTCACGCACGCACGCACACACGCACGACGGACAACGGGCGATCACAAAAGCTCACCATGAGCATTTTGTGCTCAGGTGAGCTAAAAAGCAACTCATACATTATTTTAAAACTGGTGTGAGTTGAATTTAATATTAAATTTTAAAATTCATTTATTTATAAAACATTCAGGTGTGCCATTTGTGACCCAGGATGCTACAGAGGATATTGCTGTCAGTGAGTGGGAACAACAAGCTCCGAGAGACGTTGATCCAGACATTGAAGTAGGTCGATACCAGAAGAAAGATCTAATGTCCAAAGCAGGTACATTTATTGTCGGCATTTGCTTAAATGATGTGCATACATATGATATTATATACAAGACTTATATCTGGTGCTTTTATATTGAAAACATTATTAGTACTGTTAAGCCTGTGTGTCTGCACTGTTTAGTAGAAGGGTATAATACTCGATGTATAGCATTTAAATAGTTTCACTGCTTATACTTTTAATAATGTATTGAGAATTTAATCAAAAAAGATTTACTCCAATACATGTACCTGTAGTTTGTTAGGCCTTGGCCAGAATGTATTATGGTTTTATGATAATTTTAATTTGCAGGCTATCAACAGTTCCTGACTACGCACCGTGTTCAGCGGCAGTGTGTATTCCAGATTCGCAAGTGTGATGACAGAAACTGCTGCAGACCAAGGCAGTTACCTGCAGTATTGCTATGTGACCATATTGCCATGGTTACCAGACCCAGTTATGGCTGATGACAATGCACACTACAAACCTTATAGGACAGTACTAGGAACACAGACTACCGATGGCGATCGACCTTCCGCTACAAATGTTACAGCTGCAGCTGTGTCAGAGGAATTGCAGGTACCAATGTTACAACTGCAGCTGTGTCAGAGGAATTGCAGGTATCAATGTTACAGCTGCAGCTGTGTCAGAGGAATTGCAGGTATCAGTTTTATACATTTCTTTAATTTCACATTATTTCTTAAAAAGAAAACAGTCCTGGAATACTCATTCCTAAAAATAAAGAATTTTGTAAGATTGTTTTCATGTGTCACGTTATCCTTCTTGTATAGTACTCCGCACTGTATCGTTGAACAACTATTAGAATCTAATCTGGTAAGTTCGTGGCCTCTGGTAAGTTCGTGGATGAAATTATGACTAAATTTTCTCTTCAATGACGCAACGTCGCGTGTCCGAATTCTATGCAAGTGTGAGCCGAAGAACAGCTTGACTTACTAGGGCACACAATTGCGTAGAAAACATCGACAATTAAATATACCATTTTAGTTAAGTTTATTGCTGTTATTTGTGTTTTAAACTTATTCATTGCTAAAAAAAATTCAACCCCTCGTGTTGTTAATAAACATTTTATAAGTATTAATTTTATTATAATCCATAAAAATATCATAGGAAATAAATAAGGATATTAAAAACTTGCCGTATTTAAATAAAAACAAAAAAATCAGTGAAAGGGCCCGTATGACGTCATAAAAAGTTGCCCACAAACTTACAGGAAGTTGAAAAAGATCAAGGTCGTTTTGGGTCATATTTATTTTCAAGTAAGATTACAGATTTCCGAATAAATATTGGCAATTTTGACATATAAAATAGTTTGTTAACATTCAGATCGACTCAATGCGATGTGTGTTATTGAAACAAGTGGGGTTTTATGCGCATGTGCAAAGTCGAATGCATAACACCCACGAACTTTCAGGTGTAGAGGCTAATTGTCTTGTTCTCTTTTATTAATCAAGTACTTTTAATAAATCCAATTCAAACAATTAAACAATACTCATTTCAAAGAATATTAACAAAATTTAATTCTCTTTACTCTACCACTCTAGATGTTCTAAAACTCTCAGTATATATACAAAATAGAAAGGGTGTCTGACATTCCAGCTGCAAGTCCACTTAATCTCATTCATGAACAATTAATTAAAAACAATTGTTATTAATTAATCACAATTAATAAATATATATTGATGGTTGAGCATGAAACTATTGTATCCAGTTTGACAAGCAGATACAACAGTTTTGTGCTCAATCCTCGATATATAGCCGTACAACGCCACTATGTAAATTTGCATGCTTATATACACATGATAATTAACTGGGTCTTTACAAAATCATTGTTAACGTTTGCACATTTGTGCCGATGTGCACAGTAATAATAGAACATGAGGAATGCCACTGACATTATAATAGTGGACAATGTAGACTCTGATCATACAGCATTTTAATGGTTAAGATTACTGAATTAAATAAAAATTTTAGGTGATGTCCTACATGGCAAGATCTTGTCAACAAAGAAAGACATTTGCTGCCATTGTGGGTCTGAAGGCTTGACAGACCCGGTTTGCTGACAAAGTTTCGAGTTGTTCTGCCGATCTGTGCTACCTGCAAAGCTGCTGGCAAAGACACCCTGAAAAGGATGCCAATAAAATGACAAATTTGTAGTGACATAGTGAAAAGTTTTGATCTCAGATGTGCATGTTTTTGTACAAGTGTTTGGTACATTAAACTGCTGCTTGTACTATGTAAACTGAGAATATAAAGTGGTTGGATCTAGTCAGTTTGAAATAAATCATTTTTTGTATTGATGATTTCTTTTGAAAATTCCCTTGATTTTTTGTTCAATATGAAAGGCAAAGTCTGTGTATTACACAGACATTGCCAAACACACTTTATTTTGACGCACAATTGATCATTGATAAACTTGCATTTTTCCAAAAAAAAAAAAAAAAAGCCTACCTACCTACCCATACCCAGAAACCCTGGGTCGGAAAAGGCAAACCAACAATTTTTTAGGGTTGGCCAAATATTTAACATAATGTTCATAATACAATGTTTTTTTCCACCCTTGGGGGACAGGTGGCGGGGCCCTTCAGATGGGGAATTTGATGGCAAAAAAGGATTTGTTTGTTTAGAACATAATTAAATGTTTATATTCTTCTTTGTTATAAAACATCAGTGAACTGTTTTGCCAGAAATGATAACTTAGATTAACTTGTTTTGATGAAAAATAGCTGGGATTGTTTACGAAAACTCCTCTATCTTAGCCAATTTTTGTCAGATTTTGGTCTTTTTTTCAGAAGAAAGCTTACATTCTGAGGGGAATTTCAGGACAAATATAGGGGAAAAATATATACTTTTTGGTCCTAAAAAAACACTGTAAAAATTGTGGCGGTATCACTGGTGACAAGAGAAATATAATGACCATGGATGCCTGAGCCTTATTTTGAATATAAATACAAATGTCAAAGATATGAAGCTAGGCTGTCTGGCTAGCCAGTGGTAGGCACACTCGCTTCTCACCTAGGCTGCCTGGGTTCGACCCCGTCTGACGCATGTGAGTTTGGTTGGTGATCACCATACTGAAAAGGTGAGGTTCCTCCACACCAAAATAAGCCATATATCAGTAAAAAGAAATAGCTGGAAATTGAAGCTATGATTCAATAATCGTCCCAACTTTCGATGTGTCTCTAAAACTAAATTAGGCGAAAAATAAAATATTGTTTGTTTCCCCTCCCGCGTCCCATGCTAATAAATGGTGGGTCGTTAGGTCGGAAAACTATTTTACTTTTATACACAATAAGTCATTTTCATTCATGTTTTCCTTATGTTCGAAATGTTACATTATAGTATAAATTCTTAATATTATCGTTCTAAATAGATTAATAATGTTCTGCGTATTTACGTCATACTATGTTCTAATTACCTTACAATAATTTATCAAAATTGAACAAACAATAACATACATTAAATGCAAGAGCGTTAATAATAAAAACCTGTTAAAACTAAGGAGTAATAACGTGACGTTGCACTTTGCCGGGCATCCAAAACAGAACGCTGTTAGCAACAGCCATAGCAACGGTGACTGTCAAACTGCGGCTAGCAGTTTGTAGTTGAAAAGCGTGTTACACGCTAAGCACATGGATAGTGTTTAAAAGCACCAATCTGTAATACTGTATCTTAACAACGCAAATGCTAGAGCATAAATGAATTAGCATTCTATGGAAATGAAAACAAATAGGACTTTGTTTATTAATAAAAAGAAAGCAACAGCACATTTTTGATAAATTAAAATAAAAAGAAAAGGCGCTGAAATTTATTAACTTTCATTTTTGACAAGGACTTTAGTTCCGCTAACTTTCACTCAAAAGCCAAAGTTTTGGCTTAATTCTAATCCGTGTGCATTGATGAGTTTGAATAACACTTTCGTTAATTATTACTAGATCTAGTAATTGTATTTTTTTAAACAAAATAAGACGTTTGAAGCGATCAGTTTGTCGAGTTACATGACGTCGTAATTCATATTCTTAGTAAACGGTTCCTTTTACCAAAATTCAACAAAATTATTATATTTATTTATAATTATTTATTTATTTACTATTTTAATTTGTAGTAATCTATTACAAAAACGGCTGTTAAAAACACGCATATCTATAACAAAACACATACCTAACGCAAATGTGTTACAAATGACTTGCACCTTTACAAATTAAAATTAGATTGAGGGCGTGATAAACTTTCTAACGATGACACTCATTGGCATGTTGGAAATTTTATGCGTTTTCATTGGCTGACTGTTTGGCTCTTGTTAAGCTGACTCCTCCTACAAGATTTTATCGATAATGGCCACTTGGTGCATAAAGGCTAGTTTGTTAATTGCCAGTGGGCGTTCTTTGTCTTTAAAAAAGCCCGCATTGGCGAGCGGAAATTGTTGCGCCCTAGAATCTGACACTGAATGTTATGGCGTCCTTTTGGTAAAAGCATGCGTCAAAATACGCCGAATTACGCGTTACCGAGAACTGCCCGATTAAAGTCATTTTATAGTGTCTTTTGAAAGTAAGATTTGTATACGCTATTGGATTCTTTTTAATGATTCGCACCCTGCATTTTCACACACAAATAAAATAAAATATTGTTTTCTTTGATCAATAAAATGTTTTGGGTCGCGGCGATTTTGCTGGGTCGGTCGCGGGAGGAGTAACAAACAATATTTTATTTTAGGCCTTAGGCAGGAGTGCTGAGGCACACCCCAGGGGCAATATTTCAGAAACATCTTAAGTTTATCTTAAAATATTTTCACTTAAGTTCATATTTTTTAAAGGTTATATTTGCAAAACTACATATAAATTAATGAATCCAATTACAGTTAAGTAAGTAGTACTTAATACTAAGTTAATAATAAGTGAACATTCAGCAGAATTTCATTTATACATGGAATAAAATGTTTAAGTAACATGACGATTTTAATGCTAAGGATAAGATTTCACTTAAGATGTTTCTGGAATATGACACATGGTCCTCAAATAATGCAGCTTTGTTTCAGAAGGACCTCATAAACATAGAAATACACACACACAATATGAAGCTTCTGCTTCACCTAGTAGGAGAAACATCTAGCCCATAAAACAGCACAATAAATTTTTAAATCTCAAAATAAACAGAAAACACAAATATGACTACAACTGTGCTCATCGCCCTTGGCACGGGGTTTAAAACTGGTTTCATTATATTTAGCTTGAATAAAGACTGGCATTAAAAAGTTTTATATTCTTATATGATTACATTTTATGTTGTTGAAATTTTGTTGTAACATATTTGTGCGAATTTTAATAGCAGAATAAATACATAACAGCACAGTGGTTCCATGTTCTTGTTGCCTGTTTCCTGTCAAGGATCCTACAGAAATAGGAAATTTCATGCCATAAAATCTTTGAAAATGGAAGCAAATGGTTAAAAATCACAACAGTTTGCAAAACAGTTAAAGCACCTTAAAATGCAGAAAGTGTTTCATTATTACAACCTATGATTTTAAAACTGTACTTCTTGTTTGGTATATCTGAACAGTGTATTTATTGCTATTTTTAGTCTCTTGATATTAAGTACAAATTATTTAGCTGGGATTTACAATATTGTTTTCTCAAATTGGCAAAATTGCAAACATGAAACGCTTCACATATATAATGCCTCATCATAATTTGATAACTGATTTTATACAAATTTAATAGTTCATTCTTAGTCTATACATATCTTTCATGTTATTTTGTTCTCTCACAATATTTTGGAGCTATATTACTATATTTAAAATAAATGGTGTGTATTGTAAGCACACTGAATAGTGTTCAATAAATTATCTGAAATAACCTACACAGCATATGCATGTGGGGCAAATTATCATTAAAGTGGGGCAAATCAGAATTAAAGCAGGGCAAATCTTCATTCAAGCGAGGCAAATCGTCATTCAAGCGTGGCAAATCATCATTAAAGCAGGGCAAATCATCATTCAAGCGTGGCAAATCATCATTAAAGCAGGGCAAATCATCATTCAAGCAGGGCAAATCATCATTCAAGCAGGGCAAATCGTCATTCAATCGGGAAAAGTCATCATTAAAGTGGGGTGAGTAATCATTAATGCAGGGGGAACGGTCATTAATGCGGGGCAAATCATCATTCTCATTTTTTCGGCCAAATACATGTCACAGGTACAATAACTATCACAAAATGTGTATTTCCATATATATGAGTTATGTAGGCACCTTGTTTTATAAGCACAATGTATTTGTTTTAAATGAAACCAAAACAGATGTATCAAAAACTCTATTAAGTAAACGTGTCTTGTATCAACATATCCCCCTAAAAAATCCACTGTCACAAACATTATGCCATATTTTTAATGGGTAATTTATTCTGCATTTTGACCGAGTTCAATAAGTTTTGTTTAATACTTGATTGGTTATTGTTTGTACAATGAGGTTTCAAGATAGAAAAAAAATACTGCAGAATTATATCATTAAAAAAAATAATATTTTATTTGTGTCACAAGATGTTTGAAGTTTACGTGACACTAACTTATTTGCTGTGCTATCATAAAATTGTTTTGAAGAAAATTATGGTTTAACATTTCAATTGATAAGACTTTACACAACTTCTTATGAAAAAACAAAGTTTTCATCAACCTTATCATACAAAATCAAGATTTAAGCCATTAATGGTCTAAGCTCATATGGGGGAATTTTGTCTGTGAAGCTTTACGTGACGACTGTTTGTCTCTTACCAGACTTTTCTCTATGAAATTGACTGTGTTATATGTAATCTCTTACTGAGAACTGTACATTATGACAACTAGAGTGACGAGTTATCAAAAATATTACAGATTTTGGTTATTGGAAAGGTAAACTTGAAGTTTACGTGACTGAATACTTACGTGACAATTTTATGAAACGTGCGCTTACCGCAGTGTAGACAGCGACCAAATAATTTGTTCTGTATTTTCGGTTTATGCCGTGATATTTATGACGTCATTAAATGTTTTTCTGGGGCCATTTGGTTGAAATCAATGACAAATGATCTATTGTGTTAGGTTACTTATTTGAACTCCCCTTGTTTTTGTTTTGTCAAATATATGGTGATAACTTCATAGAAAGAATGTGTTTTAATTGCACTTATGCTAAGAAATAATTAAAGATAAGTGATGTTATGACGCATGGTTGATTATCAGGGTCTGGTGCACATATAGAGCATAGATTAAAATGTCACGTAAAATTCGTAAAATTCATAAAATGTCACGTAACATTCAAACATAAAATTTTGAACTCATTGTTTTTGTTTGTTTTAATTTTACTAATATTATGTTTAAAAAAAGTTGTTTGTCCAATAATACAAACATATTTCGACAAAGACAGGGCTAAAATAGCTGAAATCTTGAAAAGGTTAGTTGAATTTTACGTGACAAATATGAACTGAGTTATGTCATTAAAATGTAAAATACTCTACAATTATCCATGATCTATCACATTTATATTGGTAAATCTAGTTATTCAGAAAAAAAGGATGTCATTTCAAAAGAGTTTGCGATAGTTTTACCACATGTGATCTCCGTTAAATGTAACAGTTGAGTTCACTGAATTTTACGTGAAAATTGGTATGGATTTAGCATTTTAATGGTTCTATGTCAATTATAACCTATATTTTTCTACAAATTTTTATATTTGCAAGTTATTTTCCCCACATCTACGATAGATTAACCCATTTTCTGCTGAAGTACGTACTTGTATAATGTGTTACTTGTTTAATGAATTTTACGTGACAAAAGCACATGTTATAAAAAAAAAATCATGTAAAATAGTATTATATCAGTTGAGCTCTATTATTTCTGCTGTAGGGTTTATAAAGGTTTTGTGTGCACTACTATTATATTTGACTCTGTATTTACGCTTTATTTTAGGTGTGAGAATATATAAAACAAGAGGGCCATGATGGCCCTAGGTCGCTCACCTGAGTTTAAGACATGATAATGGCTAATAACAAGAGGGAAAAATGGCACTAAACCCCTTACCAGAGTATAAAAATCTGGGCCTTGCAGGTTCAGAAGTTTTTTTAGTCTATATAAACCATGTGACCCACAGGGCGTGTCCACTTTCTACCCCAGGGGCATAATTTGCAAAATATTTGTAGTGGACCATTATTCAATGTTAAATATCAAACATGAAACCACTGGGCCTTGCGGTTTCAGGAGAAGATTTTAAAGTCATTTTGCTATTTAAATGTATATAAACCATGTGACCCCCAGGTGCGTCATTGGAACAATCTGTGTAGAAGACCACTCCACAATGTTTCATGCAAAATATAAAACCTCTGGGCCTTACAGTTTCAACAAGGAAGATATTTAAGGCCCACTTGCCATATAAGTCTACATAAACCATGTGACCCCCGGGTCATGGAAACTTTTTACCCCAGGGGCATACTTTGAACAATCTTTGTAGAGCACTACTATACAATGTTACATATCAAATACTAAAACACTCCGGTTTCAGGGGAGATTTTAAAGTCAATTTGCTATTTAAGTCTATATAAATAATGTGACCCGCAGGGCAGGGCCAGTTTTGACCCCTGGGACATCATTTGAACAATCTTTGTAGAGGACAACTATACAATGTTACATACCATATAGAAAACCTCTGGGCATAGCAGTTTCAGGGGAGAAGATTTTTGAAGTCATTTTGCTATTTAACTTTTAAGTCTATATAAACCATGTGACCCCCGGGGTGTGCTCAGTTTTGAACCACGGGGCATCATTTGAACAATCTTAATCTTTGTAGAGGACCACCATACAATGTTACATATCAAATATGAAACCTCTGGGCCTTATAGTTTCAGAGGAGAAGATTTGTAAAGTCATTTTGCTAATTAAGTATATATAAACCATGTGACCCCCGGGGTAGCCCAGTTTGACCCCAGTGGCATCATTTGAAGAATCTTTGTAGAGGAGTCTATACAACGTTACAAACCAAATTTGAAACCTCTGGGCCTTGCAGTTTCAGAGGATAAGATTTTTGAAGTCATTTTGCTATTTAAGTCTATATAAACCATTTGACCCCCGGGTTGTGCAGTTTTGACCCCAGGGGCATCATTTTAACAATCTTTGTAGAGGACCACTACCATAATTACTCAGTCATAAGTCAAGATTTTAAGCCTCTTAAATCGTGGTTATAAAGTACATTCAACCAGGGTTGGCATAAATCCCGGGTTTCATAGTACTGACCGGCCCGGGCGGATTAATACTGGGAAAAACCGGGTTTTACTGGGCAATAGTGGGCAATACTGGGGAAAAAAGATATTGCACAATTATGTTTACATTGCATACTAATACTGAGTTTCTACATTACAAACACATATCTATTAACAATTATATACTGTAAGTTACATTGTTTATTTCCATTTCATGTGGAAAAATATTGATAATTTCTTTTCTTGTTCACAAAATTTAAGTTTGTTTTTTGGTCAGTCTGGACAATACATTATTGCTTGGCATCTGAGGTTGAACTCTCATTCATTTTATTTTTCCCAGTATATACTAGTGTATAATGTAACATAATTATGTTTATGAAAGAAAAAGAAGAAATAAATGTATAAGAGATATTTGACAATTCTAACATATTTTTATGTTATAAAATATTTTAGTCAATATCAGGTAGCAACAAAACCCTATTGCAGCCCCATGCAGTACATTATATTAATGACATAATATCATGATATCATTTATGACCTATCCACAATATGTACACCCTCTTAAACAAACACAAACATTAATTGAATTGACAGATGCAAGTGCTAAAAAAACAATTAAACTGGACCCCTTGAATAAACATTAGACCTATCTCAATGAGGGGTCAAGCAAAGGCCCATGTCAAGTAGGGGCCTTCTCCAAACCATGAAAACATGCATTGATTGGCACCTTAAGTGTCTGATTTCTGCTGTTAATTGTGCATCTGTATAAAAATAATTATTCTTTATTGCTTCATCATAAATAATGAAAATAGAAGATAAAAGTGATTTGTCCAGTAATCCCAGGTATTGCCCAATATCAGATTATAATAATATTGACCAAGCTGGGGTTATTGTCCAGACAGAGAAGGCCTCCCTAAGTTTTATTGTTTACACAAACAATAGAATAGTTCAATGCAAGAAAAAAAGAAGGATGAATAATTTAAATAAGTGTAGACATATTTCAATATCAAGCAGAATCATTTCACAAACATTATAGAAAATATATGATAAGCGTTGCCATAAAAAATGAATGAATGAACCAGTGGATATGTGCAGGCACTTACAAAAATACTGTAACTATGCATATACTGGATCTGCAAAACTAAACAAGTCATTTTCTTAATGACATAGGTTAACTGAGCATTTAGATTTATAAAAATTAAAACTGCAAATTAACTGAAGAAAAAATAGTATTGCCCAGTATTACCCACTATCAGAGAATTGACCGGGGCGGGAAAAACCGGTAAAACTCGCTGGTTTTAATACTCCCCACTTTAGGCCCCAGCTAGACAATCAGCCACCAATAAAAAATCAATAAACCTGCAGTTGAAACCCATGATTTTTGTGTATAGCATACTGCTAATTAAACTGGCTGGGACCGGTTTTTGTGTACATAAAGATCGGTTAAAGAGGATTTGACAGTGATTTCAGCCTCAAGGCATTTACTGCAGACTGTACCATATACCTACTTATTAGGGAATATTCTGGCCAATTTTCAGATGGTGTTTTATGATCATTCTAACTCGACTTATGGAATGGTTATTATTAGAAATACGTTTCTGGAATGAATTTTAACTTATTGACTTTTGAGACATTTACACTTATGACTGGGTATTTATGGTATACAATGTTACATACCAAATATAAAACCTCTAGGCCTTGAGATTTCAGAGATTTTTAAAGTCATTTTGCTATTTAAGTCAATATAAACCATGTGAAACCCGGGGTGTGGCCAGTTTTTACCTCAGGGGCATTATTTGAACAAAGTTTGTAGAGGACCACTATACAAAGTTACATACCAAATATAAAACCTCTGTGTCTTATAGAAGAAGATTTTAAAAGTTTGATTGGTATTTAAAGTCTATATAAACCATGTGACCCCTGGGGTGTGGCCAGTTTTGACCCCAGGGGCATGATTTGAACAATATTTGTAGAGGACTATTATACAATGTTTCATACCAAATATAAAACCTCTTGGCCTTGCAGTTTCAAAGGAGATTTTAAAGTCATTTCGCTATATAAGTCTGAATAAACCATGTGACCCCCGAGGTGTGGCCAATTTTGACCCCAGGGGGATCATTTGAACAATCTTTGTAAAGGACCACTTTTCAATGTTACCAACCAAATGTGAAACCTCTAGGCCTTGAAGTTTCAGAGGAGAAGATTTTTGAAGTCATTTTGCTATTTAAGTCTATATAAATCATGTGACCTCCGGGGTGTGGCCAATGTTGACCCCTGGGGCATCAGTTGAACAATATTTGTACAGAACCACTATACAATGTTGAATACCAAATATGAAACCTCTGGGCCTTGCGGTTTTAGAGAAGAAGATTTTTAAATTTATTTGGCTATTTAAGTTTATATAAACCATGTGACCCCCGGGGTGTGGCTAATTTTGACCCCAGGGGCATCATTTGAACAATCTCTGTAGAGGACCACTATACAATGTTACATACCAAATATGAAAACTCTGAGCCTTGCTGTATCATAGGAGAAGATTTTTAAAGTTATTTTGCTATACAAGTCTATATAAACCATGTGACCCCCGGGGCGTGGTCAGTTTTGACCACAAGGGCATTATTTGAACAATCTTTGTAGAGAACCACTATACAATATTGAATACCAAATATGAAACCTCTGGGCCTTGCGGTTTTAGAGAAGAAGATTTTTGAAGTGATTTTCTATATAAGTCTATATAAACAATGTGCCCCCGGGGCATGGCCAGTTTTGCCCCCAGGGGCATTGTTTGAACAATCTTTGTTGAGTACCACTAGAGGATGTCACATGTCAAATATGAAAGCTCTGAGCCTTGCGGTTTCATAGGAGAAGATTTTTAAATTTTTTACTTTTTAAATATATTTTCAGCTCTGGTGACCTACGTATGCAGTGGACCGGAAAGATTTGAACAACTTTGAAAGAGGTCCACCCAAGGATCATTCCTGTGAAGCTTGGTGAAAATCTGCCAAGTGGTTTAGGAGGAGATGTTGTTTAAATGAAAAGTTGACGACGCACGCACGACGGACAACGGGCAATCACAAAAGCTCACCATGTGCACTTTGTGCTCAGGTGAGCTAAAAAACAAAGGACAATAATGCAAGAAATTACTGTTTCTTCAGCCCAATGTTCCATTTTAAGTGTCCATTGTTTGACAATGTCATCGGTGAAGACACAAAAGTGCATCTATGTTTGTTTTTATCATAATCTGTACCTGTCATTAGGCTGGTATCACTGTCACGTAAAATACATAAGTAAAACTCATGCATATGTTGACAGCATACTAGAGCAAAAAATAAAGCTTTCACAATATGGCCATCACTTAAAACTCAACACAGATAAGTTCCATGTTCATATTAAACATAAATTTGTACGAAAATGAGAAGTCATACATTTCATATTTATGTTATACTTTTCGGCCCAAAAAAAGAGAATGAGTGATTAAGCCGGAGCAAATCTTCATTAAAGCGGTGCGTATCATGATTAAAGCGGTGCGTATTGTCATAAAAGCTGAATGAACTGAAACAGGCCGAATCCTTAATGGGGCAAGTCGGTACTTATTAGTTTTAATACAAAACACAAAACATAAAATAAATTAGCTACTTACAAATACTAATAAATTATGAACATGGGCCGGGGTAATATAACCATTTAGAAAATACATGAAATAATAAATAGTAAAAAATATGTATATAAAATCACAGAAATATGAGAATAAAAGTCCATATAACCGTATAAATACAGGTACTCTAATATAAATTGTAATACTCATACGAAAATGCTAGGGGCGAACAGATTAATAATTGAGATTCAGATGGACAATATTTTTTCAGTAACGTCTGCACTTGAAATGGTATTCCTATGTTTTTTTTCTGTAAATAATGCTCAAACATAACTAGTAATGTACATACCGGTAGCTTCAATTTTGTAATCACTGTCCAGTTATTGGAACGAAACAAATAAAATTTCAGTTTGCAGCATTCTTGCAACTCCTCCAATGAAAAAAAGTTAGTAGGCTGCAATACACCATAAAATAAAACGATAATTAATTGATATTAGACCAACAAGTATTAAATATATACATTTGAATTCATTCAAACAATACTAAATATAGTCATTGAAGTGTAAATTAACAGATGACATTGTTCAGAATTGTAAAACTGAATTGTATTATTTGTATTTTGTTGCATTGGTTATTTTCGTTTGTAACTTATTCTTTTCAATATATTCCCATTAGGTTAAATAAATACAAGATTTCAGACAACAACAACAACTAACAATTTGAAATATTTTAGCAAGATCAATTTTTGCTTACTCCTTCTGCTGATCGACACATTATTTGTTATTTATGTATACGTATCCTTTAACTTATCGTTTACAATGATTTGCATGTTTCAGGCGCTGCTCAGAGGTTGCGGTTAAGTTTAAACGCATGTGCAAATGTGAGGTTTTAATCGGATATACTGAGTACTGGTTGGCGAGTAGTATCCGTGATATTTTAGAAGTTTTTCTTTATAAAAGCTTGCTGCAGTACAAAGTTCAGCTCCTTCTGTTTACGAGGATGTAAATATCTTGACATGACATAATGTTTTTTTCCATAGAAGTGGCTCCAAAGGGGTAATCAATAAGCATTACTTGAAGCATTACTTGAAGCAATAAAACTAGTAGTTTCCGTGATCGTTCCTTTTAGTTGAAAATGCGAATTTTGTGGTACACACCTCAAGATTTTAAATGCTCTATACTGTTCTATATTATATTACCTACATCATAATGATGTAATATTATTAAATTCTATGCCAGATTAGCGGAGATAATGCGATTACTAACATAAGTGGATGTCGGAAAATGGTCTTTTGATGACCCCTTTGGCGCCCCTTAAAAATTTGATGATGGTAAACGGGAGATAACCATGTTATTATGGAAGTAGACATCCCTCCTGCATTGAAATTTTGTCAAAATCGTCCCAAAACTAGCCGTATAATTGAGTAAACATTTTAAAATTGCAATTCTTTGTTAATATTTGCTGTTAGTAAACATTTTTCAATTGCAATTCATCTTTTTTTTATAAAATCTATTTCACGAAAAATGCGTGTTGAATATATGGATGGTGGTGTTTGAATACTAAAATTGCTGCTTTATGTGAATAAACAAGCTATCACCCTTGGTAAACCGAAAACAGGGAAGTGCAAGATAAAAATAGGGGTTCAATTATATATTTATGCGCATGCGCAAAGACGTGCGCGTGAATGCCCCGCGAGCAGTTAAATTGTTTTGAGATTATTTTTAACAAAAATATAAGCATCTTGAAAAATATGCAGTTTTGCAGACTTCAACTTATTCTGCGTTTGGAACAGATGCTAGGTGATGTGTGTAAACACAACATGCAATGCTGGAGAGCTTTTACACCTTTTAATATACAAATCACGGATACTGCTAGTTCACGGATACTACTCGCCAACCAGTAACTTACATTTCATTTTATATTCATTTTTAATGGTGTTTAATGTTTCATATTTTTTATCATCAATATCCAATAGCATATCTGCACATTCACACTCAACCCTCCAAAAGCATACTTTGCAGTAAACGATAGTTGATTGAGGCCATAGCATAACCAAAGATCTATCAATAAACAAAGATTCGCGTTATCGCGAGTTACCGTCTATTCTCGCGGCCCCCGAGATTTCAATCACGTGATCGGATCTGTAATTTATAGGGCAGAGTATATCGGCATTTTTGTTAAAAGTTGTTTGACAGACTTGTTATATAAATATTGTAAAAATAAAATGAAATAAACTTTATATTATGTTCTACAAAATTATTCTTGTTTGTTGCTTAAAATTACTTTTAATAGATTATTGGATTGATGATGGATGAAAAAAAAATCGTTTGATCTGCAAAATCGTCTTTAGTGTAATCAAACCAAACCTACACTTGTGCAGCCTGGTGGGTCCAAGGCATGCCAATTAACGCTTTAATCCATAGCGGGACATCGTCTCCCATGGAGAGAACGCCCTCGAGTTACCTCTAACAAATGGTTATTCAAGACCATTGTCTAGCATATTAATTGAGACAATTAAAGGTTATAAGAAAATATTTTGAGAGAGAAAAACAATCACAAAGCAAAAAGGAAAAAAAAATAAACAAGTATGACAAAATATAGATCAAAAGAGTAGTAATACTATGTTTATTTATGTGTTGTATTTTTTTTGCAAATGGCTGTTTGAACAGTAAAAGCACTTTTTTTTTCTTGGTGTACACATTGAGATATCCCTCTAATTGCGATTTTATTCGGGAGAATCCGACAAGAAATAAAGTTTTAGGCAAAGGCAGGTTATATACAAGAATCCAGTAACAATCTTGCTGTCTCAACCTGAAATCTTACATAGCCTCGCTTTAAATATTAATAATTCTCTAACTATTAAAGGTTAAACAATAATATTTGTTTCATGGTGTACAACTTCAAATTGTCTTCAAAATAAGACTATTCAGAAAAATCTGTCTAGAAATGACTAAAGTATTAGGCAAAGGCTGGGTATATACTTTTCGATAAAAAACTTGCTGCCACAGTCTGAAATCTTACAAAGCCTCGCTCTGAATATTTCTTGAAGTATTTAAGTTAAAAGCACAGTGTTTATTTCATGTTGTTCAGTTTTAATTTTCAGAATAGGATTTTAGTCAGCAAAATATGTCCAGAAACAACAAAGTTTTGGCAAAGGCAGGTTAGATACTTTTAAATAAAAATTTTGCTGCCTTAGTCTAAAACCTTACAAAGCCTCGCTCTGAATATTTCCGGAACTATTTAAGATAAAATCGCACTGTTTATTGCATGCTGTTAGGTTTTAAATTTCGTTAAAAATGAGACTATATTTGGCAAAATCAGTTCACAGGGTGTTCAGTAGACTGTAAATTTCAAGGGTCATTGACCCTTTGACCAAAATTTTCAAGGGTCAAAGTTCAATTTTGAAGTCAAATTCAAATATTCACAAGTCACCAAAACAAAAACTATTAAAAATTAGCCTTTGTAAGTTTGTGTTAGGTGTTGTTGTTTTTTTTTTTCATTCAATGTACAATTGTTTTGAAATATCTAAAAAGGTAAGATTTTGCAATAATTTACCAATATGAATGAAAGACGAAACGAAATGCTGTTTAATGCTGCTATTTTTGTGTTTTCTCATCAAATATCCGAAATTGTTGTCCGAAATTATTGACAGTTGTAAATTCTCGGCCGATTTTTTTGTAAGTGTTTAATCAGTATTGTTTTTAGATTATTATATTTTATGTGAAATATTGTTATTATTTAACCCGCTAAACATCATTTCATCTCCAATTTAACATGTAAATATCAGAATTATCCAGGTTGACAGTACACAATCGCCGTAGCAAAAGGCGTAATAAACTGAAGTTCACAACGAGGCTTAAGGAGTATAATTAAAAATGACTGTGTTTCCATTGGTGGAAGGGTCAAAAACATACACTGATACCTTCCAGGCATGGAAGATCTTATCAGTAAATGCAAAACGGATAAAGATAAGGTAGCCCTAATGTGTTAACTGTTAATAACGGACAGTGTCTTGATTGGCTTCAGTTGTAAAGGAAGTGATGACGCAATCCAGACATTTACCGAGGGTCAATATGACTCTTTGGGTGATTTTACCATGCGTCAATTTCATGATTTCAATGAAAATCACTCGTCAAAACCCGGGAGTTCGGGTCAAACGAACACCCTGCGTTCAGAAATAACAAAGTTTTAGGCAAAGGCAGGTTAGCTACTTTTCAATAAAAAAAGTCTTGCTGCCTTAGTCTGAAATCTTACACAGCCTCGCTTTAAATATGAATAACTCCGGAACTACTAAAAATAAAATAGCAATATTTGTTTCTTGGTGTACAGTTAAAATTGCCTTCAAAATAAGACTTTATTTAGAAAAATCCGTTCAGAAATGACAAAGTGTTAAGCAAAGGCTGGGTATATACTATTTAATAAATATATTGCTGTTTCTGTCTGAAATCTTACAAAGCCTTGCTTATGAATATCTCCATAACTATTCAAGATAAAATTTAAAAAAATAATCTTGGTGTACAGTTTTGAACAAACTTGTTCAACTCTAATATGCGCATTCACAGAATCACATTTATTGGTATATATGCAATGAATATCAAACAAGTGAATTAGCGAGCGTACACGCATAAATCATGTGATAACGCCGGGGCCGCGAGATAAAACGAGAGTTCCCGCAGGCTTGTATACATGTTTCTAATCTCTGTTTGTTAATAGATCTCTGTTTGTTAATAGATCTCTGGCATAACTTGTTAGTGCTCGGCGAATATTGAGCTACTTTTTATATATGGGCAATATTCGCTGGAGTGCATTACCGGGGAAGGACCATTTCTGTGGTGGAAAATAATCCTTAATTGTCTATATTGTTATGACAGGATGTTGATCGCAACTTTCATGTCCCGAAATTAGATAGTTTTTGTGAATATATTGCAATAAAAGTTACATTCCTGGGCAACTAAACCATTCCTAATTAATGTTCCATAAATATTTGTATAAACTATAATGACTCTTTCAGTTTGGATGCCAGAACAATTCAAACTTACGCACCTTTGCATTTAAAAATAAATCTTGATAACTGCCTCTGCGAATCAGTGTGTTTAATATTATCAATAAATCTGCACTAAGGTCATTGCATCATTTCTATTGGTCAGTTGATTCTATTAATAAAGTTGAAGGTGTAAACAATGCAAGAGTTGGCGGTCTGTACATATATGTAGTAGATAAATACGCAGGTTTAAATCAGAATTTATGCATGTCCTACAGGGATCTCGGAAACGCAAAATCAAGCATATTAGGACGCATATGTTTTCAAAAGGACGCATGTCAAACCCATGCCAAGAGTCCTTGAAACGCATGCTTTTTCGCTTACTGCGTATACCCTGTTATTTAACACATACATGAGTGCCTGCAGTAAACTCGGCAGTAGTCGCGATAACAATCAATAATGTCAAACCCATGCCTAGAGTCCTTGAGACGCATGCTTTTTTGCTTACTGCGTATACCCTGTTATTTAACACATACATGTGTGCCTGCAGTAAACTCGGCAGTAGTCGCGATAACAATCAATATTGGCCCCAGTACACACTGCAGCTGTCAAAGTCTTTGTGCTTTAGCTCCGCCCACAGCAGTCCCTTAGCTCCGCCCACAGCATTCTAGACAGTTACTGTTAATGTTCATTGGTAAATTACATTTGTCACTCATTGATGTGCTTAAGTCAATTAAAACGTGCTAAATCGCCGAAATGTGACAAAAGGCGTCCTCAATTAAGAACAATTAGAACATAGTTGACGAATTGAAACAAACAGCATTGTTAAAATGAGTGAGAAGCAGCTTCAGCTGATTTCATTAATTTATATTGCCAATCAAATTTCATGAATAACAACTAATATGGTGATTGGAGTTTTTTTATGACATAAATGTTATACGAAAATCTAGGGCTGAATTTTGACAGGAATATAAAAGCATCGATCAATAATCATACATAAAGGAAGATTCTAGTACATAACACATATGACAATACATAAATTAACAATACTGGTGGTAATTTAAGTACAAAATTGTGCAATGTCACATATTTTTGCGACCTCGCGAAAATTTTGGTCGCCGACTTTTCCGATCACAAACATTGGTAAAACACATGCAAACACATATTTTGGTGTTTAATATCACCAATAATTGCTCCTTTTTTACATTTTTGTCTTGTTAACTTGTTTCACAATTACTCTACTTGACAGTAACTTAGGCTTTGGTACCTGCCTGTTGTACTGTAATCACCGCATCATAACTTTTTACTAGGCCTACACATAACGATTCAGTCAACAAGTTTTGACCATCAATTGCTTATTGTCCAGAAATTACCTGTTTTAAAATTAATTATTGGTACAAAAATATTGTTTTAATTACATAACCAAATAATAATAATAATAACATTATTATTATTATTATTATTATATTTATAACTGTCATATATTGTATAAATTGTAAAAATTCCATTCACTCTCGCGCGTCACATACTTAACTTTAACTTTTTTTTTCTATTTGGGACTCCTACTTTTAGTGGGACGGAGTCCGAGGACTCCTATTTTACAATCCTAGTGAGATCCCTGTCCTAGGTAAATTTCGGCATATGTTAAGCAGTTTAGGTGTTGTCGATGTAAACTAAATCAATGGATAACTTTATTGTTGCAAATAATAGGAATTGATGAAAATTTTAACTTTCAGGTTTCCACCACATAAAAGGTCATTCGGCGACGAGACATTCCAACTAATTTAGCCCTATATGAAAAGTAACACTAAATTCGTTGCACGTCTTATCAACAAACTACTTGTGGCCAATACAGGCAGAAGAAAGAAGAACTTGAGAAGTAGCATCGTTCCCACATGAATTCATGTCAGAAGCTGATGAGCTTCAGATAGAAGCAGCAAATTCATATTTTGAGTTTTACCACATGAAATACAAATGAGACGCGTCGTGGGAAAACGGGCTTAATGCATGTGCGTAAAGTGTCGTCCCAGATTAGCCTGTGCAGTCTGCACAGGCTAATCCAGGACGGCACTTGCCGCCTACAGTGGAGTTATGTTAAGAAGAGTCTTCCTTGAAACAGAAAATACCATAAAAGCGGAAAGTGCACATGCATTAAGACCGATTTTCCCACGACGCGCCTCAAATGTTAATTTACCAATTGCTTGACAAATAGTCAAAATAGTACTTAATTTAACACTATCCTTATATTTAAACAAATGCACTGTTCAAATTCTATGTTAAGTCCCCCATTTAAAATGTTTAAATTCTAGCCCACACCATTGCTATGGATGATGCTAACGGCTTGCACTTCTAAATGCTTTTAGCTCACCTGAGCACAAAGTGCTCTGTGAGCTATTGGTATAGGGGACCTCTCCGGCGGCGTCCAGTGTCCGTCGTCCGTATGCCTTTAACAATTTGGACCGTTACCGCGATAACGACTACAATTCTTATTCAATCTTGACCTACCTTGCACAGTTAGTGTATGACCATAAAATCTCGGATGGGATTGTTATTGGGTCAGATCACACCAGTAACACCAGAGTTATTGACCCTTTTTCATACAAAAAAAAAGGTGCAAAAATGCCCTTTTCTAACGTATAGACCTTATTTTCCATTCAATCTTAACCAAACTTTCAGAGTTTGTGTTCGACCATCAGATCTCAGCAGACGCCAAAAATGGGCCAGATCGTATTTCAAACATTAGAGTTATTGCCCCTTGTGTATTAAAAAAAATTTCAAAAATGGACATTATTCAAGATAGAGACTTCATTTTTCATACAATCTTCTTTAATCTTGCACAGTTTGTCTATTATCATGAGATTACAGTTGAAGTCCAATATAAGCAAGATCGGAGCAGAAACACCAGAGTTATAGCCCTTTGTGAAAAAAAGATGCAAAAATGGACATTATTCAGGTTAGAGACTTCATTTCTCATCCAATCTTCACCACTCTTGCACAGTTTGTCAATGACCATGAGATTAAAGGTGAAAGTCGAATATAAGCAAGATCAGACCAGAAACACTAGAGTTATTTCCCTTTGTTTGTGAAAATAATATGCAAAGATGGACATTATTCAGGATTGCGACTTCATTTTTCATCCAATTTTCACCAATCGTGTACAGTTTGTCTATGAATGTAAGACTACAGGTGAAGTCAAATATAAGCATGATCGGGCCAGAAAAACCAGAGTTGTTGCCCCTTGTGTTTGGAAAAAAATATCAACCAGTTATCCATGATGGGCTTGCACACACGATTTTTGGTTCAATGTTAACCAAACTTACACAGTTTGCGCATGACCATAAAAATTGATTGATAAAATTTGATTTGCATGCAGTTATTTGTACATGCAACAATGATGTCTTCAGAGCCTGCATTAACATCATTTATCATCATTGGACAGAAAATTATCAAAGAAAAAGCAAAACTTTACCTTATAGCACAGCCATCGCAATTATCAATTGCAACTAGTTCTCCAAAACTGTTCGCGAAAAAGACATCAAAATCTACTGTTTCTGCATTTTCCAGAATTGTCAATGACTAAATGAAAAAGGGTCAGGTAGAATATCGATAAAAATGATTTGAGAACTATTAGCAAAAACACGCACATCCACTACCCAACTCATACTTTGCACTAACCATTGATTTAATTCAAATTGACCCTATCCCCCTCTGCGTATTGTTCAGATACCTTACAGGCCTTTTTCTACTGCTCTCACGGGTCCGATAATCGGACCCGTTCCCAATGCCAAATATGCATTATTTTTCCCAATTCTGACCCAAAAATTCCCAATTGTAAAAAATCTGTATTTTTTTTCGAAAATGAAAGTGAAAATACAATTTGTTTAATACTTTACAGCCGATTTTTTCACACTGGCATTACATTTGGATATCCTCTAATTTTATCGTTGTCATTGTTTACAAGGGGAGAACACTCTAATAGCTGTGTAATAAATGGGTAACACAAAGAGAAACGATTTGTCTGTCCTCTATCATGATGACATTTAACATGAATTATGGGCAAATATTTTGTTATATACACAAGTGGATGTGTCCGTTAATGGAAGGATTTAAATATAAGGAGGTAAATATTTCTTTTCAAGTTATCACATATTTTTGCGGCCGACGTAGTGTAGGCACTACACGATGTTTATTAACACATCATGAAAACTAAATCATGTAGACAGTCGATCCCACAATTTTATTTTGGTGAAGTTGGTCAGATTTGGTGATGCTTTTTTAGAAATATGCACATAATTATAGGAAATGAGACATGCATATGATTACAAACTCTTAGTTGCATAACTTGCTTAGGTATTTATTACAATTTAGAGTTAATTAAAATTATTAGTGCTGTTAAATTCTTATTTATTGATTTAAAACTGTAAATTTCTTCATTATACTTACGATTTAGCGATACAAATTTTTCCCAATTTTGAAAATTTTACGTCATGAATTTCCCAATTTAACCAAGGTACTTTTTCCCCAAAAGGTCAGAAAAAGGCCTGCCTTAATTTTCAACCTTTAAAACCTGAAGGCTGAAAATGACAGTTTCTGAGTTTACTCACATGCCAAACTATTGTATCTGATATGTTTAGCAGATACAACAGTTTCCTCCTCAACCCTCCTAATGCCGGTCCAACTCAAAATTCGCCTGACAAGCACGCCCAACTTATGTCTTTCGGGAAGTCTACTTTGATGCAGGTCACGTTTTTAGCTCGACTATTCGAAGAATAGGTGATGCTTTCCTACCACCCCAGCATTGGAGTCTGCGTCTGATCTTAGTTAAAGTTTATATTCAAAAGTCTTGCAAAACTACATAAGTTATTCACTTCAAACCTTGAATATACCTTTGTCATTCAGTCCAGCATCAGGTGCAACATTTCCCTTAACTCTGTTTTGTATTTGGACAGAGTTATGCCTCTTTGTCACATAGATTCTCTGGTTACAATTGATGTTCAAAAGTCTTGTAACTTGAAAGCTACATTAGTTATTCACTTGAAACTTGGACTGTACCTTTGTCATCAACTCCAACATCAAGTGCAACATTTCCAATAACACTTTTTTGTATTTTGGCTAGGTTATGTCCCTTTTTTGCACATAGATTTTCCGAGTTACGCTTTCATTCAAAAGTTTTATAACTTAAAACTTGAAATTTGGAATCTACCTTTGTCACCATTTACATCATCAAGCCTACTTTTCAAATAGACTTTGGGGTTAAAGTTTTTTTTCCGAAGTCTTATTATTTCTAAACTACATAAGGTATTCACTTGAAACTTGGAATAAATTGATGAAATAATTGCCATAACTCAGCTTTGCATTTCAACAAATTTATGCACCTTCCACTTTCCAAAATATGTACCAACTGAAGTACTTTGAATAGTCGAGCGCGCTGTCCTCTGACAGCTCTTGTTTACTACAAGACTTGCAGACTAATATCTCATGGCACAAGATGACAGAGCAGAGTGAGTTGCGGGTCCAAGAGGCTCTGGCCAAGTTCCTGAGAAATCACAAGCTGGAGGAGCGCATCAGGTAACAGACATGGAACTACAGCAGTCTAACTCTCAAAATCCACATGGTTTTTTGCAGTGACTTGGACAGAATTTTTCCATATGAGATAATTTCTCATCTCCACAAAGATCTATGGGATTGAATCCGATAAAAAAAAATATATGGGATTTTAACTGATTGTTATGGGGTTTACAGCAATTACATTTTGTGAACGTCATACTGTTTCAATCGAGAAAAATACACAACGCAGACGCTCGCGCTTCCCGTTCAAGTTGTAATGAGTTGTTGATATAGATTTTTTAGACTGCCGAATTAATTTTATGAATAAAATCTCACCGCATAGTGACAAAACTGGAAACCAGACCAATCAACGTGTATTGTACGGTAGCATTTTTCGATTTGAACTCAAATATTTCGGTGCTGCGGAAAATCGCATCGGTGAACATTTCTTTGTGATTTGTATCAATTTGTTTCGCAAATATCACATTTCGCATGGGTTTCCCAGTCACTGATTTTGCCATTTCTTTTTGTTCCTTAATTAAAGTGCAATGTTTGCAATGTTTGCACGAAGAAATAAATATCAGTAGCCAAATATTTTGATTTCGCAAAAATACCTGTCATTTTGAAATAATTTCTACCGAAAAATTGAAGGTATTCCTCATAATTTGTTTTTTTTTAAGAAATGTTGGCCACTATTTAGAAGGCTATAGCAAATATTATAGGACTTTCAGTGACCTATGTTCCTTCCTTCCAAATTAGAAGGTTGTTTTGTGTAATTTTAGGAAACATTTTATTCAATAATAATGTAATAAAAAGCTACTATGGCTATTGTTTGACCTGGTGATTGCATATTTCAGTGATGTGGATGAGATAGTGCTGCAGTATGTGATCTCCATACTGGAGGACCTGGGGGGCGGGCGCAATGCCGAGGAGAACATCGATGTGGACCAGTTTGTGGAGGTCATGGATGCTTATATACCTGGCTTTGGGGACATCGACAGGTACGGTCCAAATAATGTGCACATTGCACATTCTGTCAACATTGAAAATAAAACTTGTGTTTTGTACATGTAATGTTTTGTCGTCTTTGTACATTGTGTGGTATTTATTGGTGATGTTCTTTTTGAATATGCTAATAAATCGTTGACTTGACTTTTATAACAGTGTGAAAGTGTGTGACTGGATGTATGAGCTGGCTTCAAAAATGTCACAAGGTGAGGTACCGTAAATGTCCTTATTGACGCCCATGCCCTAATAGACGCGCATGCGGTACATTTTGGTCCCGAAATATTTTATGTTGATCTATTTTTTCGAACATAAACGAAAAACTAAAGTGAATTTCGATAGAAACGATTAAATAGACTGCCATATTTATGTATCCGGAATTGCCTGTATATATGTATAAACCTATGCCCCACTATACGGATTACACGCAACCATATATGACTCAAGTCAATGGGACCACAAAAATTCATTACGATATGAATATTTATTATAAGAACATGTAATAACAGTTTGCGCACGGAAAGCAAGTTTCACACTTCCCACTTGGAGGTTTCAACAACAAGCGCTGTCAAAAGCAGTCAACTAGAATGTACCATTGTGCATTACGGCGAGCGAGTGAGCTGGTCGTGTCGATCAAGATATTAATTTAGACAGTACCATCGTAAATTTTCTCATGCGGACAAAGCCCATCGGCCGTAGTTAGACTGTACCAATGTGTATTACATCATTGGAAAGTGCGCATAGATGAAAACTTGATTTCTGGATAATTGCAGAATTAACAAACAAGGGCTCCATTTAAACGCGCAGAGGTCCTTAAATGACATGCGCCCTGCGCGTCAAAAAGGACATTTACGGTATTTGTATGTGTATGATTTTTAGTAAATTCACTTATCCTTTGAGTTTAAAGATTTTGAAAGCCAAAGAATTTAAAAACACCTTTATTAGTTTATTGACTTTTAATTTTAATGACTTGCATTGTTTACTTTTTTTTTTTCCATATTTTCATATTTTGCATCTCCATAAAATATTTGTTGATAAGGCCTAACCTAAAATATTGTTTGTTTCCCCTCCCGCGACTGACCCAGCAAAATCGCCACGACCCAAAAGATTTTATAGACCAAAGAAAACAATATTTTATTTTATTTGTGTGTGAAAACGCAGGGTTCGAATCCTTAAAAAGAATCCAATAGCGTGTACAAATCTTACTTTCAAAAGACGCTTATAAAATTACTTTAAACGGACAGTTCTTGGTAATTCTGCGTCCTTGACTCATGCTTTTACGAAAAGGACGCCATAGCATTCAGTGTCAAATTCAAGGGCACAACCATTTCCGCTCGCATATGCATGTTTTTTTAAAGACAAATAACGCCCACCGGCAATTAACAAACTCGCCTTTATGCACCAAGTGTCCATTATCTATAAAATCTTGACGCAGGAGGAGTCAGCTTAACAAGAGCCAAACAGTCAGCCAATGAGAACGCATAAAATGTCCAACATGCAATGAGCGTCGTCGTTAGAAAGTTTATCACGCCCTTATTCTAATTTTAAGGTGCAAGTCATTTGTAACACATTTGCGTTAGGTATGTGTTTTGTAATAGATATGCGTGTTTTTAACAGCCAGCCGCGTTTGTAATAAATTACTACAACTTAAAACAGTAAATGAATAAATAATTACAAATAAATATAATAATTTTGTGAATTTTGGTGAAAGGAACCGTTTTCTAAGAATATGAATTACAACGTCATGTAACTTGACAAATTTATCGCGTCAAACGTCTTATTTTGTTAAAGAAAAATACAATTACTAGATCTAGTAATAATTAACTAAAGTGTTATTCAAACTCATCAATGCACACGGATTAGAATTATGCAAAACTTTGGCTGCGGCAACATTTTAATGAAAGTTAGCGGAACTAAAGTCCTTGTCAAAAATGAAAGTACATAAACTTCAGCGCCTTTTCTTTTTATTTTAATTTATCAAAAATGTTCTGTTGCTTTCTTTTTATTGATGAAAAAGTCCTATTTTTTTTTATTTCCATAGAAGGCTAATTCATTGACGCTCTAGCATTTCCGTTATTTAGATACAGTATTACAGAATGATGCTTTTAAACACTATTCACGTGCTAAGCGTGTAACACGTTTTTCAGCTACAAACTGCTAGCCGCTGTTTGACAGTTACCGTTGCTATGGCTGTTGCTAACAGCGTTCTGTTTTGAATGCCCGGCAAATTGCAACGCAACGCTATTACTCCTTAGTTTTAACAAGTTTTTATTATTTACGCTCTTGTTTTTAACCTATGTTATTGTTTGTTCAATTTTGTTAAATTATTGTAAGGTCATTAGAACATAGTATTACGTAAATAAGCAGAACGTTATTAATCTACTACAATGAAAATATTAAGAATTTATACTATAACATAACATTTCGAACATAAGGAAAACATGAATGACAATGACTTATAATGTATAAAAATAAAATATTTTTCCGACCTACCGACCCACCCTTTATTAGAATGGGTCGCGGGATGGGAAACAAACAATATTTTATTTTCAGCCTAAACACTGACAATTTTTGGTCTATTATTGTTACCTTTACATTTTTAAGGGATGTTTATTGGCTATTTTGTTCCCTGCCAGATACTGACCAAGGGCCCACCTCCCACACGTTGAACCCTGACCTGGTACTGGGCGCATGCAGCAGACTGGAGCCCGAAACACGAAGCCGAGCAAGCAGGAACACCAACTCAACTGGGAACAGTGAAAGGGTGAGGCAGAGTGCTGATCATTTTAAAGTTACAGCAGCAACTTGGTAACAAACATATGAGTTGACAAGTTTGTTTTAATCGTTATAATGGTACTGTATGTCACATAAGCTTTTGCATGACATGATGTCACATTTCGAGTAATGATATTGATGCTGCAATATACCAGTATTAGGTATGTATAGACGTTTTGTGTTGAATTAATTACTTAAAAAAATAAAACTCATTGATTTATTTGAAAAAATCACTTAACCACTAAATTATAGAGGTCGAAATTTAGTGGATTTTAATATGCCATGTCATAAAATTGTAATAAATTATAATTTATTGTTGGCCTACCGGTAGTTCTCTTTGAAATTAACATTGGAGGCATGTCATGGGAAACTCGGGATTAAGGCATTTGCGTAAAGTGTCGTCACTTTCCTCTACACTGAATTTATGTTTAGAAGAGACTACCTTGAAACAGAAAATATTAGCCTGAGCAGATTGTTTGTGGTTACTAAAAGTCTTATAGTACCTTTGTCTCTGGAAATTACGAGAAGTATTGTAAATGTATGGTCGATGACGGCAATTAATATTCTAATAATTCTACTAATGTGGCGCGTCGTGAGAAAACCGGTCTTAGTGCATATGCGTATGCGTATAGTATCGTTTGGATTAGCCTGTGCAGTCTGCACAGGCTAATCCAGGACGGCACTTTCCGCTTGTATGGTATTTTCTAGGGATGGGACAGAATACTGAAATCAATATTCGAATATTCGTTTTAGGTATTCGAATATATTCTAATATTCGTTTTTGTAAATACTACTATATACTACTATATACGGCACCCTGTCATAATATTTACCTATCCGAAATATGTATACTACGTGTACGCAGTTGTTTTACCTTGTTTCAGTGGTAAATGAGCGATATAATTTTGTGAGTGTTAGGCAAATATAAAGAAATGTAAGATATTGTTAAATGTATTGTTAATTAATTTGTTAATCGTTCCGTTTTTTTTTTTAGAACCATGAAGCTTGTATCTGCTGTGCAGATTACACGTTGCCTGGGTTTTGTCTAGTGAACGCATAAAGTACTTCCAAGCACGTGATGGTGGCATTGTTTAAAAATAAAGACTCTTGTATAATATACGGTTTTGATATAACGGAGAATAATTTACAAGTGACGTATAGTAAGATTCACCAGATTATGCTAATTTTGTTAAAGAAATTGATTGGCTGATAATGGATTCATACTGAGAGAGTAATTGTAATTTACTGTAAACAAGTTAACCATATAGATGTCACTTAAGGATAATAAACAACAATGTACTCCTTGTGCAAACTGTGAAACCTTTATCACAACATGGCCCAGTTTTGTTATTTGTGGATACAATGCGTCATATTCGCGCCTCCTACAAACCGTTAACTCGCGGCCCTTGTACAGACGTGCCCCCCCCCCCCCCCTGCCAATTATCAATTGTCGTTAATTGGACATGTTTGGCATGTGTTGTAAAAACGTTACACTGCCCCCGCCCATCTGCTAGGCAGGAAATACGACTGGAATTCATGTTAACTTTGCAATCAAACTGGAAAAAAACATGATTTTTTACAGAAATTTTGTTCTTTAAATAACCGTTTTTTTATATTCGAATATTATCCAATATTCGAATATTCGAGTATTCGGTCCCATCCATAGTATTTTCTGTTTCAAGGAAGTCTCTTACAAACATAAATCCACTGTCGGCGGAAAGTGTCGTCCCGGATTAGCCTGTGAGGACTTTACGCACAAGCATTAAGACCGGTTTTATCACGCCGCGCCACTAATCATAAAAAATTTAAAGTGCTTTCCTTTCAGAGTTCCTCTGAGTCCTCCAGTGATGACATCGAAATGCAAGTGGACCAGCTGTCAGAGATGTTTCCAGACACAGTGCGGCTGGAGCTGGAGCACTGCGCGCGAGGGGCGGGTGGAGACCTGGAGGGCGCAGTACAGCTGGTGCTCACACGACAGGAGGCCGGGGCTGCTATCACAGAGGACAGGAAAGTGTGTGTGGGGGGGGGGGGGTCTGCTATTTTTGTGAAATGATTTCTGTTAATTATGTACATGCTTCACAATAACTTTTCGAAGGGGCGGCCCATTCGGGCATAAGCCATACAATTTCAACTTTCCGGAGCCTGAACTTGTCTCAACCTAGAGACTGCTTAAACATTTTAATGGATAGTGATGTTGTCCAAATAGTCAGTCATTGAGGAAGAAAATTAGCCTATTATGATACATTTTGAGAAAACATTGTGAACATTGTTATATTATTGGGAAATGAATATTTTAATTTCATATTTACGAAATTTCATCCTTCTTGTATTTTGCCTTTCGAGCAGCCATGTCAAGATTTTAACTTGCCCGAATAGATTTTATTTCGTCCCTGCGCTTCAGGCAAGGGGGCTATTTTGAAGACTGTATGTATATACATGTATTTGTAGTGTTCTGAAGGCTTAAAATTAGTAAGTCATATAAAAAATTTACATAAAGCAGGGTGCCCACCGACTTTCGAAAACAGGGAAAAGATCTGAAAAAATTCCTGCAGTGAAAAATCAGGGAATTCCAGGGAATATTGAAAAATTCAGTTAAAACAATCAGGGAATTTAACTAAAAGTGAAAATAAATACAATCCAAAGTGAGAAAATTACATTTAGAATGTAAGAAATAATTAGACTATTGAGCCAAAAAAACAATCAAAATAGCATATATTTTTATAATAAAAGTTAACCGAAGTAAAACTGGATAGATGAGCAGATTGACATCCAAATATTTATATACACTTCAACCACTATGTAATCTTACATACTTACGGGACGACACTTTATGCACATGCATTAGGTCTGGTTTTCCCACGATACGCCTCAAAAACTCTCCATTGTTGACTTTCTAAGAGTAACTCATGTTTAACCCTATTTAATTCAGCCAAAAGTCAGAAAGGTTATAAGTCCACTGGATGACAAGAAGGCAAAGGAAATGTTAATGGAGAGGTAAGCAAACTAGACAACTCTCGGCTCGTTAGTTTCACATCCTGGGTTTATCTGAAAGATTCTTCACTACTGGTTAGCGTCTCATTTTTGCCTGGAAATGGAGGGTTTTTGCGTCTTACACGCGTCTTACTAAACAGTTTGTAATGAAACTTTGCACAAGCAGTGTAAGGCACCTAAGTCAATAAACGATAACTTTTTTTTTCAAAATCCATTTACACAAATCGAATTATATCACATGTGAAAAACACCTATAATTAAATGCATAATTATTAAC
The DNA here is from genome assembly GCA_027627225.1 of Congeria kusceri. Lineage (NCBI taxonomy): Eukaryota > Metazoa > Mollusca > Bivalvia > Myida > Dreissenidae > Congeria > Congeria kusceri. The sequence goes on from CM051024.1 coordinate 706,852, forward strand.
AACTGTACCAATTATTCGCCCTCCTTTACAAAACAAGTTTTTTTCAAAAGCGAATTTTAAATATTTTTCATAATATTATTTCATTTTAGAAAAGCTTTTGTGAGATAAGTTCATGTTCAAATGTGCACACAATCACTTTGTAACACCCCTGAACATGCTCAACACTGAAGCAGTGTGCAATTGTCTTGATACTCAACAAAATATATTAATTAACAAACGACTTATTTTTCTATTTTAAGGATGATACATCATTATAAACACATCATTTGTGTTTACATTTCACTTCTGAAGATTATGCTAACCTATATCCGTAAGCCACACTTACAAAATATAAATAGCAACAATTGAGGCCCAAACAGGTGTACTGAAGTGTTTGTACAAGTATAATTTTATTTTTACACTTTTAATAATTCAAATATATTTTGTTAAAACTGGAAGGGGTCGTTTACAAATCTAGAGTCATTCATGGTTCACTAACAAAACAATCGTCTGAAAGTAAAATGTCTTCTAGAAAAAAGAACCCCCTCCAGCGCCTCAAACAAATGAGCACATGTGTGATGACGTCATCCCAGCTTACTCCCGACAAGGCCAGTAGTGCATTGTTTGTTTACATGGATATTATAATACGGAATACTTACAGATTCCTACAATAATCGGCTGAACTTTAACAAAACAACAAGGCATGTCGACTTCAGTATGGTTGAAAGTATTTGTTTGTGGTTTTGACTGGTTTTCAGTAGTGGGTGAATAATTGGTACGGGCGAAAAATTGGTCGCTAACCAGGTGATATATTCGTTTCAACTGTTTTTTTTCAACTGTTTTTCATACAGACAGCTTTGCGTAGCCTTTGTTATTACCTTAGGCATTTGGAAGTTTTGATCTTGATGTGGTATCCAGCACTGTAGCTAAACATATTTATGGAGAGTATTTGCATATTGCAAATATTTAGACAGATTTACATTCCATGTCATTGTTACCCTCTATTAAATCTCCATATTTCATTCAAGGTGTAATCAGTCATAGTGTACATTATAGGGAAGTAACAAGTTTTAAGTATTTATATCAGGAGGTGTGATTCTTCCGATTTTCGGCTGATTTCATCCTTTTCAGAACCATTTGGTATGCACAAATTGTGCTTAAATTGAAAATGTTGAATTTGGATGAACGCTTTTAATGTAGGGAGTCTTGTTTCCTTCCTGAAAGGCTTTCTGGAATCACTTGACTGATATTTGAATAATGCAACTGATATATTATTTAATCTTAATCGACTATTTAATCATTGGGGACCTATTGTCATTGATTAAATCATAAATTTACACAATACTATGTATATGTTTACCTGCATAGTAGCTTAAATGGCTCTAAATTTCATAATTAGAAATGAAATGGATATGCTGTTCGTTTGAGTAACATTTGTTTCAAATTACTATTCAAAGGCATTAATTACGTAGTGAGTTCATTCAAATATGACCATGCTGTTTGCTCTGTTTCCAAATCCCAGGTATGCATTCATATATGTGGATGAAGACAAGAGGCAATACAAACCCAAGGTGCCAAAATCCGTAAGTTAATTATTGTACCGATCTATCATGTTTTTCATGCACATTTAATTTTTGTCAACCACTATACTATTCTGTTAACCACTGTACTATTCTGTTAACCACTATACTACTCTGTTAATCACTCTACTATTCTGTTAACCACTATACTATTCTGTTAACCACTATGCAATTCTGTTAACCACTGTACTATTCTGTTAACCACTATACTATTCTGTTAACCACTATACTATTCTGTCAACCACTATGTCAAGGGTATCACCATTATTTAAAAAAACTTCAAACGAAATTCCTTGTTATATTTAAGTTTATTTTCAATCCCAATTTTTTGCTTCTTAATTTAATTATCAATTTGTTGTTTTATTCAAAGTTTGTTATCTAAATCTTTAGTTAGGAACCAAAGAATCGGATTTGTAATTTTCTAAATTCCACCTTTATTCTTGCCTTAGAATCTCAAGCTGCTGGTCCATAATATTTTGAATTCCACCTGTACTCTAGTCTCAGGAACCAAGAAGTTGGTCCATAATTTTCTTAATTCCACCTGTATTCTTGTCATTGGAACTAAAGATGCAGGTCTCTATTTTCAAAAATTCCACCTATAGTTTTTTCTTAGGAGCCAAAGAAGTTGTCTGTAAGTTGAAGCTTGACTATTCACCGAATAGTTCGAGCTATACTACTCACCCGTTCGTCGGCGTCGCTGTCACCGTAATGCTCTGGTTAAGGTTTGCGTGCAACAACGTGCATAACTCTGTAACTACTACAGATATTCAATTAAAAATTATGTGAGGGCACTGACAAAGCCCTTAATTCTGACCTATAATTTAGCAGAATTTTGCCCCCTTTTTACTTAGAAAATCAAGTTAAAGTTTGCGTGCAACAACTCCAAATCTCTATATCTACTACAGATATTCGATTGAAACTTCACACCTTCCTTCAGGGTCATTATATAAGGTCACTGGCCAAGACCCATAACTGTGACCAGCATTTTAGCAGAATTATGCCACTTTTTGTACTTAGAGAAGTCAGGTTAAGGTTTGCGTGCAAGAGAAAATTCAGGTTAAGGTTTGCATGCAACAACTACCTATCTCTGTATCTACTACAGATATTCAATTGAAACATCACACATGCCTTCAGGGTCATTATGTAAGGTCACTGACCAAGACCCATTACTCTGACCTGCAATTAAGCAGATTTATGCCCCATTTTGTACTTACAAATTCAGGTTAAAGTTTGCTTGCAACAACTCCACTTTTCATTTCTGCTGTCAAACTCGAGAACGGATTGAGCTATTGTAATGAAACTTCATACATAGATACCTTATAGCGAGACCTCTCTTTACATATGGGGTCGGTCGGGTCCAAGTCACTGTTAATAATAAAACGTTTCCGCTCGATAACTTGGTATTGCATTGAGATATTTTAATGAAACTTAATACATATATATAGATACCTTATATATCGAGACCTCACTTTGGATTGCATATGGGGTAGGTGGGGTCAATGTCACTGTCAGTAAAAACAGAAAAACGTTTCTGCTCAATAACTTGGGAATGCATTGAGATATGTTAATGAAACTTAAAACATAGATACCTTATATTGAGACCTCACTTTGGATTGCATATGGGGTGGGTGGGGTACAGTTCACTGTTACTTAATATAGAAATACGGTTTCTGCTGAATAACTTGAGAATGCATTGAGATATTTAATTGATACTTCACACATAGATACCTTATATCCAGACCTCGCTTGGGATTTCATATGGGGAAGGTGGGGCCAAGGTCACTGATACTAAACAAAGAAAAACGGTTTCCGCTCAATAACTTGAGAACGCATTTAGATATTTTAATGAAACTTAATTTATACCTTATATTGAGACCTCGCTTGGGATTGCATATGGATGGGGTCAAGGTCATTGTTACTAAAAAATAGAAAAAAGGTTTTCGCTCATTAACATTGAGATATTTTAATGAAACTTCATACATAGATACCTTGTATCGAGACCTTGCTTGGGATTACATTTGGGGTGGGTGGGGTCAAGGTCACTATTACTAAAAATTGAAAAACTGTTTCCCCGCAATAACTTGAGAATGCATTGAGACATTTCAATGAAACTTCATACATAGATACCTTATCCTTGCTTGGGATTTCATATGGTGAGGTTTGGGTCAAGGTCACCATTTCTAAAAAAAAAAGCAGTTTCCACTCTATAGCTTGAGAAGACATTCAGATATTTTAATGAAACTTCATACATAGATACCTTATATGTAGACCTCGCTTGGAATTGCGTATGGGGTTGGTGGGGTCAAGGTCACCATTACTAAAATTTTCATTTTTGTGCTGACTTTAATACATTTCATTAGAAAATTTTGTTTTTTAGCTCACCTGAGCACAAAGTGCTCGGTGAGCTATTGGTATAGGGGACCTCTCCTGCGTCTGGCATCGTACATCGTCAATGTGCCTTCAACAATTTGTTTCATTCTCACGCTGGAGACTTCACTTCTTATCCAATCTTAACCAAACTTGCACAGGTTGTGTATCACCATAAAATCTTGTACGGGATTTTTATTGGGCCAGATCACACCAGTAACACTAGAGTTATTGCCCCTTTTTCATGCAAAAATGTGCAAAAATGCCTTTTCCAACATATAAACTTTATTTTCCATCCATTCTTAACTAAACTTTGACAGTTTGTGTATGACCATTAGATCTCAGCAGATACCAAAAATGGGCTAGATTGTGTTTCAAACACCAGAGTTATTGCCCTTTGTTTGTTAAACAAATATGCAAAAATGGACATTAATATGGATAGAGACTTCATTTTTCATCCAATCTGCATCAGTTTTGCACAGATTGTCAATAACAATAAGATGACAGGTCAGTTTGAATATAAAGAAAATCGGGGCAGAAACATCGGAGTTAGTGCCCTTTGTTTGTGATTTTTTTTTTACAAAAATGGACATTATTCAGGATAGAGACTTCATATTTCATCCAATCTTCACCAATAAAACTAAAGGTGAAGTCGAATATAAGGATAATCGGGCCAGAAACACCGGATTTATAGCCCTTTGTTTGTGAAAAAATAATCAAAAATGGACATTATTCATGATAGAGACTTCATTTTTCATCCAATCTTCACCAATTGTGAACGTAACATTTCGGGTGAAATCGCATATAACACCAGTTACAGAAACACCAGTTATAGCCCCTTGTGTGTGAAAATAAACATCAACAAGTTATCAATGATTGGCGAGAACACACAATGTTTTATTCAATGTTGGCCAAACTTACAGTTTGCGTATGACCATAAAAATTGATTGATGAAATTTGATTTCAGACAGTTGCACACCTTGTATGCAGTTATTTGTACATGCAACATTGATGGCTTCAGAGCCTGCATTAACATCATTTATCATCATTGGACAGAACATTATCAAATAAAAAGTAAAAATAGTTCTCCAAAACTGTCTGCGAAAAAGACATCAAAATCGACTGTTTCTCCATTTTCCAGAATTGTCACTGACTTAATGAAAAAGGGTCAGGTAACAATATTGAGAAAAATGATTTGAGAACCATTAGCAACAACACTGCACATCCAATAGCCAACTTGCACTTTAGTTAGCCCATTGCACTAACCAATGTTTAAAATCATATCGATCCTATCCCACTTTGCGTATTGATCAGATACCTGAATTTTCAAATCTGTCGAAACAATATGGTCTTCATCTGTACAAGTTCTCAGGTGACAACTTTGGGCCATTGTGGCCCTCTTGTTTGGAACTTCTATGTTTCTTGTTTGTAGTGATAAAGGCCCATAACTCTGACAAAGCGGTTGAATAGTCGAGCGGGTTGTCCTGAGACAGCTCTTGTTCTAATTCCACCTGTATTCTTAGGAACCAAAAAGTTTGTCTGTAGTTTTATAAATTCCATGTGTATTCCTGTCTTTGGAACCTATGTAGCTGGTCTGTAATTTTCTACAGTGAATCATTCTCTTCACTGACTTGGTCTTGTAAAAGGACCCATTCCCAATCCAATACTGTAGTATATAAATAGCATAGGCAGTTGAGGGGTATAGTAAATATTGCACCCTGAGAGGAGTGATTACTCTTCGATGGGGGGGGTCAATATTAAATATCCCCCTCAACGTGCCTATGATATTAATTGTTTCATACCAAACAAATATACTCTTAAAATAAACTAGTTATACATAGTTAACAAACAGTTTGTTATTAAAAAATCTAACGCTCATCGACATTGAATGTTTAATTACATTCTAATAAGCGCCTGCCAAATTCTTGGAAAACACGAGTTGTATGGGTGAAAGTTTTGAGTTTTAATACTGATTTCAGTATTTTTGAAAGTTTTTGTGCAACATTAAATATATCAAAAAATGGAAGTTCAGTATTTTGAAAACCTGATTTCAGTATTTTTGAAATACTGTACTTTCACCCATGGAGTTGCTATTTTTAGTCCCACGCACGGGGTATATGACAAAATATACCACGCTCGGGGTATAGTACACTCCACCATGGAATATTAAAATTATGCAGGTTATATGTGATTTTATAATGGGAAACAAAAGTGAATTATAATTGTTGATGTTATACAATTTTTCCTAATCAGAATAAAAAAATACCAAAATCTATGATGACAAAGCCTTCATTCCACCTTTATTCTTGTCTTAAGAACCAAAGAAGGTGGTTCGTTTTGTTCTATACACCACCTGTATTATCTTGTAGGAACCAAAGAAGCTGGTGCGTTACCTTGACAACCCGCAGCCAATTGTATAAACACTGGTTATAATATACCTAGGTAAATCACGTACCGCGGTCAAAATCTTGGTTAAGATACCGCGGTAGATTTTCACTTGTATAATGCTTTTTACCGCGCGGTTTCTTAACCACGTTAAATGTGCGATTTTTACCTGGGTTGTTTTACCCAGAATTCCTAACATTTGTTTACGCGGACATTTCCAGACGATATCGGAGTTAGAAATCAAAATGTCCGAAACGAATGAAATTGAAGGAAAGAAGTCGAAAATGATGAGTACAATGGAGATAGATTTAATAAGAGAGTTTATGTTTGAACATTTAAATGATCTGAATGAATCACATAGTAAAGGAGGGCCTGGGGCAGCAAGGAAAGTACGTCAACTGTGGGAACAGTTGACGGAAAAAGTGAATGCTCTATGCAATGGCCCGCGGACAACACACCAAATTAAAGAGAAGTGGCGAAACATGGTATGTTGCTAGTGTACAGATCGAATCGTTTTTTTTTGTCACGAGTATTCGTATTATTTCACCACATAATGTTAAGAGTATCGTAGAGTAGATAATAACTCGGGAGAACTTGAGAATTTCAATTTTCGATATTATCGCAAAAATATCCACACAAGTGTACATTATAATAGGCCTTAATATCACATTGAATCATAATGTAGAATCCTTACTTTATATGTCGCGCAGAAGAAGAAAGCCAAGAAGGATGAGGCCGAAAGAAAGATAGGGTTTTCTGGGACTGGGGGTGGAAAGAAACTCCCAGAGATGTCGAAGACGTCGGCTGCCGTGTCGGAGCTCTTTGCCGCCTCATCCAGCTTTCATGGTGTGACGGACGATGCGGAAACTATAATATGTCAAGGTATTTATTTCTCATGATAATGGAAATTTGCCAGTATTGAAATAAGTAAAACTACTAACTTTTCACCAGTTATATCCGTCCACGGCAGATTTCAAAGCAACACAAGTTTCGTTTCTATGCAGGTCCACTGTCACAGGTCCCTTATGATGTTTTGGCCGAGATTCCCATCCCACTATTTTCACACACCTATATCGAGAGTGCCAGCCTGGGTTCGCAAGAGAGTTTCGTTGGCCATGCGACGGAGACACCGATGAGTAGTACTGATAGAACAGCCACAACAGCGCTCATCTCCGTTGCTGGTTAGAATTTAAATCCGTTTTTTTTTTTAATCGATTTACACATGCATTCCTAATCCTATAATACATCCAGGCACGCTGTTTCAAAAATGAACTATATTATATATATATAATTACTTCTTATATGGTCTTAAAATACACAACGGCAGTCACATGAATTAATCCATAATAATGTTTGTGACATAATATTATCACTTTAGCCGTAAGCTTCATTATTTTAATTCCATTTAGGTACAACACTATACCTAACCGTTACATCCGACTTTCAAATCTTCAAATGTTAAAATTATTCAGTACTGTCAGCTACGTCAGTCATGGACGCTTTCATTTAATCAGTAGGGGGTCAATTGTCCAAGAAAGCCATTTTATGTAAATATTTGCGATGCACTACGAGTTGCAAACTATTATGGTAGAAAAAAAGCAGTTAGATACATTTGTTTTAACATAATTAATTATATATATGTATTTCTAAAATATGTATTACTTTGAAGAATAACATGTGATTAAAAACTATTTCAAATTTTGTTAACACAACAAGCTGGGTCCCATGTCATCTTTGCAGATGGAATCGCCTGTCTGCACCGAGTGCACTACCCAATGAGGGTCTTAATGGGGTAATTTATATCTTTTTCAGCTATATCTGTTCAAATGATTTTTACAGTGCTGTAAAATATAGAGAAAAACAAGCTACCCAAAAAACAGTTTCTTTAACAGTATTGTCAACAAATGTTTAAATAAATGGTCTGCACCTTATTTGAAAGAGATGTATATGTTTTTATTTTAGAGCTACCAAAGAAATCTGCAACGACAAAAGACAATATCTTGCCTAAACCTAAGTATGTTCTGAATTATAAATGTTCAAACATGAAAAAAAAGCATTTATATCGAAAGATAATACAATTCTTAGAACTTATCATTAATAAATGTGCACCAAAACATTCTGCTTCTTTGATATTTTGGTAATTATTTTGACAAACATACAAAGTCTGACAAATCAACGGGTCATTTTCTGAAGTATTGTTTTGTTAAGCAATATGAAAAAAAAAGATAACCGTTTTGTCAATAAGATGACACATTTAAAATAATGATCAGTCATAATAAATATTGTATGAAATGATAAACAATTAATGATGCTCAACATCATATATATAGATGTATAAAAAGATTTAAAAATGAACACAAACACATTTGAACATTAACAGATCTCTGAAAGAAATGCAGCTGACTTATTATGAAAAACAGATTAAACTGGCAGAGGCACAACAAAAGTATTACAAAAAGATCACGGTACTTGTTGAAAAGGCCAATGTATTAGCAGACATCCTAATTCAAAAGCCCCAATAATGAGTAAGTGAAAACTTGAACTGGGTATATTTGTGCATTATATCTAGGAAAAATAATTTGCAACAATGGCATCTCTGACTCTTCTTCCATCGTTTGCAGCCTGGAACATTTCACCCTGAGGTACTTCATCGAGAGGCTCTGGCTCCACTGCTGGCTCCCCCCACATCAACCGCAGATTGTGCAGTACAGCACAGGATACCACAATCCGTGTGACCTTTTGTGGTTTCATTCTGATCTGTTATGTTTTGAAATTATAGTTTAAAAAGTACACAAGTTAATGTTATTTTTTATTTAAGATATTTGCAGTTTACAAATAAATAAGATCCATTTATAATCGAACAATACATATATACTTAATTTTAATACATACCTCACCATGGAGTACATGGAAGGTCCTTTTCCATACCCCAAAGGCCCTCTCTATACAATTTCTAGTACCAATATGCGCAGTGTTATATCTTTCCTGGGACTCGGATACTGTGATATATAAAGACAATGTGATATATAAAATGATTGTTAAAACAAAATATGATCTATTAGTTTACAGTTTTCAACCATTAGATTACAGTTTTCAACCATTAGTTTACAGTTTTCAACCATTAGTTTACAGTTTTCAACCATATTATACTTGATAAGAGCAACTGAATTATAAATAAGGAATACTTTTAGATTTATCGTTGTTTGTCGGACAATATACAACGGCTTGGAGTTATGATACGTAATAATTAAATCACGAGGGCGTTAGACATATTTTGAAATTGTAATGAGAACTTTATTTTTCTATGCTCCACTTAGAATTGAGAATTCTTTTTTGTGCTGTTTATTAGGTAGTTTAACAACTAAACTTTTGATATTTGTCTACATAAAAAAATAACAAGTATCATGTTAGAGTATTACATTAATTATAATATGCTAAATTATAAAGTTATTGTTTTGTTTCATTGTAGATAAATATTTATTGGAAGAAACTCTGCATTTATCAGATGTTTACACATTTTAACATTTTTATCAACTTTAAATTTTCATTTATATCATTTGCAATGAATTGTTAACTGTATTAGAGAAAATATATATATAGTGTATTTATCAATGCTTTGTTAATGATTTGCGTTGTTACGGTACATGATAACAGCTTATTAGTTTTATCATAAATACACAGATGAAGGTTTAAATTGAAATGTTGAGTTATGTCTTCAATACCCCTCCCAAGCACAAACATTTGCTGTTTTACCTGGCTGCAGAAAAGGTGTCAGCAAGAAAGGACGGCAAGGATATCCACTGTCGCCTAATAAATATCCATGTTCAGGATCTAGTGGGAATAAAAATGTACAGATTACAAATCATGTATGTTTCAAAAATCTATTCTGCTTACAATATGGTCAAAATGGAGTAAACTTCTATTTGTAATCAACATTCTTAAATATTATTTACAAAAGGTAATACCTTGATGGTGATTGGCTAAGTGTTGGCCAATGCTGGCCATACGCAGAATGTGAGAGTCATGACAACATCCAGGCCAACATGCATTTATGCTAGTAAACATCCCTATGGAATAAAATAAAAGAAATTGTACAATTGGCATTAATCAGCATTGTGCAATTTGATTAAATAATTGAAATACTAGTCACGGTATCTGATTAAAAGCCTTCAAACAGTCATAAGTTAAATAAAATGTACATTGTGGAAAAACACACATGCGTTATACTGAAATGAGGATACCCAAAACATTTAAACTTATTAGTTACAGATTTTGTAGATGCATCTTAAGCTATTTGGAGATAAATACAATGTAAATCTTGAAATTAATTGTGTATATCTCCTTCAATATGTATCTAGCATTTTACATGAATAATCATTCAATACTTTGAACCATTATTTGAAGTTAGACCCATGCAGATTATTGTTAAAAAGAAACATTGCTTGTTAAATGTGTGTCCTTTTTTCAGAATGTCAAAAGCAAAATAAAGACTCACTTGCATTTCAGATTAAAAACATAAACAGAGTACAAAAAACCAACAGCTGAAAATATGCAAGTATTCACACTAAAAAATATGCATGCATTTCAAACATTAAAATAAATCTGTTCAGCACTGTTTACTAGATATACCAACATTTCAAAGAGTGGCATTATTATTAAAGTACCCCGTTTGGTGCCTCAACTATGATTCTGATTATCATCAACCCTTCACATGTACGATTTTCCAAAAATGTATGATGTCATCAAATCTATTCTGGGTCAGTAGACGTGTGGAAATCGTGGAGTGCATAGATAAGAGAAGTGAAGATTATAATTATATACTTGAATTAGCGTTGAAAGTATGGCGATATATATATTGCGTTACTCTATATTCTTAGAACGCTTAATGCATGTATATTGCTGTATTTAAATCAGCACTTTGTATTTGTATTGTTATTAATGAGTTAAACTGTTTGGGCAGTAACACGGTTGTGTAAGGTTCTTGAAGGATTTACTAAAGGATTACTTTAAATGTTGAATGATTTGTGGATTGAAAAGTGTATATCAAAATGCAGGGAGATGAATTACCTTTATGGTCACAGGTGGCCTGGACATTTAGCGAGTGATAGCCCTTCCGGTTAACATAGGATGGCTCATCGGCGCCACCGGGAGATATAATCCGAACGTGCGTGCCGTCTACGCAGCCGATGACACCCGAAAACCCCCTAAAGCCAAAGAAACCCGTCATTACACGTCGTCGGTCAGCGTCAGTCACGGGAAACCTGATAACCTTGTCCTTCAGTGCAAATAAGCAGTCGGTCACGTCGGTCACTACTCGGGACACAGTAGCAATGTCCACGCCGAAGGTATCACCGATGATCTGTAGAAAAGCCCCGGACGCAAGAAACCGTAATGTCGTTAAAATCTGTTGTCGTACAGTAAGTGCTTGGTTTCGTCGTGTCGGTCGTCGTAACGTTGGTTCGAATAGTCGAACAAGTCTGTCAATGTTGTCCGTCGAAAACCGATACCTCCGGCGCACTTCGTCGTCCATTAATTCATTTTCCTGTCTGTTTGTTCGTCGGAAATGTCGAGGTCTACGATGTCTGACCAGATGAATGTCCGCCATGTTTGTTGTGGTTAAAATACTATTACCAAGGTAAGCTAGGTGGGTAAAAATATACCGTGGTAGGTGCGTGGTTAAATTTTCGGAAATTGTTTATACAAACCGTTTAACCCATGGTACGGATCAGGTTACCTCGGTATCATTGTTTACCGCGGTAAAAAATGTTTATACAATTGGCTGCCGGTGGTGAACACCAAGGGTCAAAAGTTCACGGAAATCAAGAGAGAGGACAGTGAGGACATGAAGAAGACCTACATCAACCTGAAACCAGTCAAAAAATACAGATTTCATTAGAAGTGTACATGTTGCACTGTCACCTTCCAGTCTAATATGGTCTCACAGTCAGGAAATGAATAACCTTTATCAACCTCAAACACGCCAGAAAATGCAGATTTCATAAGAAACGTACATGTTGTACTGGCAGTGTTGATCGAAAAGTGGTCTCATTGCATGGTTTCAAATTATATCGGGCTCTTTTCGGTGAAATAATGGTCCCATGTTCCGAAACTGAATTTAAGATTAAAATTATTTTTGAAAAGAAATATGGTCTCGTTTCAACTGTTTTCAAATTCTGTTAGTTGCATAAATGCTGGACTAGTTGCGTTCAGCCAGATATTGGTCTCATTTCTTGTTTGCAGGTTTAATGAGTGGGATAACATGTGCACGTTTAGATTTTAGCCAAATTTGAGTCTTGGTTTTTTTGTCGCCTGAAAAGGCGACATATAGTGATTACTTTGTCGGTGGCGGCTGCGGCCCCTTTAGTTTGTGCAGACAATTACTTTGGCGGCTGCGGCCCCTTTAGTTTGTGCAGACAATTACTTATGAAGTTTTTGTACAATCATTACAAAACTTAGGAGAAGTGTTTGTAGGCATAAAAGGAAGGTTAAGTTCGGTTTACAGCATAATTCCTCTTATAGTACTTGAGTTACGCTCCGTCAGTGGATTTATTATCTTGTTGCCATTTTCTTCTAAATGCGTTTTATTAATAATTAAAATTGTAAATTCCATTATTTGTAAATTGGTCATTGTTTCTTTCATATTCAACAGTTCAACAATTTTAACCATTTCCATCTCTTTTGTCTGTTTTACAGGTTTGACCATTTTATGTTTTACTGTGTTGCACATTGAAGATTTTATATAGCTACCATTATCCTTATCTTTAAGAAACAAATATCTTTATGTTGTATTAACAACTGGAATGATAAAATGTTAACTCCTCATACATTCTCTTATTATATACCTGTTTAAAATCTTAACAAAATACATGCTGTATCAATCGGCGAAATACATGCCATCAGAAACAAAATCCCGTATTATGCTACTCGCTATTTTTCCGATCCCGTATTACCATACTAGCCCGACTACTTTTTTAATGACGTCATCATAGAGTTATGTAAACAAATATAATCTACACATACACTGATTAGTCATTATTGTAGTTTTTAAATAAATAAAATAAGGTTAATGCACATTTGAAGTTTTTCGTGGTATATAATGAAAGGAATATTATATTAGTTAATTGTTCCAAGAGTATGTATTAGTCTTGTGGCTTGCGTTATTTCGTATCACACTCGAGGCTCCGCCTGTCGTGTGATACGTCATTACACAAGCCACTCGACTAATACATACTCTTGGAACAATTGACTAGCATATTATTCTGTATATATTTAACTTACTGTTTGTAATTGGAGTGTGATATTGATAATGACTTCTGTCGTACTGATCTGCATTTTTAGCTATCTTAAAAAATTAAATAAGCAAACAGCGGTTGCTTTTCTTTGTTAGAAAACAAAAGTAGCACATATTTTAATAGATATCTCTGATGTGTAACACAACATTGCCGACAAAACAATACAGTACTTGTTAGTGATTCCCTAATGTATAATGTTTGTTGGAGATAAATGGAACAAAATAAAAATGCCGTTCAGAAATTGTGTCTTATTTTATATCATATGTTATATATTTGTGTGTTTATCTGTGAAATTGTCTTGGTTTTAAGCTGTATATACTATTAAGTTTAAAATGATAATGGTTTATAAATTATTTAAAAAGTCTAAGATGGTTAATTGTAATCTGCTTGAAATTCCAGCGTTTAGAACTCTTAATAAAAACTCTAGCTTTAAAAAATATTTTTTGAAGACAATTTGTATTTCAACATAATATTGTATATTCAAACCTATGTGTTGGCAGATTTGTATAGATTTGTAGACATTCATGTTTGCTTGAAACGTGTTTTATTTATAGCATCAAAATTACTGACATTTAAATATTCACATATGCTATCTGTTTTTTTCAGACTGTATTGATAATTCTACATTTCTATATTGAAATAATATCATTCATAGTATTCTTAACAATGATCAAAGTTTGTCTCAAAGATAAGAAAAGACGGAGCCAAAATCAAAACAATTTTTTTTTATTCATGTTCGTGTTCTTTGAAGGGGTTGCAAAATCTGGTGATGACTTACTTGTCCGCTTTTGTCAAAGGTGGTTTTACACTTGTCTGTATTTGAGTTGCGTCATGGGAAAACCGGGCTTAATGCATGTGCGTAAAGTGTTTTCCGCACAGGCTAATCCAGGACGACACTTTCCACTTTTATAGTATTTTCTATTTCAAGGAAGTCTCTTCTAAACATAAATCCACTGCAAGCGGAAAGTGCCGTCCTGGATCAGCCTGTGCAGACTGCACAGGCTGATCCGGGACAACACTTTACGCATATGGATTAAGCCCTGTTTTCCCACGACACGCTTCATATATATTACAGGGGTGTGGAAATCCTATGCCCGACTTGTCCGACGGGGTAACTTTACTGTCGGACAAGAAACATTTTCCTGTCTACTAGTCCATGGACAAGTACAATTTCAGGGTGTGAAAATGATGTAAATGTTTGAAGTTAATTATCATATTATTATATACTTAAACATTTGAATAAAAATGTGTTTTATTTTTTATGTAATGAAAAGATATATCAGGAATGCCAGGAATAAAGACTATATTTTTATTTGGACTCATGACTTTTGCTTGCGGACAAGTAGATTTTTGCATTGAACTTGTCCATGAACAAGTAAACAATTTTGGTATTTCCAAACCCCTGGATATTATAAAGTTAATTCCAGAATGTTTTCACTTGTCTATGTAGAATTTATAAAGTAAACCCAGAAAGTTTTCACTTGTCTGTTCACACTCGGGAACAAGCTTGGCGATATGGACAATTGGTTTCGCCACCCTGCTTTGATATAATACATCAAACCTTGAAAGTGGTCATACCATTTAATATTCTTGTATAAAATTCAGTGTTAGACAATAGTAACATTGATAGTTCTTGATATAAAGTTGACACATGTAATGTACATGTACTTGTGGAAAAATGTATGAAGACTTTTCACTAAGAAAATAGTTTTCTCAAATCAGATATAAAAGTATCGCCGTATATTTTTGGTTAAGTCTCAATTGTAATTACATATGTATATGCCTTTGCTAATTATCATGTAAATATTATTCAGTATTGTTCTTGATAGGTTTTTAGATTGATCAGTATAACAGCTCATACGGCCGGTACATTTATGTAATGTTTAAATACGATTTTGAAAGAAATTATCACAGATGTGCATGTAAATATTCTTCAGTATTGTTCTTGATAGGTTTTTAGATTGATCAGTATAACAGCTCATACGGCCGGTACATTTATGTAATGTTTAAATATGATTTTGAAAAACATTATCAAAGATGTGCAAGTTGTGTTATTCTGTTCGGAATATTATCATGATATGTGAACGTGTATTCTTTACATATTGTTGCATACACTTTGCTGTCTTTCTAGTATCTGTCAAGATACATGTAGTAGTAAAATGTATATTACAATTGTATTCTGATTGCTACAAATGTGTCAGATTAACTATCTTCCTGTATGTGATATTGTATACAATCAGTTAATTACGAATTATTTTTTGACGCTGTTTGGTGTATTTTTAGAAAGAGAACTTTGACTTAAGGACTTTCACGCTATAATTTATGTAGAATTATTATATAATATAAAATTGTCTACACCACTGTGCATAGTTAAAGTCGGAAAGCAGTTCAGAAAGATTTTGAGTTTTGTTAGGCTAGTTGTAAGTTACTTACTATATTTATTGAAAAATGTATATCATATTATTGTCTTCTTTTTTGAATACGCCTAAGACATGTGCCATGCATGTCGACAGGTATTTTAATGTAAGTGACCACCAGTAATACTGTGCATTAGTAACATTTTTAATAAAACGAGTAAACACCATTTGCATTATTCCATTTTTAGCTCACCTGAGCACAACGTGCTCATGGTGAGCGTTTGTGATCGCCTTTTGTCCGTAGTTAGTCGTGCGTCGTTCGTCGTCAACATTTACCTTGTTAACACTCTAGAGGCCACCTTTATTGGGCAATCTTCATGAAACGTGGTCAAAACATTTGTCTTAATAATATATCGGCCGAGTTCGAAACTGGGTCATGTGGGATCAAAAATTAGGTCACTAGGTCAAATTGAAGAAAAAGCTTGTGAACACTCTAGAAATCACATTTTTTGCCCAATCGACATGAAACTTGCTCAAAACATTTGTTTTAATGATATCTTGGTCGAGTTCGAAAATGGTTCCGCTCCATTGAAAAACATGGCCGCCAGGGGGCGGGGCAGTTTTCCTTTTATGGTTATAGAAAAAGCTTGCGAACGCTCTAGAAGTCACATTTTTTGCCCAATCAGCATGAAACTTGCTCAGAACATTTGTTCTTATGACATTTCGGCCGAGTTCGAAAATGGTTCCGGTCCGTTGAAAAACTTGGCCGCCAAGCGGAGGGGGTCAGTTTTCCTTATATGGCTATAGGAAAAGCTTGTGAACACTTGAACACTCGAGAAGTCACATTTTTTGCCCAATCAACATGAATCTTGCTCAGAACCTTTGTTCTGATGATATCTCGGCCAAGTTTAACAATGGTTCCGGTCCGGTGAAAAACATGACCGCCAGGAGGGGGGGGGGGCAGTTTTCCGTATATGGCTATAGGAAAAGCTTGTCAACACTCTAGAAGTCACATTTTTTGCCCAATCTTCATAAATCTTTGCCAGATCATTTGACCTAATGATATCTCGGCTGAGTTCGAATCTGGATCATGTGGGATGAAAAACTAGGTCACTAGGTCAAATTGAAGAAAAAAATTGTTAACACTCTGGAAGTGACATTTTTGCCCAATCTTCATGAAACTTGGTCAGAACATTTTCTTAATGGTATATCGGCCGAGTTTAAATCTGGGTAATGTGAGGTCAAAAACTAGGTCACTAGTTCAAATTGTAGAAAAAGCTTCAATTTCAATATGTACTTCAAAATTTTGAATGACTGTTGTCACTTAAGTTTTTCAAACCAGTCGGTATCAGTATATCCATATCCGAATAAAAATCTAACACATGGAAAATGTTTCGACTAATGAAACTCAGGTGAGCGACCCAGGGCCATTTGACCCTCTTGTTCTTCACTCAGGACAAAAAGGACGATACCTCTGCCCCATGCATTATTCCAGCGAACAGAGTCTGCAATATTTGATATGGTTTTAAATTAGGCGTACACACAGCCTTGAAATGTCGATCCGAGACAGGTGTTCCGTCAGTCAGTGTACGAGGCTTGCCTGCTGGTACATGGAGCTCTGATTAACCATCCAGAAACTAACCTGCCTAGACCCGCACCTGATGGATATTCAACATCTGCTGTAATGTCTGTTTATATTCGTAATTGGAAAGAAACAGCAATATAATTATGTGTGTATGTTGAAATAGGGTTGGGTTTTCGAAAGATTCTATTCAATTAGAAACTAAACTGGAAATATCCATTGTTCTTCTTAAACCATCACTCAATGATTGGCTGAACCGTTAATTTTCGACCCCATGTTTTGTAATATGCCACTCATAGAAATGTGTTTGCTATGACCGTTTATAAAATCTAATGATCTTACATTGAAATGAACATATACCCTCTATACCATGCCCATCACTTCCTCTAAAATTGTGCAACCACGTTAATTAAATAAACTTTATTCATGGTTGTTCCTAATCCTTTACACCGAAAGCATTAGACTGGCATTCTATCGGATAAATCTTATCCCCTGTCAAAGTTTGGCATGTTAAATCTGTGCAGTTTCGCATGAAATATAAAGCCATAATATCAATCTGCCTGTTATCTTGCATTATTGGTAGAAATGACACTCTGAGACCATTCTTAGTGTTATGATATGTTAATAACTTATCAGAATGTATTGCATTGAGAGACAGTGCAGGTTTTTAAAAATTATCACAATGATTTTTGTGCACATTATATATTCAAAATCTAGCATAATTGTAATACTTTGCTTTTAGATCTCGATAATCAGAAGGATACATTTTCTTGTCATTTCGATTAACAAGTGCTGTCGATCTTAGTTTGATCTTCAAAACTACTACACAATGTTTGTGAAAAAAATAAGAATAAAGAGAATTTGACTGTCAGTCGATGTTTATGGATCACGCAACAATTACTCCCTCGTTAAAATTGACAGCTTTAATATATGGATTCAAAGACTCCGAACCTTTGATATTGAATGCAATTGATTATATTAATCTGTATCAGCAACATTATCTTATTCTGACTGGTTTGATCAGACCATGTCTCATTTGAAAGGTGTACTTGTAGACACTTCAGGAGAAACCCTCCTGTACCTTTTAATCATATAATTCATTTTCACACATCATATTTTATTGTTCACAGAGCTGCATAAAGATGAATATTTTCATAGCTTTTCTCTGTTCAATTAAAATCATTATTAATTTATTTCAGTGCAGTCACGCTACTTTCCTGGATAAAAGGGGTTCGTGTTATACTTCGTACAACAGTTCGACAAAGAAAACATTTGGCATATCCTTCTTGTTAAATCTTCAAAACTTTGTAAAACGCCAAAACGCACTAGATTAGAAGAAAGCTGCTTTTAGTGGTATGTTACGACGTTTTCACAGTGTTTTGTGTTTATTGTGATTCTGGGTGGAAAAAATTCGCAGCTTGGCGACTGCTGTGAAGAAAATGGACAATATGAAGTCGACAGCAGGACGGATCGTTTACCCCATGCGCATCAATTTTCTTGCGAATATTACGACATCCAACTGTCGTTCCTAAGAGGGCTTCCCTTTGTTGCGAAGTGCGAGAGTAACTTCGATATTAAAGAACTCTGTGAACATACCGATATTACAACTACAAATTTCATTCTGACAAACCCTGTTACAGATCTTAAAGCACCGCACGTTATATATAGGAATATGTATTGTGCGTTCTGCAACGACGTTAATGACTTTGTTTTCTGGCAATCAATGTCAGTTGTGTAGAAGGCCCCAGCTTCGGTGGTCCTGTATATTTCAATTGCTTTTTCGAATTCAAGCCTCCTGATATGAATGCTACGTATCGTGCTTGTCTCCTCGAGCCACCAGTGTCCCAATGTCCTCCTGGAAGTGACCCGTACTTGGCTGATTTGTGTGCAAATGGAAGCTACTTTATCGTCTATCACGGACAATCCACACCATCATATCGTAACGAGTTTTGTGCATTATGTAACAATATTACAGACGGGTGCATTACTTGTGAGCCTACACATTTGAAACTGGCTCCTCTATTTTACAATTTTCGCATGCTCGTGGATTTAAATAGTATATTTGAAAAAACAATAGGGCGAACAATCAATTTGAAAGGGGAATGCAAAGGGAACGAGGCATATGATGTCACTGTCGGACAATGCAGAGTTGTTACATGTCCTCCGCAATATGTTTTGAATCAACGCCATTGTGTTCCACTGACTGGTAGTGGTGATTACACGACAGAAAATAAATGTGCATTTGTAAAAATGCACCCTAATGAATACCGACTACTAAATAGGTCGTGCATATTTATTGTATTACAGGAAAAATAGTTAATGTCACAGAAGTATTCCAAATGGAACAGATTTCTATCGTTGTTTGAACACAAGTTTTAATGGTTTTAATAACTCTGATAGTAAGCCCGTGAGCATCGTGTGGGATGCTTTGCAGAGTAAACTTTCATTTATCGGACTAATTATTTCACTGGTTTTTCTGTTACTTACAATGTTGACATATTTGCTATTTCCACAGCTCTTAACTACTCAGGGTAAACTTCAGTTTTGTTTAATAACGTCCCTGTTTTTAGCTGAGTTGTGCTTTATTATCGCACCGAACATGGAATCAATTCATTCTATGTACACACTTACGGGGGTTTGTACACACTTTTTCTCATTGACAACATTCTGATGGACAAATGTTGTAAGCTTTGACATCTGTTGAACATTTTCAAATGACTTTGTCGTTTCATCCTTGCGGACCAATGGCACTTAACGATTTATCATGTACAGTGTATACGCCCTGGTTTGCCCTGTAGTTGTTGTTGCCGTCGCACTAGAGATAGATTTAGGTACATATAAACCTAATTAAATTAAAACTCAATGTGGTGAAGTTACCTGCTGGTTTAATTCCAACTTCGGTTTGTTGATATTCTTTGCTGGACCGTTAGCTATAATGAAAACATTTCATATTGTCGAGTTCGTTATAACGGCCATTCGTATCGTTCGTACACTAAGGCAAGGTAAAGATGTAAATTGTGTTGTGGTCCATATTAAGCTGTCAATAGTTATGGGTCTGACCTGGGTTTTCGCCATCGTTGCCAACATAAGCAATAACTCGGTTTTGTGGTACCTCTTTATTGTTACCAATACCTTGCAAGTTTTGTTTGGTGCAATATGACTTCCAAAAATGTCAGTGGTTTACTAAAGCTCAAAATCAATTATGCAGCTACATTCATTTCGAGTATACGAAGGCCTTCAGCCACGCAGGTATATATTCCGTTTCTGGAGACAAACACATATGAACGCACACAGCGGCATATTGTGGGAAAATACATTGCAAAAACAACGTCTAATACATATATGAAGATATTTCGCCCACTAGATATGTGCTCAACAAGCAAAAGATTGACTATGATTTGTGTATATTTTCCAAAAGTTGGTTCGTTTGTTTGCGCATTTGTATTACTTTAAACAATTCTTATTCACGAAACACTGTTATTGTGACCTTTTGTGAAATATATGTATATGAAAGTTTGCATTATAAAAGTAGTCAACCAGTACATATACACTAGCACATTTTCCTTTAAAGTGTTGCATTGACATTTTTACCAAATGTTATTGGTTGAATGATAATTTAAATTATTATATTTTATTATATTCGTCTTTAGTATGCATTTTGTTTGTATACATGTAATTGCTGAACCAATACTTGTAACTGTTTTTATATATGAGTAGATAAGTTAAACATAATAATTTATTATTTATCAGTGTATATGTTTATGTAAGTTATACCTGTGTTCAAGCATTTCTGCAAGACGTGCTATATAAATACGCTGTTCATGTTTGTTGAATCTTTATTGTGTTATGCATATAAAATAAGGTTATTAACCTTCCCTCTTTTTGATATGTCCATCATTTATTACTTAATTTACTATTTCCTTTTGCTTTTCATTTAGAATTGTGTGCATGTTATTAATAACAAGTGTATGTAAATTGCATATAAAATAAGATTATATTCCTTCCAACTAGTTTGAAATGTCCATCATTTATTACTTTTTAATATTTACTTTTGCTTTTCATTTGAGAACTTTATGCATGTTATTAATAACACTTGTATGTAAATTATTATTATGTGAATTGCGTAGTAAGCTGTTGTCAAACGATAATATAACAGTGCATAAGCAGTATTTATTTGTTATGTAAAGTGATTTTTTTCTTAATTTCCATATATACAATTATACGCCCATATTCCCCATACTATTTCTAAGTTGAACAGTTATAATCATATATAATAATAATAATAATAATAATAATGATAATAATAATAAATAATAATATTTATTTTAACTCCATGTCCGATAATAAAACACGCTATATGACAGTCCAATATGGCGTGTGCAGTTGTTACACTTACTTGGAGCTTTACGGTTATTGACAGTCCAATAAGACGTGTGCAGGAGTTACACTTACCCGGGGCTCTACGGTTATTGACAGTCCAATATGTCGTGTGCAGTTGTTACACTTACTCGGGGCTCTACGGTTATTTGTCACACACTGCTAGTGGCTCATTAATCTGCTACACGTATAGACTTGCCCTCAGATAAATACAGATCTAGTGACCTCTGCGTAGTAAAATATTAATTAATACATTAAACTTTTTTCGTTTTATATATTCCTTAGCTCTATGGACTAGAAACAAAGAGCGGTAAACTGGTGTCAAATAATAAGTAATTGTGTATTTTAAGTGTATGTCAAGACAAACACGTCATTAGAGACGTTTGTATCATATTATATAAATATGTAATATGTTATAATGTAGTATAATATGGTATATTGGCATAGAATACGATACGAAACAATACAACATAACACACTAATAATATATATTAAATACTAAATGCATGATTACTTGTAATTACTTTATATATTACTATTTACTGACGCAAAATAACTACATCATTTTAGATGCATACATTTTCAAAAGACGTGTATATTTAACTACTTGACAGATCGAGTGACATCTGCTTGCGGCCTTAAGCGGATCAGCCGGACTAGGCAGTTCACTCACATTCATCAAAACGGTCATTAATTTTTATCCGCCGCGGGAAATATGTAACGTGCGCAAGCTGTACAACACGCGCTTTAAAAAAAATTCCTTTCAGTATAGAGTAGAGGCATACGTTCGTATAATGATGAGGTAGGACGCAGATTTTATATTTGTACTGTTGAAAGTTTTATAAAAGTGAATATTTTATGTGTAGTGTTTCTATTCTAAGAACACACTGTTAATAACACCATTTAAGGAACACCATTTAAGGTACTAGTTGAACGCTGAACACCATTGAAGGTAAATCTCTTTTTATTCACATCCGTACTCCACGAGAATACAATTCTAACTCCCTGCTATCGCAGAGGCATTCAAGCAATGGGCGTATCATGCCTGTGGGCGTGGCCAGTGCACGCTACACCACAATCCCTCGGCAGGTACAAAATGGTGATAATCGCGTAATTAGTTACGCAAGTAGGAGTTTAACTGATGTTGAGAGGAGATACTCACAAACTGAAAAGGAAGGTTTAAGCGTGGTGTGGGCGCTAGAGCGTTTTCACCCGTGGCTTTATGGTTTAGAGTTCGAGCTCCTTACTGATCACAAGCCACTTGAATTCATTTATGGTCCAAGGTCAAAACCCTGTGCTAGACTTGAACGATGGGTACTTAGGCTGCAACCGTACCGATTTACGGTTAAACATGTGAACAGTCGAGACAATATTGCAGATGTACTGTCGCGACTTCCGCTCAAGCATACAGTTCTAACTCCCTGCTATCGCAGAGGCATTCAAGCAATGGGCGTGTCATGCCTGTGGGCGTGGCCAGTGCACGCTACACCACATTATGTGATGCTAAAAAGATTGATATTCCTTTTGAAATAGGTATATATTCGTTTTGGATTATTTAAATATGTAAACAGAAATTTTAAGTCATTAAACAAGTCTTAAAACATTATTAATTTAAAACTGACACAATGTTTGTTTGTGGCTTGGTTCCCTTGATATATAGTTAATTATAAACTAGCATAAATGACGGAAATTATTGTTATCGTTTCCGTTGTTTCAGTGGTGCGTAATGTTTACCAAGACATGTATCTGGTTATTGCGTCTGTCTAGTATCGGACATATTATACATGGGCTACGAAACGGTTATGATCAAAGATTCGAAGTCGAGACATCAAGTACCATAACGTCAACGCTTACCAGTTGGAGTGCCCTATGGAACGTAGATTCACAGAATTGCATGGAGCAAAGGTCTTGTCCTGTGGATCATGCCACAGAGACCAGTGACTGTCATTGCGATAACCTTTGCGGCATGCTGAACGACTGTTGCCAGGGGTATGCCGGGCTACACAACGTTAAACTGCAACCTCGACAGTTGATTTGCATGTATGCGAATCTCGACAAATATGACGGCACTATTTTAATGGTTGGAAGATGTGAGTCCAAATGGCAAGATAGTGAGACGCAAGCTCTTTGTGAAAGTACTGAGGTTTATGACAACAGAAACATATTACATGTTACACCCGTCACCGACCAAAACAACGTAACATACAGAAATATGTATTGTGCTCGCTGTAATTACATCACCGAGTATACATTTTGGCAATCAGAACACATGTGCGTTAATTCCTCGTATTCTGACATAACTCATGAATGCTCTCAGTTATCGTTAATTCCATGCCAGTTTCCTTATCGAACATGCATTTCTAGTAGTCACGTGTCCAGCTGCTCGATTGTCAGCAAGGAAACAAATACAACTGCCAAACTGTGCGAGCAAGCCTCATATTTCCTTGTATATGACAATGATGGCAAAGCCTATACAAACGAATATTGTGCAGAATGTAACGAAATTCAGAGGTCGCAAATGTTATGCAGAGCGCCTTTCGTGCACAGAAATGCATTTCCGGTTGGTGTTGGATATGATTACCGCCCAGGCTCGTTCAGAATATTAGTTGACCTTAACCCAAGACACAATCATCCGCCTTTACAGCAACCTGTTTGTGTGGATGGTGAGATATACGACAGCGCGCTTGGTAAGTGCAGAGAAACCGTTTGTCCTAAACTATCGGTTTGGGGTAACGACCAATGCGAGAACACATGGAACAGTTCTCATGGAAATGACTATGCAAATTGTACTTGGATTAAACTGAACATGGATGAGTACGTGTTTGTAAATAGTACCATATTATTTGTTAAAAACACACAGACTTTGTATGAAGAGAACAAATATAAAACCAATGGTTCCAGTGTGTTCATATGTAAGAGTTTATCCAACGCTCAAACGCTGCCATTGCTAAACATCCATGACAAAACAGAGAGCTACATAACTCTTGTATGTTTAGGTATCTCCATAGTGTGTCTTTTTATTACAACTGTCGTGTACTGCGTCGTTGAAAAGCTTCGGAACAAAGCAGGAAAGCTGCTACTTAGCTTGGTGATCACTCTGATGACTGGACAGATATCTTTCTTGATATCATCGTCTTTGTCATCATTCCGCGTATGGTGTGAGCTAGTTTCAATCGCTATGCATTACTTATTTTTGTCGTCGTTCTGTTGGATGAACACAATCTCATGCAATCTCTGGGCCACCTTTTCAAGACCAATGGTAATCCAAGAACCGAAAGCCGTACAGTGCAAGCGATTTGTTAAGTGTGCATGTTATGCATTGATCGCTCCTGGTGTTATAGTCATCTACGCAGTAATTGTAGATTTTTCAGATCTAGTAGACGCAGATTCTAAACTCAGACCGACTTACGGAGAAGGCATATGCTGGATAACTTCACGCGATGCTCTTTTGTTATTCTTCCTATGCCCACTTGCACGTATGAAAGCGTACGACATCGTATCGTTCATTTTCACCGCAGTTTACATCGCATCCGCCAAGCGCAAATCAAGAGTTGCCAATGGGAAAAACACGTGCACATTTGTTGTGTATCTGAAATTGTCGATCATCATGGGACTAACATGGACACTGGCGTGTGTTGCTTCGTTCGTGGATTCGGAGGTTCTCTGGTATCTTTTTATTGTTTTCAATGCTTTACAAGGACTATTCATCGCTCTAGGCTTTTTAAGCACTAAACGTGTTAGAAGGCTAGTCAGAGAGACGTACGTGGCGTCAACGGTATCGTCACAACTGGCGTTTGGCGGTCAGAGAGTGACGTCTTAATCGATGTTCGCGATGCATATGTGTACCGCTTAACATGTTTGTGTTTCTCGACCAAAGGCAGTGAAACACATTTTGCAACATCCGTGTTTATGTTATATTTGGCTTTATTGCTGATGATGTTTGTAATGCTATGTTGTGTACAAATATAAGATAAACGAAACCCCAGAAACACCAGCAGGAGGGGAACCCTTATTAAATGTAAAGTATATCATATGATTTGAGGTCATAGGGTAGAGTCTTTACCGAAGTGGTGGTGTCCGGAACCGTTATGCATGTATTCGTTAGTCACCTAGAGGTAACTAAATAATTTGAACCTCACGTTTGCTTGTTTGTTTCTTTTTTATTTGGTTTTGTTAATGGTGTTGTTCTTAATGTTATATATTATTCATAAAGATAAAATATTTTCAAATTAAAATTATGTTATTACACCACGATAGATTTCAGCTCAAATCAAACGTCTACAATTATAGTAAATACGTATCAGAATGAACAAAACCAAAAGGTATATCATATATTTTGTAATCGGAATAAATTACAAAAAGTTCTGTTTTTCATATTTTTATAAACGCGCACTTTGCTAGTGTTATAACTTATTTCATGCTATGCAGTGAATGAGTTGATGATACCAGTAAATGATGACCCGCTCATTACACTCTAGGTCGAGTGAAATGATGACGTTTGATCATTTCACTCTTGGTTATGTGGAACCACTTTTAACTTAGTTATTTTATTTATTTATTTAAAGTATGTGATAACCCTAATCGTCAGTGTAAACACAAGCCTGTTTAAACAACAGAAAACACAAAATAAAATATTTAATTATATATATAATTATACAAATATAATTAATCGAAAACGACGCAGTAAGAGTGGCACTATTTTCCCACCACAACAGTGATCGACAATTTTGTAATCAGAATGACGTCATATTTATGACGTCATAATACACGCAACTTGTGACGCTTCAGCATATCTCGCGCATTGTTTAATTTATCGTTTAAAAGCATGAAATAAATAAAAGTGTTTAATACATTGTAAGATCGTATTTTATTTCATTTGTGGTCATAGACAATAGATATTTTCACTCGCGGCTGCGCCACTCGTGAAAATATTGTTTCTATGACCACTCATGAAACAAAATACGATTTTACACTGCATTGAACACAGATCTTTAGTGGCGTAGCTACATGTAGGCCTTGTAGGCCCGGGCCTACAACTTTTTCGCAAAAGTGAAAAAAAAAATGGCCTAAAAATGCAACAACAATCGATTTTTATAGAGGGTTAAGGGAAGAACGATTTAATTCCTTAGTAAGAGATCGAATCTAGATCTAGATATACAACTCTTTTATTTACGAAATGTGCCTTTTGACACCAATAAAAATTGACCTAAGCGGATTATAAAAGTAAGTATCTGAATATTTTAGCTGTTTTGGGATCACAAAACGGTCAAAACTGGATCAATATGCTATTTTTTTTTGCTCGCCACCAATTTTTAAGTAAATAAATTCACACCGTAGTACCTGCGCCAAGGTTCTGTGAAAATGATAAAATATAGAATGTGGGTATATATACCTGTATTCGTGGATGCTATATTATTGTGTTTTTTTCCAAATATTTCAGATTCTATATATAAAAATGTCAACTTCAATTAAGATTGGGCACAGAAAATATCACATGAAAGACATTTACACTCAATGTGTGTGATTTACAGTTGAAATTAAAGTCAAATCAAAGACTACTTTCAAGCTTAAACAGAATTGTTTCACTAGATAGTTTAATTTCCAAAGATCTAAATTGACAAACATTTTGTTGAATGTTGCATAAGCAATCACACCAAATTTCATTTCGTTTTATACATGTATAAGAAAGATATTTATTACGTGATAAAGTAGATCGTTGCCCAAAACGTTGGTACCATTTCCAAGCGATTTAATACTTTTCAGCGAAACGTAAAGCGACACAATGCCGGATTCTCTTGTCTTATTGGTTCGCAACGCAATCAGAAGAGTATCTTTGACAATATTTGGTGTAAAAGGCATGTTCGTCTGTTCGTCCGTTCTTTCGTTTTAATGGTGATAATAAAATACTGCGTAGTACATTTAAAAATACAACCAATAAGCATGTGTGACTTATTAATGACATTCACTTTGAAAAGAGACCATTACACTTCGGTAAATAACTAATATATATAATGACTGTGTGTGTTTGAATGTAGTAAGCTATGAATTTAACACGTTTTAAGACGTTTCTTAAATATATAACATTGATTAGTGGACAGGCAAATCAATCAACGATAACGTGCATTGTGCGAAAGCTCATTCCGCTGTATGAAGAGGCTGAAAACGTACCTGCGATCAACCATGTACAGACAGTCTTTTCAGTCTTGCAATGGTGCTCATACATAAGGAGAAAGCTACTGACATTGAAAGTCATTAATACATTTGCGGCCGTCAAAAATTGTAAAATGGAGTTCCATTAAAAGTGATGACAGACATAATTGAAACTTAAACTATCTTGCAGTAAGCCACTTTAACCAAACGACGTGACGGCATATAGTAAAAGCGCATATAATAAGCACTACTGTCAGTGTGGCCGATGGTGACATGCCCGAGATGTGCACCAAAGAAGAAGTCGAAACTCTCCATCTGCGAGCGAACGTCTAATATTCTGGAACGGACTTCGGAATCCTTAGTTTGCTCGTAGCACGTCTACCACAATGAATGCAGCACTGTGTAGTTACCCAGTACACTACCAAGACACGCAGCACGCACCGTCGATCTTGTTGGGCACAACACGCTGAACCCCGGTGTGTCTGGGCTTATTATTTTCTTCAGTCGTTGGAGGGTACTGTCTCTCCTGGGAGAGTACTTTATCAATTTTGACACTTCATGAATGTCTCTTGAAAGTGTACACTGACGCACACTGTCACCAACAGCTAGGTTGAGGGCATGTCAGTAGCAGTGGGTGAACACTGCTCGCTCCTCCTCGGCCAAGATATTTATTGCGACGCCACGCTTGGATCCCGTCATATTGCTGGGTCATACGAAGGAGGGTGTCCTCCATCACAACTGTCAATGTTGCGGCATCAATGAAATCAACCTGATGAAACACTACAAAGTCCTCATGTACATAAAATTCGTCGTCAACGTGTCTAAACACCAGCACTACTTGCTCTCTTTTGGACTTGTCTGTTGTTTCGTCGGCTAGTATAGTGAAGAACTCGTGTTGTTTTATGTCGCTGGATACTTTCCTCAGGATGCGTAGAGCCATGATCTGAATGACCTCGTTCTGAATCTTATGGTACGTGAACCTGTCCGTCTTGCGTTCCAGCCACGCCAGCATGGAGCTGTCCGTCTCCATGCCATGCTGCAAGAGCTGCATGAAGTTGCCCTCGTCTTCGTCATGGCCACGTAGAGCGAGACCTTGACGTGCTAGGAAACGTATACTCCGAAGAATGTGCAGCAACTGGGTCATGTTGTTCGCCTTCTCCTTTGCGTGTGCGGTCGATAACATTTCCCCGGCGTCGCATGTTGTGAATGGCAGCTTCACGAACCGCTCGACGGCCTCATTGTGACAGTCGCGTCCTTCGTGATTTTGTAACTTCTGGGACCATCCTTCCAGTCTGAGAATCCCTGGTTGATGAAGCTGACCTCTGTCTTCGTGTTAACGATTTTGCCCGTCTGCTTGGCGGTCCTGCAGAGATGACAGAATGCGAGGTCTTTCGTCTGAAATGAAAAAAATGCACTTTTAGAAAATAATTATCTAAAAAAAATGCGCAAAATTTGCAATTTAATCATTAAATGATTATGATTATTATGAGTATCATATATGTTTTGTATTTATATATTACACCTTTATATACTTTATAATTTTGTATACTACTAACCTAATCATAATGAAACCATTAAAACGTATCAAACCAAGTAGCTTTGAATGAACATGTTCTGGTTTCGTCTTTCCAAACGTACGCTTAGGAAAACAGAAATGTCTTGGTTGATTAGGAATACTCATTGTTAGCATTTAGTAATACACATCTATCAACATTGCAAATCAAATAATAAATGATTGAAAAACCTTTCAGTTAATTTTTCTTCATTATTTATCACACTAACTTTGAGTAAATAATAATTTTAATTGACAACTAACTACTTATTAAGAAAAACAATGGGAATTAAAAGAATCATAAATGCTATCAAAACACCGACAGTGCAATCACAACACTGGGCCATAAACCCAATTAGCGGGGCGTATGCTAGTCGGGGGCCCCTGTTTATGACACCCACACATGCAAGTCGACGCATCATCATTAGCAATTATCAAAGTCTCATCCACACCCGGACTTCGACAAACAGACATTGAGGCAACGACACGTATATTATGATTTGCATAACAACGACTAGTCAAAATATTGGGGCGGTGGTCGCCGCCCCTCTGCCCCATTGACTACGCCATTACTACATATATATTTGTTTACAATTATTTCGTTTGAAGGACCTGTAAAATAAATGAATTTGATGAATGATAGAGCAAGAACGTGTTGTTTTATATTTATCGGTTGATACTTTCTCATATATCCGCATACTTCATATAGTCATATACATTTATAAATGTTAAAGCATTGTCTTTGACAATCATCTTGACCTTATGATCGGGCCTACAACACTACAATGGCTTAGCTACGCCACTGAATATCTTCTATGTCATCAATGGAAAAATGGCCTAGCTACGCCACAGAATATCTTCAATGTCATCAATGGAGAAATGGCCTAGATACGCTACTGAATATCTCCTATGTCATCAATGGAAAAATGGCCTAGCTACGCCACTGAA
The DNA here is from genome assembly GCA_027627225.1 of Congeria kusceri. Taxonomy (NCBI): domain Eukaryota; kingdom Metazoa; phylum Mollusca; class Bivalvia; order Myida; family Dreissenidae; genus Congeria; species Congeria kusceri. The sequence goes on from CM051024.1 coordinate 737,421, forward strand.
TATCTCCTATGTCAGCAATGGAAAAATGACCTAGCTACGCCACTGAATATCTTCTATGTCATCAATGGAAATATGGCCTAGCTACGCCACTGAATATCTCCTATGTCATCAATGGAAAAATGGCCTAGCTACGCCACTGAATATCTCCTATGTCAGCAATGGAAAAATGACCTAGCTACGCCACTGAATATCTTCTATGTCATCAATGGAAATATGGCCTAGCTACGCCACTGAATATCTTCAATGTCATCAATGGAAAAATGGCCTAGCTACGCCACTGAATATCTTCTATGCCATCAATGGAAAGATGGCCTAGCTACGCCACTGAATATCTTCTATGTCATCAATGGAAAAATGGCTTAGCTGCGCCGTCGAATATCTTCTATGTCATCAATGGAAAAATGACCAAGCTAAGCCACTGAATTTCTTCTATGTCATCAATGGAAAAATGGCCTAGCTACGCCATTGAATATCTTCTATGTCATCAATGGAGAAATGGCCTAGATACGCTACTGAATATCTCCTATGTCATCAATGGAAAAATGGCCTAGCTACGCCACTGAATATCTCCTATGTCAGCAATGGAAAAATGACCTAGCTACGCCACTGAATATCTTCTATGTCATCAATGGAAATATGGCCTAGCTACGCCACTGAATATCTCCTATGTCATCAATGGAAAAATGGCCTAGCTACGCCACTGAATATCTCCTATGTCAGCAATGGAAAAATGACCTAGCTACGCCACTGAATATCTTCTATGTCATCAATGGAAATATGGCCTAGCTACGCCACTGAATATCTTCAATGTCATCAATGGAAAAATGGCCTAGCTACGCCACTGAATATCTTCTATGCCATCAATGGAAAGATGGCCTAGCTACGCCACTGAATATCTTCTATGTCATCAATGGAAAAATGGCTTAGCTGCGCCGTCGAATATCTTCTATGTCATCAATGGAAAAATGACCAAGCTAAGCCACTGAATTTCTTCTATGTCATCAATGGAAAAATGGCCTAGCTACGCCACTGAATTTCTTCTATGTCATCTATGGAAAAATGGCCTAGCTTCGCCACTGAATATCTTCTATGTCATCAATGGAAAAATGGCCTAGCTACGCCACTGAATATCTTCTATGTCATCAATGGAAAAACATAATCATCCATACGTCAATCATTTCCAAAACTAAAATTCAATACACAGGATCAGTTTATGTTCACTTAAAAGCATTTATACCAAATTTGAAACACAATAGTACTATAGTCGAAATTGACACGACGTTAACAGTCTCAATTTCATTAGAAATCTCCAAATAGGCGTCTCAAAACAATTCGGTGGAATGTGTTCTCCGATAAAAGAGATCGCTACAATCCATTTATGTGTGCGTTTACAATTATATATGCATGAACACACCTATAAATATGAGTAGTCGTAGTAGAAATAGCGCACGTGTCATTGAGAAATGTAAATAAAATGATATTTTCCATTTTTTTATAATCCAAATGTACGTGAACTTGTCAATCTCATTCAAATCTAATCCTAACGTTCGCTCCATTAGCTGTCGCTGTTAGGTGTGCCGATATGGCTTTTCTACTTCCTGTTGTGTTTGATACCGGCTGGGACATGGCACACGATCGATTTCACGTGCCGTCGTTAACTGCGCTTGACGTCATTAGTAACGTCAAAATGGCTGCCGCGCAGTTTACTCTAAACGTTTTAGCAGCCTATTTGTTGGAATTAGACGGCCATATTAAAGACAATGAGCGAAAAATTGATATCAACGAATTTGTTGATTCCATGAAAAATGAAAATACCAAAAGAAAAAACGAAATCTGACGTTAATCGGGTAAAAAGCTGGCTTCGAAGAAAGGTGGCAGAGAGAGAAAGAGAACTGTTTGAAATTCCGGCAGAGGTGCTGAAGGTATTTTCGACGTATTTGCCGTAATAAGTACAGTATGTTGGTATAATAAATTGATTTATCTAATTAAATTCATGCTTAATATACTTGCGTTCAAGGTATGTAATAACATGGTTAAAACACGGCTATCGTGCGCCTTTAGGCCGTATCGGCGCACCTTCGGAATTATTGGCTCTCGAGCTAAAGCCCTCGGGCCAATACTGCCGAAGGTGCGCCGATACGGCCTATAGGCGCAACAAAGCCGTGTACCTATAAATATTTTAAGAATACGTCAAGCAAACGTGGCAATGTAAGAAAACACTTGTGGTCTCGAATGAACATATGTATCAGGTGTGATATATTTATCAACGTAATGTAGTATGCACATCTTAAAGTTAAGATACACATTTATAATTTAAAAAAGCAACATATGTTTAAATAACATTATTACACTATTCATTGCTATGGAAGTAAACTGATAAGGCATATCAAGCACATTTTATGAACGAGTTTTATTCATTTAATGTATTCATTGAATGATAACATATACACATATTTGTAGTAAACAATGCTGGTTTAAACAATATATTTTTCTGTCATAAGGAGGTCTGAAGAGTTTCTGCTAATTATTATTGTAAATGCATTCATGCTAAACAGATAAAGTTAAAGTAATTAGAATAGCATTCCGACGTAAACATTCGCCACAGCTTGTTTAACTCAGATGAAAATGCATATATTTTAGGACCCATTTCTAAAAAGTATTTATTAAATAATTATAGAAAACGAACGTTCGCTCACTGTTCACGAAATGTATTGAACTGCATTTCGATTCATTAAAGAGCAACATTTACCATGACCTCATTTAAAAAGAACTTAATAATGAATCAATGATATATATATATATAACAGCTATAGCTGCTTTACTTGATATTTATATGATGCTTTGTGACGTGTCTGTTGCGAAATGTAATAACTATCGCTGGTATCGCTTTATGGGCGCGACATGCCTTCAAAGCAGATAGTCATTTGCCGACATGCTTAAACAACGCCGACATGCTTTAATTTTCAAAGCGACAACCCTTAATCCCTTTATCTATTACACCGATCTTTAACCACAGGGCCATAAACGAACGCCATATTGATCGATAAGGTCACACTTCCAACAGCGTGATTGACAAAGTGCCTGAACTGTGTAGTCCCGCCCAAAACGATCTCATTAGCCAATCAGATACGGCGATTTTTAGGGCGGAGTTTATACCTTACTAACAGCTAAACAAGTGTTTGACAACAAAAATTAATTCCTACTCGACAACGATAACATCAAATCTGATGGTGTATTTGTAACTATACGCTTAATGTCATTATTATGATGGTCAAAATAACATATTTTCGCTCCCTATTAAATGTTCTATTTTTATCGTTGTTGTCTCTACCAAATTATTTACTTATAAGCGAAGTGTTTTTTTGTGAACTGCTATTGTTGTCTTTAACAAGTTATTTACTTATAAACGAAGTGCTATTTTGTGAAATACGTATGCAAACTGTTATTCTGTATATGAATATAATGATAACTTCTGCATACCTTACTGCCATGTTATGTCATGCACGTCTGTTACGGTAAACGCTTCATATACGCCATGGAAAATGCTATGTGTAAACATGCGCTTGTGTTTAATTAATGTTTAATTATATTTTTGTGTCCAAGAAATTTACCAAGTATAAAAGGCATATATTGTCAGCTTTTTATTCCCCCCCCCCCCCCCACACACCAAATAACGTATTTTTGTATATGTTATATTTCCAGATTGCATGACGCAATGCGAATTACATATGTTATCTATAAAATTTACACAAATATTACAAAAGGCACTCCGCCTGTTAAAAATATGATATTACCACAATTGATATAATACATTAGTAACTATTCTACTTTTTTACCAGACAAACTCCATGTTATAGTATATTAATATATAGCACATGCTTCATTTTTGTATCGCCAACTTTGAATTGCAAGCCTTATAATTATATATCACACCAGAGCCTAACACTCATTATATTTTTGTACCTTTCATGATCTGAGTGAAATAAAGAGTTTTGACTTGACTTTACTTCAAAAACAAATGTCTAATTTTTGTCACACCCTTGATATTCCCTCTTGAACACTTCTTCATTAATGCTCTATCGACACAACTTGCATTGTTTAAGTACACTAGTATTGATTGATGCTTTTTTCACTGACCACGTGTTAATCGTGTTACACGCTTAGTGCTACAAACTGCTACACAATGGCCCCAGCTCAGCAGTCACATCAAAGACTTTTTGAAGACAAACCGACACCGTTGCTATGGTTGATGCTAACGGCTTGCAGATTTTAAAGATCTGGCTAATTGATGATGTTGCACGTTCACTCTTCTCAGTTGTAAAAGGTGTTATTATTAATGACTGTGTTTCTAACGGATTTTATTGCGTGTTCAAATTGGAAGTATGATTGCAAGGATGCAATAGTTCGTTAATAAATTTTTTTGAATTAAATACAAAATAAAATATCACTAAAATTTAAAAAAAAAAAGAATGAAAAAGACTGTTACTCGCCGAATTTTCATAGCTGAATTTTAGGGTAAAAATGTGCGCGTAATGCATGAAGTACCATAATACACGATACTCATCTGAATAAAAACATATATGGAACAACACTTCATTCTCACATCATCAAAAAAAATCCCTACCTACCGACCCTTATTTTTTGGGGACAGGAGACCAGAAACGGAACTAATTTTTTTTTGGCCTAAGCGATATTAATGCATACTGTTAAACGTCATTACATATAAACAACATGGAACTCCAGATGCATCAGCAGTGCAGTATATGGTCCTTTATTTCACACAAGTGACCCATTGCAAATATAAAACAGCACACTACGAAGACACGTTACAAACTAATATGAAATTGCGAAACATTTCGCCTTTTCGCCGCCGTGAAACAAAGTATTGATCACATCTTGTGTTAAGGGACGTAACTGTTATAGAGGCGACGTGTATTTATAAATAGTTATGGAATCCTACAGTGACTTGTTTATTAAATGGAAAACCAAAGATATCTTCATAACCAGAGTTAGTCAGTGAGCAAAACCGGATATTGTATTTATCTACTCATATCACAGTATATGGTAGTGCAAACAGTAATTACGAAATTTAAAGTGACACAGTTTTAACAATATGGACACTTTATATAATATACCTAAGCCCCCTGAAGATTTGAAGTTTCGAAAGATGATTATACAGGTTGGCAGAGAGCTGGACAAACAACCGGATGTTTTGACCGAACTGGTGGCCAAACATAAATGTAAGCATAGTCATTTGTTTATAACATTTGTAATATTGAATAACAATCTTATGTCAATTTGAAACTCTTCTTAGTCATTGTATATTTCTATGTTTCTTTCGGACATTCACAGTTTATAACAAAACAATACACATACTATGATAATTTCGTTTATGTATGAAATATGTTTATCATGGTCATGTTTACCCACTTCCCGGAAAAAAATCCTGTAATGTGCCTGGTTAAAGTGGGACAGATAAAGTTCAATTATACCGATCATCTTTCTAAATGTCAAGTAGTATTGAATCGTAATCGAAGTTAATATATGTAATGTTTAATACGTCTTCGTGAAATGTAACATACATGTATAATGAATTCAGTGAAAAGGAAAGTAAGACATTATCATATTTTGAAATTATATCCCAGCATGCATATTTACTTCTTATAAAGTATAGCTTTTAAATCTGAAGGTTCAAAAACCAAATATGTTCATTATGTTACAAAACGACTGCTTAGTACAGCTTGTCAGATGTGTGCTCACAGGTCATAAATACTTGTCTTTATAATGGCACCATTATATTAGTATATAATGTAAGGTCCCATTGCCTGTTCGGGGATTCAGTTCCTGACTTGGATGATGAACACGGGCGATCTGTCCGGAGATAACCTGCACATTCTCAGAGTCATCCTTCTACTGTTGAATAGGAAAGGTTTGTCGATGGAAAAAAAACGAATTTACTCTAAATTTACTAAATACATGATATACTCTTAATTCACTTGATACACGGTATACTTGTGTTAATGATTTATATGTACATGTATTTCTCTGTGAATGATATTTTTATTTATAATTTTGAAATGCTGTCGGCATGATGTTGATATTTTCCATAAGGAAAGAGAAAACATTCTTTTCCAAGTGTGTTTGCTTGCATATATGCTTCATTCAGATTAAATTTGTTATGTTTAATATTGAGTTGCGTGTTTAATACGTTTCAAATAAACACGCCTTAATGGGAGAATATCAATTAATAAATGTTGATGTTAGAAACAGTTATAACTCTTTATGCTGATTTCCCCCATTATATGCACAGTACTGAGAAGTGATACCAATTTTCGCAGTTTGATTATACAAATCCACTGTTGCTGTCTCTTCAAATCACAATTTGGCATTTTGGAAAATTGCATTGCAGATATTCTCCTACTTGCAGTGGAGGTGTGTCGTAACGATAATAATAAAATCAGTTTTGCACACGACGAGAAAGTCAACATACCAGAGGGTATGTATAATTGTATGTAATGAAATGCCTGTTGAGTCCCTATTTATGTGTACATGTAGTACATGTAGTCTACATATTTAGGTCTCTTTCTGAAATAGGAATTGCTGTTTTACATGGCTGAATATTTTGTTTTAACCTTAAATTAATGAGTCCGTTTTCTTAAGACGTTATACATGCCAGGTAAGTTTTCAAACATAGACATTCGCATCAGTTCGCAAAAAAACGAAATATATAACTTTCTAAAAACAAACGCTAGTGATAAGTTAAAGTTGTTTGTTGCTGATGGGATGTCATTAATACTGTCTTTGTAATAACCATACTGCCGTCTTCTGTGTATTAAGTCAAGAACACAGACGGGCATTAAATTCACATTAATACTGTCTTTGTAATAACCATACTGCCGTCTTCTGTGTATTAAGTCAAGTACACAGACGGGCATTAAATTCACATTAATACTGTCTTTGTAATAACCATACTGCCGTCTTCTGTGTATTAAGTCAAGTACACAGACGGGCATTAAATTCACATTAATACTGTCTTTGTAATAACCATACTGCCGTCTTCTGTGTATTAAGTCAAGTACACAGACGGGCATTACATTCACATTAATACTGTCTTTGTAATAACCATACTGCCGTCTTCTGTGTATTAAGTCAAGTACACAGACGGGCATTACATTCACATTAATACTGTCTTTGTAATAACCATGCTGCCGTCTTCTGTGTATTAAGTCAAGTACACAGACGGGCATTAAATTCACATTAATACTGTCTTTGTAATAACCATACTGCCGTCTTCTGTGTATTAAGTCAAGTACACAGACGGGCATTAAATTCACATTAATACTGTCTTTGTAATAACCATACTGCCGTCTTCTGTGTATTAAGTCAAGTACACAGACGGGCATTAAATTCACATTAATACTGTCTTTGTAATAACCATACTGCCGTCTTCTGTGTATTAAGTCAAGTACACAGACGGGCATTAAATTCACATTAATACTGTCTTTGTAATAACCATACTGCCGTCTTCTGTGTATTAAGTCAAGTACACAGACGGGCATTACATTCACATTAATACTGTCTTTGTAATAACCATACTGCCGTCTTCTGTGTATTAAGTCAAGTACACAGACGGGCATTACATTCACATTAATACTGTCTTTGTAATAACCATACTGCCGTCTTCTGTGTATTAAGTCAAGTACACAGACGGGCATTAAATTCACATTAATACTGTCTTTGTAATAACCATTCTGCCGTCTTCTGTGTATTAAGTCAAGTACACAGACGGGCATTAAATTCACATTAATACTGCCTTTGTAATAACCATACTGCCGTCTTCTGTGTATTAAGTCAAGTACACAGACGGGCATTACATTCACATTAATACTGTCTTTGTAATAACCATACTGCCGTCTTCTGTGTATTAAGTCAAGTACACAGACGGGCATTACATTCACATTAATACTGTCTTTGTAATAACCATACTGCCGTCTTCTGTGTATTAAGTCAAGTACACAGACGGGCATTAAATTCACATTAATACTGTCTTTGTAATAACCATACTGCCGTCTTCTGTGTATTAAGTCAAGTACACAGACGGGCATTAAATTCACATTAATAATGTCTTTGTAATAACCATACTGCCGTCTTCTGTGTATTAAGTCAAGTACACAGACGGGCATTAAATTCACATTAATACTGTCTTTGTAATAACCATACTGCCGTCTTCTGTGTATTAAGTCAAGTACACAGACGGGCATTAAATTCACATTAATAATGTCTTTGTAATAACCATACTGCCGTCTTCTGTGTATTAAGTCAAGTACACAGACGGGCATTACATTCACATTAATACTGTCTTTGTAATAACCATACTGCCGTCTTCTGTGTATTAAGTCAAGTACACAGACGGCCATTACATTCACATTAATACTGTCTTTGTAATAATCATACTGCCGTCTTCTGTGTATTAAGTCAAGTACACAGACGGCCATTACATTCACATTAAGTCAAGTACACAGACGGCCATTACATTCACATAAAGTCAAGTACACTGACGGCCATTACATTCACATTAAGTCAAGTACACTGACGGCCATTACATTCACATTAATATTGCGATGAATATAGCGAGGAGAATAATTAATGATATACATAATTACAATTAATCTTGGATAATGTTTGGCACAGTAGATGTTTATTTCTTAAATTTATTCACTTCATCACTTTTTATCTACTTTGTCATTGGTATAAATGAAACTAATGAACAAATAATCTTAACCTTGAATATTTATTGCATATTGGTTTATAAGCACTGCGATGCCAGTACTTAACACTACCTCCCTATATTGGTTTTCTGTTTGCATATGACATTAAACCTGCATGAAATTTTTCAAACATGGGTATCCGCAAGATATTGCAAAACATAACATCACTTTCTTAAAACAAAAGCCAGTTATATTGTAGTATAAACTATCCGGCATACGTTTATCTTGTTGCTCTTGGGGTTTCACAGATACTGTCTTCGTAATAGCCGTAACGTCGTCTGTTGTGACCTCAGGGAAGTTCACAGACAGTCATCATATTAACATTTATATTTTAATAGATATTGCGTGGGGCAGAATAAATGACATAAATTATTACTAAAAATTTCGTCTAAACTGGAATATTTTTTTAAACCAAGAAATTGTTTATTTCTCAAAGCTATTTATATCATCACTGTAAGCTGTTTTCTGTTCTGGCATTAGTGTAAATGATACTTGTAAATGTTAATATCATCATCTCAACAGTTAATATTGTTTATCGTCCCTTGAAAGCCAGAAGGGGCTATCAGCCTTTCTTGCACATATGACCTTCAAGGGACAATCTTATATTTTATACCATATGTTTCCGTCTTTTGGTAGGATGCATTGCGGTGAAATTGTTTATAAACACTACCTCACTAGACCGGTCCATGATAGAAGTTATAAGATCGCGTCTGTCGCACGCGTTGCTGATTCAGTCAAACCACGTGAAGGTCCTTGCAATAGAACGAGAACCCTATTCTGTGACCTTCTCAGTACCCGAGTTATACCGTGAGCTGGTGGGTGATGGGCATTTGGTGTCACAACTCAGAGCGACCTGCATAATCGGCATAGAGCTGCAAGATGGTCATGTTATAACGATGCCAGGTGATTAATATGCTTCTCACAATAAAACGTATTGTTAGTTTTACACTCAAACTAACGAACGCAAAGTCTCTTAGGGAAATCTTAACTCAAGTTGTACTTAACGGAAATTGTGAGATCAAATTCCTATGTTAAATGCAATGCTGTTTTGTAACTACAGTGTAGAATACCAAACAGCTGCACAATATTTAATTGTTTAAAATACATAATTTTAAAGACCTGTAAACAACCACATACTTGTTAAAAAAATGATTTTCAGAAATTCTCTAAAGTTCCCCCTAAGGAGATTTGTGAAAACGGTCCCTAGTCCTTATTTCTAGTAATATTTCAACATAAACAGTAACTCCCAATTAAGGACGTTCTTCAATGTACAGATGCAAATACACATAATAAAATATGTACAACCAAAGTTAAGATAAATAGTTAATACACCATGGTATACTTATCACTGATGGTAGTATTGTCCTGTTTCATTACAATTTTCAGCCTCGGAAAACACTATTCTGATAAGGGGTGAGTTAACGTCGCCTCAATACATGACCGAAATCAGCCACCAACATGCCAAGGACATAGCTGAATTAACCAAGGAAGTTGCTGATCTAACGCAAGCACTTGAAGACGCTTGTGAAGAAAATCGGAAGCTACATTGCAAGCTAGAAACAACCTTAAACAAGCAGAAAGCGTTGGTCAAACTCCACGAAAGCTCAAGAATGTCTACGACCCTCTGGAAGATAACGGGACAGCTAGACGATGGCAACGACAGGCCAATGTACCCGCCTAAGAAGAGTCAAGACGAGATAATGAGAGAAGCAATGCACGCCAAAATTCGACGAGTGCATCCACAGATTGAATATATAAGGGCAAGACATAACAAAACTGGCACCTTGAACCATAAATCTTAAAAATCAAGTTATATTTTATAGATCTTTAAACCGGTGAATGTTTTAGAATCCAATGACATAACTTCAGTTAATTTAAATTATTACTTGATAAGTAACTGTCAAATGTTTATTGTTATTTGTTATTGTATTAATATTGTTTGCATAATTATGTTCGGTAATAATTAAGAGCGATTTGATGTGTTTAGATATTAATCGACAAATATGCGATTTAGTTATTCCTACTTGAAGATAGTTATAAAACCTAATTTTTTCACTAACATAATGCAAAGTATTGTTCTGGTTATAGCTATCCTCGTATTCCGTTATACGCGATACTGTTTAGGTAACGAAAACACATCACCATCAAGGCATTGGTCGATACACAAGGGTAAGCATATGGTAATAAAGTACCAGAGCAAAATAACACTGACTGTCACGTGATTACCAAATGGGGAGAGAAAAGACCGAAGAACAATCGAACCATATTCGTAATTTTACCCACTACAAACTTTAGCAATGTTGACATCTACTGCGTATTTGTTTATAACATTCGTTAGATTAAATCACAGTGTTAAGTTAGGTTAAACCACATTTTATTAATAATTGAACAACATTATTGATATGCTATTGCCGAGTCAGGCGTTTGTTAAAAGTTAGGCCGAGTAAATTTATCCAATTTACGTGCTCCAGAACACTGCTTTTGACATTAAATGTAGGATTATAAGTTAATAAATTGCTTAATAAAAACATGCATTTACTTTTGTTTAGATGTATAGACTTGTAGCCGAATGAACACCAAGAACATATTATGTCTTTTTTTGCAATGAACATTGTACAATTTGAATGTTACAGTCAGATATGAGTATAATAAAAATGTATATCGCTGAGTTTTGGAAAATTGTCGGAAGATCGTCAATGTATATCAGATATAGGAATAATGAAACTCCAAACGTTCTGTGTGATCGTACTCCAGCCTACATATTATGAAATAATGATTTATTTGAACCAACCTTAATCCAATGTCTTCTATCCGGCATATAAGATATCGTTAAGATCAGCGAAGTTTAAGAGTGATGGTACATACACAGATTTTCAATTAAAATATCATGATCAACTACATCAATAGCTATCCGGTGATAAGGAATACTAATCCCAGTATCCGCCCGAAATCAATATTTTAGCCATAAATATTCAAGTCGAATCAATTATGACTGGCAAGAAAACGACCGGGAGTTATTAAACGATCTCTATCAGAAAGAACGTCTATATTAAGATCACCTAATATATTATTCTTTATTTGAACAGTTAATCGCGTTTTTAGAAGTTCTTATTGTATGCTGTTGGTATATAACTATTTTGAATTGCTGGTAATTTTGAGCCGTTAAAGAGGTGCGTTATTTAGATGACTGGGAATTAAACATTTCCTAAAAGATCTCCTGAACACATTATATACCATCTGTTAATATACGTCAGATTTTTTTCTTTATTTCTTTAATTTCTTTAAACAATCAGTTGCGAATTGTGTACACGTATACGCCTGAAAGTTAGTTTGGTACTTTACATACCACTTAACGTATTTCAGACTGATATACAGCTGCTTGGTATATTCATCCATATTCAAGTGTAACAACATATAAATAATACGAAATGAAAACATGTCCAGTTTCATTTTTCTATGAGCATTTACATGGAAAATACCTCTCCTTTCAGATTCAGAATATATGTTGTAACGCACCATTCTTTAATCCCAATATGTGACAATGTTGTCATAAAATATGGTCTTAATGATTTAAGAGCGCTGAATGTGTCTAAAGGGTGCCACTTGGTGCATAATATAAACATGTCTTTTTTCACATCGGCATTTTTAAATTGTTTATGTATCAGATAAACTTTAAGATGTGCATACTGCAGTGCGTTGATAAATTGAAAAACACTGATGCATAAAATATACAAAACCACGTTTGGTTTAAAGAATTTAAAGCCGCAGCCCACATAATATAATTCAATGCATCTTTACTTGGCATTAGTTCTAATGAACGTTGATGCCGTTCGACTGAAAACTGTTTCTTATTTAAGAAATGCATTTTATATTGTCAATGTTCGAAAACGCTTGGTACGAACATAATATACACTAATGTACATGCCGATTATACTCCAGAGGCATCACCAGCAATCGCACACAGAAACTATAAGATAAAAAGTTACCAACATATTATTATCTTACCGATTTCAATGCGGTTTTTTGTATTTTGATCGGTAAGATGTCCATTACAAACGATTGCTGCAAAGTTTATATTTCTGGACTGCTACTTTAATAACCAAAATGTGACAAACAATACATGTATAACGACTGGAGAGCCCTACTTTGCAAGTTGGAGAAGTTCTGGAATGCAGTAATGCCAATAAGTCATATTGAGTACTGAGAAACTGCTAAAATTGTAAAAAACTGATCAGGGAAGAGATCAGCAGAGTGAGTTATAAATGCTTCTAACATTAATATTTATGTATTGTTATAGTTCCTTATTTATTAACATGCAAGCGGTATGTGTCGTTTATGTAAGCACACAAACTACGAACGGAACGTACTCTCTGTTCTAGGGGGAAAATCAACGTTAGTAAATTTAATATGTATTCATTCATTTATTCCCAACCGTTGAAGGCTTTATCATACCACTTTACGTATTTCATACTGATATACAGCTGCCTGGTACATTCATCCTCATTCAAGTGTAACAACATATAAAAAATACGAAATGAAAACATGTGCAGTTTCTTTTTTCTATTAACATTTACATATAATATACCTTTCCTTTCAGATTCAGTTTTATATGGATTCTGATTCATATCTACTGAAATTGTTTACGTTTGAGTTGCTATTTAGTAAAATAAGATACAACCAAACATTGAGTGATATAGATGCTAGCTGCCTGATTTATATTTATATCAGAAATCTGAAAGCAATCTGAATCTGAAAGGAAAGATACAATACATGTAAATGCTAAGAGAAAAAAAGAAACTGGACATGTTTTCACTTTTTTTTTTTTTATCTGTTGTTACACTTGCATATGGATGAATTCGGTATCAAAATTTAATTCATAAATTGAACTAAACCACAATTTAACATGGTAACGTAGTTCAAACGCAACATTGGTGATTTTAAATGCTGTAAAGACGACCACGTTACTTGAATTTGATGTTTTCAAAGATTAAACACTTCAATGTCGGCGCCTTCCCAATGCCGTTGTTTTGAAGTACGTCGGTTCACCCTAAAGCCTCGGTCACAATCCACTGCGGTGGCCGCAGAATGCAGACCAATCGCACGATTTTGAGATCGCAAGGCAAACGCATGCGTGTTGTAAGAACTTGTGGAATTCGTACGTGCATCGTTCGGCCAACCTACGGGCGACGCGCGATCGCCGCACGTCTGTCGCGCGTTTTCACTTTAAGCAGACCGCAGCTGTGTCTTCGAATCGTGCGATTGACGTGCGTCTGTTCTACGGCGACCTTAAGGTCACCATGCGACTTTTCATGACGACGCACGACCAGCGCATAGTAATCGCATGATCACGGCAAGTTGTACGCACGGTCGCCGCAAGACAGCAATGGTATTGTGGCAAAAACACGAATATTAATATTTTTCATAAATATACTGCCTTAATTGGAGCCATTTACGACTTTTAATTTGACATGTATATCAGAAGATGCTAGGGTTTATTTTCAAATTTGTAAAAAAAAAATGATTATTTTTTCAAGTAGAAGTATGATTGTAACACAAGTGAAATAAAGAGATAATATGGACAATGCGTTAAAAGAATGCAAGTAATCGCGGTTATTTATACGATGTACATAGCTCCTTGCGGTCACCGTGCGATAATCGCACGTGTCTTGCGGCGAACGTGAGTTGTCAGTTTCTTTCTTGCGTCGCCGGTCCGTTTATAGCAAGGAAGCCGTAAGTACTACGCAAGGAAGTCGTGCGACGCCCGCAAGTGCACCTTGCGTGCTTGCGACAGTCAATTTCGAAGCAAAAAACGTAGAGTGCCCGTAGGTTGATCGCACGATGTTCGCACGGTGCCCGCACGGTGCCCGCACGATGGGCGATCGACGCAAGGCGTCGCATCAACTTAAGCGCTTGCGCATATGTCTGTTGCGGTTGTTGCGGCGACCTTGCAATCGAGGAAAACACGCACGGGGGCCGTAGGTCTGATGCACGTTTTTGACAAAAACCTCGACGCAAGCTCGACGTAAGGTCGACGCAGTCCGCAATGGCTAATCCAGGACGACACTTTCCGCTTTTTGTGGTATTTTCTGTTCAAGAAGGTCTCTACTCAACATAAATCCAATGCAGGCGGTAAGTGCCGTCCCGGATTAGCCTGTGCGGACTGCACAGGCTAATCCGGGACGACACTTTACGCACATGCATTAAGCCTCGTTTTCCCACGATACGCCTCGTATCTTCCATTTGATTATTTATAGTTTGTTTTCTAGCCGGACAGACTGGATCCACGTTTACTGCAAAACAGTGTACACATTATACGCTCTACAGTGGAGTATTACTATTCTATTATATTCATCCAGGTGAAAGGTTAACGTCAGTTTCTGGTTTGCGATCAATTCCATTTGGATTGTTCTTGGTTTATCAACACCGTGTCAAACAGTTGTAAGTTTAGCATCTGAACGTGTTTTTTTTTAAACTGGATTATTGTCGTTTTAAGACTTGTTTGCAAGTACGGTTGGCTTTTGTTATATAATTAACTAATAATTAAAATCTAGGAACGATTTGATACCTAGCTCTCTGTTACAGCGAAAAACTCATTTCATGTTAATCTGTTGTTTTTTTCAGCCTAAACCATTCTTCATTTACGTTTTACTCTCTATCCGAGGTTTCACCATTTACCATTGGTAGACCATTTACAAGTCGGTCTCCACTCTCTAGGATTTATATTATTCTATCGCATATTATCCTATATCTCTTTCTAACCAGCACCCTAAATCTCCTTTCCTTCCCGTTCCTTTCCATTTTCTGAACGTGTGAATTATTTGCACCAGTATATGTTTTGTAAACTCATATGTGTTCATGAAATAGAATATGTTCAAACCAACTAATAATTAGTATTAATTATTCTATTACTTTAAAAACCAGTGAATTAAGATACTTTTATTGTTTTGAAACGTTTTAAGTGCTTACCCAAAAAGAGGGAAATTTGATTAGCTAATCTTTGGAAAAATTCCAACATAAAATAAACTACATCTTATTACGAAAATGCATATTTGATATTTTTACATGTACAGAAGATGCACAAAGAATGTAGTTGCGTCCAAAATATATGAACATAAATACTTATAGATATGTCATTGTACTATAGTCTTTGTCTTTGTAGTTGTATGGTAGTAATGTGTAAGTATTTCATAACGGTAGTCTTAGTGGTTGCATAAAATACGACCCGTTTGTCTAGTCACACACAGCTGTACATGTATATAATTACTCATTGTAACATTCCTAACTAGCCGTTAAGACACCGTTCTCTTTTTACTCCTAGGTTTAGAAGGATTGTTTTGTTTTGCGATGTTCAATGTTCGATGATTTTAAGGGGCGATATGCAATAGAAAGGGCCAGAAACTCGACAAAATAATTGTTGTTGGCATATTCTTTATAACACTAAAATAAATATTTATCTTATTCTTTAGAATATGCGTGAGCATACTTCGAAAAGAAATGTCAGAGTAATTAAAATACCCGCAGTGCCGTATATTTGTACCGATGCTCTATGTATGTATTTATCACATGCTATAGCTTGTTTCCCGTGTAATACAACCATTACGAATATTTCTATCTTACACATGTGTAAGGTAACATTTTCAGCGTTTTCATTGACTACATATTCATTGACTGACCAATCAGATGGCGTTATTTTGGTGAAACGTCAACATAAAATGACGTCACGTCAGTACACAACTTTTTGGATTTATCAACATGTTTTGGTAAAATTAGAAGATTTTTGTTTCGTTTAAACCCATGTGATAAAAAGATCTGACACCCGTTGTAATTTTATACCATATGTTATTAAACTCGTCCCGGAAATTCGTAAGTAAGCTCGCCAAAGGCTCGCTTACTAACAAAGTTCCTGAACTCGTCTAATAAAAGATATGGTATGAAATGACAACTCGTGTCAGACCCTATATTTATAAACCGTCTGCGCATTCTTTTCTGTTACTCTCTTTCTCTTGAATACTGTTTTAATCCTTAATTAACAGAAGTGCATAAATATTTATTTTTAAAGTTACAAATAACAACAACAAACTAATGTGAAAATATAAAATGATATGTTAGGAGGAGAATAGTATGATTTAGTTTGTATGCATAGTGTGCCGTTCGAATCTTGTCAGTCATGCGACGGATAACTGAATTATTAAGTGACAACAAAACCACAACCATTATTTATGTAGGAAAATCAATCTGCATTCCTTATTTTCACTATAACCATAGACGTCAAATATATTTTTAAAGATATTTCCCGTTTAATATGTAATTGAATTGTGCATACATACCTCTAAAAGAATATGTGTACAATGTATATAATAGTTAAGTGTATTGTACGTAAACACTTCTTAAAAATGTATTTAGTTCAATGATTCTATTTTACCTTGTTTTCGTTTCGATAAACTAAATCAATAATCCAATTTTAAATATTGTCAATCAGTAATCATGTTATGAAGCTGAATTAGCTTTTTGTAACATTGTGCTAATATTGTGTTATGTTGTGTCTTGTCGTCTTTACGGTGCATCGAACACTGGGTTATGTATTGTGTTGACATCTTTACGTAATAGCTGACTGTGTTGATGTTCTGACGGAGCTGTGTGTCCCCTGATATGTTGTGTTAACGTTTTTACGTAGCATCGTACCCCGTGTAATGCTTTGTAGTGACGTCTTTACGAAGTATTATACCCCGTGTTTTGTTTTGTGTTGACATCTTTACGAAGTATTATACCCCGTTTTATGCTTTGTGTTGACGTCTTAACGAAGGATTATATCCCATGTTAGGCTTTGTGTTGACGTCTTTACGAATTATTATACCCCGTGTTATGCTATGTGTTGAAGTATTTACGAAGTATTATACCCCGTGTTTTACTTTGTGTTGACGTCTTTACAAAGTATTATACCCCGTGGTATGCTTTGTGTTGACGTTTTTACAAAGTATTATACCCCGTGTTTTGCTTTGTGTTGATGATTTTACGGAGCTGCGTACCACGTTTAATGTCTTGTGTTCGTGTCTTTATGGAAGTTTGCACCCCGTGTAATGTGTGGAACACTTTACGAAGCTGAAAACCCCTTTATAGGAATAACTGTAAATGTAACTGTTGTACGTTTTACATTTATTAGCAATACAGTCAATATAATGTACCACGATTCAAACTTTGTTTGATGCATTTCAGAGCATAACCTAATGTGGAAAAAACATGACGTTTCTTCGGGTGCTAATGCCGTTCATTCTTCTCTTATGTCGGGCAGCGCACTCACAGCCGTGGATTGATGCGCCTTCGGACTACGACTTTCTGAATGAGATCCGTTATGGTTCACCTAAATGTGAGTCAAAGCGAGAATGTGGAATGAACCTAACTTTCCCAGACAGAACCTGTCATTGTGACGTCATGTGTCCCGTGATGGGGGATTATTGCCGAAATGCCGGCCAGAATATTTGTTTTAAAGATATTGATTCTATTCTCAAACCTACACTGTTTTCCTGCGAGCGGATCATTGGAATAATTCAACATATTAGTAGGTACGGTATGTTGACTGTGACAAGATGTCCGGAATCATTGGCAGACGAGAAGGTACGGGAGTTGTGTGAAAACAGCGCTTCTTTTCCCGAAGATCCGATACTGAGAATTCCGGTCAGTGACCGCACAGAATTCCAGGTGATTTATAGGAATATGTATTGTGCTGTTTGTAACGGGGAATACGACTTTTTGTACTGGAAAGCCGAATACAAGTGCGTGGATAAAACTGATGTAAGAGCAATTTCCGATAGTAAGTCCTGTCATTTGAGATTTTTGCCCCCTGAATACCACACCAACCACCGACAGTGTCTGATGGTACCACCAGTGTCCAGCTGTCCCGACGATGCCGATGAAACATTGGTGAACATGTGTGCTAATGCGTCATACAATATTTCTATAACGTTGAAAGCAAAACTAAGTCTTACTCTAATGAGTATTGTGCGATGTGTAATGGAATTCCGAAGAAGAACATTTTATGTGAGAGCAATCCGACTTACGGATTTCCGGTTTTCCAACGACCATATCCATACAGCTACCGCCTGTTGGTAGATATTAATAACAAAAATGCTATGGAAAATGATAACATTTTAACGTACCATTTGCAATGTCAGGAAAATGAGATTTACGACGTCATTTATGGAACATGTAGAACGATCTGTCCATCTGGAACAGTGCCATTAAACAGGCGTTGTAATAAACAGAAAACGAATTTAAGTAAGGACATAAAGGCTTACGGATACTCCAGTACCTCGGTGAACTGCACGTTAGTCCTTCTTGCCAAGGACGAATATAATATGTTGAACAATTCATATGTGTTTATTTTATTATCAAAAACAACAATAAACAGCACGCAATATATACAGAATGGATCGGATGTGTTGATATGTGATAACCAGGCGTTTGAATGTTCGGACAGTTGTTATATTACACGGGTAGAGATGATATCAGGAGAAATAGAAGGCTACATATCTTTGATTGGACTGATAATTTCAATATCATCGCTAATGTTTACATGTTTTTGTATATATTTCCTTTCCAAAACTGTTAAACACTGTGGGAAAAATTTTGTTATGTCTCGCCATTTCATTGATGTTAGCGCAGTTAAGTTTTGTAATAGCCCCTGAAATGTCCCCAATCCCCTTTCTTTGCACGACGATTGCTGTACTTATTCACTATTTCTTCTTATCTGCATTCTGCTGGATGAACGTCGTAGCATTTGATATATGGAACACCTTTTCTAAAAGCTTCACTGCTTCCGGGTCTGCAATGAAAGCAGGTAAACGATTGTATTTGTATAACATTTATGCTTGGATGTTACCGCTCGTAGTAGTCGGAGTCTCTCTTACTATTGATCTAGCCGATTTTAAGATAAGCCATGAATTTAAACCAAAATACGGGAAAGGTGTTTGCTGGTTTAACTCCTATGTAAGTTTAATACTTTTTTTGCTGGACCATTGGCAGTTTTAAAATTGTTCGACATTGTGTCATTTTGTGTTTACTGCAATTCATATTTCCCGCGCAAACAGGCAAGGTTCCAGGGTGAGAGGTAGAAAAAACACTTACTCCCTACTGATCAATCTGAAAATGTCTACGGTAATGGGACTCACGTGGGTTTTCGCACTTCTGGCAAGCTTCAGCAAACGTACGGCCATGTGGTATCTCTTTATTGTATTCAACACACTGCAGGGACTCTTTATTTCAATTAGTTTCCAGAGCACGAAGAAAGTTGGCAGACTCCTACATGAGAGGTACGAGGTAATGTCAAGTGCATTGTGCAGAAAACGTGAATCCTCAGGTACCCAGCTAACGTCTCTTGGAAAATCTTCAGACAATTAATGATGGTAACATTGGGCATGTGAAAATCTTCAGACAATTAATGATGGTAATATTGGGCATGTGAAAATCTTCAGACAATTAATGATGGTAACATTGGGCATGTGAAAAAGCTTAAGTTGTTGGTGTGCAATATATTGTTATCATAATTTACTAACTTAAATGCGATCCAAATCGTATACGTTTTTGTTGCAACAGTTTGTATACAATATATCATGGATAAATCGTAAATGTGATATAATAAATTATTATACCTCACCCTTCTGTTTTCCTTCTTTGTTCATATAAAAACGGAACAGACAATAACTGGAATTATTATACCTCACCTTTTTGTTTTCCTTCTTTGTTGATATAAAAACGAAGCAGTCAATAGGTTTAACATATCACACTACAATAACACCCACGATGACGTCGTAGCGATAGACAGGTTGATCGGAGTTGAAAGGCGCTTACGAAATGGTGAGTTAATTACTCCGTGTTACAAAGCGCATTATTTATTGAGAAGCCCTGTTTCGGTATAATAAAATTAATATTGCCGCGGGCAACAGTATTTTTCGAAGGTTGACAAAATGCACTATCTCCCTCAAAGAATGCAATATTTATAAAACATCACATAGAAATGTCACCTGCTATGACGTCGTGGCGGTAGACAACTGCTTTGGTATAAAGTCATGTCGGTAGACATTTGTTTCCGTATGATAAAATAAATATTACATTCTTTGAGTTGATAGTTTATTTTGTCAACCCTCAAAAAGTAATGTTGCCGGCGGCTTCGCCTTGAGCAACATTATTCCCTCGGGTTGACGAAATGCACTATCGCCCTCAAAGAATGCAATATTTATGTACTATCAATGGATATTGCAGCTTTTATTTGCTAACTATTGTAGAATCGCACGACACATATTAAACATCAAGCTTACAATCATTGATACAATGATAATTTCGGACAATCAGTCGTTTGTATTTATTGTACTGTAACTTACCTAGATAGGCAAGTTAGCGTGTTCCTCCTCTTTTTTGACCGCATATAGCTCATTTTCATATTCTTCGACGTTTAATACTTTTTTCTTGCCAAGGACGAATATAATATGTTGAACAATTCAGACGTGTATATTTTATCATAAAAACATCAATACACAGCACTCAATAGATACAGAATGGACCGGATGTGTTGATATGTGAAAACCAGGCGTTTGAATGTTCGGACAGTTGTTATAGTACACGAGTAGATATGATATCAGGAGAACTATATATTGGTAGGGTAATGCTTTGCTAACCACGTTACTCGAAGTGGTTAGTTTTGTTGACGAGCTAATTGTACGTATAAATAATTCAGATGAGTGGTTGATCTTAGAATCGCTTGAGTTAATGTTGTAAAGGTGAGATCCTGCTGGGTATATATTGTTAAGTACAGGAATCTTGTGAAAATTCTCTTAATTCCCAGGTTATCTCAATGATGTTGCTGCCATTTATATATATTTCTCTTGTTTATTGGATACCACTGTTAACATTTATCTGTATAACAGTCATTTCATGCGTATCTGTAAGAAAATATATGCTTATTGGTAATGGTTAAGTCAATGCTAACAACGCAATAATTTACTTTGCACATATATTTTTGGTGTGTTTCTTCGTGGAATACGAATGCTAAAACATGTACGTATGGTTTGGAAATGTTAACATGTCCAATATGAATATTTATCCTGCTACTAACCCAAACAGTGACATAATAAAGCGGTGACCGTATAAACTTGTTGATATCCGGCAGTAGATCACGTGACTGTGATATACCGTCAATAGGTATTCCTACGCGCCGGATAACAACATTGTCGAGAATGACACAGCATAAAGTCTACTTACCAGAGTTTTTCAACGATACAAACTTTGTGTTGTCTAGTTTAACAGAGTTAAACAACAAATGAGTTGTTTGTCCTCACATTCCATTTGACTGGTTAACAACAACTTCCAGTTCCATTCCATTTCAACACACTTGAATCTGATGCAAGCGGGTTATTCTTTGTGGATAGACTTTCTTTGGTCAACCAACAGAGCATATTCATCAAAGAAATAACCATTTATATTAATTTCCGATGAAAAGAAATGAAAAAAGTTATCAAAATTTTAATGTATAACTAGACATTTTATGATTTATTTCACTTTCAGTTCCACTGTCCACCACCCACAACTAATACTATCCGAGTTAATCGTAGCAAATTGAAAAGGGATCGATCATACCGTTTCAATTCGAGGCAAATATTCCATACACTTGTTATCTGAATGCTATTGCATAATATAATCCATCCAAAACACAGAAACACTAAATATTTATTCCGATTTCATGTATTTTAAACAGCAAAACACTCGCGTTCTGGTTTGACTACATTGTGTAAACTTACAACTCAAAATGAATGACGTAGTTGGTGTGACGTAATTTAACTCTTTAAAAAACCAATATAATCTGGTTTAAAACAAAAGCAGATTTATTACGTCATTTTCGTGTCGTACTGACATCAGCAAATAATATTTATTAATATTTTACTTTCGCTTTTTGAAAAAGGTAATTAAGAAATAGAGAACTATTTTTTCCGGGTAGTACGCATACATGCAAGCGAGTTATTAGGTCGAGGCCTGTCTATATATTTTTTTTAAATTTAAAACTTTAGTGTTTGGTGTTTTTTAAATTAAATGAATAAAAATCAGGATAAATAGAATGCACGGTAGGTGCCGGGAAGGAGAAAGTTTATCCGGTTCGGCCCGAAAACAAAAATAGGGCTCGCTAAAGCTCGCCCTAATTTCATTTTCTAAGCCTCACCGGATAAACTTTCTCCATCCGGGCACCAACCCTGTATTCTCTATATCTATGAAAAGCTTATGCATTGGTTTGAGATATATAAAGAACCGAAATTGATGTATTATTAAACAAGCAGACAACTCATATTAACAAACAGTACATCACAAGCGAAAACATAATTATTAGGCGTGTCATGGGAAAACCGGGCTTAATGCACGTGCGTAAAGTGTCGTCCCGGATTAGCCTGTGCAGTGCGCACAGGCTAATCCAGGACGGCACTTTCCGCCAACAGTGGATTTATGTTTAGAAGAGACTTTCTTGAAAAAGAAAATACAATAAAAGCGGAAAGTTCCGTCCTGGATTAGCCTGTGCGGACTGCAAAGGCTAATCCGGGACGACACTTTACGCACATGCTTTAAGCCCAGTTTTCCCACGACATGTCTCATATGTTGTTTTCGATATTGTTTGCGCATCAAGTCGGGTGGTATCTGATGCCTGCCACGAAACTACGCCAAGGTAATCCGCTTGGGTTTTGAGACGAAGTAATTTCTCCGCTAAGTTACGCGCAATACACATGTCAACTCCGTATCGAATCGCCTTCGACGCGACATATGGTTGTTTCGCTTGTGACATGCACTGTAATAGAGTGCAAATTAAACGTTATAAAATGTTTGCATATTTAAGGTCGAGTTAGATTTTAACCTTATATAACAATAGTTAGTTGTACACGTATATGCTTCCACAGCAGAATAGCGCATATGATAAGAGCATTGTCATATGTCATTTACTATTGCTCAAACGTTGCGTGTTCGCTTTTCCATGTTTGTTGTTTGTATCTATATTGCAATTTTACTTTTGACAACTAAACTTTGATATTTACAGAGAAAACACTCTAAATAGCACTTATACTTAGTATCAAAAAGGTGACTTTGTAAAAATGTTACAATTCAACACAACCTTATTCTGCATTGATATAAAGTATTGACTTCAAAATACTAAGCAGCTGTTATTCAATCCGCTATATCGTGTCAGCAATGTAATTAGCTTTCTTGAAATATAATTGCTTACGTGTATTTAATATAATTGTAACACATGCGACATTTGATGTATGTTTGTCCGCAGCTTTCGTCGTTTATTACTCTGACCACGCCAATGTAGTCGAAACTTACATAAGAAGCATACAAGTATGTGATTATATACAAAGGACGTATTTCATTGGTAATGCCCACATCTTGGCGCCCTCAAACAATTCAGAGCTGCCAAGAGAAATAAACGTGAGGCAGAAGAATGGATGAGATTTATTCGAATACAATGCGTTATCAAGTGTTGTTAACGCGATAACATATACGTATCTTAATATCATCAACAATTTTCATTAATTGTGCTTAGAGTCCCATAAACGAAACCATTCTATTGTTTGTTTTTACTATAACAAACTTATATTATTGAGTGAAGATAATACACATTTGTGAGCGTCAATTTATTTGATACAACGTGCAGCAAACAAATTGTGTCGATGTGAAATGTTCTTAACATCATTAAATACAATTTGATAATTTACGAACAATTTTGTTCTTAATGATGTCTTATGTGTTTAAATAACGCTTACTTTTTATATGTTAAGAAGTCAAAACCAGTATTGGAAATTAGGTTACTACATGTACGCTATATCTAGAACAATTATTAAGTTATTGTGTACAGTAATGCTTCAATCTCATTAGAAAAGCCCCAGTTTGAAATTGTACAGTCTCCGCTGAATAACAGGACCAAGTAATGCAGCGAACGTTAGGATTGGGTTACCTTCGTCGATAAACGAAAACGTGTGCAGTTACTAGTCAAAAATGTATGTTGGGATTGGGTAACTGTGATGAAAATGTATGTAGGAATATCGGACATTTAAGAATTGAATAGTATTTTTGTTCTGCAGTTCATCGGTGTATGAACTGTCTGGATAATTTATGCATAAATTAGTTGTAATTTTCCCGACACTTCATACACCGATGAAATGAAGAACAATATTATTTAATTCTTATAATTTCAACCAAAGGTGGATATAAACTTTACTTTTAACTGTCTAAGGGCCGCAACTGACGTGTAGCTTCCGGCGTAAAAATCCCCGTTTTAGTTCCGGTTTCATTTTTGTCCAACGGCATTTCTAATATCTTGTCGGACATTTCAAATCGCCGTGAATCATTTTGGAGTGGACTTTCTGGTAAAAACAATTCAGTCATTTTGTTTAAAAACGATAATGAATACATCGTAAACTTTGGCGCAAAACAATGACGTCATTTTGCAAATAGCGAATGAAAAAAGCATCGTAAATTTTCGCGTAAATTTTCTCTTTCAGATAGAAAATGAAAAAGTAGTACGGTCATGAATAATGACGAGGTAATTTGCATACCCAGCCGGTTCTTTGGGGCATGAATGACAGGTCACGTGAGCGGATTATCCAATCAGATTGCAGCGTTTACGTGACAATGCAAAAGAAGTTGTAATTATTATAGTATGAAACTGATATGCAAGTATATTTGATATCAATATCTAGTGAAGGATACACTTGTATTTGTGAATAGTTCATAAATACTTTGAGTAATGAATGAGTTCATGCTTTCAATAACCCACGTACCCAATATGGCAGCGGATATTAAGGTCCCAGCAAATTCGAATATTGATATTGTATATTTCGAAAGGATTAATGTTGGTGACCCTCATCATGCATACAATTGATATTCATGTATATTTTAACCTATCAATGGACGAATGGAAATCAGTCATTGAACTGTGACTTCACTTCGTTTATATTTATCTTGTTAGACTAGTCTACTGTGCACTTCCTATCTATTGACCGCACATAGCACATAATTATTT
Source organism: Congeria kusceri (assembly GCA_027627225.1). Classification (NCBI taxonomy): domain Eukaryota; kingdom Metazoa; phylum Mollusca; class Bivalvia; order Myida; family Dreissenidae; genus Congeria; species Congeria kusceri. The sequence goes on from CM051024.1 coordinate 763,239, forward strand.
TCTTCGACGATGTATATTTTAGCCTTTTTAGTTATAATGCGTTAATAATGCTTTGCTAACTACTTTCATGACCAGTCCCCACACAAATAATGTGGCCGGGCTTGGGTTCGAACTTACGATCCCCGAATTGACAGTCCAGCGCTCAACCAAATGAGCTAGCCTGGTTGTGGCCATAAATGATATTCATGTATGTATTTAACGATCTATAAATAACTATTTCTAAAATTCTGGTGTATTTTCCTCAATAGTAAACAACACGTCCGAATATCCGAAATATATGTATGGATGTTCAGACAGGTTACTCTATTTTTAGAGTAGTGTCCCTTGGAAGTAGGACGTGTTTTTTTTAACGGAGTTCTGAAAATTAAATAAAAGCGTGAATAAAGTGTATTTGACTGGATAATAGTGTATAAACAACCTACAATCATACGGATATGAGGTAAAAAAAGCATTATTTTTAATAAAAATAAGAAAAACAAGTACTATGTAACTTATTTTGTGCACAAAGGTCAAACTTTTTAAACGGGTGGGCGTCGCCAACTTGAAAATGAACTTTTACACATATGCGTAAATAGAACACAACATTAGGCACGCCCCCCATTAGCAGCAATATATGTATACTGTTCAAATAAAATTAGACAATGACAGATAAGCGAAAACACAATAGTACTAGTGGAAGCGAGTTGGACTCGAGCATCAGTGAAATAGTTGCTGTGAAGCAAAAGAAGAAAAAGGGGAAAATGGCCACATCAGAAGAAAAGTTAATTATACTTACAGAAGAATGTACTGAGAGCACGAGTGATCAAGAGAAAGACCTGAAAGCCGAAATTAAATCGATGAACGAAAAGTTGACAGCGTTTATTAATAAAAATGATACCACTATGAAGGAACTAGTCATTCAAATAACGGCACAGATAAAAGCAGAAATTGTAAAGCCTTTTGAAAAGAGAATTGAGATTTTAGAATCCAAATTATTTGAAAGAGAACTAGATAATGACAAAATGAGCAAGAAAATAGACGGCCTGGAAAAAGAGTTGAAGAAAGCAAAAGAACATGAACAATATGATAGCACATGCATAAAGAATGCCATGGAAAATCAAGCAGGAAAAATCAATGACCTTGAACAATACGGAAGAAGGAACAATATCCGAATAGCTGGGTTAGCCGAAACCGATATGCAACGTAAAAATACAAAAAGCGAACCGGCAGAAGAAACTACCAAGAAAGTAATTAAATTCCTAAATGAGAAGATCGAGGGCCTGAACCTTCGCACGGAAGACATTGATATATCACATCGGCTAGGCAGGGGAGATAGCAGAACCAACAAACCAAGAGCAGTCATCATAAAATTTGTGTCCATGCACAAGCGAGATCATGTGATGAAGAACAGAAAGTGCCTCAAGGGTACCGGTATATTTCTAAATGACGACCTCACCAAGCTTAACCAGACAGTGTTGATGACAATTAAACGTAAACTGGATTCAGAGCGAAATGAAACAGCGTGGTCGTGGGAAGGAAAACTGTACGTAAAAACCTCAAATGGCACAATAGCACAAGTGAAATTTAGCGAGTACAGCAAATGGGTAGGATCCAATGGGGCGACATAATACGACAATTTAGCAACGTATAAAGTGGAGGTACTTTTCTTTCGTCGAACAGTATACGTTTGACACATATAAATACTTGCTTTTCCACGAGGAAATCATGGTCCAGTTTTTTAACCTCTTTAGTCGAGATAATTTATAAGGTTGAGCGGTTAAATAATTGCTTCAATAAATGCTATCGATAAGCCGCGAATTCCTCGTGAAACTAGAGGATATTATTGATTACGTAAAAGCATACCCGTACCGAATATATCCAGTTTACACGTAAACAGAATATACTTTTTATAAATATGAATTGTATCCGAAAGTGTATAAATGATACAATTTTTTTTTCTATTATATGTACATCAGATAAATGATACAATTTCTTCTGTTTTATTATATGTATATTAGATCGTTTACACAAATGAAGTGAGTGTACAACATAATAATAACAACTTGTATGAATACGGGAAACGGGCGCTATAAGGCTGCCATGCTGTATTAAACTTCCAATTCAAACTATAAATATCTACAATACGATATAGTTGTTTAAGGTTTAATGCGTGTGTAATTGCCGGGTGGTACTTTACACGATTATAGTGCTGGAAAAATTGAGAATTGTACTATGTTGTTTAGTTTATATTATTTTATCTTTAATATTGTGTGATTATTGATTGATTTTTTTGCTGTTGTTTATATTGTCTTCTTTATTTCATATAACCTCACATTCAAATAATAAATTTCTGGGAAGAATACCCTTAGCGCGCACGCGCACGCACACGCAAAATCACACGCACGCACGCACGCACGCACGCACGCACGCACACACACACTCACGCACACACACACACGTACGTGTCTACGGTGTAGACTGAGGACACCTGAAATTTGCAGTCGACTCGGGACACCATTATGCAAACATCGTATGACTTTCTAATTTCACATACATGCTCTATAGTGCATTTCCATCCTTTACAGCTATTTATTTCTTGTCTAAAATATAAGGATAAAACATGTCATTTTACAGACAAATGGGGACAGTTGCTTGATACACTTCACACTGAGGACAGACCTATCACTGAGGACAGACCAACCACTGAGGACAACTTACACACAAACAGTTGGGACTTCACACACCATTGTCTGAGGACATCACACAAAATATATTTAAATTATAAAAATATCGTATTTATTAAAATATATTATTTTACTCTGCTTATTATGTTATTGTTATTATTTAGTAATATTATTCTTTGATATTTGATAACAGCGACATCTCGAATATATCGGATATTAAAGTAAATGCACTTTTGTTTTATTCGAACTGGGCACAGCCCAACCACTGAGGACTTACACACAGACAGTGAGGACTTTACACACCGCTGTCTGGGGACATAACACACAGTTTAGGATTATATTGCTTCTCTTTCATATCAAATGGACGGATTTTTAAAAAATGATTATATTAATAATCTTTATTATAGCATTGTTAGTTGTTGGTATATTAACCGACTATGATCACAGGATGAATGTTGACGCTGATTGTAATTGGGTATAGTCCTAATTGTGATTAACCAATATTTTGATAGGATTATCAGATAAATATAATAGATACATATAGCTTACTTACGCCGCAATGTTTTTATCCGTTAAAGCGGACATAGAACATTTCCCATCACAGACGCATTTGGAGTGGAGAACGTTCCAAACAAAATCTTATTTATTTAAATGAAGCAGCTCCAGCGTACTGTCGATAAAAAGAACAAAATGCTGTGAAATACTACAGAGATATGCTTTGAACATGTGGGTATTTGAGTAAACTGAAAGCGATAGCGATGTTAGCTGCTAAATTTACGACGACGGGAATATTGTGCATTTACATATATACACAAAGTCGGTTTACAGATGACCGAACGTGCTACTCCGTGCTCAAAGTCGAACTGAACATATTTATTTTTGACAATTGACGACAAAAGAACAGTAGTCATTATTACAATTTGATTCATTCGTATATAGTCCGAACGAGAATAACACCCTAAATAAGATTGATGTGTCGTCTGTTGAACACGCCGGAGTTATAGTTTTTAGTTATTAATTTGAGTAATTTTCGTAAACGAACCTCCGGTATCTATCCATTCCTTTACTAGTAATTTTATTGTTACTATTCAATTATAACTTGCGCTCGTAAAAACCATTCTGCGCCCGTACAAGGTCAGTTTAAGGGTAATGGGAGATATTTTTCAGATACACCGGACTCCGTATTATTTGATACTCGGTTAGAGCTTAGAGATGTATGAATGTGGTTCGATTCCTATTCCTTATACTTAATTTTTAAAATGCATGCGGTTATTTAAATATATTTTGAGTGGCTCATGCGCGAACTGACGCTTAACATCCTACGGGTTTTCTTTTGAGCCACTCGTTTTTTTCGCATTGTCCACCTCTGGATTATTAGGGCGAGAACACGAAAACACGATGCAAGATCACGTGATCACGATGCGAAATACGCGATCTCACATCGTGATCTCGCGCCCTCGCATCGTGTTTTCGCGTTCTCGCCCTTGTATATCCAAAGGTCGAAAATGCGAGAACACGATGCGAGATTACGATATTAATCTCCGCCACTCGTGAAAATATGTTTTATATGACCACTCATTAAATGATAATACGATCTTACACTGAAATTAACAAATATCCTTTCCCCTTAATTTTTAAGAAAGATTCAACCTCCCTTAACTGAATTATAAAAAAAGGGTATGTACCTAAATAACACACTGCGTCGCTATGTATACCCATTAAATTTTGATGACAAGATATTAGCAGTCGTTTAAGCTCGGTAAATTGCTTTTCTGTTTTTGATTCTTTCCATTTTAGTGTAATTACGCCTACTGTAACTTATTTAAACCGGATACGAATGCTGAACATTGTTATGGTGACTTATTTTGATTAAATTTCACGTTGATCGATATATTATCCATAACTTTTGGAAGTTAATAACACAAATACATTGATTGTGTTCCAATACGATCGATTGAATACAATTTTACCGCTGAAAGATGCACACAAAGCACTTCCATGTGTGTTATAAATTTCGGATACACGATATTTCGGATAAACAATTTTGCTTATTTTCATGAATTTAACTGGAAATGGTGGAGATGGTCATATGTACATGTATTAAGTCTTTTGAATACTAAAAAAGGTATTGTATTATTTGCAATTGTAATTTTTATTTATTATAGTATGTGTATCTTATTTGTTGTTGTCTTATTTTCCCGTGTTTGTAATTTGCTTTACAACTTGCAGCATATCAATGCATAAATGGATGTGAGAGTCAACCCTTTGGATACACTCACCAATTTGCAGTTGGTGGAAAGATATATATTCTAAAGAAAAGGAATCAAGGCACGAAATACCCTTTTACCATCCAGAATTCAATGACCAACCAGGAGATGTAACACTAACAGCCTGTCGTCTGTAGAAAAAATCTTAGTAGATAACATTAAGATATTTGGCAACTGGTGGAATTCAACTTAATGATTGTGATATCCACTATTTATCTCAGCCTTCTGTTTCACGCGTGGTTGCAGAGTTAATAACTCACCTGAGTTTACCTTACATATTTGGTCGGTTCATCAAGTTCCCACAGCAAGGGTTTTTAACCTTATATAACACCCGCCATTTAACAGCGGCTTCCCCCAGCAAAATAAATTCCCCCACTGAAAATAATTCCCCCCAGCGGCAAAATTCCCCCAGTAAAAATCATAAAAATCACTTTGTGGACTGTGGCTTCTGAAAAAAGCCGACTGCATCTTTCTTCTATGGCCCAATCAAGCCTTAAGTATCCAATACCCTGTGTATTATAACATAGTGATTAACAGTAATTATTGTTTTTAGTTAACTGATAATATGTTTCTCACACTCCAGATTAAGATCTTTTTTTGTTTTAAAATTATCAATGTTTCCCCATTGTTGTTTCAGTAAACAATAATGAACATACTCAAATATATCTTACGTTACAATTTCCCCTTTTGGGGGAAACAAACACGTTTTTCCCCCAAAAGCAAATTCACGCAATTAAGTATAAGGCCCCAGGCCCCTTCCCCCAGTAGTGAAAAAAACCCTTGCACAGTCTCAAAATGACTTGTCAATTGCACAGCACGTTTTCCCCGAGTTGCTGCTGTTATTAATGGAACTCATATACGAATAAAATCTCCATCCGAAAATAAAGAAGTATATGTAAATCTAGGGATTTAGCTAAAGCAGAATGGCAGGGGGGCCCCCTTCCATTTTTATGTCCCACCCTTTTAAAATATTTGGCCCCCCTTCCATTTTTATGTCCCACCCTTTTAAAATATGTCCCACCCTTTTTAGACCGATAATAACAGCAGTGTTTGTGGGACTTTTAAGACTCTTCGCATTATAAACACTATTCTATTAATTGATACACAGGTTGTCAGCAGAGTTTCAGATTATAAATTGCAAGTAAATGTATCTTTTGACTGGAAAATGATATCATAACTATTTAAATGTTATGTCACGATAAATATGTTAATCATCCATTTTTACATTCGAGTGGATAACCATTTACTTTACACACGCTTCATGTTGTTTCTTACACTCGTAGCTACATTTTGCACATTCTAAATTTTTAGTATGAAGGGTATATGAAAATGCATTCTTCAAGTAGCCAAGTAGTATGTTTTGATTTCCAAATATATGCCGCCTTGACGTTACATCATGAAGTTACGCTCTTTCTTGATATTCTGACTTGATCTTATTCAATAAAATTGTATGTTCTGCTTCAAGTATTCGTGATTATTGTATATATAATGTATATTCAGTAGAATGATAAAGTAACATCGGTTTTTCATTAAAGGTAATGTTAAATAAGCTTCTCCCGCAACAGGTAATATGTAGTGGAAAGATGTTTTGCTTTGTTCGCCTGATGTATACAATTACATCTTTAATGTACTGTGGTTGCCTCATAATTGCCATACATATAATTCAGATAGCCTAGCACATATATAATAAACAAACCACATTATCCATGAACACAGTTTATTAACACATAGCTCTGCAGATATTCTGACAAAGTTTACAGTTAAAATTCATCACACATGATGGCTAGAGTTTTAAATTCCAATAACACCATTTGGTCATGTAAAAAGAAACACATCAATGCCACGAACCAAGTTTTCAACGTTTTACTAATCAATTTTCTTAAATTTAAATATTTGCGCAATCCCAAGCTAGGCCTTCATGTAAGCTACTACACACAAATATCCAGTGCAATAACTCCATCCAACCTCAAGTTATTGAGCTGAAAACTTTTCTATATTTAGAAACAGTGACCTTGACCTTGCTCCGACTTGCCCTGTAAACAATCCCACGCTAGAACTCGATGCTAGCTTATATGCATCATCAAGATTGCCCGGAAACCACCTGTTTTACGCAGCCGTTGAAAACCTGGTTCAACAGTATTTACAATAGACTATGCATATATCTAACATAAAATCAATCAAATTATTAAATTCTACAATATAACACATAGATGCTGTATATATTTAACTTTAAATCAATGCACTTGTAAAGTTCATCACTCTATAACACTATAGATCATATATGATCATAGATGCCCAGTATATAAACCAATAATCAGTACCATTTATGTACAGTGCAGACATCATTTACACAATCAATGGAGTAATTCAATAAAATGCCACTAAAACAAAACTATTTATGCATTATACTACACAATAATTTCAGATTTTATATAAACTGTTACAATTGTTATACAATTATAATATTTTAAAACTCAAACATATTTTTTTTTTAAGATTGAAAGCATGGTAAATAAATTGTAATAAGCAGTAATTTTAACATAAATTCATTTTGACAAGACAATTGGCAAACTTGGGTATTAAAAACATTTAGTTATACTTGTGATTTATTTAACATGTAAACTTGGATGGCCTAACAAGAAATGTGGCCATGCCACAAAATCAGATTTAAGCAGAACAAGACATGTGTCCATAGGGCACAGATGCCCCCACATTCCACTTTTGTCTCAAAACTCCACTTATGTCAAAAACAAGTTGTTTTATGGCCAATTTGAACTTTGACCTCTAAGTGTGACCTTTACCGTTAAGGTAGGGAGACGGGTGTTACAAGCGACACGTGGTCTTATGAGAGTTTACATTTGTGCCAAGTTATTTTAAAAACCATCAAGATATGGCAAAGTTATGGCTGAGACAGGAATTTTTAAGCTGTTTTATGGCCAAATTTTACCTTTGACCTCTAAGTGGGACCTTGACCTTTGAGGTAAGGAGACGGGTGTTACAGGCGACACATCGTCTTATGATGGTTGACATTTGTGCAAAGTTATATTAAAATCCATCAATATATGGCAAAGTTATGGCTGAGACAGGAAGTTTCGCACAGACGGACAGACGCACAGTGCGACTGCTACATGCCGCATTCTTCGAAGGGGGGCATTAAAAGGAGATTGAACAATACATTTAATTAATTATGCAAACCACCAAGCTTAGACATCTTGTTAACTACAACCTACACAAATTATTTCAGTGCAGCCCTCAAACTCAAGTTTAGTTATTAAGCGAATACCATTTTTCTATTTTGCGAATACCATTTTTCTATTTTTCAGTGAAACTAATGGTTGCTTCACGATAATGCGCTTTGTCAATGTATGGGTTAATTGAGAGCATGAAAACAAGAAACTTAGGCAATCCCTCTACGAACTAGAACAGTCATAGAAGATTACAAATACCCCCGCAGTGGCTCATTTCAAGCAGGTGCAAAACTTGAGCATTAGTAAAATTAATCGCAAACTTGTGTCGTTTGCTACTTCACATTGATCACACACAAAGACAAAAAGCTTCGCGTTGATTTATTGCATCAATTGCCTAAGTTCAAGGCAAATAACTCTGCAACAAATAGTGTGACATACACAAACATAACGTCTTGCACTTCTACATAGTATAAACAACACTTCTATAAAGTTTCGGTTTGATACACAGAAAACTGAGATACTAGTTTGCGACACAAAGTACACATGTACAATGATGACATTATCCAAATCCAAAATTAAGTAATGCAAGTATCCAAAATTTGCCTAAGTTCAAGGGCACATGTCTTGCTTTTCTACATAATATAAACAACATATCTATAAAGTTTCATGTTGATACACAGAAAACTGAGAGACAAGTTCACGATACAAAGTACGCATGTACAATGATGTAAGTATCCAAAATTTGCCTAAGTTCAAGGGCACATAACTCTGCAAAGAATATCGCGACATACACGAAAATTACGTCTTGCACTTCTACGTAGTATAAACAACATATCTATAAAGTTTGTTGATAGGCAGAAAACTGAGAGATTAGTTTGCAACACAAAGTACACATGTGCAGCGTGACAGACCAACATGTGCAGCATGACAGACCAACATGTGCAGCGTGACCGACCGACCGACCACCCAACTGACCGACAGGGTGATTCCAGTATACCCACACAAACTTCGTTTGCGGGGGTATAAAATCAACAGACTGATTGTAGCCACCTGACAATATGTGCATAAACTGCCCGGAAAGCTTCAGTGCATGACCCCTTACTACATCATTGACATTGGCTTATAAATTCCAGAGAGTTCAATGACACCGTCATTATTCTTTAAGACTGAGTTTCCTTTTTTCCGCAACAATTCGATTACGGACGAAGTCCTTTATCACTGTTCATGACCTTTGCTTAAGTTGGTTATGTTTTTGAATGAGCTCCAAACACTGAAGCTTTCCGGGCAGTTTATGCAGTAGTAGGTTATTCTTCATCGAAGACAAAACAATTGCCTTTTCCTCTTTGGACCAGGGTCTTCTCTCGCTGGTCACTGAAAATTTAACACACACTTTAATAGACAGTAATTTCAGCTTTCTACCTAACTGTTACTATATACGCAATGTTTTGTTGTTGTTGTTTCTTCAACTGAAGTGTCCTACATTAGCTATTCATACAAAGCTTTATGGAATATCTGTTCTGATCATACAATTCATTTTTATAATTTGTCCAACTCTAAAATTTGGTCCCCTAATTTTCAGTAAATATTTTTTGAATGTTTGACTTGTCCGACTCTTACTTAAGCTGCTTTCATTGTACAATGGATAAACCAAAAGAACAAAATTGCTAGAAAAGCAAAAAATAGTTAATATAATTATGTCTGGTGCTTACAAGGCTTGGACTTCTTCGAGTTTGGTCTTTCTTTCCACTCATTTTCACTCTCACTGTCGCTGTCCATTATGGCAACACCTACAGGCATGCAATAACAGGTGGTAAGCTTTAAAAACTATTGCCATGCTTAATAATGACTACATAAATAATACAAAGATACAACAGCGATTTATGAAAAAACAAACAAGAGGGCCAAGATTAGCCCAGTTCGATCACCTGAGTGATGTTTTTGAGTCAAGTTATTTTGCATCATAAGTCTATATAAACCATTTTACACCACAGTGTGACCAATTTGTACGCGTAAAGCATTATTTCAACAAACCTGGTAAAGGACTACTTAACAATGTTTGTTTCAGGGAAGAAGAGTTTTAAAGTTAGTGTACAAAAATTATTTGATCCCTAGGGCATGGACAGTTTTGACCTCAGCGGCATGATTTGAACAAACTCACAAATAGGGATGCCGAACAGCCACCCACCACAATAGCTCACCATTAGCAATTCATGACTTAACAACTTATGAAACCAAAACTACTAACTGAAAACAACAGCAACTTACAGGATTTTTTTCGTTTCTTATGACTGGCAGCTGGGCCTGAAAATGTCAACCAAGAATGCAAGAATATGCACTTCATTCCATATTATAAAAATGAAACAATAATAATACATTTATCATGATGTTGTCTCCAATAAAGCAGCATTTTTATGCACATTTGCATATGTTCCCATAAAATAAAATAACAATTAATTGTAATTGATTTCACAACACACCACACAGTATGGTTTTCATCTTCAACAATATTTAAGTGACACAACAACTTAATTGCGGCTAAACATTTGGTTACTATGATTTTTGTAGGCAGAACAATTAATTCCACCATCACAGAAATCTAACCTGTGACTTCTAGATTGATGGACAGGCACTTTACTAGCCAGAGATAGGAATGTAAACACATATAAGCGCATACAACAATAAATACCTTCTTCCATGTTGCTTTGATCATCAACATGTTCAAGTTCTTGACAAGCGATCGATTCAACATCACTGTCATTGTTTGTTTGGTCATCCATCCCTGCATCATTGATGCTTTGGTCATCCATCCCTGCATAAATAAAAATGTATTTACCAATCTTACTGAAATCAAATGAGGACGATGAGTATACACATTTAGGACAGTGTAACCTTCAAATCGGGACATACACAAAAACAACAATTAGAATATGCATTTAAGTTTTCATAATTTAAACTGTAACCTTTTCTAGATTTTCATTATTCTTAAGGCAATCCAAAGGCCTAATAATATGCAACCCACCAGTAATTTTGGTTTAAATCCATAATTCCTACATGCAACAATAAAAATAAATAAGAAATCTGTGTTAGACACCCAACAGCAAAATAGATCAGCAAAAAATATAAATATAAAAAAACAACTTCAGAGCTCTATAATTTGGTTACTATTCTTTTTGTAGGTTGAACACTAAATTGCACCGTCACAGGAATCCAACCGTTTACTGCTATTTGATGGAAGCGCACTTGACTAGCTTTACTAGCCAGAGATCCTATGTAAACAGGGAATACAACAATGAATACCTTCTTCCATGTTGCTTTGATCATCAAGTACTTGATCACCATCATCTTCAACATCACTGTCATTGTCGGTTAGGTCATCCAGTACTTCATAATAAACAAAATACCAATCTTACTAAACACCACCCAAATTTGAGCTCTAATGCAAGTAAATGAGGTAGTTAAACTTAAAACAGCTATTGCATGTTAAGAAACTATTGATAATTTATTACCACAATAAGAGTCTATTTCGTTTGGGGGGTTATAATGGCACACATATTTTGAAATCTCAGGGCTGTGTGTGGCATCCCCCAAAATAGAGTGAAAACCTGTGTTACAGCAAAGTTATTGACAATATCTTGAGATTTTCAACCTGGCCAAGTGATAAAAATTAAAATAGGTTCGTTTTAATTGCTTTACTTTAAGATTGACCCTTACATATTTTAATATTATTCAAATCAACAATGTAATAATGTCTTACCAACATCATCATTGACATCTATGTCTTCTAAACGCTTATTTCTGATCTGCGAAATCCGTCCAGAATTTAGACAATGGAGCACTTTAGACACTCGTGCTATTTCCAGGGTACCCTGTGGTAGCCTATAAAACTGGCGATGCACTCTAATGTCGTGTCCCATGAATCTTGCAAGAATATCTTGCTCATTCTCAGTCAGTCCCAATACCTGACAAAGGGTTCCGAGCTGTTTTCGAAGATTCGTAGACGTGATTCGCTCAGGATGCTGTAATCCCGCCTCACATGCTATTTCTTTCAACACTTTTGTGCCTCGGTAAGGCCTATTCGTGGTTTTGTGAGTCGGAGGAACAAAAATGAATTGGTTGTTATAGCCCAGTTCTTTTTGTAACCTCATCAAAACCTCAACATTGTCTTTCATTTGTTGTGTGAAAAGAATTGCCACTTTTCTACCTCTTTTCCCCCTGGTTTCAACTCTCAGATGAGAAGAACATAATTCTTGCTCAAATTTGGACAGGTTTCTTTTAATTTCTTCATCAATGTTGGGATTAACTGATGCCTTAACAAAGTCATCTTGTTTCATGCGCTCCGCCTCCCCTGATCTCTTTCTGTTAAACAGAATTATTTGCGCCAATGTATACTTGCACAACTTTGTGTATTGAGGGGTTTGTGAGTTTTTTGCCTTACTTATTTCCTTTTCGATGTGTTTTGACAACACCACCACATCCTCTACCAGTGGCAACAATTTGACTGTGTTGTATTTTGTGGTCTCAAGTGAATCGATGGCTAAAGATGAGACACGTTCATCCCATTCATCCATGTACAGTTCAATGAAATTATTCATTCGTTCTTTGACAACAGCATCTCCAACTTCATTCGCCTGGTTGCGCAGGATCTTAGCACATTTTTTTAAACTGTGTCCTATTTTGAGAGCATACGATGGGCTACTGAAATTTTGATTATCAGAATTGTAACCTGCAACATCCCTTGCAGCTTCAATAACACTTCTCCATTTAAGAGGATCAATACACTGACTCAAACTTGTTAAACTCTTGTCTTTCTTTTTCATGGCTAGCACAAATCTTCCTAATTCGCGCATACGCTGTGAAACATGTTGGTGTGTGTGTTGATACTTTCCAGTTTTGAGATACCTCCGCTCTCCAAATTCCTTTACCAAAGGGTCTGACTTCACAATTATGCTTATCGGGTCCTCACGCATTTTTGAAATTACATCTCTATGAAAACTTGAAGAGCAGTTCACTGACCCAAGTAGTCTTGCGTTTTTTACAGGGGCATCGCTTTTAACACCATGAGGCTTGGCAACACATGTTTTGTGATGTTTCCACAGGGCAGATGAAACAATGTAAGATTTGCAATATTCACAAGGTAAATATTTCTGTTCATTTTTATTTAAAGCTGGTCTATATTTTGGAATAATCATACCAGTTCCTGTTTCACGAACTTTGTCATTGTGACAAAAGTTCCCCTTTGATTCCAATTCAATCCACGCCTTCCTTCGCTCTTTGCTTTTTTTTGGCAAACTTAATATTTTGGCCACCTCAATCTCTGTTGAATGATGGGACGCCATATGTCTTGATATTTTAGTTTGTAATTTTCCACAATACAAGCAGCACTGCCGTTTCTGTGTGCGATTTCCAGTAATTGAACCAGAAGTCTGCACATAGACTTTTTTTCCAGGTGTGAAAGCCTGATACTCGACCTCACAAGATTCTTCACCACTTGAGTCCATCGTTTCACCATGATTTTGTTTAGTATTGGCTGTCATATGTCCATCTACTATGGACTGAAATATCCACTCCTTGCCAACACACTGGTCTGTAAATACAAACAATATACACTGTTGACAGATTCATTAAAAGTTAATTCCTATATATTTTAATATTTTAACAAAACACAAGAACATTAACTTCATACATGTATTATTATTGTCATTCAAATATATAAGAAACAGAAATGATACTGATGCCCCCATGACACATGTTTGGACAAGACAAATCCACTATTTATCCTACAGTGGCAATCAACCAGTAAATTATTATTTAGTGAACTAGAGCTATCTCTAATAGTGATTATTATCTTAACTCGTACAAAATACTCGTTTTTCATTGGCTAAGCCAGGTCACATGCTGACCGTGTATTTTTCCATATTAGGTCAGTAGCTTTTCATATTAGGTTAGTAACGTTAAATGACGTCACGGAAGTAAACAAGACGACGCCATAAAATACAGTATAACTAACTTTTCTCATGTTATGGTACTCGGTAAGATAAATTCGTTACACGGCTTCTTACTGACCCCGCACGGTGTGATACAGGGTAGTAAATTTATATTGGGCTCGAGCTGCCCTCTCGCCCAATATTAATTTACTGACGGTCAGTGACCCTGTATCACACCGTACGGGGTCAGTAAAAAACCGGGTAACTAATAATACCCACTAATACTGCTTTGAAACAGACATACAGCCTTGACAATCAATGTTGCATTTCGATCTCAAAGTAGCAATGTGGTTCTTGTGCTGAAAAATGATAAAAACTTAAAGTGTAGTTGGATTTTACTCACCTGAGGTGTGTATTTCTCCATCTGCACAAATAATGATCGTTTCAGTAGAAACAGTAAGAACTTCTATTCCTCCCATATTACTCAGTAAGTATCGGACATCATCTAAAAAATAAAATAATACAGTAACACATATTAATTTATGCAAAGACTTATATCACTACCATAACCAACATGTCAGGTTTCCGTCTATTATTTTTTATATATATTTGAATTGTGATAATAGAGAATAAAAAACTACTGCGGTTCCGTCAATTTGCCTTCATTCAATGTAAAGCAAGGCTTTATCATATTTTTTGCATTAAGTGTGAAGACTAAAAAAGCACCAAGAGACAAAACGACCTTTCACCTTTAATTACAAAAATCTTTGAGCCAGAGCATTATGTTGAGGCTGATATGTGACATTAAGATGGTGTACAACTTTCCTTATTATTCTTAAAATAATCAAGCTAAAAACTGATCATTCCTTACCAGTATTCTTAAAATAATCAAGTCCAGATCAAGTAAAATTTTCCCCTCACATTCAGTGATATCGATCCAATCTTTGCCAGTAATTTGGAACTCAAATGGCTGGTAATTTTCATCATCAGACATCTCCCCATAGTGTGTTGCACTTTTCACAAGATATTTTGTCTGAAATATTTTCTGCCAAAATGACACATAGAAGGCAAAATGGACTAACGAAAAGCACATACTTTGAATATATATATCTTTAAAATATAAATATATTATTTTTAACATTTGACGTCATAATATATAATATTGCGTAAATTAACTTTGTTGCTGTGATAATATTGACGTTATATATTTCATATGCTTAATGAGCTGATTGAAATTATTCGGCATCTTTTAATGTAATTATTATTTAACTCATGCGACATGTTTTCTTATGTATATTTCCGAATCTACTTAAAATATATTTATATATATAGCAAATAAAAATATATATAGCATAGAATTATGATTTTACATTGAACGTTCCAAAGGCAATGCATACATCTGTACATACACATGTGATTTCTTGGTTGATTTTTATAAATCTGGCTAATTTCCCAACACTATAATCATAATAACACACAGGGTACACATATACACACCCTGATTTTATTTGAAAAACAAAAAACAAACTAGTAGTGACAAATACCCCCAAATGATATTGCACATGCACAACATCACATCATCAGGAACAATGTATGCAAGTTTGACTATTGTACATTGAAAAATGTAGGAATACTTCGTCTGACATGTTTTTGTCTATGGACAGATGTTCATGGTGAATCCAGTATACCCCAATTAACCCACGTTGCAGAGGAGAAGGTATAGGCTGGTATAAAAAAGGATTGTTTCTGCCACAAGTTCTTACCGGGTCTTGAGCTGATCCATGCAGAAGTGAATCTTTCACCCATTTGCAGCTCACGATTTTCACGTTTCTTCCAAGCAAACTCTTGAAGAACTTCAGTGTTGTGGTCGATGTGTTCCCATACTCAGCTGAATGAAATACATTTCAAATTAAATTTCAGATATTAAATATCAAAACCTTGAACTAAACCAACCAAATCAAAAACATTATTTCTGTTAGTACAATAACAAGGGAATAATCAGTGTGGTTTGAATAATAATTCACTTAAAACAAAAGCAAATATTTTGTCACCAGGCACCTACAAGTTATGTATGCTTTAATTGAAAACGAATTTTTACAGGTGGCAGAACTATATTTATAAACAAGCAAGGCACTATCATAAAAACAATCAACATTTTTACAATATTTTCTAATTTTCCTGTGTGAATGCAATGTACTGAGCAATATATTGCTTATTGTTTAATAGCCAATTGTGCATTCTTTATTGGAATAATGATGAATTACAAATTTGGTTTCAGGCATGATTTATAAGGTACAACTGAACAACATGGGTCTGCCTTGCTGAATTGTTTTGGACCTAGTTTCATCTTTAATTACAATCGGTTGGATTCACATTTATATGTTCACACACAAATGTTCATAAACTTTATACTTACAAGCCTGAACAACAAGGATATCGGCATCTTCTGCCCGGTCTGTTAATTTGAATCCACCAAACAGCTTGAAGAAGCCCTGTAAAACAAGAGCTATTACTAAAGAAGATTCTTACCCACATACACTGCTTGTACACAAATGAGGTGCATTAAACATGGAACAATGACTGACAAAATGACCTGCAAGCAAAGAAAAAATGGCAACTAGCAACAATTAACAATGTTTTGAGCTTAGTCTTTGACTGATAAGAATGGAATATTTGCCTAGTAAAGTGGATTTACAATTTGAGTAAATCAAAATAATTCCAGACAATTTGAAGTTATCAACAGGATTGAAATATTATTCTTATAGTTTCAGACATTCCTATACATTCAGCCACTGCAAGGATGATGGATTTAAGGAAAAAAGTTTAACTTGTGTTAGTTACCTGCATTAAGACAATTCTATCAATTACATTTTTTTTATATGCAAATTTGTAATTTTGTCCGAGAAAAATGTGATAGTACGCATGAGCATGGCGTGTTTTTTTTTGCATTAGACATTGTGGTAATTTTGTTAACCTTATATTCTATTAAAGGCTAAGCACATTGTTGTATTTCAGAAGTTATTATTGATTATCTAGTTTGAACCCACACTTACTTGGTTAGGACGTATTCCTGAAAATGTGACTTTTAGCTGCTGTTCAGTAGCATGTTCATCATCACTCTGGTACTCCAGAACTGAAAAAAAATACAGTACTGGACAATCTTATTGACATTAAATAAAGACTGTGAAAACTTTACAGTAACATCTGAACAGCGTATCCTTCAAATGAAGAACAAAATACAGTGACACCTTTAGACATTTACTTACATTTAAAAGTTTAATAATTGTTCCATGTATTTGATTTCTGCGACCAAATGCAATCATAAACCAGTTTAATAAACCAACTAGCATATACAAAATTTGGTTTCATAGAAACTGGCATTTGACATCGTTTGAAACCAAATCAGAATCTCAACATTTTTTCTGACAAATAATACATTGCTCAGTCGCAATTGCAATTGCATATGTTCATGCTCAGTTTCCTTCTCATCTGGTTCCACTGGCTCTATATCTTTATCATTGTCTCTTGGAATTTTTCTCCCCAAATTAATTCAGTCACAGAATTGCCAATTAAGTTTTGATTTTCAGAAGTTTGGAAATAGAGTTGTTCAGTGTAGAATTAAAAACTGGTTTTGCTTATAAAAAATAAAATAATTTTATCAATTATTATTTAAATGTTAATTACACAAACAATTATCTTTTTATTTCCCCAATTTTGAATCAAACATGTGACTGCTAGATTGATAGACCAGAGAACCTATGTAAACAGCATTTCAAAAGGTTTCACAACAAAGAGTACCTTGCTCCATGTCACATTTATCATCAACACTCATATGTCCATCACTGTTGTGATCTGTTTGGTCATCCAGCACTGCATGAATAAACAAGTAATAACCAATGTTACTAACACCAAATGAGGACAGTGTGAACTTCACACTAAGGACCGTGTAACCTTCAAATGGGGACATGCAAACATTTTCAAAAACAACAACTAATTCCATCCCCATGGGGATTCCTTATTGCTGGATTGATAGACTGGTACTCTACTAACAAAACTAGTCAGAGATCCTATGAAAACAACATTTCGACATGTTTCACAACAAAGAGTACCTTGCTTTACGTCACTTCGATCATTAACATCAAGACTTCGATCATTAACATCAAGACGTTCAGATTCTTGCCCGGCATTCCGTTCAACTTCACTGTTGTCCTCTGTTTGGTCATCCAGTACTGCATAATTAAAAAACAAAAAAAACAATGTTACTAACAACAAATGAGGACAGTGTGAACTTCACACTTAGGACAGTGTAAACTTCTAATGGGGACATGCAAACATACAATGTCATACACAGCATGATGCATTCAGATTTTATGACTTTGTGTTTGTACACTATCCTGTACACCACAACTACTAGCTCTACATCTGGATCATTGTCTCTTGGCATGGGTTCTCGCCAATGAGGTTCTACTGGCTCTATATCTCCATCATTTACTCTGAGCATTTTTTCCCCAAAAACACTCACGAAATTCCCAAATGATGGTTTGATTTTCAGATGTTTGGAATCAGAGGTGTTCAGTGTAGAAATAAAAACTGGTTGTGTTCACGATTTTATTTAAGTTTTATCAATTATTATTCAAATGATAATTAAACAAACAATTATCCTTATTTTCCCAATTGTGAATCAAACCTGTGACTGCTAGATTGATAGACCTATAGAAGCTATGTAAACAACAATTCTACAGGTTTCACAACAATGAGTACCTTGCTCCATGTCACAATAATCGTCATCGATATGTCCCGGTTCATGACCAACATAGTTTTCTGCATCACTGTCGTCTGTTCGGTCACCTAAATCTGCGTAAATAAAAAACTAATATCCAATCTTACTAACACCAAATGAGGATACCTTCAAATGGGGACATGCAAAAATACAATGACATTTTTTACAATAAGAATATGCCTTTTCTTTTTCATGATTAAAACTAACAACTTCATTGTTGTCGTCTCTTTGGTCATTCAGTACTGCATAATAAAAAAAACAAGAAATGTGTCCATAGGGCACGGATGCCCCCACATTCCACTTTTGTCTCAAACTCCGCTTATGTCAAAACAAGCTGTTTATGGCCAAATTTGACCTTTGACCTCTAAGCGTGACCTTGACCTTTGAGGTAGGGAGACGGGTGTTACACGCGACATGTCGTCTTATGATGGTTTACATTTGTGCCAAGTTATTTTAAAATCATCAATATATGGCAAAGTTATGGCTGAGACAGGAATTTTTCAAGATGTTTTATGGCCAACTTTGACCTTTGACCTCTAAGTGTGACCTTGACCTTTGAGGTAGGGAGACGGGTGTTACATACGACACGTCGTCTTATGATGGTTGACATTTGTGCCAAGTTATTTTTAAATCCATCCATATATGGCAAAGTTATGGCTGAAACAGGAATTTTCAAGATGTTTTATGGCCGAATTTGACCTTTGACCTCTAAGTGTGACCTTGACCTTTGAGGTAGGGAGACGGGTGTTACACGCGACACGTCGTCTTATGATGGTTGACATTTGTACCAAGTTATTTATGATGGTTGACATTTGTACCAAGTTATTTTAAAATCCATCAATATATGGCAAAGTTATGGCTGAGACCGGAAGTTTCGCACAGACGTACAGATGCACAGACGGACAGTGCGACTGCTATATGCTGCCTTCTTCGAAGGGGGGCATAAAAATGGGGTACCACCAGCACAATTTTTTTTTTCAACACAATTATAATTGATTTTATCCCCTCTATCACCCCCACCCACCGAATTTAAATACATCGGCGTTCCTCCCGTCCATCCCATTTTTTCCGGGAATATGAATATTTGTGCCAAGTAATTTCTTAAGCCTTCTATGAATGGGGAAGTTACAGTCCAGACATCGGACGACTGTAGTGGGTCAAACAAACAAAGCCTATATTTTATTATGATTTTAGTTCAAAATGAACTCTTCATAATGCATACAGTTTTTACAATTATCAATTATTAATATCTGAATTTCTGATATTTATTTTAAGGACCCCCATGGGGCCCTTTTGCCCCTTTCAAAGTCATAGTGCCTTTAAAGGACCAAGGAATTGTACCAGATAATTTTGAACTGGATTTATCAGGAATACAACAAAACAACAAAATGAACTTGATACTTTTTACTAGTAATACTTGCGGTACTTGCAGTGCCCAAATTATGTTGTGTTTTAATATATGTTTTGAATTTACAATGCTTTGAAATAGTGCAATGCTGAAAGGCTATAAAATTAAATACAAATTTAAATATATATACGGTATATATTTTAAAAAGGCAATTTTCTTTTTCTATAGCAAACAAAACATTTGTTGATCACCATATAATCCATATTAATAACAATTGATGTTATTAGCTATGTTTGTGTTGCAAATTTATGCTAAAATTACCTGTTAATAGCTGGACTTAAGTCAGTTAAGCATAAAAGGCTCATTGCATATATTGTGAAGATTACAGCCCGCAAAAATTCCATGCTAAACAGTAGCAATTTTCCATGATGTAACACAACTTCAAAATTAAACTTGAACAATAAAAATGCATTACTTGACAATGGCGCATCATAAAGTTCTGGCTTTTTTTCATTCATCTAAAAAATATATTTAAGTATTTGGTTACCCAGGCTTAAAGCTGTTACCTTATATTGTCAAACATCTTTTGACTTCAAAATGATCATCAATAAAACATGTTGGATAGAAATAACCTACTTACTAAACTATAGAAAGCAATGACAAACACATAATTTGGCAAAACATTTAGTCCTGTCAAAAAATGCATTGAAATTGTTTTTTTGCTTTCAGAAAGAAAGCACAGTGCAGGGCTCTTGCTACCTTCCACAATTGTTGTAAAATGAACAGATTTTTAAAAAGTGGCGATTAAATATTCAAGTTGCGAAAGTGAGTGGCGACAACAGTTTTTACTACTTTGTTACGAAAAACACAACTTCAAAATTGATAGGTGTCTTCCTTTGCACCCAAGTAACCACCATACCAATTTGCATGATCGTAGGTGAAAGCGTCCCCTAGATATCGTCCGGAATTGAAATGGTCTATTGACCGACCGACTGACAGGTGAAGAGCAATTTACGCCCGCTTCTTCAAAGGGGGCATATGAATGGTTTGTAATCTGCTATACAGGCCTAAAAAAATAGTTCTGTTTCCTGTAACCCGACCGACCCTAATTTTTTACCACCGACCCTAATTTTTTTCTCCTAAAATTTGAAAATACTGCTGTTACGCGACAACGATAAATTTAGTCGTGTATGTTATTGTAAAATGTGCATACCCCCGTATATAATCAATCAGAAGTCAAGATTTTTTTCATTCAAATATCGTTTTAAATTATAGTCTCGACTTATGAGGCGGTCCAATTCAAACATGCCATAATTCTTCAGGTCAAAGATCGGGACATTTCATTACAATTGCTGGGACATTTGACTTCATGCATGATTACGACCTAACAACGAAATATAACTTCACTCCATAATGCACAATAAACACAAACTACTTACATTTTTAAAAGCAATTCTGGCCAATATTAATGATAAATTTGTTTAAGAATTTCATAAACACAAACGTTAGCCATTTTTCGGAAGTTAACACGCAGGTGCACTGTGCGCGTGACGTCATAAAGTGAATTGTTGGATATGCCTCGATTTGATGTCCAATCCAGACGAGGGTATTCCCATTTAACATGAGTAAATCATGTAACACGATGTGCGCGCATCAGGCACTGTTCTTATTTAATGATAACGACCAATTGACAAGTAAATTTAAATTTAGATTGAGTGCAACATGTACAAACTATCTTCTGAAAATCGGGCAAAAGTGAAAGTAAATTTCTATGGATAATCAACTCGCATTTGTCTGCATTTAAATGACTTATTTGTTTACTGACATACAAAATCATTGTTTTCCCACATAGTATTGGCTCTTAAGCGTAAGTTAAATTAGGCATAAGATCTTTGATATGAAAGACAGGGCCCAGGTCTATGACTCCCATTCAAGTAGATGTATTCTAAGGATCAAATTAAGGAGTAAGTTAAGCTTTGATATAGATCTAGATAGATGGATATAGGGGCAGAATATTGATTAACACAGCCGAACATAAATAAAGATCTAAAAAAAATCCCTACCTACCGACCCATGTGTTTTTGAACATGTTACAGGAAACAGACATATTTTTTTTAGGCCTGATGCCCATTTTATGAACTGTACATTCGCACGAAGTGTTGTCAAAACTAAAAATTATTAAATGCATTTATTTTTGTTTGCATTGGAATAAACATCATAAACTTCAATGTTTAAATGAACTGAAATATTTTATGTGGACTATAAAACAAATCATTCCATACATAACAGCTCTATATCATCAAATTGGTCAAACCATTTAATACTCGTGTCATTAACAAATTTGTAAGAAAAGGTATTATATTACCTTTCTTTTCCGCCACGGAAGGTCACCTACACCATAGTCATACAAAAGTTGATCACCTCTCTTTATATCTATCAATGCGAACATACACAAGTGGGGTATATTTTCAATCATAATTTTTTTCATCTTGCAGTTAGCGTCTTTGGTACCGTCGTTAACCATTTTTGCGATCGATTTTGTGTTGGCGGCATTAATGCTGAAACAAAGAGAAGGGTGAGTGAGGTCTTTTGTAGATCTCAATGAGAAGTTAAGCACAATAATCCATGCCAGTTAAGAGCCTTTTCCAAATTGTGAAATTAAAATTAATGTTTTGCCAGAATGTAAATAACTAATGCCTGTACATTTCTTGTATTTATTCATATCTTTGCATGCTATCATAGCCAGTATCTGTTATGAAAGGCCCAACCAGTATATATTTAATAATTTAATATCACTAATTAAGTTGAGCAATTATGGGTTAAGTATTTAAATGGTAAATAAAAGCATATGTTTGCAAAAAACGAAATGTTCTTACTGATATAAGTTATCTGAGCATTTAGATTTATAAAAACAAATAAAACTTCAAATAAGCTGATGAAAAAATAGTATTGCCCAGTATTAACCAGTATTGCCCCCTTTGAGAGTATTGCTCGGAACGGGAAAACCTGGGTTTTCCCGGCGGTTTTCCAGGGGGCGGGAAAGTTCTGCCAACCCTGCCCCCTCCTGAAAATTGATAGGAGCTTTCAATGTGACGTCACATTCGGTGAACCTCACATCCGAGAGTTTTCCGTTACTAACAATTGGGTGGCCGTCAAAGCGGCCATTTGTAGAATATTCCATTGTTGATATGTTAAACGGTGTTCTTTCCGATAATCAGCTCTATGAACGTTGGTTTTTGTAAATATCGGTAATCTGAAGAAATGGGCAAGGAGTGTGTTGTATTTGGATACTAATAGGGACACAGATAGGCAAATTGGCCTGAAATTCCATAGAATACCGAAAGATGAAAAGAGGCGGTAGTTGTGGTTGAAGGCAGTCAACAGGACAACCCGTCGGAACATTTAGAAGGAGTTTGTAAAGGTCCAACTGCCATTTGACAGTGTTCCCATTCATGTACATTTGTGCGTGAATCACGTACAAACGACTGATAAAACCAGCAATTAAAAATACCATTTACTGTACGTGAGGGGCACGTACAAAAAATCCGAGTGTTTTCACTATCACAATCACTGTAACACATTCTCCAATTGAAATTTCAGCAAATAAATGTCCTCAGTCCAATTTAAAATCCACTTTATCAATGCTACAAAACAACAGTCTATCTGATATTTCTCATAACCTTTACATTCCTCTATATTAACGTTAATTCATTAATGCACTATTGACAGTGCTTGCATTCTTCAGGTACAGTAGTTTTGATTGATGCCTTTTTCAATGACAATGTCACTTTTGTGATTGTGTGATAATCGCGTTACACGCTTACAGCCGCAACCTCCTCGAGATTTGCCCAAACAGGGCATTGACATCAAAAGACTTTTTAAGTCAGACCGACACTGTTACTAAAGGCTTGCAGATGTTAGATATGTGGGTTAATGAATGACATAGCACTTTTACTCTGCTCCATTGTAAAACATGTCATTATCAATGACTGTGGTTTTGAAGGTTTTATTGTTTATTTAAATTGGATAAATGATTGCAAGGTAATTACAATGTTTGGTTAAGAAAAATAAATAAATAATAAGATGAATAATAGATACAATATTTTTACACACTTAGGTATAATATGCATTCAAAAAGTACTTTAAGTTGGCACCCCCAACTTTTTTTAGGAACCCCCAGATTTTGGAATTGATAGTCCCTAGGGGGTGCAAAAACCCTCAGAAAATAAATGTCATGGGAACACGGATTTGAAGATAGTGTAGTTTCTCAACAACAAGCTGCTGAAGCCTTAGTAGACATATCTACACGAAAACCCACAATGGACGACAACGATTGAATGAAAACGAAGGTACTCACTGTCACATATTTAATGTTTTACATTTAATATTATTATATTTTAAACTAGAATTAATGTTTAGTATGATGAAAACATGTCCATCTAAATTAACTAGACATTTATATCATGAAACCAGTCAGCTATCTTACAGTACACTCAGTGTTCATTCCGGGCTGAGTTGCTGATCAGCCACAAAATCAGAGGGCCTTTTACATATTTCTCTAGGGCCATAATTTTTACGATTTTTTTAGTCAATATAGACTAAAAGCAACAAAAACTTAGTTCTAAACACTGCCACTTACTTTTATTTATAAGTATTCTACTGCATAAATATTCTCCGCAGGTTTTTTTTTTCCTTCTTTCAGACCCGCCGAATATCGGCCCTTTCCCCTAGACGTATTTTTCCCCTCTGTCATGGAATTTTCCCCAAGCGATCCATTTCCCCCAAAAATTGCCTTTATATTAAACAATTAAAAACAACTACGTTTGTAAATATTGTAAGAGTTCAACAATCGTAACGATATTATTTACCCGAAACAAACCGATGCGCATGTGTTACTGTAAAATGACGGGAATTCCCCAGTAGTGCTAACGAAGCGTCTCGAGTTGTCGCCGAACGACATTAGACTTCGCGAATGTAGTCGGACATATACGATTTTACGTTGCTATGCACACATGTCGCATACGTCATTATTCCAAGATGGCGGACAATGGAGAAAGGAAATTACGATTTTCGGCAAAAATGACAAATAACAATCGAATTAACGACGGTCATCATATAATTAGTAGGGATTAAATGCGTGTGTCAATCAACAATGGAGAATACGTTTTAGATACAAACAACAAATATTTATTTTAAATTTACACAGTGAATATGTGTCACGGAAACGACAGTGTTTGTAAATTGGAGTTCAGTCTATTCGCAAAGAAAAAACATTTTACAAGATTTTCGTTCGAAAATGGAAAAATACAAACATGGTTTGATTTATATGTTAGTGGATCTGTGTATAGTCAGATTCATATGCATATTCTGCTTTATTATGTTTGTCACTCTATACAGTTTACTGTAATGGCATGTAAGTGAAATGGAATATATTGAAAGGTAAACATATTAAATATATTTATTTAAACTCAGTTAAATACTTCAATAACATAACAATAACACTTAAGTGTGTATGTTTAAAGTGGTTAATATTTTCCCCCAAACTGCCAATAACGCGCTTATATTTTCCCCTAAGTAGATGAGTACATTTTAATAGCTCTAGAATTATTGGAACAGTCAAGCTAAAAGGTTGGCAGATAATAACTTACCACATTGTTTTCCCATCATGTTGAAAAAATAACCTCCATGTGTCTTCTTGTTCATTGCCATTGGGTTCATCGTTTACAACCAGATCCAGATCGCCCGTGTATTCTAGCAGCAAATCTCCACGTGTAAATTCGCGCTTAGAGAAGACGCCGCTGCCTGCATAAGATGGCTTTTCTTACCATTTTCAATTTTTTGGGCAATATCAGTCACCTTTACGCTTGAAATTGGATGATCTTTTTAATTTAAAATTAGTTTCCAAACACCATAAATTGGTAATTTCGGAATAAGTGGACAGTCCAAATCAAGTATTAGTATTACAGACATGTTCATAATATTAAAAATCTACAAAACTTCATTTAATTGATGTATGTCTTCTACATATTGATGAAATTATTCAATAATTTACCACAGCCTGTGTGAGTGTGAAACAAATATCATACATGGATCATACTTGTTAAAATACAAAAAAAAAATTGTTTATCAATAGCATACATTCTCATGAAACTGCAGTACCAGGGATATGAACTAACATTTTAACCTGATGAACCCAGACTTATTCTTTTAGTAGTTTTGTATAGAATACATAGGAATTGTCTCTTAAAATCTACGATGCCAGCACACATTTTAAGGACCAAAGGCTCGCGGGCTCATGCTTGTTTATATCCCTGAGTACATGTAGAAAAGTATTACTAGGTACTTTTTTTCTTTTGCAGAAAACATGTACAGTAGTGGTTGTGTTTAAGCTTTCATTTTTAATATTGAAAATAAAATTATATAGTATTTTTCTCCGAGAAATGTAAATTACACAGCAGCTGAGCTATAAAGGAAAAATAAACAACCATGTCTGTCAACGTACGTTTCTATTGTTTTGTAGTAAAAATAATACGTTTCTTTTTTATTCATTGTTGTGTTTTTCGCATAGATTTCCCACAAACTACTTTCTATAGTATACTGCTCAAGGTTTAAGCAATAAAGAACTTGACATATTCCTCCTAAAATGGACCTCAGAATGTCCTGTCTATTCTAGTAAAATGTGTGAACATGTTTTACATGTGCTATCTGTGATCAATGTATTGTACTGCAAAAGTATTAGGACTTCTTAATTCTAATTAAGAGTGCCGTGCTAAAATTATATGTTTCACCTTTAGTGTTAAAATCATCAATATGATAAAGAGGGTCAGGACAGCCAATGACGCCGAATAAAAATGTTAATCTTTGAACTCATGTACTTTAACGAATTTTAGCAATGGTGTAAGCAGATAAAACTAATATGACATAACTATGCCGACAAATAATCCAAACGTGAAAAACTTGCATTATTCGCATCCGATGAAAGATAAAACTAGTGTTATTTCCTAATTTAGGCATTATAAAGTTTATTCACATTAATTTCATCTATTTCAATATTATTACCAGATCCATTTTTTTGAGGAAATATAAAGATCGACAATTACGGGGATTTTGATATTTCTCATTCTGGTAACTGAAGTTCTACACACCAAGCGGTCGCGTGCCCCGTATTTTAGAGAAAGATTTCAATTCATAAACGAAAGAAATTTCACAAAATTATACCGCTATATAATGCAAAAGTTTACCACCATAATTATAATTGCAAACTTCAAAAATCTTACCATGTTATTTGTAAATTTGTTATTTATTCTGAATTCCGACTCTCAAAATGGCGACCGGCTACCACATTGCACAAAACGATGACGTAACTAGATGACGTAACAGGATTGCGCATGCGCAATGTCATCGTGTGTATAAAACCGAATCTGCGAAAAATGGTCGAAATGTAAAATGATGATACACACGCCGAAAAATGCTAGGAATCGGACGACAAGTGGGACCCTTCGATTTGACAAGTTTTTTTACATGTTTTGTGAAAAATAATTATTTTGAAGCATATTTACTCTGTTCACAAGTGAGGACGTCCTCACTTGGACAACGAGTCCTCATTCGTTGCTGTGTAAACTGATGGATGTCCTCATTTTACCGTGCATACAAGAGCACACATACACGTACGTACACACACACACGCACACACAGTCAAGCACGCACACACACGCACGCACACACATACGCGCGCTAGCATATGCACAACAACAACACCAACAACATACTTTATATATTTACTTGATACAGCCCACAACTTAGCAAATAGTAGTTATTAAATCATATCAACTCTATAAATGGTGTGTTTTACTCAACTGTATAATTATTTAATACATTTCAAAGCTAAGTTTAAAAACATAGTTTACATAATGTATATATGTACATAACCATTACATATTTTGCATTTGTTCGATTGTGTATCTTAAGACCGAGCACTTTGTTATCGGGAATATGCCTTTTTTATTGTTTGTAAAACAACAAGTTTATCTCCTTGACATATTAAGCAGCATTTTATTGACATTCATATGTATCCAACAATAACAACAATCATTGCTAGAGGTCTTGCTGATAAACGGAAAAGAGAACATATCTTTACCTACTTAACACAAATGAAGTCATCAGTTTATTTTATACAAGAAACACATGTTGCATTATTAACCGACAAGTGGGGGCGAAAATGGAAAGGCAAATACTTCTTTAGTGGAACAAAATCTAACAAAGAGGGTGTAGCCATATTAATTCACCCAAGTAGTAACATTGAATTTATTAATACATACGAAATATGTCAGGGGAAGCTAATTGCATGTGAAATAAGAGTCGAAAATAGTACGCTACTATTGATTAATGTATATGGTCCAAACACAGACAACACGGAATTATTCAATAGCTTAGAAACATTCTAAACATTAAATAGTGATAAAAACGTAATAATTGGTGGAGACTTTAATACAATATTAAACCCGAATATCGATAAGAAAAATGATAATAATAATACACATAAAAATTGTAGGAAAAAACTTTTAGAAATAATAAACGCATGTCAATTAACAGATGTATGGCGCTATAAACACCGCCTTAAACATCAATATACATGGCACTCAAACACAAGACCAGTAATACTATGTCGATTAGATTACTTTTTAATATCAACTAACCTCTGCAATGTTGCTAAAAATTGTAACATTCAACCGGGTTACAAAACTGATCATTCATATGTTGAGCTTAAATTCGACAATAATAAAATTGCCAAAGGCCCAGGTTATTTTTAAATAAATAATTCACTGTTATTAGATGAAGAATACAAGCATGTTATAAAGTCAAGTATACAGGACATTGTAGAAATAAATAAAGATGCAAATTCTAACGTAATTTGGGAAATCATAAAGGGGACAATCAGAAATCAAACAATTAATTATTCATCTAATAAAAATAAACAACTGGAACAAACAGAACAAAATATAAAAAATAATATTCACAATTTAGAAAATACATTAAACAATGCAGCAATAGATACTACAGAAGTTATAAGCAGAATCAAAATCGAGAAACAAGAATTGGAAAAATTAAATGACATTAAAATACGAGGAATGCTTATACGAGCTAGAGCACAGCATGTTGAAAATAATGAAAAGAATTCTGCTTATTTTGCGAACATCGGAAAAGCTAGAGCTGAAAAAAAGACTATAAATAAACTAAACGTTGGTGGTAAAATTATCGAAAACAAAGACGAAATATTAAAAGCAGAAAGGCAGTTTTATTCCAGCATCTACAATAAAAATAATGAAACCAAATCAAATATTGAAGATATGTTTTTTGGAGTAGACACTAAACAATTAACAGATGAAGACAAATGTACATGTGAAGGAAAAATAACAGAATATGAATGTTTAATAGCCCTAAAAGAAATGCAAAATAATAAAAGCCCCGGTTCAGATGGAATAAGTGTTGAATTTTATCAAGTTTTCTGGAACGACATTAAGAGCTATCTTGTTAATTCATTAAATTACTCTTTCGAAAAAGGCACTCTTACGCAACTTCAAAGTCAAGGAATAATATCATTAATACCAAAGGCTGGGAAAGATCTTGAAATAATTGATAACTGGAGGCCTATCACATTGCTTAACGTGGATTATAAAATCGCTACGAAAACTATATCCAACAGAATAAAAAAACTTCTCCCAACAATTATTAATTATGATCAAACAGGTTTTATGAAAAACAGATATATTGGCGAAAACGTACGTTTAATCTTTGACGTTATAGATTACATTAATAAACATAAACGCCCTTGACTACTACTTTTTGCTGACTTTGAGAAAGCATTTAACAGCTTAATACATTAATTCATATTTAAATCGTTAAACAAATTTAACTTTGGCACTAAACTCATTAAATGGGTCAAATTATTTTATACTGACATAAATAGCATGGTTATAAACAATGGATGGTTAAGTGAACCATTTAAAGAAATCAAACAAACTTATTTTGCCGACGACGCAACCTTTTTCAATGATGGAACTGAAGAATCGTGCAATGAGTTGGTACATACAATAACACTTTTTGGAAAAATATCTGGATTAAACCTAAATATTAATAAGTCAATAATATTGCGAATAGGATCTCTAGCAAAAACAGGAACTATGTACTGTAATAATAAACCCTTCATTTGGACTTCCGAACAAGCGAAAACATTAGGTATGACTTTCCATAACAATAGCGCAATGAACCTTGAAAATAACATCACACCAAAACTTCAAGATTTTTATAACTGTTTAAAACAATGGCAACATCGAAAACTTACATTGATGGGAAAAGTCACAGTTATCAAAACGTTCGCATTGCCAAAACTAATTTATCCATTTCCAGTATTACAAAACCCACCCGACCATATGTTAATACAGATAAAGAATGCAATCTTTAAATTCTTATGGGAAGGTAAACCAGAAAAAATCAAAAGAAACTTACTTATACAAGACTATGAAGATGGTGGATCAAAACTAACGGACATAAATGCTTTTCTTAATATGCTTAAAGCTATTTGGATAAAAAGATATGTAGACAATTCGAATAAAGAAAAGTGGAAAATTACAGTGAGAACACTTTTAACGTCATTTTGGTGATACCTTAGTTCTGCAGTCAAAGTTACGAAATAACGACATCAAACATATAACAAAAGACAATTGTTTCTGGCACAATGTTTTAACATCATGGATAAATATTAAAAACAAATTCGAAAGCAAAGAGCAAATAAATGTTCACAAAATAATAATATGGAACAATGCAAAAATACTAAAGAATAATAAGACTATATATTATGATAGCTGGTATAATAGAGGGATAAAATTTATAGAACACGTATTTGACTATCAAAAAAAAGATTTTTACACATTTGAGCAAATCCAATTTTTATATCAAATAGAAGATAAAGATTTCTTAAATATTACACTCTTGTTAGAAGTATCCCAAACGACATAAAAATTATAGTTCCACAAGATAATCATGTAAATCAATCACCTATACAATTTACAGATATTATTAACACAAATAAAAACCCTAACAGGATTCTTTACAAAACACAAATTGATCATATACGCAACGAAAAGGAAAATAAGTGGATGTTATTACTAAAAGATAATGTACAAGCACTACCATGGAAAAGTATATATAATATCCCATATAGGTGCTGCATAGATACTAAAATAAGAGATTTTCAGTATAAAATACTTATGCGAATTATCCCAACAAATGATTTGTTATTTAAATATAAATTAAAGTCTACCAGGCTATGTGATTTTTGCCAATGTAATAACGAAGATATAGAACACTTGTTTTGGGGATGCTTTAACAGTCAAATTTTGTAGTGCAAGCTTATGGAATACTTCAAAATGAAATCAATTTCATTAACATTGTCGAAACATGTTGTTCTTCTTGGATACACAGAACGCACGGTGCATGAAAAAATAATAAATTTCACTATTATACAAATGAAATATTATATATATATAATGCGAAATTGCAGCTGTGTACCTAAGTTTGATAATTTTATTCAATACATGAAGGAAACCGTAAGAGTCGAAGCAGAAATTGCATTATCCAATGATAAATATCAAGCTCATTTGGAAAAATGGAAATTATTCAGAGATCTGTTCTAGATTTTCTTTTATTGTTGAATTAATCAAGGAGATCAACATTTATTATTTTTTTTTTTTTTTTTTTTTTTTTTTTTTCTTTCTCCAAAAAAAGTTGTGACAAGGATACATGTTTTTGTATTTTACCTTTTATCAAGTTAAAAAACACGTCTTTTGCAAAAAGGGAAAAGAATCAATTTTATCAGTAAATGTGCATACAATAGAGTGAATGAATGACTGTATGTGCGAATGTATGTTTTTTTCTTCACAAAATATAATATATTACGGATTAAATTATCAAACAAAATGTGTGAATGTCAGAATATATGATGTATGAGAGGATAGTGTAAATATATATAACAACATCTACTACAATCATTTTATGTTAGAATATTAATTATCTGCAATAATATTGGTTGTATATGATGTAATAATAAATGAGAAAAAAAAAGTTTATTCAGTATATTTAATCGTTATACATTCAACAAGATTTAAATCACTAAAAGATCGCGATAAACTAATATGAAATATAATGTTTGGTTACAAAATACCAATTTGTGCTAGTTTGCGCGAACATCTGGCGATAAAAGGCGCCAGTAAAACCTAAAGATCGAGTACTCATCGACTAACCTTTCTCATTTTTCGATGTTTGCGAAGTTATGGGGCGTATTGGCTAGTTTAAATGCTAAGATGACGCTAAAGTTCTCCTTTGTTGGCGATAGCTGCAGCTATATATAAGAGTAAGGGGAAAAGGAAGCACCAGTGTTGGTTTCGACCAATGCTTCATCTCCAGCTCCGAGCTGAAAGATGCCAATACAATACCCTCACGTAGAAGCTCAGGACTAGGGAAAGGTTCAAACGCTACAATAAGTCGTCTTCAGGAATGTTTGATTAATTGCTCGAGCAACTGACTCCCCGCCTCCAGAGGCAGGACCCCAGAAGTTCAGGAAGGTCATTTTGTTTGTCTCAAGGTGGCAGTTTTTCTCAAATATTTGGCAACCGGTGCCTCCTTTTAATAACTGTTGTTCAATTTCGAGTGGGTAATGAGACTGACCAGAAGTTTGTTCCAGACGTTGCCACAGCTATTATTGCAGAGTTCTACGCTGAAGTTGTCAAATGGTTACCTGAAGGCTGGCTGGAGTTAGCTCGACAGTACGAGCTTTAACGTGACGACAGTACGAAAAGAAATGATTATATGCGAATTCACTTATCCAAGTGTTGCATTATCGGTAGCAAAGTGGGGTCTGAGGGTCTGATGAACTGCATTATGTGAGGACCTGGGATGTGCCCAAGCATCCATGACTAATTTGTTTATAGACACACTGAAAGATGGGACGAATTTTGAATTGTGGCTACAGTTTCCAGCTGTGCTGTTGGGGTGTTGGGGGCACCGGAAAACCCCCACCTGCCCGGTAGGTTGACCGACAAACTCGCATGCGCCGTTTGGGGAGCAAAGTCTGGGTAAGAAACGAGTGTACCATCCACTCCGCTAGCCAGACAGCTGTCTGATGTGCGTGAGAGAGGGCATGGTATTAATAGGCGCCGAATGTCCAAAATATGGCGGACAATTGCACCGATGTATCGACAATGTCCAATAAACAATCGCATTCATAGTGCTGGGTGGCGCAGATCAATCACGTACTGGCGCCTACAGGCGCGAAACATTGGTGACAATAGCAAAAGTTTTGATCACTTTGACGCCTTTTGGAGCGCTTTATCGCAGAGATGGACAACTTTGGCATCAACCCGCGACAGAGATCCGCCCTGATGGGTAGTCCAACGCCATTGCACTCCAGTTGCAGCAAGAAGGCGATAAAATTTTCCATATCGGCGACAAATTGTACTTCATTGGCTCAAGTTGGTCCCAAAGCTCTCATGATAGGCGATGAATTTGACGCCATATAAATTTAAAAAAAAAAAATGGAGGGCGTCAAATCAGTGTCGTGCGTCGATTTGTGCCACTTGGTTCTAATTGGTGGCCATTTTACGACAAAATGAGGATAGTGTGCGGCAAGTAAAATGAAACTAACACCTTCTCGCGCAATTATGTCGCTGCTCTAGTGGACTTCTTGCTTTAGTTTTACAGTGTTCTTTGGGGATCAGGGTTTTTGCAATAAACAGTATCCAGCAATCCAAATGTTTCTGATGTAGGTAACATGTTAACGTAAACACATGCTAATAAAACCAAAAATCAATCTGACAAACCCAATAAAATGTTCCAGGGTCGGGGCATTTTTTTTAGGGTAGGTCGGGTTACCTGAAACGAACATATTTGTTTTTACGCCTAATAAAGGTGAGGCCATAAACGGCATATATTTCATACACCGTATTACAGGAGTTACATCCCTTAGATTGAATATAGTCACTTCTATTAGACAAGACGTTACAATTTTATAAAAAATCGAAATAAATATAATTATATCATACATACAATGAACATACATGAGAAATATTATCAAAACAACAACATCACTCACAAAAACAGGTTCTTCATCAAGAAAAAAAACAAACAAATGTTTTGGTGAAAGTTCAACTGTGTGGTATTTTTCATAACTATAGGTTAATTACACTTGTTGATATCCAACACAACATATTTCATATTTGAAAGCTCACCTGTAGCTTTTGTCCTAATACTAAGGAGTGTACAAGTTTACCTAACCAATAACATCTGAGCATCTGAGACGCATATTCAATAGCCACACAATAAACGATCCCTTCTTCGGATCCTAGTTTATCCAAAAGATGAAACAAAGAAAGAAGTGTGTGGGCCAATATAGCAAAGCAAGTGCCGCTGGACTCGGAAACAACAGTGTAAGGAGGAATATATCGGGGTATCAGAACGGACTCTAAAGGTACGGTTCATGGAGCATAATAGACCCTGCTCACCCGCTAGTGAGGTATCAACACACATACACACTGATAGCCCTGGCCATACTGTCGCATTGGATTCAGTTACCATTCTGGACCGAGATCCCTCCTGGTTTGAGAGAGGGGTAAAGGAAGCCGTATACACCAGGGCACACAGACAATCTCTCAACAAGGACGGGGGCCGACACAACTTGTCGCACATCTGGGACAGTCAGTTAACACCTTTTACCAAGAGTGGTGTCAATCCCATATAGGCTGATCACTCTTTTCAGTCTGCTGATAAAGTCCTAAGTATTAGAACGAAAGCAACAGGGGAGGTTTGAAAAATTTTGTGTTTGAAATCAACTACTGGAAATAACTAGGGATGGGACCACATAATTGAATATTCGAATATTCGAATATCGGATAATATTCGAATATAAAAAACGAATACGAATATTCGGTTTGCAAATGTATTTAAAGAACAAAATTTGTTTTACAAAATCATGTTTTTTCCAGTTTGATTGCAAAGTTAACATAATGAATTCCAGTCGTATTTCCTGCCTAGCAGGTGGGCGGGGGCAGTGTAACGTTTTAACAACACATTCCAAACATGTCCAATTAACGACCATTGATAATTGGCAGGGTGGGCCACGTCTTTATAGGGGCCACGCACAAGGTGTACATTGTTGTTTATTGTCCTTAAGTGACATCTATACGGTTAACTTGTTTACAGTAAATTACAATTACTCTCTAAATAAACCAATCAAAATGAATCCATTATCAGCCAATCAATTTCTTTAACAAAATTAGCATGATCTGGTCAATCTTAATATTCGTCACTTGTAAATTATTCTCCATTATATCAACACCGTATATTATACCACAGTCTTGATTAATAAACAATGCCACCATCATGTGCTTGAAAGTACTTTACGCGGTCATTAGACATCACCCAGGTCGCGTGTAATCCATGTAATGAGAAATTTGTGTAAAGAACGATTAAAAATTAATTAACAATACATTTAACAATATCTTACATTTATTTATATTTGCCTAACACTCACTAAGTTATATCGCTCATTACCACTGAAACAAGGTAAAACAACGACGTACACGTAGCATATATATTTCGGATAGATAAATATTCGGACAGAGTGCCGTATATAGTAGTATTTACAAAACGAATATTCGAATATATTTGAATACCTAAAACGAATATTCGAATATTGATTTCAGTATTCCGTCCCATCCATAGAAATACCCAATAGTTATAAAATATATATATGTTGATGCAAAAAAAATAAACAGCACATGATATGAAGTATATCTTATCTAAGCAGCGCACGTATCTGCAACCGGTGAAAGTCTGAGAGATAGTCCCACCACAAGTTTCAACATTGTTCGGATACATCTTCGAAGAATACATTGTTGCCTTACCTTTTGTTTTATTTTTGGGACTTTTTTATGTATGCTTATATTTTACTGACACGTTTTATGTAAGTTTAACGTTAAATACACGACAGCGTCATATTCTGGTAAAACATATTATGGCGTTGGGGTAATTGATACACACAGCAACGCTGATCACTGTTGCGGCGAGGAATGGCCTCCACTGCATATTTGTTGTCAAAGCATTGGTTTTTGACAATGCCGTTGTTTATGAACACAAGTACACCACTTTCTTACACAATCGTATATAACACATTAATAAATTAGACACGTAGGCTTTTATTTAACTGAACAACACTGATTTTATACAGTTGTCGTCCTTTTGTATCGTTCTAAAATCTATATAGTGTCTGCACTAGCCCATATAATAATTAAAATAGCGCCGTTTTTATTTGGGATAATCACGTGACAGTTTAGTTGTGTCGTCTCGTTCAACTGCACACTTGAATTAGGTGCGTGTATTGGGGGAAGCCGAGGAAGTTTTAAATCGGGATTATTTGGTTTCAAGGAACGTGCGAGCTAACTCAACCATTTTCAATGAAATATACATTTTGTGACAGTAGTTGATAGTGTTCAATACAAATGGTTGTACGCATGTTTTACCGTTTAGGCATAGCTACAAAACACCGCACATTTTATGCCCATCTGGAGTTCAGTATCTTTAAAACCCAGATACAATGATGCAGGTACACATTAATAAGCATCTTTCTTATTTATGTAATTAAATTACAACAGCCGAGCGATATCATTTGTATTGTTTTCTGTTGATTTTATCAGAAGAAATACATTTACCACACTCCTGCTAGTGTACACTGAGTGCAGGAGTATATCTTTAATTAATATAGTGAAACCTTATAAGCTGTTAAGTGATTGCAATAAATAAAATGTTTCACTTATGGTATACATGCATTTATATAGAGATAAGTATAAGGTATTGTTTTAACTTCGAAACACAGCGTGTATAAAATATGAAATCAGTTCTTTTGTATACCAATCATAAATATTAAGCCATACTAACCTGGACACTGACATGAAAATATATATACATAAATAAATTATAAATATATTATATATAACTATATATCATGTAGTATTAATTATAGTCATTTAATTTTCTTTAGCAAAACAGCAATGATACATTGAATAACAGTTGTATTTCCGGTAGTTCTGGATACTTTTCTTAGTGATACAGCAGATAGCGCTTCTGGATGTTTCAGCAGTTAATGGGCGTGTTTGTGAATGTACTCTTCAAATCTTATTAAATTTGAAACGCCTAATTAACTCATCATGCAACACGCGTGTATATATCTATGTACTGACTCCTTGATGGTCTAAAATCTTTTCAAAATTTCAATAAATAAATATCTTATTCATTCAAAATAATAATTGCCATGTAAAAACAGTATAGTTGAAGGATTGCACCTACGAGCCGAACCCACTGCAATCGCAACATATTCAATTATGAAAATTAAGATAGTGCTATGTTTCTAACGATATTCTTTATAAAAAGATAAATAACATACCAGTACTTTGATCTGTATTTCTGTAGTGACATACAGGTGTAACAATAAAATCAAGTAGCCAACATTGCTTGTTTTATTGTTCTGTTATAAAAAATAGTATCCATAGTAACGTTTTGTATAGCAATCAATATAAATACTTGTCTCTTAACGTTTTCGTATTTGACATGTAGACACAATTTTATTGATAATGCGTTAAGCCATACAGAAGGCGAGGATTTCATTGTTTGACATAGTTGTGTCGTTCACTGTAAACGGTGCTTGTCGGAGATTGAGTATTCAAGGTGATATATCCATTAGCGATCGGTAAATCGCCGATACCCTTTGGGAATCATAACCACGCCTACAAAAGTAAAACTCTATGTACACTTGGTTTCACTCTGTTGGCGTAGCCAATGGTCTTAAGTAGAGTGATTCCGAGAGATTGATTCGCGTGACTGTTTACTTTGCAGACTACAAAGCACTAACAATTGATAATCCCAATTGTTTACGCTCAATTGGCCAAATAAGTATTAGTCGAAAGGTTGACTGTTATGCACAGTTGTGTGTTTGCATTAGGTAGTTTGCATACAAACCTATATATCTACAAACATGTTGAAAGAAGGGAGTATAACAACGAATAGTTCACTTTGTCTTGTGTCAAAATAGCATTGCAGAGTCATTTCTGTTAGAACGTTTTTGAACTATATTTCCCTTGATTTTGGTTATTTCCTTTTCTCGCCAAATGCCTGTCTACGCTTTTTAAATATCCCTCATGTGCGTTAAACAATTGAGTCCTAGCTTTCTGAATGGCTACACCTATTGTCATTCAAATCTCGTCGTAAGGTAAATTGCAACATGCCAGACTATTACTGGAGTGTTACCTACTTCCACAAGGGCATCCAAGGACGTCAAATCGTAAAGACACGTGTACCTCCCACAAGACAACTTGAATGCGCACGCCAAGTGCAAGCACAGGTTCCGTAAGCATGTTTGTCTTGTGCGAGTCTTGGTCTGTGTTTCCAGGAAATATTTGAAATATGATATATCCGTGAATCATGCGTTAAATAAGAGTACAGTTAAATAATCTGTAAAAAATATACGTATAGCTCCAACAAAGCATTTACAGTCACTTAGCACTGACCTTTATCAATGAATATATACATCAATATACGGTTTCGAAATAAAACGCCAAGCGATGAACGCTGAAAGACTGCGGCTTGCCATAAAAATTACAAGGTCGAGAGCAAGTTCACTATATATATAAAGCTATAAATTATAAATTATACTTCGTTTTCAAGTATGAAACTTGGTTTTCGTCAATAAAAAATCAAACTGATCTATTTGATCTTGTTCCCATATTTAAATTTTAAATCCTATTTATTTATTTTTTCTTTACAAAATGCATGAAACAAACAACAGAGTGTGAATACAATTTGTCTTCAATTTCACTCACATACGTTGACGCAAATTAATTGCTTGTTATTATTTAACCCAGATCTATTTCTTGTGATCATAGCAAGCTAAATGATGTTATTTATATTATGTTATGAACCAAAAATTGATTGCAAGAAAAGCACGAAATTGCTTTGCTGTTCTGAATAGCCTAGTGTCCAGTGATATCCCCTGATACGCCATATTGAATACAGCGAACCAGTGGATAAAACTGTGCATCTGACGTGTCAATAGCGATACTTGCTTTCGATTTTCGGTACTAAAGCGTCCGCTATTGCCTCAGTCTTACGACAGTAAAATCCGAAGATGCCGTTGCGCAATAACTTCCTTTGGCGCGAGTAAACAAACAACAAAGCCGTAAAGCGTCCGTGATCCGTCAGTCATCTATGCGAGTTATTGAAAACTCACTATTTCAAAATTACAAATACATTACTTGTCATCCAAAAGCCAATTTACTTTATGACAGCTACTAATTGAAAGTGTTTATTAACTGACCAAAAAAGTGTCTTGTGTTAGGTGAATACATTAATTTCCGCTATGGAATCGTTTTTAATCGTTGTAGTGATACTGGTTTCTTTCATTTTCTCGCCTACATTCTTGCTACGCTATGAGCGTTTTGATGTAAAACGTTGTTACATCAATTTTATATTGGATTGTAAACCAATCTATTTACAAATGCACACAAGCAAGTTGCAACATAAAAACGGAATATTATATTTAAGGACTAGAACATAGTAATCACGTATCACAAAAAGGACAGTTAGGGAAATAGCATTTGTTAAAGTACCAAGAAGAAATTAGTTGAAATAAAAACAGCAACAAATCGTTTGTGTTAAAAATACTAACAAGTATCCATTTCCACTCGTCCTCAATTGTGTGTTGTTTTTTTCTCATTTCTTCCGTGAAGCGACTCTTTTCTCCTCCTAAAATCTGCGCAATATATTTTTAAGCCTTCGGTAGTGTACCATTTGTTTTGCAATTGTACACATACATTTTGGTAAAAATGAAGACACTATTTGTTGCAATTGTGTTTTCTTTGCAATAACCTAAAATAAATTATCTTTATTAAGATAACAGGTCCAGTAATCCGAAGAACAAATGGAGGGTATAACATATGTTTGTGAGCACAATCCAAAAATAGGTGTTCAACAGTTTCTAAGTTGTTTTTACCAAAGGGACACAGAGGACTTTCTGTAAGTTTCATGTTAAATAATAGATAATTAGTACCAATAATTCTGTGAATTATTCTGTACTGGAACCTTTTTCGATTCGTATCGTTAGAAATTACGAATGGTAAACTAGTGTTCAATCTATCTGATCATTTGTCCTTACATGCTGAAATCGCAGTTTTCCTTCAATAGATTGTGTGTACATTTTGTTCCAGATTCTTTATAAAAAATAAAATGTAGGTATTGTGGCAAATACTGTTTAGAAAAACATTGATGTTCGGAAGATCCTTTACAAAAATATGTCCTGCACTTCTCCATTTCTCTACGAAATTTCTGATGGCATTTATTACACCAATGTAATGTAGAAATTTACATTGAATTTATGTTTCATGAAGCACATTGAGTGTCATAAAAGTACCATCGTGGTTGAGAATGTCCCAAATGTAAATGATCCCTGATTCAAACCAAGATTTAAAATACAATCTTTGTTTTGCTATAACAATAGTATGATTATAAAACAGAGAGTACACATGTAAAGATTTTGCGTCAATTGAATGTTTACTACAATATACTTTATAAGCATTCATGACATC
Source organism: Congeria kusceri (assembly GCA_027627225.1). Lineage (NCBI taxonomy): Eukaryota > Metazoa > Mollusca > Bivalvia > Myida > Dreissenidae > Congeria > Congeria kusceri. The sequence goes on from CM051024.1 coordinate 804,093, forward strand.
TCTCCAAACTGGATTTGTAATTGTACTTGAGAGCTTTTCTGGGTAGTGCTTGTCACAAAGTATTAATTTTGCAGTATCAAAGCAAATATCAGCTCAGCATTTCAAATTGCTATAACGGGTGTATTATCTTTTTAGCCATGTTAGTTTAAGCGATACAATACAATAATGTATATCTGTCAATTTTAATCCTCCTTCACAATACTTTTTTTTATAAAAAACGCTTTTCTTTACTGTTGATGGACTATTCCATATTAAATTAAATCAATATTTATTAAGCATATTAATTGTTTGTGATGGGTTGGATAATGTCATAAATAAATGAATAAAGGTCGAAATCACTAAGGTTTACACAACAGCGATTTTCTTCGTTTCCATCTACACAAGGTTAATTCAAATTTCTTATTTTGACGTTGTAATTTAATCTTATCATTTTTTTATAAATCGACATGAAACTGAATGCTAAGCAAATCAAAAGAGGTTTGGTTCCACTTAAGTTTCTATCTGGTTTCAATACTTTCCGTGCTGACCTGTTTCTACCAATCAACACAACTGTTTGTTTTTCATAGTTTACTTTTAAACCTGATACTATGGCCAAGGCTGATTGTATATTCAAAGTTTCATTTAATAATTCATCTGAGCCATCTAATATTACAGCATCGTCGTCTGCAAATTGTGTTATGTGTCTTTAATGTATATACATTTGATATTTTGATGTGTTCTGATTTTTATTGCTAGTATTTCTGCGCACAGGATAAACAGCAGCAGGAAAAAGGATCGCATTGTCAACATCCGCGTTGAATGTTAAGGTATTCCGAAAGATACCCATTTTGTACTATCGCTGATTTCGCATCTTTTTGAAAATATTCAACCACTTTTTAATACCATCTCCAAACAGAAAGGGTCTTATGCAAGAATGACGAAGATAGCGTATAAATCTTTCAAAAAATCTATTAGAAGTAAGGGCATGGTTTCTTTTCAATGTAACAAAACAATTTGTTTGGTTTTCCGCGTCTTATATTCATTTAGTTATTGATCGTATAATGTGACCTTTCATACCAGTTAATGTTAATTAATTTTAATCTTCACTTAAGTTGTTTGATTCATGTTTATATTCGTCGCAGCTATTGTTCTCAAGTGCTTCTTTTTTACTTTTCTTTTTCTACAAGAAACTACTATACAATACTGATTTGCCTCTTAATTCTATATTTAAAGTTTCTAAAAATAATTGATAATATATTATAAACTGTATCTCAAATTTGAAGTAAAGCATCATGGGTATAGATCGGAATAGCATACATCTGGATTACTTCATTAATTTCGGAACGAAGTACTCAAACAGAGAATTAGTTTCCGAATGCCGTTTGATGCAAAAACGTATTAAATGCTAATTCAATTGTAATAACCGAGTGATCGGATTATATACTTGGTTCAATGGAAGTTGTTTTAAGATATTGAAACATTATGGTAGAAAGAAAAAATAAACCTGCTGGATTGGGTTTGACCTTCTCCATATCCATTCAAATCGGGGTACTGTATACGGAATGGGTCACACATTTCATTTGTTTGTATATAATTTCATAAAGTCATTTTTGCATTGTTATTATTGATTGTTTTATAATTATAACAATCTATTTTAGGATCCAATATCAAATTAAAATCCCCACATATAATATTTGAGTCGTTTTCAAGAGACTATTGTTTTAAAAATATCATTATAAAACAATGGCGAGTAAACGTTTGGGCCGTATAGGGTTATCAAAGTTAATATATTTTGTTCAACGGATATATCAACAGCAACACAATTTATATTGCTATCAATTTCGGTGTTATGCATTTTATAATCTAGATTCCTTGATAGTCGTTTGGCAACTCCTCTAGAATTTGATAATACGTAACATAAAATTCACTCGTATCCCCACTAATTATATTTGAAACATACTTATTTTGTAAAACAGTTAACAACTTTTGAACGTTTTGTTCTACCCTTTAGTTCCCTACAGATAAGCGATAGGATTTTCAGACAAGTCATATGTTAAAATGACATCAATAGCTAAACGAATAAGAAAATACCACACAAGTGTTGCATAATAAGTATAAGGAAAAGCAATATGGTTCCCAATAAAGAGATAAGAGAAGCGCATTTCAAACATAGCGCTAGAAATACAAAAAAGATTAATTATGGTTAACAAAAACGATATGTGAATAAATGAATTATTATGTCATCATATAAATGTATACTATAAAAAGCATTCGTCCTTTTTTTCTTTCTAAACACATTGTTAGTAAAAGCACAAAACGAAGCCACACATGTCTGTTTCTAACTGCGAAGGATGCAATTTCATGGAAAATGAAAATGCTGAATTAATCACATACGTCACAGACAATGCGAGAAATGCAATACACGGTGAAAGGAATGTGTTCGCATGCTGTCATATTTATGCATCAGATAAATTGTAATGTTTTCATGAAATTGTAACAACATTTATAAAAATTCTTTTTTTGGTTATGCAACCGGAAACAAAAAGTCATATCATTCACAAATACTGCATAAGATAATTTAGATAATTGAATTTTATTGAAATATTACTTACCGCCAACATTTAAGATTTTAAATTAAACGTTTCTGGCAAGGTTATTCTATTTTTCATAAAAAATGCCAATTCCGAGAAAAGGTTAAGCCTTTGGCAAAACTATATCACTTTAAAATACGAGTAGCTGAAAATTGTTATCGTATGGAATTCGATGCACTAACATTAGAATTTGATACATTTTCTTGAAATTTTATCAAATTTGCTTGAACATTTTCTGGTTATCTAATGCAAAAGTATTCTACCATATGTTCGGTTATGAAAAGATTAGGATAGTAAATACAGAAGTTACTGTAGAACATGTGGTGTTTACAAATAATTGTGTATATTTATTTATTGGTAAAGCTGCTGTGTTGACAGGAAAGTGATGGAGAATTACCGTTGATAAAAATGTGGCATGCTTCTTTTGAAGCTATTTGCGATTGATTTATGTATACAAATGAAAGTACTTGCCTATAATCGGTAAGCTTACCATAGGTTGTCCATTTGAATCTTTAATAGTGACAAAGTTCACGCAATCATCTGAATAAAGGATCTTGAAGGAAGTGACACGGTGTGCACAACAACCGTGATCGTCAACGTTTCTACCCTGAGTTACCACACCCTTGACGAAGCTTCTTTGCAGAAAATTTGCCTGCAATTTGTTAAGGATTGCAATTGTCAAACAAGACACATCTTATTTAAGAAATAGTACAGACCACTTCGGGCCTCCACGCATTAAGCCCATTGGTGAGCTGACTAGGAGGTCACTGTAATGCGAGGAGGCCCTCAGTGGTCTATACTATTTCTTATATTATACCGCAGATTTTTAGTACAGATGTTTTAGTTAAAATGATAGAATATCACAAGCATGGCACAATACACTAAACATTTCTTAAGTACGTGCTATAGATATAGATCTACAGCATTTTTTTAAATCTTTTTTCTCAACGTTTTTATTTCGAACAGAGCGCGACAATGGCGTCATTTATAAAATGTATACTGCCTCACGCTATTTTGGTAAACAACCACCATTAATTGTGTAGTCGCATATTCATGTACGTAATTGTATAATCGTTAACATCTACATAAATATCGATACGTAAATTACGATCGTAGAAAAGTCGTAAACGCCTCCCAGAACTGCAGGTACACACAACTAGAGCTGAGCTGGCACCCACACGGAATAGTGCCCGCTGGCTCCGGCCAATACCCTATATTAAATGGAACATTTATAATTAACCTTAACAAAGGACAGTTGACTTTTATATACGCAAAGAAGAAAGATATTTATGTAAGGTATAATATTATATAAATATCATACGGCAGCATGTGTGACATTGATGTTGTCAACCCAAGGGCAGAATGTCACCCGCGGCGAAAGCCGAGTGGTGACATTCTGTTTCGTGGGTTGACAATATCTATGTCACATAAGCTGCCATATGATATTTGTTTTATTATACCGCACAAAATTGAGTAAAAAAAGGTAAACACGTGTATAATTCTGACCATCAAGATTGAAGAATGCTTAAATCTTCTTTCATCTTCAGAAATGCGTGCAAACTGTTTTCTTACAATTAACTTCCAAGAGAATCGCTTGTTTAAACATAGAATAGTGATGCCATATTACATTACGACAAGGGAAGTAATATTTTCATTATGCGGCTAAAATAACTGAACAGTTACTTGCCCTTATATGACATTCAAAATGTCAGCGCGGTCATTTGACCTGACAGTCACTTTTTGCTTGATCACGTGTCGAAAAGTTTTAGATGTGTTTTACAGTCAAAATATCTCTGTCTCGAGTTATGGGAATTTATCGTTGCAGCCAAAAGTGAGGTATAATAATGATGATTAATGGTGCTTAAACTTCATGTTTCGAATGTATTCAATAACTCAAGTTTTTTTTTCAGCACCAGGAATGCTTTGTTTGTTCTGCGAAAGAATCATCCACAAACTAACACAGTACTCGAGACGTAACTCAGTACGCTCCGAATGCAATAGCCTCTGAACCATTAACTGGTAAACATAACGGACGTTTATTTTTTGGTAAATATAAATCATGTTGTACTACGCACCTGAATCCATGGATCGACATCGTTTGCCTGCGCAGTCCAGGCATCTCTAAGGCGAATTCCATTGATATTGGAAACCTTACTGTCTAACCTGCAAAACAATCGTTGTGTACAATATCAGTACTATTTATTATCCACAAAATTTCAATGATATAAATCAAACTATGCAGGAAAAAAACTAAAACAACGGTGTCTAATGGAGATAACATATAGTAACAACACTTATGAATGCCAAAGGACGCTTTAGTGTCACCTTGATCTCTCTGGACCGTGGTTGTCGTAAGGCTTATAGTTCGGGTACCACTCAGTGGAGCACGTAATGGAGCTATCCGGAATGCTTTTGCTTCCAGATACAAGGTAGCCAGGCGTCGGGCAATACGAGGCACCTCTTAAAGGTTGAAAGAGTATTATCTTCATACCAAAATGAAAAATAAATCCTATTACTATATTAAAAAGGTATAAGGTATTAAAAAGGTATACCATCGTACACAAATAATGCATGGCGACCAGAACACGTTCAGTAAATTATCGGCTTACATGTTACTGGTATTGCAGTAGTAATTCGAGGTATTCGAACATCGAAACAAATACTAATGCACAATGAGCAGAAAATCAGTTTTTGAGTATTTGAAGAATAAAGATAAAGGTGTAGATCATGTTCAAACGATTACAAATATTTAAAAAATGAAATTAGTCGCTTAATTGTTAGTGTTCTACATACACGGATACTCGCGCGACCATCACATTTCGAGGTGTTAGGAAAATATCCATTGGTAAATTCTGAGGTGACCAAAGACAACTTCGACATATGCGGAATTTTGACTGTGAGATAACAAAGTTAAGCTGCATATATTATTGGTTAGTTAGGTATTTCATTTACCAGCTTATATATGTTACAAATGTATGCATATACCTACTGAGAACGACAAAGTTTAAACTGTTGTTTATGTTAATCTAGTTTATCTTAAGTAATTTACTAACATTAATAAAGGTGAAGTCATACACCGTTTTACAGGAGTTACATCCCTTAGATTGAATATAGTCACTTCTGTTAGGCAAGACGTTGCAATTTTATAAAAATTCGAAATAAATATAATTATATGTATAAATACAATGAACATACATGAGAAATATTATCAAAACAACAACATCACTCACAAAAACAGGTCCTTCATCAAGAAAAAACCCACAAATGTTTTGGTGAAAGTTCAACTGTGTGGTATTATTCATAACTATATGTTATTTACACTTGTTGATATCCAACACAACATATTTGATATTTGAAAGCTCACCTGTAGCTATTGTCCTAATACTTAGGAGTGTACAAGTTTACCCAACCAATAAAATCTGAGCATCTGAGACGCATATTCAATAGCCACAGAATAAACGTGTGTTTCCGACGTCAAAGAACCCTGCTTCGGATCCTAGTTTATCCAAAAGATGAAACAATGAAAGAAGTGTTTGGACGAATATAGCAAATCAAGTTCCGAGGGACTCGGCGACAACAGTGGAAGGAGGAATATATCGGGGAATCAGAACGGACTCTAAAGGCACGGTTCATGGAGCATAAGAGACTCTGCTCCACCGCTAGTGAGGTATCAACACACATACACACTGATAGCCCTGGCCATACCATCTCATTGGACTCAGTTACCATTCTGGACCGAGATCCCTCCTGGTTTGAGGGGTAAAGGAAGCCGTATACACCAGGGCACACAGACCATCTCTCAACAAGGACGGGCGCCGACACAACTTGTCGCACATCTGGAACAGTCAGTTAACACCTCTCACCAGAAGTGGTGTAAATCCCCTGTAGGCTGATCGATCTTTGCATTCTGCTGATAAAGTCCTAAGTATTAGAACGAAAGCTACAGGGGAGCTTTCAAAAATGTTGTGTTTGATATCAACTACTGGAAATAACCAATAGTTATAACAAATATATATGTCGATGAGAAAAAAAACAACAGCAAATGATATGAAGTATATCTTATCTAAGCAGCACACGTATCTGCAACCGGTGAAAGTCTGAGTGATAAATCCCACCACACGTTTCAACATTGTTCGGATACATCTTCTAAGTATATATTGTTGCCTTACCTTTTGTTTTATTTTTGGGGCTGTTTTATGTATGCTTATATTTTACTGACACGTGTTATGTAAGTTTCGCGTTAAATACACGACATCGTCATATTCTGGTAAAACATATTATCGCGTTGGGGCAATTGATACACACAGCAACGTTGATCACTGTTGCGGCGAGGAATGGCCTCCACTGCATATTTGTTGTCAAAGCAATGATTTTTGACAATGCCTTTGTTTATGACTGTATTTAAGTTATACTTACTTGGGCAGTTGATTCCTGTTTTGCACAAGACTGATTCTGTGCTGGGCCCAAATGAGCTGCATTTCCAACGTAAGCCGGAGATGGGTTGTTGCGTGACCTGGATCTTAACCTTTGACCAGAAGCGCACGTAACCGAGCACGCGCCCCAGTCACTCCACGTACTGTACCCGCCGTTCACTGATTAGAAAACATGAATTTTAAAGGGGCTGAATTCCAGAAGATCTAATCGTAAAGACGAAAGAAAATTGTCACAAGTACACCAATTTCTTACATAATCGTATATAATACATTAATAAATTAGACACGTAGGCTTTTATTTAACTGAACAACACTGATTTTATACCGTTGTCGTCCATTTGTATCGTTCTAAAATCTATATAGTGTCTGCAATAACGCATCTTATAATTAACAAGAAATGTCTTCTAAAAACGACAATCGGCGTGGACATTAATAATGAGATATCATTTTACCCTAAACATAATACAAGAGGGCCAAGACTGTCGGTTACGTGGCTTATCGGACCCCAGATTTTTCGGTCCCCACCTAGACAAGGCGACTTCTCGAACCCCAGATTTTTTAGCACCATAAGAAAACTTCTGATATCCCAAAATTAATGTGTGATTAATTCAATAGTTATTAATATTTGTACAGTGAATAAACCTATCATACCGCCCCATGTTTTCACCAGTGATACATGAATAACCTAAATAATTTACGTTAACATCATTATAATATAAATTTGTCAGCCAAATTTAACAAATAGACAATGTACGAAAATAACTGCGGGAATTAATGAAAAGTATTCTGTATCAGACGCGTAGAGTTATTCTTAAGTTATATACCCTACCTTCATCATGGAAGTTATATATGCATAATACATACACATTTCTAAGTCAGTTAATTATTTATACGGTGTATCCTGATGAAAAGCTATTTTAAGGGAACATTCAGCGCATTTGAAATAATTATGACTTCCATTTTTTATTAAAAAACATAAAATTTCATAAGACTATGGCGATTTAAAATTATATTCGGTAGGAATATGATGTATCAAGGGTTTCTGTGTATATTTGGTATTGCCAATAATGTATTAATGCTACGAAAATGAAGTAAACGTAACATGAATTACAGTTCGACGTATTCCGTTACTTATTTCACCACACTTTATTTATTGAACGATATCTTTTTAATAGGTTGATTAACATATACTGGAGAAGTTGATAGAAATGTGCAATTCTATTTAATTCTTAATAGAACGCAACCGCCATTGCATTTCAAATTAACATGCACAGTAAGTTTATAAAAATAAAATCCCCCATTTATTGAAATATTAACTCTTATAATTCTCTGGACGCTAATTGATGTATGTATATTATAACAGCTATACACCGGCAGATAAACGCGCGCTAATATTAGAATTATCGTGAGTGTGTTGAACTCGCTTGAATCAATTGTTGTTTATAGAGCGTGCCGCTAGGCTAAACAAAACAGCGGATTAATTCTGAGAACGAATATAATATTCTGTTCTTGACATACAACTAGAAAATATGTTCATAAATATGTTCAGTTCTAGACTGTATGTCGAAGATATGATTATAACATTATTTTAACCGCTTATGTAAACAATCATGTACATTTTAATCCCCAAAAGAAAGCAACAGTTCTTGGTATACATTAAACCATTGTTGTAAAGTTTGCATTCCCTAAAAATAGAAAATTGGCCAAATTATATTGGCATTCAATTTTCCCGCTGTGTTAGTATAGTGTTCTATACAAATGGTTGTACGCATGTTTTACCGTTTAGGCATAGCTACCAAATACCGCACATTTTATGCCCATCTGGAGTTCAGTATCTTTAAAACCCAGATGCAATGATTCAGGTACACATTAATTAGCATCTTTCTTATTTATGTAATTAAATTACTACAGCTGAGCGATATCATTTATATTGTTTTCTGTAGACTTTATCAGAAGAAATACATTTACCGCAGGCCTGCTAGTGTGCACTGAGTGCAGGTGTATATCTTTAATTAATATAGTGCAGCCTTATAGGCTGTAAACTAAAAATTTCACTTATGGCATACATGCATTTATATAGCGATAAGTATAAGGTATTGTTTTAACTTCGAAACACAGCGTGTATAAAATGTGAAATCATAAGTTCTTTTGTATACCAATCATAAATATTAAGCCATACTAACCTGGACACTGACCTGAAAATATATATACATAAATAAAGTATAAATATATTATATATAACTATATATAACTGTATAACTTATTGTATTAATTATAGTCATCTAATTTTCTTTAGCAAAACACCAATGATACGTTGAATAACAGTTGTATTTCCGGTAGTTCTGAGTACTTTTCTTAGTGATACAGCAGACAGCGCTCCTGGATGTTTTAGCAGTTAATCGGCGTGTTTGTGAATGTACACATGAAATCTTATTAAATTTGAAACGCCAAATTAACTCATCATGCAACCCGCGTGTATGTATTTATGTACTGTCTTGTTGATGGTCAAAAATCTTTTCAAAATTTTAATCCAGAAATATCTTATTCATTAAAAATAATAATTGCCAGGTAAAAACAGTATAGTTGAAGGATTGCACCTACAAGCCGAACCCACTGCAATCGCAACATAATCAATTATGAAAATTAAGATACTGCCATGTTTCTAACGATATTCTTTATAAAAAGAGAAATGACATACCGGTACTTTGATCTGTATTTCTGCAGTGACATACAGTTGTAACAATAAAATCAAGTAGCCAACATTGTTTATGTTATTGTTCTGTTATAAAAAAATAGTATCCATAGTAACTTTTTTTTATAGCAATCAATATAAATACTTGTCTCTTAACATTTTCGTAATTGACATATAGACACACTTTTATTGACAATTCGTTAAGCCATACAGAAGGCTAGGACTTCATAGTTTGACAGAGTTGTGTCGTTCACTGTAAACGGTGCTTGTCGGAGATTGAGTATTCAAGGTGATATATCCATTAGTGATCGGTAAATCGCCGATACCCTTTGGGAATCATAACCACGCCTACTAAGGTAAAACTCTATGTACACTTGGTTTTACTCTGTTGGCGTAGCCAATGGTCTTAAGTAGAGTGATTCCGAGAGATTGATTCGCGTGACTTTTTACTTTGCAGACTACAAAGCACTAACAATTGATACTCCCAATTGTTTACGCTCAATTGGCCAAATCAGTATTAGTCGAAAGGTTGACTGTTATGTTCAGTTGCGTGTTTGCATTAAGTAATTTGCATACAAACCTATATATCTACAAACATGTTGAAAGAAGGGAGTATAACAACGAATAGTTCAATTTGTCTTGTGTAAAAATAACATTGAAGAGTCATTTCTATTAGAACTATTTTGAACTCTATTTCCCTTGATTTTGGTTTCTGTCCTTTTCTCGCCAAATGCCTGTCTACACTTTTTAAATATCCGACATGTGCGTTAAACAATTGAGTCCTAGCTCTCTGAATGGCTACACCTATTGTCATTCAAAGCTCGTCGTAAGGTAAATTGCAACATGCCTGACTATTACTGGAGTGTTATGTACTTCCACAAGGGCATCCAAGGACGTCAAATCGTAAAGACACGCTTCCATCCTACGAGACAACTTGAATGCGCACGCAAAGTGCAAGCACAGGTTCCGTAAGCATGTTTGTCTTGTGCGAGTCTTGGTCGGTGTTTCCAGGAAATATCTGAAATATGATATATCTGTGAATCATGCGTTAAATAAGAGTACAGTTAAATAATCTGTAAAACATATACGTATAGCTCCAACAAAGCATTTACAGTCTCACCTAGCACTGACCTTTATCAATGAATATATACATCAATATACGGTTTCGAAATAAAACGCCAAGCGATGAACGCTGAAAAACTGCGGCTTGCCTCTGTCTCTGAACAGGTCCTTGTTATGTAAATCCTATGGTCATCAAAAAGGTTTGTATACTTGCACTGTTGTTTTATGACATTGATCTTGTTTCAGATCGTGCACTATTTGTTTCTGAACACACGAAATTTTCTTTAAAGAAAAATCATTGATTCGCTTCAATATTTCATAACTCATAGTCATAGTCTCATATGAAATGTTACATCGATTTTTCTTCACTACGAGTACATTTCACATATTTGGGCATTATATCGATTTTCCCTACACTTTCTTGCATTTGTGATACATTACCAAATTATTGGTGCCTACAAACTGCTTTTAAAATTTACTGTTATGTTGTTTAGATCTAATTATTATTAATGCATATATAAAATTCATTATTCTGCAAGCACATCGTCTTAAACGGCAACTAGAACGAAATAAAAAACAACAAACTACTATTTCCTTGCAGAAGCAAAACACATTTTATTTCATAAAGCATTAATATTGCTAAACCATGCATTCTGTACACCGTGGTGAAACGAACCAATTTTGTACTTGAAATACTTGTATAGTACCTGAAGCATACAAATAGCTCTGTTGTAACTGAATTCGCAATTAGATAGATAAGACAAATCCTGTCTTTATTAAAATTTGACATATAACTGATACTGCTGTATAAGCCGGTAATGGATCAAGTATTATTTACAGAAAGCACGAACTGATCAAGTTTATAAATATCAATATCTAACCGCGCCAATCCATGGATGAGGTGCCAGGACGTGTGATCGAGGTCATACATGAACGGGCGCTTGGGCTATACAATGTCTACGGACGCGAACACATTATTGGAAATATGGTTACATTGATCATATGCTCAATGGTCAGTTGCCAACATTTCAAGAAAATTTCGTACAAATCACTTTAAAACTGTGAAATAAATGCTAACATCACAAACCAACGCTGCCAAAAACAAAGCACCTTTTGAGGAAGTAAATATTGACATGAACCATCGTAAATTGACTAAGATTAGATTTCAAGTTCTTTAAGGCTTCATATCTAATATTAGTTTTCAAGTTCTTTCAGCCTTTATATCTTTATTGACACAAAATCATTAAATATTGTTATGCCGGTTCAGGAATAACAAAAGAAAGAAAACAAAAGTTCATATCAATTTTCACTTTTACTTTCTCTTTATACGATAAACAATAATTAGGAATCGTGTTCATACAGAAAAATATCATATCACATAAATAATCGTACCTGCATCTTGTTCTGTTTATATTGAATATCTAATATATGTTTTAGGTCTTAACGTATTCACATCAACTTCGAAACTGAAACTTGTTTATTTTCGAAGCCGCTATTTATACTATTCCGCACATGACGTCAATGACACGTGATGACCGTTATTTAAAAATATCTACCAATAAACGTCATACAAAATGGCGGCTTTACTGAATGAACACGATGCAGGTTTAAACAACAAAATTACGTTAAACCATGACACATAGATGTATTAAACGATAGATATGAATCTAAATCAATTTATAAGATATTTATGCATAAAGTTCAATAAAAATAATTTATACCTTAAGCATTTTAACGCTACAACAAGTATTTGTTTACATTGCACTGGAATAATGACTGGGTAAGGTAACGGCCTAGCAGTACCCCCACCTTTTAAGAATTGTCCCAATTCTTCAAGACCAAATGCAAGGTAAGTATGCATTATTTATTTATAGTTATTCATGTGAAAATGAATATATTAAATTTAAAATTGAACAATATGTCAATATAACAAACAAAAGAACATCAATCCAATGATAATCAACGTGTAATTTGAACACGACATTATATTATTATTAACATAACAAATATGTCTTAATTAATTATTTCTCAATGAAATCAAGTTAATTTTTGACAAATACAACAATCCTTTGACAATATGACTATTATTTGTCAGAAATCAATATACTAATATTATATTAAAAAAATATAACAATAACATCAATAAAAGTAATAATATGTATTTTCATTATATTGGCAAAAATTTATTACTCATTTGTGCAAATATACAATTTAACTGTAATAACGTATAACGTGTCCATTGTGGAGTTTTTGTACCGTTTGACAATTAAAGTTTGTATTTTCTACTGATAATTTTCACCTCGAACAGGTATCCATCCTCCACCCTCTCTGCAATCAAAGTCTTCTTCTGGTGTGAGATCTCGAATATTTTCGCACACACGTCATTGAGTAAGTCCTCCTCTTCATCGTCTGTCTGGTCCATTAGTTGTTGTTTCTTGGGAGAATTAAGTGTGTTCTTATTGTCATGTTTGCGTTTCATATGTTCCTCTTTTCTTCCTTCTTCCGACTTATTCTTTTTCTTCCCCTTCTTTCCCTTTAATTACTTCTTCCCTTTTTCTTCTTGTCGTTCCTTTTCATTTCCTTTTCGACTTCAGTCCTATCTTCCCCTTGGCTGTTTTCTTCCTTCTTTCTTTTCTGTTGCTGTTTTCTTCCTTATTTCTTTTCGGTTCTTCTTCTTTACTGTTTTCTTCCTTCTTTCTTTTGGGTTCTGCCACGTTACTGTTTTCTTCCTTCTTTTCATCTGTTTCTACTTTTCATTTGATCAGTTTTGTTTTCCTCTGTTCTTTTTTTATCAGTTTTCTTTTTATCTGTTTTCTCATTTTCTTTTCCTTCCTTTTCATCATTCTTCTCATCATCTTTCATTTTTCTCTTTTCGTCCTCCTTTCTTTCCTTTTCCATCTGTTCCTTTTCTAACTCGTCCAATGCGTACAACAATACTTCACTGTCCCAACTTGCCCTCTGAAAGTTTTCGAAGTCCTTCAATTCTTCTACGTCACTCTCCTCTTCTTCATTTATTCTAAATCTGTTAACAGTTTATTTAACTTATCCTTTTGTTTCTTATTTTCATTATCTACCTCGATACACCACTCGTCCTCGGCTTTTTTCATGAATTTTTGAAGATCCTTCGCCTCATTGCCTTTCTTCCCATTCAGTTGATTAAACTGATAGTAATTTTCTTTTGCAGCTCTACATTGATGGGGATTATCATTCCTCCTGAAGATTTTCCTGCACGGGGTGCACTTATAGCTAATTCCACTGTGCTGTTCCCGAAGGTGAGCCATACATGGTTTCTTGGCTTGGAAGAAAAGATCTTCACAAAGTCCACACTTGAACTGGCCCTGAAAATTAAATACATTTTTCATTTTATCATTTGCTTCAAATTTTATTATTTTATAAAAACATGTTTTCAAAACACCTATATGTTTATTTCAGGCCAAGATATATGAAATACTGGAAAGTTTTCATTTACCAATTAGATATGATTTTTCCTTTGTAAGGTTTAAGTTTATCGTGATGAATAAGTTTTGATTTTGTCTTAGGTCCAGTTTTAATTCTGTAAAGAACATCATTTACTTTATTTATAACTCTGCATGGTCCTATCCAAGGTCTGATAAATTTGCTACTAAGTCCCTTCTTTTTCACATGATTGAAGTACCACACCAAATCATTTTCTTTATAGCTTTTATAATTAAGGTGAACATCATAGTTTACTTTCATACTTTCTCTAGCAATATCCATATTATCTCTAGCCATATCATAAATATTGTGCAATTTATTTTCCAAAACTATGACATATTGTGTTTTTGAATGTTCTGTTTCAGCCTATCTTTTTCAGCCTGTCCATATATCATGTCAACTGGTAACCTAATTTCTCTACCAAGATGCAATATAGCTGGTGAGAATCCTGTAGATGATTGAACGGACGACCTGTATGCCATGAGAACTAAATCAATGTGTTCATCCCAGTCATCTTGATTTGAAGAAACATAAGGTGAGAGCATGTTGATAATGGTAGAATTATGTTTCTCTATGAACCCATTTCGTTGAGGATGAAAGGGAGAAGATCTTGTCTTTTCTACACCTAGTAATTGACAAAATTCTAAAAACAACTTTGACTCAAAGCTTTTTCCTTGATCTGTGTGACATAATAATGGACATCCCCATTCACTAATATATTTATTAACAAGGGTTTTGGCAACTGTGGTAGCTTCTAAATTTTCTATTGCATTGCATTCGGTCCATTTACTGAATACATCTCCTACAACCATCATATATCTATTTCCACTCTTTGTCTTTACAAAGGGACCCATGAAATCAATTGCAATCCTTTCATTGGGAAAACCAACATTATACATTGTCAAAGGAGCTTTAGGTTTTCATAATGTACCTCCTCTACTACTACAAACATCATATGTTTTGCACCAGTTTTCTACATCTTTCCTCAAAGCATACCAAAAGAATCTATCTCGAACTTTTCTTAGTGTTTTCTTAACACCCAAATGAGCTGACATTTTACTATAATGTAAATGTCGAAGAACATCTTCTCTATGTGGCTGTGGTATTACAGTAAGTAACCTAAATTTAACTCTACAATCTTCATCCTCCCATTTCCTGTACAAAACATTATTCTTTACAACCATTGAATCCAATTTTGCCCAATAATACTTTACTTCAACATCATGCTTCAAAACTTCTTGCCAAGTTGGTTTCATATCATTCAATACCATATCTTTTACCAACTTTAAATTTCTATCACTGTCTTGAATCTGTGCTAAGTCTAATGCTTCAATTACATTACCATCATCTCTACTAGTAGTTTGACCTTCATTAGAGTTTGGACTTGTACTTGGAATATCAACAGCACTTATCATAACAAAATCTTTACTGTCTGTCTGAGAAGAGTTATCTAGCTGTAAGATAATATCCTGTGAATGACTCAATTTCTTTGCAATACCATCCTTACTAGTTAAATCAACCTTTCTACAACCTGTCAATATATCAAGGTTACGGCTAACAGTTCCACAACTGTCAACCCTCTGTATAATCTGATAATCAACACACATCTCTTGTATAATACATCTTCCATATCTACACATAATTGACCATATCAATGTCCATCTTTCTATCCAGGACAACTTGTCTTCTACTTTACAAATCACCAATAATACTGTGAGTAACACTACTGAATAAATACCACCAAACATCAACATCATGACCAAAAAACCTATTACAGTGTGTGACTTCATAGTACCAATCTCAATTAAATCTTTTAACTTTCTATCATCCTCTATCTGTTTCTCCATCAATTTTGTATATTTCTTGACTTCGGTTGCTGGTACCGAAGCTACCAAAGACTCACTTTTTATTTCAACCCTCTCACAATATTTGCAATCATTAACACATGGACGTCTAGACAAAACATCTGCATTTGAATGTAATCGACCAGCTCGATACTCAATGGTAAAGTCATACGCACTTAAAAATGTTAACCATCTGGCTAACTGACCTTCAACATTCTTAAAATTCAACAACCATTTCAGACTTGAGTGATCGCTTCTTATAATAACATGTCTTCCATATTTATAGTGATAAAATGTTTCATAGCATTCACAATTGCCAATATGTCTCTTCTCGTAACAATATTTTCTCTCAGTTCTTGTAAAACATTTACTAAAGTACCCAATAACTTTCTCCTTTCCATCAATTCTTTGTGACAAAACTGCACCTTGACCTACAAGTGATGCATCTGTATCAATAATAAATTGATCAGTTTCGGTTGAGAATGATAACATTGGGGCATTTATTAAAGCATCTTTTATTCTCTCAAAAGCTTTCTGGCAATCATCAGTCCAAACGAATTTTCCACCTGTCTCTGCTAACTCATGAATTGGCTTTGCTATACTTGCAAACTGATAGACATATGACCTATAGTAACTTGCTAAAGATATGAAACTTCTTGCTTCTTTGGCATTCTTAGGTGTTGGCCAATAATTGTTTCTATTTTTCTAGGGTCTGTACCTACACCATGCTCATTTATCTTATGACCAAGGAATGTAACTTCTTTTTGAAATAATACACACTTCTTGGCATTAAGCTTTAAATTAGCTTTTCTGAGTCTTTCAAATATTATCTCCAACCTGTCTAACTGACCAGAAAATGTAGGTGAATGGCAGATAATATCGTCCAAATATATTATGACTGTAGACCATAATAAACCATCAAAAACCATCTGCATTAATCTTGTAAATGTTGCTGGGGCATTACATAACCCAAAAGCTAGTCTCCGCCATTGCCACTGTGACCCACCAGGTATAGAAAATGCTGTTTTGTAACGGTCATCTTCATCTATATCTACCTGCCAATAACCCGATTTCATGTCTAAACAAGACCACCATTTTGAACCAGCCAATGCCTCAATACTATCATCAATTCTAGGTAAAGGTTGTGAATGCTTAACCGTAACCTCATTCAAACCTCTGTAGTCACAACAAAATCTAATCGACTTGTCAGGTTTAACAATTGTCACAACTGGCGCATTCCACGGACTTTGTGGACATTTCTCAATAACACCGTCCTTTTCCATTTTCTGAATCTCTTGCTCAACTACCTTTCTCTTTGACAAAGGCATTCTAGGGATATTTCTTTACTGGCTTTGCATTACCAGTGTCAATTGTATGAGTAATCAAAGATGTGTGACCAATGTCTCCAGAATCCTTACTAAATATATTCTGATGTTTTATTAAAAACTTCCTTAAAATCTCAATTTGAGCAGAATCTAGATTATCAAAAGACTTTTTAAACATCTCTGTTAAATGTTCAGGCAAATCATCATCTTTCTGTCTACAATCAGTATTCACTGTACCAACTATTTTTGTGTCAACAATGTCAACATTTTCCAATTTTGCAGTCATAGTGTCTTTAAACAATGTTACTGACTTTTCTGATAAATTAATTATTCTCACAGGTACAGTACAACTTTTAGGATTGACCAGTACTTTAGCTACAATTAAACCAGTATTCTGCATAAAACTTTCTGAACCCTCCAGCAAACAACATGCATTTTTATCTATATGATCTAACATTTTTCCTGGAACTATAGTTTCTGTATGTGGTTCAATTACTACTTTCTCTGTAATTGCTACCCGACAACAACTTGCTATATTGTTTGAATCATTTTTCAGGTAGCAAGGAACTCTGTCACCTTTTACTGACAGATAATTTTTACTAATGATTAAATCACATTTATGGCTTTGCATGAAGTCAATACCCAATATACCATCTTGAACAATATCAGAAATCAACATCTCATGACTAAATACATGATCCCCTAATTTTATCTCCATTATTGCCTTTCCCAGACAAGGCTTGTTTTCACCAGTAACAGTACAAATCATCATCTTTACTGGAATTATCTCAGGTTTGTTATCTTTTTCCCAACATTCTAAAATTTTTGAATTAATGATTGAAACATTTGCACCTGAATCACACAAACAAGACACAAGATTTCCATAAATCAGCACATCACAAAAATAACCATTCTCAGCTCCTAAACAATTAAACTGAATAACTGGACTATTGGACCTTACATCTGTTGTGGTCTGGTTGCGGTCCACCAACTTGACCTTTTCACGTTTCCCTCAAACCTTCTACCTCTGTAATTATTATAATTCTGACCATTTCTATCACTATTTCTATTCCATGTTTGATTTCTGTTTTGTCTCCTGAAAACATTTCTGTTGTCTTTGTTGTAATATGAGTTGTTATTTTGGTGGGGTGTCTGTATATATCTCTTTCCTTGATGGTTAAATAAATGCTCTCTTTGATAAGTACTCTTTTGATCATTTTTCTGGGATTCTAATTTTTCTATTTTGGCTGTCAGTGTATCAATTTTATCTATAACATTTTCTAACACTGGTTTTGAGTAACCCTTATGTTCAACACCTTTTAGGGCATTAATTGGTTGACTTCTTTGCTTGTCAGCCAGTTGGTGTGTCTCTAACCTTACAGCGATAGTTTCTGCTTCAACCATAGTTTTTGGACAACACTCTCTAAGACTTAATCTAATTTCAGGATTGTCAAGACTATCAATGAAACAATCCAGGGACAGGATCTCAATCATATTAGAATTTGCATCAGGGTAAGCCTGTCTTATAATTTTCTTAATATGCTGAGTCAGCTCTGAAATTGACTGGTTGTTACTCCTAGTCCTTGATTTTAGTTGAGCTCTATAAATTTCAGCTTTGTTTCTGGTACCATATTTTGTTCTGAGTATCTCAACCAAACTATCAAAATCTCTTTTCTGTATCTCTGTCAACTCACTAAGCAATGACCTAGCATTTCCTGATAAGCTGCTTGCCAAATAGAGTGATTTGGCTTGGTAAGACCAGTTATTAATTTCTGCTACCAAATTAAACTGAGTTAAATATTCTCCTATATCAGTTGAACCATCCTATGTTTGTGGTTGCATTTTCAAATTAAAGGCTGAATTTGTGTGAACGTTTTCTGAGGATGCTGTATTTGTGAACTGATTAATATTTGTGTTTCTAGCAACATGTAAATTTGTCAGTGAGTGATACTGACTTGGAACACTAACATTATTATGCAAATTCCTGTTCCAGTTAAAGTTAATCTCTGGATCAGGATTTCTTATTTCTGAAACTTCTCCACACACAGTGTGCATTTTTTATTCTAAAGAATCCATTCTCTTTTGTAGTGTATCATTTAAACATTTAATTGTGTTTGAAATGGAGCTCATTTGATTTGACATGTCTAGCAATTTTTCTTCTACTCTAGAGTTACATTCGGTTTCTAAAATTTCTGACCTTTCAGCAGTTGATATATCTTGATCCATTTTTAACATGAAATAATATTTAGTAAAATACTCTTTCAAAAATATTTTATAGCAAGTTAACAAAATATCACTATCAGTTCAAAATATCTATTTTATCATAACTTATTTTCTGTTTCAAGATACAGAGAAGACAAAATAAGCAAGAATCCCGAAACTTAAAAAGTGGTGGCAGAGGCAGTTTTCAAATATTGAAATTTATTGTTTTTATGAAAAATAAATCATTTGTCTCTGTGTTTCTTTATTACTGGTGGAATATCATTGACCTTGCTAAACGAGGTTCTCCGTGAAATTCCACGAAATAATATAAATTTTACAAATTTACAATTCTTTTTTTTTTTTTTAAATCTTTTTCCAAATCGAACCAACTCTTGACACCAATTTTGTTATGCCGGTTCAGGAATAACAAAAGAAAGAAAACAAAAGTTCATATCAATTTTCACTTTTACTTTCTCTTTATACGATAAACAATAATTAGGAATCGTGTACATACAGAAAAATATCATATCACATAAATAATCGTACCTGCATCTTGTTCTGTTTATATTGAATATCTAATCTATGTTTTAGGTCTTAACTTATTCACATCAACTTCGAAACTGAAACTTGTTTATTTTCGAAGCCGCTATTTATACTATTCCGCACATGACGTCAATGACACGTGATGACCGTTATTTAAAAATATAGACCAATAAACGTCATACAAAATGGCGGCTTTACTGAATGAACACGATGCAGGTTTAAACAACAAAATTACGTTAAACCATGACACATAGATGTGTTAAACGATAGGTATGAATCTAAATCAATTTATAAGATATTTATGCATAAAGTTCAATAAAATAATTTATACCTTAAGCATTTTAACGCTACAACAAGTATTTGTTTACATTGCACTGGAATAATGACTGGGTAAGGTAACGGCCTAGCAATATTTATGTTCATCTACTGAACAAACTACCATAAAAGATGCTCATTGGTGGTTTCAAACATAACGACGTACGTATTTAACTAATTACTTATCATCATATTCCCTCTTTTGTCCATAATATGATTAAATCAATGTGTGCTTTTACGTTTGATTTAAATGGACTATGTATACGAAGAGGGCCCCAAATGAACAACTACAGTAAAAATATTAAAATTAAATACCAATATTTAAATTAAATACAGGATAAAATAATGTATACACTATGGAAAATGAGGAAACGGATTCCGAGAAAAACACATTATATGATTTAGTCGTGTTTGCTTGACCCTTGTCTTGTTTACACTTTGATGTCAGATTAGTGGGTATTTTGATTAAAGCTCTGGTAATTGCCATTTGTTCTTATGGCTCTGTCGTCTTGAGTTTGATACTCACTCTAGGATTTCGTCTTGAGTATTTCTTGTTTATTTGTATTTAAAAAAATTCTCAAAAAGTAGTAGATTATTCATTCTTCATGTATTTGATACGCCGTTGAAATGCTCACTTATTTAACGTAATAACATTTATACTGCTGAAGAAAAATCACTTTTTAGTAAGCAAAGTCCCTTTAAAGTGATACTCTTGATAAATGATAAAAGTAAATATGTGAAAACTGAAATTTAAACGGCCACATTCTAAATTTGAGTGAATTTAACGTTCATGTTTATTTTGTTTATAGCTACAAAACACCGCACATTTTATGCCCATCTGGAGTTCAGTATCTTTAAAACCCAGATACAATGATTCAGGTACACATTAATAAGTATCTTTCTTATTTATGTAATTAAATTACTACAGCCGGGCGATATCATTTGTATTGTTTTCTGTTGACTTTATCAGAAGAAATACATTTACCACACTCCTGCTAGTGTACACTGAGTGCAGAAGTATATCTTTAATTAATATAGTGAAACCTTATAAGCTGTTAAGTGATTGCAATAAATAAAATGTTTCACTTATGGTATACATGCATTTATATAGAGATAAGTATAAGGTATTGTTTTAACTTCGAAACACAGCGTGTATAAAATATGAAATCAGTTCTTTTGTATACCAATCATAAATATTAAGCCATACTAACCTGGACACTGACATGAAAATATATATACATAAATAAATTATAAATATATTATATATAACTATATAACATGTAGTATTAATTATAGTCATTTAATTTTCTTTAGCAA
The DNA here is from genome assembly GCA_027627225.1 of Congeria kusceri. Taxonomy (NCBI): domain Eukaryota; kingdom Metazoa; phylum Mollusca; class Bivalvia; order Myida; family Dreissenidae; genus Congeria; species Congeria kusceri. Next base: position 825,852 of record CM051024.1, read on the forward strand.
AACAGCAATGATACATTGAATAACAGTTGTATTTCCGGTAGTTCTGGGTACTTTTCTTAGTGATACAGCAGATAGCGCTTCTGGATGTTTCAGCAGTTAATGGGCGTGTTTGTGAATGTACTCTTCAAATCTTATTAAATTTGAAACGCCTAATTAACTCATCATGCAACACGCGTGTATATATCTATGTACTGACTCCTTGATGGTCTAAAATCTTTTCAAAATTTCAATAAATAAATATCTTATTCATTCAAAATAATAATTGCCATGTAAAAACAGTATAGTTGAAGGATTGCACCTACGAGCCGAATCCACTGCAATCGCAACATATTCAATTATGAAAATTAAGATAGTGCTATGTTTCTAACGATATTCTTTATAAAAAGATAAATAACATACCAGTACTTTGATCTGTATTTCTGTAGTGACATACAGGTGTAACAATACAATCAAGTAGCCAACATTGCTTGTTTTATTGTTCTGTTATAAAAAATAGTATCCATAGTAACGTTGTGTATAGCAATCAATATAAATACTTGTCTCTTAACGTTTTCGTATTTGACATGTAGACACAATTTTATTGATAATGCGTTAAGCCATACAGAAGGCGAGGATTTCATTGTTTGACATAGTTGTGTCGTTCACTGTAAACGGTGCTTGTCGGAGATTGAGTATTCAAGGTGATATATCCATTAGCGATCGGTAAATCGCCGATACCCTTTGGGAATCATAACCACGCCTACAAAAGTAAAACTCTATGTACACTTGGTTTCACTCTGTTGGCGTAGCCAATGGTCTTAAGTAGAGTGATTCCGAGAGATTGATTCGCGTGACTGTTTAATGCAGACTACAAAGCACTAACAATTGATAATCCCAATTGTTTACGCTCAATTGGCCAAATAAGTATTAGTCGAAAGGTTGACTGTTATGCACAGTTGTGTGTTTGCATTAGGTAGTTTGCATACAAACCTATATATCTACAAACATGTTGAAAGAAGGGAGTATAACAACGAATAGTTCACTTTGTCTTGTGTCAAAATAGCATTGCAGAGTCATTTCTGTTAGAACGTTTTTGAACTCTATTTCCCTTGATTTTGGTTATTTCCTTTTCTCGCCAAATGCCTGTCTACGCTTTTTAAATATCCGTCATGTGCGTTAAACAATTGAGTCCTAGCTTTCTGAATGGCTACACCTATTGTCATTCAAATCTCGTCGTAAGGTAAATTGCAACATGCCAGACTATTACTGGAGTGTTACCTACTTCCACAAGGGCATCCAAGGACGTCAAATCGTAAAGACACGTGTACCTCCCACAAGACAACTTGAATGCGCACGCCAAGTGCAAGCACAGGTTCCGTAAGCATGTTTGTCTTGTGCGAGTCTTGGTCTGTGTTTCCAGGAAATATTTGAAATATGATATATCCGTGAATCATGCGTTAAATAAGAGTACAGTTAAATAATCTGTAAAAAATATACGTATAGCTCCAACAAAGCATTTACAGTCACTTAGCACTGACCTTTATCAATGAATATATACATCAATATACGGTTTCGAAATAAAACGCCAAGCGATGAACGCTGAAAGACTGCGGCTTGCTATAAAAATTACAAGGTCGAGAGCAAGTTCACTATATATATAAAGCTATAAATTATAAATTATACTTCGTTTTCAAGTATGAAACTTGGTTTTCGTCAATAAAAAATCAAACTGATCTATTTGATCTTGTTCCCATATTTAAATTTTAAATCCTATTTATTTATTTTTTCTTTACAAAATGCATGAAACAAACAACAGAGTGTGAATACAATTTGTCTTCAATTTCACTCACATACGTTGACGCAAATTAATTGCTTGTTATTATTTAACCCAGATCTATTTCTTGTGATCATAGCAAGCTAAATGATGTTATTTATATTATGTTATGAACCAAAAATTGATTGCAATAAAAGCACGAAATTGCTTTGCTGTTCTGAATAGCCTAGTGTTCAGTGATATCCCCTGATACGCCATATTGAATACAGCGAACCAGTGGATAAAACTGTGCATCTGCCGTGTCAATAGCGATACTTGCTTTCGATTTTCGGTACTAAAGCGTCCGCTATTGCCTCAGTCTTACGACAGTAAAATCCGAAGATGCCGTTGCGCAATAACTACCTTTGGCGCGAGTAAACAAACAACAAAGCCGTAAAGCGTCCGTGATCCGTCAGTCATCTATGCGAGTTATTGAAAACTCACTATTTCAAAATTACAAATACATTACTTGTCATCCAAAAGCCAATTTACTTTATGACAGCTACTAATTGAAAGTGTTTATTAACTGACCAAAAAAGTGTCTTGTGTTAGGTGAATACATTAATTTCCGCTATGGAATCGTTTTTAATCGTTGTAGTGATACTGGTTTCTTTCATTTTCTCGCCTACATTCTTGCTACGCTATGAGCGTTTTGATGTAAAACGTTGTTACATCAATTTTATATTGGATTGTAAACCAATCTATTTACAAATGCACACAAGCAAGTTGCAACATAAAAACGGAATATTATATTTAAGGACTAGAACATAGTAATCACGTATCACAAAAAGGACAGTTAGGGAAATAGCATTTGTTAACGTACCAAGAAGAAATTAGTTGAAATAAAAACAGCAACAAATCGTTTGTGTTAAAAATACTAACAAGTATCCATTTCCACTCGTCCTCAATTGTGTGTTGTTTTTTTCTCATTTCTTCCGTGAAGCGACTCTTTTCTCCTCCTAAAATCTGCGCAATATATTTTTAAGCCTTCGGTAGTGTACCATTTGTTTTGCAATTGTACACATACATTTTGGTAAAAATGAAGACACTATTTGTTGCAATTGTGTTTTCTTTGCAATAACCTAAAATAAATTATCTTTATTAAGATAACAGGTCCAGTAATCCGAAGAACAAATGGAGGGTATAACATATGTTTGTGAGCACAATCCAAAAATAGGTGTTCAACAGTTTCTAAGTTGTTTTTACCAAAGGGACACAGAGGACTTTCTGTAAGTTTCATGTTAAATAATAGATAATTAGTACCAATAATTCTGTGAATTATTCTGTACTGGAACCTTTTTCAATTCGTATCGTTAGAAATTACGAATGGTAAACTAGTGTTCAATCTATCTGATCATTTGTCCTTACATGCTGAAATCGCAGTTTTCCTTCAATAGATTGTGTGTACATTTTGTTCCAGATTCTTTATAAAAAATAAAATGTAGGTATTGTGGCAAATACTGTTTAGAAAAACATTGATGTTCGGAAGATCCTTTACAAAAATATGTCCTGCACTTCTCCATTTCTCTACGAAATTTCTGATGGCATTTATTACACCAATGTAATGTAGAAATTTACATTGAATTTATGTTTCATGAAGCACATTGAGTGTCATAAAAGTACCATCGTGGTTGAGAATGTCCCAAATGTAAATGATCCCTGATTCAAACCAAGATTTAAAATACAATCTTTGTTTTGCTATAACAATAGTATGATTATAAAACAGAGAGTACACATGTAAAGATTTTGCGTCAATTGAATGTTTACTACAATATACTTTATAAGCATTCATGACATCTCTCCAAACTGGATTTGTAATTGTACTTGAGAGCTTTTCTGGGTAGTGCTTGTCACAAAGTATTAATTTTGCAGTATCAAAGCAAATATCAGCTCAGCATTTCAAATTGCTATAACGGGTGTATTATCTTTTTAGCCATGTTAGTTTAAGCGATACAATACAATAATGTATATCTGTCAATTTTAATCCTCCTTCACAATACTTTTTTTTATAAAAAACGCTTTTCTTTACTGTTGATGGACTATTCCATATTAAATTAAATCAATATTTATTAAGCATATTAATTGTTTGTGATGGGTTGGATAATGTCATAAATAAATGAATAAAGGTCGAAATCACTAAGGTTTACACAACAGCGATTTTCTTCGTTTCCATCTACACAAGGTTAATTCAAATTTCTTATTTTGACGTTGTAATTTAATCTTATCATTTTTTTATAAATCGACATGAAACTGAATGCTAAGCAAATCAAAAGAGGTTTGGTTCCACTTAAGTTTCTATCTGGTTTCAATACTTTCCGTGCTGACCTGTTTCTACCAATCAACACAACTGTTTGTTTTTCATAGTTTACTTTTAAACCTGATACTATGGCCAAGGCTGATTGTATATTCAAAGTTTCATTTAATAATTCATCTGAGCCATCTAATATTACAGCATCGTCGTCTGCAAATTGTGTTATGTGTCTTTAATGTATATACATTTGATATTTTGATGTGTTCTGATTTTTATTGCTAGTATTTCTGCGCACAGGATAAACAGCAGCAGGAAAAAGGATCGCATTGTCAACATCCGCGTTGAATGTTAAGGTATTCCGAAAGATACCCATTTTGTCCTATCGCTGATTTCGCATCTTTTTGAAAATATTCAACCACTTTTTAATACCATCTCCAAACAGAAAGGGTCTTATGCAAGAATGACGAAGATAGCGTATAAATCTTTCAAAAAATCTATTAGAAGTAAGGGCATGGTTTCTTTTCAATGTAACAAAACAATTTGTTTGGTTTTCCGCGTCTTATATTCATTTAGTTATTGATCGTATAATGTGACCTTTCATACCAGTTAATGTTAATTAATTTTAATCTTCACTTAAGTTGTTTGATTCATGTTTATATTCGTCGCAGCTATTGTTCTCAAGTGCTTCTTTTTTACTTTTCTTTTTCTACAAGAAACTACTATACAATACTGATTTGCCTCTTAATTCTATATTTAAAGTTTCTAAAAATAATTGATAATATATTATAAACTGTATCTCAAATTTGAAGTAAAGCATCATGGGTATAGAACGGAATAGCATACATCTGGATTACTTCATTAATTTCGGAACGAAGTACTCAAACAGAGAATTAGTTTCCGAATGCCGTTTGATGCAAAAACGTATTAAATGCTAATTCAATTGTAATAACCGAGTGATCGGATTATATACTTGGTTCAATGGAAGTTGTTTTAAGATATTGAAACATTATGGTAGAAAGAAAAAATAAACCTGCTGGATTGGGTTTGACCTTCTCCATATCCATTCAAATCGGGGTACTGTATACGGAATGGGTCACACATTTCATTTGTTTGTATATAATTTCATAAAGTCATTTTTGCATTGTTATTATTGATTGTTTTATAATTATAACAATCTATTTTAGGATCCAATATCAAATTAAAATCCCCACATATAATATTTGAGTCGTTTTCAAGAGACTATTGTTTTAAAAATATCATTATAAAACAATGGCGAGTAAACGTTTGGGCTGTATAGGGTTATCAAAGTTAATATATTTTGTTCAACGGATATATCAACAGCAACACAATTTATATTGCTATCAATTTCGGTGTTATGCATTTTATAATCTAGATTCCTTGATAGTCGTTTGGCAACTCCTCTAGAATTTGATAATACGTAACTTAAAATTCACTCGTATCCCCACTAATTATATTTGAAACATACTTATTTTGTAAAACAGTTAACAACTTTTGAACGTTTTGTTCTACCCTTTAGTTCCCTACAGATAAGCGATAGGATTTTCAGACAAGTCATATGTTAAAATGACATCAATAGCTAAACGAATAAGAAAATACCACACAAGTGTTGCATAATAAGTATAAGGAAAAGCAATATGGTTCCCAATAAAGAGATAAGAGAAGCGCATTTCAAACATAGCGCTAGAAATACAAAAAAGATTAATTATGGTTAACAAAAACGATATGTGAATAGATGAATTATTATGTCATCATATAAATGTATACTATAAAAAGCATTCGTCCTTTTTTTCTTTCTAAACACATTGTTAGTAAAAGCACAAAACGAAGCCACACATGTCTGTTTCTAACTGCGAAGGATGCAATTTCATGGAAAATGAAAATGCTGAATTAATCACATACGTCACAGACAATGCGAGAAATGCAATACACGGTGAAAGGAATGTGTTCGCATGCTGTCATATTTATGCATCAGATAAATTGTAATGTTTTCATGAAATTGTAACAACATTTATAAAAATTCTTTTTTTGGTTATGCAACCGGAAACAAAAAGTCATATCATTCACAAATACTGCATAAGATAATTTAGATAATTGAATTTTATTGAAATATTACTTACCGCCAACATTTAAGATTTTTAATTAAACGTTTCTGGCAAGGTTATTCTATTTTTCATAAAAAATGCCAATTCCGAGAAAAGGTTAAGCCTTTGGCAAAACTATATCACTTTAAAATACGAGTAGCTGAAAATTGTTATCGTATGGAATTCGATGCACTAACATTAGAATTTGATACATTTTCTTGAAATTTTATCAAATTTGCTTGAACATTTTCTGGTTATCTAATGCAAAAGTATTCTACCATATGTTCGGTTATGAAAAGATTAGGATAGTAAATACAGAAGTTACTGTAGAACATGTGGTGTTTACAAATAATTGTGTATATTTATTTATTGGTAAAGCTGCTGTGTTGACAGGAAAGTGATGGAGAATTACCGTTGATAAAAATGTGGCATGCTTCTTTTGAAGCTATTTGCGATTGATTTATGTATACAAATGAAAGTACTTGCCTATAATCGGTAAGCTTACCATAGGTTGTCCATTTGAATCTTTAATAGTGACAAAGTTCACGCAATCATCTGAATAAAGGATCTTGAAGGAAGTGACACGGTGTGCACAACAACCGTGATCGTCAACGTTTCTACCCTGAGTTACCACACCCTTGACGAAGCTTCTTTGCAGAAAATTTGCCTGCAATTTGTTAAGGATTGCAATTGTCAAATAAGACACATCTTATTTAAGAAATAGTACAGACCACTTCGGGCCTCCACGCATTAAGCCCATTGGTGAGCTGACTAGGAGGTCACTGTAATGCGAGGAGGCCCTCAGTGGTCTATACTATTTCTTATATTATACCGCAGATTTTTAGTACAGATGTTTTAGTTAAAATGATAGAATATCACAAGCATGGCACAATACACTAAACATTTCTTAAGTACGTGCTATAGATATAGATCTACAGCATTTTTTAAAATCTTTTTTCTCAACGTTTTTATTTCGAACAGAGCGCGACAATGGCGTCATTTATAAAATGTATACTGCCTCACGCTATTTTGGTAAACAACCACCATTAATTGTGTAGTCGCATATTCATGTACGTAATTGTATAATCGTTAACATCTACATAAATATCGATACGTAAATTACGATCGTAGAAAAGTCGTAAACGCCTCCCAGAACTGCAGGTACACACAACTAGAGCTGAGCTGGCACCCACACGGAATAGTGCCCGCTGGCTCCGGCCAATACCCTATATTAAATGGAACATTTATAATTAACCTTAACAAAGGACAGTTGACTTTTATATACGCAAAGAAGAAAGATATTTATGTAAGGTATAATATTATATAAATATCATACGGCAGCATGTGTGACATTGATGTTGTCAACCCAAGGGCAGAATGTCACCCGCGGCGAAAGCCGAGTGGTGACATTCTGTTTCGTGGGTTGACAATATCTATGTCACATAAGCTGCCATATGATATTTGTTTTATTATACCGCACAAAATTGAGTAAAAAAAGGTAAACACGTGTATAATTCTGACCATCAAGATTGAAGAATGCTTAAATCTTCTTTCATCTTCAGAAATGCGTGCAAACTGTTTTCTTACAATTAACTTTCAAGAGAATCGCTTGTTTAAACATAGAATAGTGATGCCATATTACATTACGACAAGGGAAGTAATATTTTCATTATGCGGCTAAAATAACTGAGCAGTTACTTGCCCTTATATGACATTCAAAATGTCAGCGCGGTCACATGACCTGACAGTCACTTTTTGCTTGATCACGTGTCGAAAAGTTTTAGATGTGTTGTACAGTCAAAATATCTCTGTCTCGAGTTATGGGAATTTATCGTTGCAGACAAAAGTGAGGTATAATAATGATGATTAATGGTGCTTAAACTTCATGTTTCGAATGTATTCAATAACTCAAGTTATTTTTTTCAGCACCAGGAATGCTTTGTTTGTTCTGCGAAAGAATCATCCACAAACTAACACAGTACTCGAGACGTAACTCCGTACGCTCCGTATGCAATAGACTCTGAACCATTAACTGGTAAACATAACGGACGTTTATTTTTTGGTAAATATAAATCATGTTGTACTACGCACCTGAATCCATGGATCGACATCGTTTGCCTGAGCAGTCCAGGCATCTCTAAGGCGAATTCCATTGATATTGGAAACCTTACTGTCTAACCTGCAAAACAATCGTTGTGTACAATATCAGTACTATTTATTATCCACAAAATTTCAATGATATAAATCAAACTATGCAGGAAAAAAACTAAAACAACGGTGTCTAATTATATAAAAAATGGAGATAACATATAGTAACTATACTTATGAATGCCAAAGGACGCTTTAGTGTCACCTTGATCTCTCTGGACCGTGGTTGTCGTAAGGCTTATAGTTCGGGTACCACTCAGTGGAGCACGTAATGGAGCTATCCGGAATGCTTTTGCTTCCAGATACAAGGTAGCCAGGCGTCGGGCAATACGAGGCACCTCATAAAGGTTGAAAGAGTATTATCTTCATACCAAAATGAAAAATAAATCCTATTACTATATTAAAAAGGTATAAGGTATTAAAAAGGTATACCATCGTACACAAATAATGCATGGCGACCAGAACACGTTCAGTAAATTATCGGCTTACATGTTACTGGTATTGCAGTAGTAATTCGAGGTATTCGAACATCGAAACAAATACTAATGCACAATGAGCAGAAAATCAGTTTTTGAGTATTTGAAGAATAAAGATAAAGGTGTAGATTATGTTCAAACGATTACAAATATTTAAAAAATGAAATTAGTCGCTTAATTGTTAGTGTTCTACATACACGGATACTCGCGCGACCATCACATTTCGAGGTGTTAGGAAAATATCCATTGGTAAATTCTGAGGTGACCAAAGACAACTTCGACATATGCGGAATTTTGACTGTGAGATAACAAAGTTAAGCTGTATATATTATTGGTTAGTTAGGTATTTCATTTACCAGCTTATATATGTTACAAATGTATGCATATAATTACTGAGAACGACAAAGTTTAAACTGTTGTTTATGTTAATCTAGTTTATCTTAAGTAATTTACTAACATTAATAAAGGTGAAGTCATACACCGTTTTACAGGAGTTACATCCCTTAGATTGAATATAGTCACTTCTGTTAGGCAAGACGTTGCAATTTTATAAAAATTCGAAATAAATATAATTATATGTATAAATACAATGAACATACATGAGAAATATTATCAAAACAACAACATCACTCACAAAAACAGGTTCTTCATCAAGAAAAAAACCCACAAATGTTTTGGTGAAAGTTCAACTGTGTGGTATTATTCATAACTATATGTTATTTACACTTGTTGATATCCAACACAACATATTTGATATTTGAAAGCTCACCTGTAGCTAGTGTCCTAATACTTAGGAGTGTACAAGTTTACCCAACCAATAAAATCTGAGCATCTGAGACTCATATTCCATAGCCACAGAATAAACGTGTGTTTCCGACCTCAAAGAACCCTTCTTCGGATCCTAGTTTATCCAAAAGATGAAACAATGAAAGAAGTGTTTGGACGAATATAGCAAATCAAGTTCCGAGGGACTCGGCAACAACAGTGGAAGGAGGAATATATCGGGGAATCAGAACGGACTCTAAAGCCACGGTTCATGGAGCATAAGAGACTCTGCTCCACCGCTAGTGAGGTATCAACACACATACACACTGATAGCCCTGGCCATACCATCTCATTGGACTCAGTTACCATTCTGGACCGAGATCCCTCCTGGTTTGAGGGGTAAAGGAAGCCGTATACACCAGGGCACACAGACCATCTCTCAACAAGGACGGGCGCCGACACAACTTGTCGCACATCTGGAACAGTCAGTTAACACCTCTCACCAGAAGTGGTGTAAATCCCCTGTAGGCTGATCGATCTTTTCATTCTGCTGATAAAGTCCTAAGTATTAGAACGAAAGCTACAGGGGAGCTTTCAAAAATGTTGTGTTTGATATCAACTACTGGAAATAACCAATAGTTATAACAAATATATATGTCGATGAGAAAAAAAACAACAGCAAATGATATGAAGTATATCTTATCTAAGCAGCACACGTATCTGCAACCGGTGAAAGTCTGAGTGATAAATCCCACCACACGTTTCAACATTGTTCGGATACATCTTCTAAGTATACATTGTTGCCTTACCTTTTGTTTTATTTTTGGGGCTGTTTTATGTATGCTTATATTTTACTGACACGTGTTATGTAAGTTTCGCGTTAAATACACGACATCGTCATATTCTGGTAAAACATATTATCGAGTTGGGGCAATTGATACACACAGCAACGTTGATCACTGTTGCGGCGAGGAATGGCCTCCACTGCATATTTGTTGTCAAAGCAATGATTTTTGACAATGCCGTTGTTTATGACTGTATTTAAGTATACTTACTTGGGCAGTTGATTCCTGTGTTGCACAATACTGATTCTGTGCTGGGCCCAAATGAGCTGCATTTCCAACGTAAGCCGGAGATGGGTTGTTGCGTGACCTGGATCTTAACCTTTGACCAGAAGCGCACGTAACCGAGCACGCGTCCCAGTCACTCCACGTACTGTACCCGCCGTTCACTGATTAGAAAACATGAATTTTAAAGGGGCTGAATTCCAGATGATCTAATCGTAAAGACGAAAGAAAATTGTCACAAGTACACCAATTTCTTACATAATCGTATATAACACATTAATAAATTAGACACGTAGGCTTTTATTTAACTGAACAACACTGATTTTATACCGTTGTCGTCCATTTGTATCGTTCTAAAATCTATATAGTGTCTGCAATAACCCATCTTATAATTAACAAGAAATGTCTTCTAAAAACGACAATCGGCGTGGACATTAATAATGAGATATCATTTTACCCTAAACATAATACAAGAGGGCCAAGACTGTCGGTTACGTGGCTTCTCGGACCCCAGATTTTTCGGCCCCACCTAGACAAGGCGACTTCTCGAACCCCAGATTTTTTAGCACCATAAGAAAACTTCTGATATCCCAAAATTAATGTGTGATTAATTCAATAGTTATTAATAGCATCTTTCTTATTTATGTAATTAAATTACTACAGATGAGCGATATCATTTATATTGTTTTATGTTGACTTTATCAGAAGAAATACATTTACCGCAGGCCAGCTAGTGTACACTGAGTGCAGGTGTATATCATTAATTAATATAGTGCAGCCTTATAGGCTGTAAACAAAAAATTTCACTTATGGCATACATGCATTTATATAGCGATAAGTATAAGGGATTGTTTTAACTTCGAAACACAGCGTGTATAAAATGTGAAATCATAAGTTCTTTTGTATACCAATCATAAATATTAAGCCATACTAACCTGGACACTGACCTGAAAATATATATACATAAATAAAGTATAAATATATTATATATAACTATATATAACTGTATAACTTATTGTATTAATTATAGTCATCTAATTTTCTTTAGCAAAACACCAATGATACATTGAATAACAGTTGTATTTCCGGTAGTTCTGAGTACTTTTCTTAGTGATACAGCAGACAGCGCTCCTGGATGTTTTAGCAGTTAATCGGCGTGTTTGTGAATGTACACATGAAATCTTATTAAATTTGAAACGCCAAATTAACTCATCATGCAACCCGCGTGTATGTATTTATGTACTGTCTTGTTGATGGTCAAAAATCTTTTCAAAATTTTAATCCAGAAATATCTTATTCATTAAAAATAATAATTGCCAGGTAAAAACAGTATAGTTGAAGGATTGCACCTACAAGCCGAACCCACTGCAATCGCAACATAATCAATTATGAAAATTAAGATACTGCCATGTTTCTAACGATATTCTTTATAAAAAGAGAAATGACATACCGGTACTTTGATCTGTATTTCTGCAGTGACATACAGTTGTAACAATAAAATCAAGTAGCCAACATTGTTTATGTTATTGTTCTGTTATAAAAAAATAGTATCTATAGTAACTTTTTTTTATAGCAATCAATATAAATACTTGTCTCTTAACATTTTCGTAATTGACATATAGACACACTTTTATTGACAATTCGTTAAGCCATACAGAAGGCTAGGACTTCATAGTTTGACAGAGTTGTGTCGTTCACTGTAAACGGTGCTTGTCGGAGATTGAGTATTCAAGGTGATATATCCATTAGCGATCGGTAAATCGCCGATACCCTTTGGGAATCATAACCACGCCTACTAAGGTAAAACTCTATGTACACTTGGTTTTACTCTGTTGGCGTAGCCAATGGTCTTAAGTAGAGTGATTCCGAGAGATTGATTCGCGTGACTTTTTACTTTGCAGACTACAAAGCACTAACAATTGATACTCCCAATTGTTTACGCTCAATTGGCCAAATCAGTATTAGTCGAAAGGTTGGCTGTTATGTTCAGTTGCGTGTTTGCATTAAGTAATTTGCATACAAACCTATATATCTACAAACATGTTGAAAGAAGGGAGTATAACAACGAATAGTTCAATTTGTCTTGTGTAAAAATAACATTGAAGAGTCATTTCTATTAGAACTTTTTTGAACTCTATTTCCCTTGATTTTGGTTTCTGTCCTTTTCTCGCCAAATGCCTGTCTACACTTTTTAAATATCCGACATGTGCGTTAAACAATTGAGTCCTAGCTCTCTGAATGGCTACACCTATTGTCATTCAAAGCTCGTCGTAAGGTAAATTGCAACATGCCTGACTATTACTGGAGTGTTATGTACTTCCACAAGGGCATCCAAGGACGTCAAATCGTAAAGACACGCTTCCATCCCACGAGACAACTTGAATGCGCACGCAAAGTGCAAGCACAGGTTCCGTAAGCATGTTTGTCTTGTGCGAGTCTTGGTCGGTGTTTCCAGGAAATATCTGAAATATGATATATCTGTGAATCATGCGTTAAATAAGAGTACAGTTAAATAATCTGTAAAACATATACGTATAGCTCCAACAAAGCATTTACAGTCTCACCTAGCACTGACCTTTATCAATGAATATATACATCAATATACGGTTTCGAAATAAAACGCCAAGCGATGAACGCTGAAAAACTGCGGTTTGCCTCTGTCTCTGAACAGGTCCTTGTAATGTAAATCCTATGGTCATCAAAAAGGTTTGTATACTTGCACTGTTGTTTTATGACATTGATCTTGTTTCAGATCGTGCACTATTTGTTTCTGAACACACGAAATTTTCTTTAAAGAAAAATCATTGATTCGCTTCAATATTTCATAACTCATAGTCATAGTCTCATATGAAATGTTACATCGATTTTTCTTCACTACGAGTACATTTCACATATTTGGGCATTATATCGATTTTCTCTACACTTTCTTGCATTTGTGATACATTACCAAATTATTGGTGCCTACAAACTGCTTTTAAAATTTACTGTTATGTTATGTAGATCTAATTATTATTAATGCATATATAAAATTCATTATTCTGCAAGCACATCGTCTTAAACGGCAACTAGAACGAAATAAAAAACAACAAACTACTATTTCCTTGCAGAAGCAAAACACATTTTATTTCATAAAGCATTAATATTGCTAAACCATGCATTCTGTACACCGTGGTGAAACGAACCAATTTTGTACTTGAAATACTTGTATAGTACCTGAAGCATACAAATAGCTCTGTTGTAACTGAATTCGCAATTAGATAGATAAGACAAATCCTGTCTTTATTAAAATTTGACATATAACTGATACTGCTGTATAAGCCGGTAATGGATCAAGTATTATTTACAGAAAGCACGAACTGATCAAGTTTATAAATATCAATATCTAACCGCGCCAATCCATGGATGAGGTGCCAGGACGTGTGATCGAGGTCATACATGAACGGGGGCTTGGGCTATACAATGTCTACGGACGCGAACACATTAATGGAAATATGGTTAGTTTAAACGTATTTTTTTCAAACAAGAGTGCATTTACATATATTTGAAACATACAACATTTGTATACATTCAAGTTTGATTTGGATAAGAACGGAAGACTTCGTCTTTTAAAGTTCTTCTCCATAAAGGTTATATTAAGTTGCATGTTTTCAAACGAACATAATTGGTTTACTAATAAATCTAATAAAAAGGAGATTAGTACGATAAGAAATGAAAAAGTAATAAATAAAGAAAAAAATGACAAATATTAGATTAGGAAGAAATGTTTAACATAGATACATGTACAAGTAGACAGCAATATGATACATTAGTAAATTATATATAACTTATACATGTGGTAAGTGACTTAGTAAGAAAAGTAAGTTAGAGAGAAGTTCTGAAGCAACACAATGTTTCAAAACGGTTGCTATTGATAATATACTTGTGTACTGCATCAGCAATTTTAGTATTAGTTTGATAATCCAGAGTGCTATCTCCATATAAGATTGTTTGGACAGAGGGGACGGAATACATAGATATAGTGTTCAGAAGTTCTGCACTGATATTAACATAAAGCTGACATTCAAGGAAATAATGGAATGGTGATTCCCTTAATCCGCATCGGCATAGAGGCGATGAAACTACATTACGCATGAAGAGGTGTTCATTTAGCGCACTACAATTTGTTCTGATGCGTGTGTGTAGAATTTGAGAGCGTCTTTCTCCATAAGAAAATATTGGATTTTGAATTGGTCGATCAGTATTGATTTGTCTTTTGAATGAATGAATCGATTCAGCATTTCTTAAATCTTCTGGAAGACGATTCCAATCGGATACTGAAGATGGTAGAAATGAATGTGAATTAGTTGAAGTTCGAGCATAAATGCACTGGAAATGTGACGCATTTCTAAGCGGGTATTGGCTAGATGCCCCAACTGTGTCAGGTAGAAGTGACTGTAAATAGTGAGGAGCTTCTCTTAAGTTCATTTTGTACATTAATATTAACTTGTGTTTACGTCGTCTTTGACTGAGAGTTTCCCAACCTATCTCATTATAAAGATCTTCTAGTGATACTAATTGAGTACAACCAGATGATATACGAGCTGCCTCTGTTTGAATTTTTTCAAATTCATCTTTTTCATATTGTGTACAATTGTCAAAAATAACATTTGAATACTCAAGTATTGGTCGTATGAATGCAAAGTAAATAGTTTCAAGAGATTTCCTATCAAGCATTGACTTTAGACGACGCATTATATTAATACGCTTCCATGCTTTTTCTTTTATAAAAGCTATGTGTTCATGCCAAGTACAGTCATTTGCCAAATAAACACCTAAATGTTTGTGGACAGTTACAATAGGTATATCAACGCCTCCCATTAAAAGTGGAGGGTGGTACGGTTTATTTATTTTACGGGATATAAGCATCGATTCTGATTTGGAGGGATTGAAGTGTACCAGCCATTGATCAGCCCATCGTGAAATTTTATCTATGTCTGATTGCAAAACAGCTGCAGTTTCATTCGGCGAGTTTACAACCATAAAAAGACTTGTATCATCGGCAAATAGGTTAATTTGGGCTTGTATGTCAGCTACTATGTCATTGATGTAAACAAGAAAGAGAAGGGGACCTAATATAGACCCCTGTGGAACACCAGCGATCATTTCGACAGGAGTTGATTTTGCTCCTGGTAGAATTACTTTTTGTTTACGGTTAGCAAGATAATTTGAAAAAAATGCCAATAATTCTCCCCGAATACCAGCTTCGTGAAGTTTGAACGAAAGACCCTCATGCCATACTTTGTCAAAAGCTTTACTTATATCAAAAAATACAACTCTGACTTCTAGTCCATTATCCAAAGCTTTGCAAAATGTATCATAAATATAGGTTAACTGATTAACTGTCGAATCACCAGGCATAAAGCCAGATTGAGTTCGTGTAAAGAATGAGTTAAAACGGAAAAAATTAAAAACATGTTTGTGAATTATTCGTTCAAAAACCTTTTCAATAGTATTTAACAAGGATATAGGACGATAATTCGAAACAAGAGCTGGATCACCCTTTTTGAAGACGGGACACACATTTGCAATTTTCCAACATGAAGGCATTTTACGAGCAGAAATACAGGAATTAAACAGTTCACAGAGGGGAGAGCTAAGTTGATACATTGCTTCCCTGAGAATACGATTATCGATTCCATCAGGTCCGGATGCTTTTCCTACCTTGAGACATTTAATTGCGTCGATGACTTCTTCCCGAGTAATATCAATTGACTGTAAGCTGGTGTTGTAAGCATTGTGATGCATTGGAAGATCATGATTTGTTTCATCGATTGATGACTGATTTGCAAAATATTTATTAATGATTTCGGCTTTACATATATAATTTGCCTCAAACGTGTTCGATTGTTCATCGTATAGGGGTGGAATCGATTGATGTGTGTTTGTAGAAATGAAAGTGCGCAATGTTTTCCACCAATCCTTAGCACAGAGCTCAGACGACTTCAATTTATTCGCAATGTTCTTAAAATATTCAAATTTTGAATTACGTAAGAGTAAGACAACTTCATTTCTGACGCTTCGAAAATTTGTCCCGTGCAATTCGGTGTTAACTTTTTTAGCTCTTCCATATAATCGTTTTCTGCGTCGAATGTTTTTCTTAATTTGATTATTCATCCATGGTAAATCACGTGGACGTATACATATTTTTTTATTTGGGATACACGACTTCGCAGTTTGTAAAATAACATTGGTAATATTTTCAGCATATATATCAATATCGTCACATTTAAAGAGATGCCATTGTATATCAGTAAAAAGAAGTCGTAGTTTATCGTAATCCCCAATATCATAACGCCAAATATGCCGATAGTAAGTTTTTGCTAAGGGTCTTTTAAATTTCAAAATTCCAAAAATAGGGCAATGATACCGAATATTTTGGTCAAGCAAAGGTTCACCAATTCCAGAGAATATTACATTGTTCTGATTACTTGCAAAAATTAAATCAATTATTGAAGATGTTTGCTCTGTGTGATGTGTGGGCTCGTGTATAAGTTGTGTAAGATTAAATTGTTGACAAAGATTTTCTATTTTTATTGCTGATGTTGGTGCGAGGAGATTCAAGTTAAAGTCTCCTGTTATAATAACATCATTTATACATGTATCGCATGCTAGCCCAAACGAGTCTTCAATTGCTTTCATATACGCTGAATCTGCACTTGGTGGTCTATAAAATACTCCAAAAAGAATAGATTTACTTTTGTTAAGATTAACCTCAATCCATATACATTCAATATGATTATATTCAAGATCGCTTCTTCTTTTAAAAGCAATATTTTCATTTACGTATATTATAACACCACCATGTGGATTAAGGGGACGGTCTTTACGGATTGGCTGATGAAATCCATTGAACATGAGATCATTGGATAATATGGAATCATTTAACCAAGTTTCAGTAAACGCAATTATGTCAAACTCTTGTAGACCTGTGCTAAGGATGTCTAATTTATGCACCAAGCTTTGGACATTGTAATGTACAAAAGATAAATGATTAGTCGCTGGAATATTACAACTGGGTGACGATCTATCTGTATCAGTGAGTAACGATGATTCGGAAAAAGAGGGTCCTGGGTTTGGATGGATATCACCTGATTGTAATAAGATGCAAGCTAACCAAAAGAGTGTTCCAACAAACTTGAAGCAATATAGGAGCTTTTTTAAAAGTTGAATATCATCATAAACGTGCGCTCCTAAAAGAATATGCTTTCGCGGATGTTCCACTGTGTTCAGTGCATTCATCGATTTATATACGCTAGTGCGCAAAGAAATCAAGCTAAAAACATCTAGCCATATTTGAAATACATATAATAAGTGAAGCAGTAGCGAAAATCTTATTGGCGCCCTGTAGGTACTCATGACAGCGTTTCCAAACATGTGTTTACTATTTTGCATTATAAATTGTTCCAATAAAGACGAGGTGAGACTGAAACGCTGACATGATACGTTTGATAATACAACACATAAGGACATATGGTGCTACGCATGATTTTACTGTTTGATAACAGTGTTTGCAACAGAACTGACGAAAAGGAAATGATAGATCATAGAAGAGAATGGAGATAAGGGCAGGGAAAAGGGATAGGATAAAGCAAAATGCTTTGTTTGTAAAAGTCATATTTTCACCTAAAAGTAGTGCTGGGAATATTTTAGTCTAAACACAATTTCATTTACCTAGAATACGTTAATTGTCCATAGACGGAAGTCTGTTTGGACAGTAATCTATATTTCACTGGAGCAACTAAATTAAAGATTATTAAGGAGAGTAATAATTGAATCGAGTTAAAAAATAAGGGTAAACATCATGTTAGTTTAGTCCTGATCTAATAAACACAATGCACACGTATAAAGATAAAGGGAATTTTACAACATAGGTTCTACATAGCCTTAATGTATATTTTATCAATATCAAATCACATACATTTGATAGATGACTATCATAACTATCATATTATTAAATGTCATCCAATTTTACACTAGATCACATGTATATGCTTGAATATAATATTGATTGTTACATTACCAGTAATTATCAAATATCATCATACAGTAAATCACATGTATGTGCTTGATTATAACGTTACGAATATCATCAAACATCACTACACATTATACATATGTGGTATATACCGGTTTAAATTTAAAATCATACATTTCGCTTTTAAGCTGATTTGAAAATATGCATAAGAACAGATAGTCCATACAGTATTTGTATTTGTTAGATATGATGTATTGTCTATATGATAATAGTTAGTTTCTCTGTGTGCGAACCAAAGCATTTACTTTATCCTGAATATTTAATGAAAAATCAAAGATTGGTTTTAATTCACAATAAATTGCCAATAGAATTATGACAAATTTTATATAATAATACTACATCAATAGCTAACGACTACCATGATAATCACCTTTTGTGTATGCTGTACACATCTAGTAAGCATCAATGTAAAAGCCTATGTAATCATAGACATGTAAGATGCAATGTTGCCTTATTTTCAACCAAATATTTCTATGTACAGCTTTTATATACAATATAATGTACACTTCTACGTGACCCTAATGTACGAAAACGAAACATTAGAGTGACAAAGTGTACAAAAAGGACATCAGCTCATAGGATTGTCACTTTGTCAATTTAAACTATGTTTTTGTTTGTTATTGTTTTCAATTTATGAAAAACCGGTGTACTGTTTATATTTAGCGTTTAGAAAGTAGGCTTTGTTAAAGTATATACAACACTATCATGAACATAGACAGTTTAAGTCAACAGAGTGTAAACTATGTTTTGTTGTGTTATTGTTTTCAAATTATAAAAACCGGTGTACTGTTTATATTTAGCGTTTAGAAAGTAGGCTTTGTTAAAGTATATACAACAATATCATGAACATATTTCACATAACAATATGTAGAGTTGCCAATTGTTTTGATTGCATATTCACGTGTTCAGTTATTGTACATACAAAGGTTGATCGCGGTCACAGGAACCTCGTGCAACGCAAGCCATCTACGCTAGATAAGATATAAACTGTTCGAAAAAAAAGTAGCGTCTCATGACTAATTACACAATTTTGTACTTGTCCATTTCGGATTCACAGCTGATGCGTTTTATTCGTGGCATGCCGTTTTCCGTAACCCTTATCAGAATGTTGCCATCAGCAGACCATGCACTGTCGATTTTCTTTGATTTTACAAGACCGCGAGCAATAAACAGCAGCTGTGCACGATGTTGCGATAAATCTTCATTAATAAAAACACGACCATATTCATTGTTCGATTTAAGGTTCCGTCGAAGGGAGTACAATTTCTGCCAGGCTCGGTAGCTGGTAAACTTTACTATGACAGGCCGTGGTTTACGGCCTCCAGGTTAAACTGATAGTAATTTTCTTTTGCAACTCTATATTGATGGGGATTATCATTCCTCCTGAAGATTTTCCTGCACGGGGTGCACTTATAGCTAATTCCACTGTGCTGTTCCCGAAGGTGAGCCATACATGGTTTCTTGGCTTGGAAGAAAAGATCTTCACAAAGTCCACACTTGAACTGGCCCTGAAAATTAAATACATTTTTCATTTTATCGTTTGCTTCAAATTGTATTATTTTATAAAAACATGTTTTCAAAATACCTATATGTTTATTTCAGGCCAATATATATGAAATACTGGAAAGTTTTCATTTACCAATTAGGTATGATTTTTCCTTTGTAAGGTTTAAGTTTATCGTGATGAATAAGTTTTGATTTTGTCTTATGTCCAGTTTTAATTCTGTAAAGAACATCATTTACTTTATTTATAACTCTGCATGGTCCTATCCAAGGTCTGATAAATTTGCTACTAAGTCCCTTCTTTTTCCCATGATTGAAGTACCACACCAAATCATTTTCTTTATAGCTTTTATAATTAAGGTGAACATCATAGTTTACTTTCATATTTTCTCTAGCAATATCCATATTATCTCTAGCCATATCATAAATATTGTGCAATTTATTTTCCAAAACTATGACATATTGTGTTTTTGAATGTTCTGTTTCAGCCTATCTTTTTCAGCCTGTCCATATATCATGTCAACTGGTAACCTAATTTCTCTACCAAGATGCAATATAGCTGGTGAGAATCCTGTAGATGATTGAACGGACGACCTGTATGCCATGAGAACTAAATCAATGTGTTCATCCCAGTCATCTTGATTTGAAGAAACATAAGGTGAGAGCATGTTGATAATGGTAGAATTATGTTTCTCTATGAACCCATTTCCTTGAGGATGAAAGGGGGAAGATCTTGTCTTTTCTACACCTAGTAATTGACACAATTCTAAAAACAACTTTGACTCAAAGCTTTTTCCTTGATCTGTGTGACATAATAATGGACATCCCCATTCACAAATATATTTATTAACAAGGGTTTTGGCAACTGTGGTAGCTTTCGGTCCATTTACTGAATACATCTCCTACAACCATCATATATCTATTTCCACTCTTTGTCTTTACAAAGGGACCCATGAAATCAATTGCAATCCTTTCATTGCGAAAACCAACATTATACATTGTCAAAGGAGCTTTAGGTTTTCATAATGTACCTCCTCTACTACTACAAACATCACATGTTTTACACCAGTTTTCTACATCTTTCCTCAAAGCATACCAAAAGTATCTATCTCGAACTTTTCTTAGTGTTTTCTTAACACCCAAATGAGCTGACATTTTACTATAATGTAAATGTCGAAGAACATCTTCTCTATGTGGCTGTGGTATTACAGTAAGTAACCTAAATTTAACTCTACAATCTTCATCCTCCCATTTCCTGTACAAAACATTATTCTTTACAACCATTGAATCCAATTTTGCCCAATAATACTTTACTTCAACATCATGCTTCAAAACTTCTTGCCAAGTTGGTTTCATATCATTCAATACCATATCTTTTACCAACTTTAAATTTCTATCACTGTCTTGAATCTGTGCTAAGTCTAATGCTTCAATTACATTACCATCATCTCTACTAGTAGTTTGACCTTCATTAGAGTTTGGACTTGTACTTGGAATATCAACAGCACTTATCATAACAAAATCTTTACTGTCTGTCTGAGAAGAGTTATCTAGCTGTAAGATAATATCCTGTGAATGACTCAATTTCTTTGCAATACCATCCTTACTAGTTAAATCAACCTTTCTACAACCTGTCAATATATCAAGGTTACGGCTAACAGTTCCACAACTGTCAACCCTCTGTATAATCTGATAATCAACACACATCTCTTGTATAATACATCTTCCATATCTACACATAATTGACCATATCAATGTCCATCTTTCTATCCAGGACAACTTGTCTTCTACTTTACAAATCACCAATAATACTGTGAGTAACACTACTGAATAAATACCACCAAACATCAACATCATGACCAAAAAACCTATTACAGTGTGTGACTTCATAGTACCAATCTCAATTAAATCTTTTAACTTTCTATCATCCTCTATCTGTTTCTCCATCAATTTTGTATATTTCTTGACTTCGGTTGCTGGTACCGAAGCTACCAAAGACTCACTTTTTATTTCAACCCTCTCACAATATTTGCAATCATTAACACATGGACGTCTAGACAAAACATCTGCATTTGAATGTAATCGACCAGCTCGATACTCAATGGTAAAGTCATACGCACTTAAAAATGTTAACCATCTGGCTAACTGACCTTCAACATTCTTAAAATTCAACAACCATTTCAGACTTGAGTGATCGCTTCTTATAATAACATGTCTTCCATATTTATAGTGATAAAATGTTTCATAGCATTCACAATTGCCAATATGTCTCTTCTCGTAACAATATTTTCTCTCAGTTCTTGTAAAACATTTACTAAAGTACCCAATAACTTTCTCCTTTCCATCAATTCTTTGTGACAAAACTGCACCTTGACCTACAAGTGATGCATCTGTATCAATAATAAATTGATCAGTTTCGGTTGAGAATGATAACATTGGGGCATTTATTAAAGCATCTTTTATTCTCTCAAAAGCTTTCTGGCAATCATCAGTCCAAACGAATTTTCCACCTGTCTCTGCTAACTCATGAATTGGCTTTGCTATACTTGCAAACTGATAGACATATGACCTATAGTAACTTGCTAAAGATATGAAACTTCTTGCTTCTTTGGCATTCTTAGGTGTTGGCCAATAATTGTTTCTATTTTTCTAGGGTCTGTACCTACACCATGCTCATTTATCTTATGACCAAGGAATGTAACTTCTTTTTGAAATAATACACACTTCTTGGCATTAAGCTTTAAATTAGCTTTTCTGAGTCTTTCAAATATTATCTCCAACCTGTCTAACTGACCAGAAAATGTAGGTGAATGGCAGATAATATCGTCCAAATATATTATGACTGTAGACCATAATAAACCATCAAAAACCATCTGCATTAATCTTGTAAATGTTGCTGGGGCATTACATAACCCAAAAGCTAGTCTCCGCCATTGCCACTGTGACCCACCAGGTATAGAAAATGCTGTTTTGTAACGGTCATCTTCATCTATATCTACCTGCCAATAACCCGATTTCATGTCTAAACAAGACCACCATTTTGAACCAGCCAATGCCTCAATACTATCATCAATTCTAGGTAAAGGTTGTGAATGCTTAACCGTAACCTCATTCAAACCTCTGTAGTCACAACAAAATCTAATCGACTTGTCAGGTTTAACAATTGTCACAACTGGCGCATTCCACGGACTTTGTGGACATTTCTCAATAACACCGTCCTTTTCCATTTTCTGAATCTCTTGCTCAACTACCTTTCTCTTTGACAAAGGCATTCTAGGGATATTTCTTTACTGGCTTTGCATTACCAGTGTCAATTGTATGAGTAATCAAAGAAGTGTGACCAATGTCTCCAGAATCCTTACTAAATATATTCTGATGTTTTATTAAAAACTTCCTTAAAATCTCAATTTGAGCAGAATCTAGATTATCAAAAGACTTTTTAAACATCTCTGTTAAATGTTCAGGCAAATCATCATCTTTCTGTCTACAATCAGTATTCACTGTACCAACTATTTTTGTGTCAACAATGTCAACATTTTCCAATTTTGCAGTCATTGTGTCTTTAAACAATGTTACTGACTTTTCTGATAAATTAATTATTCTCACAGGTACAGTACAACTTTTAGGATTGACCAGTACTTTAGCTACCATTAAACCAGTATTCTGCATAAAACTTTCTGAACCCTCCAGCAAACAACATGCATTTTTATCTATATGATCTAACATTTTTCCTGGAACTATAGTTTCTGTATGTGGTTCAATTACTACTTTCTCTGTAATTGCTACCCGACAACAACTTGCTATATTGTTTGAATCATTTTTCAGGTAGCAAGGAACTCTGTCACCTTTTACTGACAGATAATTTTTACTAATGATTAAATCACATTTATGGCTTTGCATGAAGTCAATACCCAATATACCATCTTGAACAATATCAGAAATCAACATCTCATGACTAAATACATGATCCCCTAATTTTATCTCCATTATTGCCTTTCCCAGACAAGGCTTGTTTTCACCAGTAACAGTACAAATCATCATCTTTACTGGAATTATCTCAGGTTTGTTATCTTTTTCCCAACATTCTAAAATTTTTGAATTAATGATTGAAACATTTGCACCTGAATCACACAAACAAGACACAAGATTTCCATTAATCAGCACATCACAAAAATAACCATTCTCAGCTCCTAAACAATTAAACTGAATAACTGGACTATTGGACC
This sequence comes from Congeria kusceri, assembly GCA_027627225.1. Taxonomy (NCBI): domain Eukaryota; kingdom Metazoa; phylum Mollusca; class Bivalvia; order Myida; family Dreissenidae; genus Congeria; species Congeria kusceri. Next base: position 850,256 of record CM051024.1, read on the forward strand.
TTACATCTGTTGTGGTCTGGTTGCGGTCCACCAACTTGACCTTTTCACGTTTCCCTCAAACCTTCTACCTCTGTAATTATTATAATTCTGACCATTTCTATCACTATTTCTATTCCATGTTTGATTTCTGTTTTGTCTCCTGAAAACATTTCTGTTGTCTTTGTTGTAATATGAGTTGTTATTTTGGTGGGGTGTCTGTATATATCTCTTTCCTTGATGGTTAAATAAATGCTCTCTTTGATAAGTACTCTTTTGATCATTTTTCTGGGATTCTAATTTTTCTATTTTGGCTGTCAGTGTATCAATTTTATCTATAACATTTTCTAACACTGGTTTTGAGTAACCCTTATGTTCAACACCTTTTAGGGCATTAATTGGTTGACTTCTTTGCTTGTCAGCCAGTTGGTGTGTCTCTAACCTTACAGCGATAGTTTCTGCTTCAACCATAGTTTTTGGACAACACTCTCTAAGACTTAATCTAATTTCAGGATTGTCAAGACTATCAATGAAACAATCCAGGGACAGGATCTCAATCATATTAGAATTTGCATCAGGGTAAGCCTGTCTTATAATTTTCTTAATATGCTGAGTCAGCTCTGAAATTGACTGGTTGTTACTCCTAGTCCTTGATTTTAGTTGAGCTCTATAAATTTCAGCTTTGTTTCTGGTACCATATTTTGTTCTGAGTATCTCAACCAAACTATCAAAATCTCTTTTCTGTATCTCTGTCAACTCACTAAGCAATGACCTAGCATTTCCTGATAAGCTGCTTGCCAAATAGAGTGATTTGGCTTGGTAAGACCAGTTATTAATTTCTGCTACCAAATTAAACTGAGTTAAATATTCTCCTATATCAGTTGAACCATCCTATGTTTGTGGTTGCATTTTCAAATTAAAGGCTGAATTTGTGTGAACGTTTTCTGAGGATGCTGTATTTGTGAACTGATTAATATTTGTGTTTCTAGCAACATGTAAATTTGGCAGTGAGTGATACTGACTTGGAACACTAACATTATTATGCAAATTCCTGTTCCAGTTAAAGTTAATCTCTGGATCAGGATTTCTTATTTCTGAAACTTCTCCACACACAGTGTGCATTTTTTATTCTAAAGAATCCATTCTCTTTTGTAGTGTATCATTTAAACATTTAATTGTGTTTGAAATGGAGCTCATTTGATTTGACATGTCTAGCAATTTTTCTTCTACTCTAGAGTTACATTCGGTTTCTAAAATTTCTGACCTTTCAGCAGTTGATATATCTTGATCCATTTTTAACATGAAATAATATTTAGTAAAATACTCTTTCAAAAATATTTTATAGCAAGTTAACAAAATATCACTATCAGTTCAAAATATCTATTTTATCATAACTTATTTTCTGTTTCAAGATACAGAGAAGACAAAATAAGCAAGAATCCCGAAACTTAAAAAGTGGTGGCAGAGGCAGTTTTCAAATATTGAAATTTATTGTTTTTATGAAAAATAAATCATTTGTCTCTGTGTTTCTTTATTACTGGTGGAATATCATTGACCTTGCTAAACGAGGTTCTCCGTGAAATTCCACGAAATAATATAAATTTTACAAATTTACAATTCTTTTTTTTTTTTTTAAATCTTTTTCCAAATCGAACCAACTCTTGACACCAATTTTGTTATGCCGGTTCAGGAATAACAAAAGAAAGAAAACAAAAGTTCATATCAATTTTCACTTTTACTTTCTCTTTATACGATAAACAATAATTAGGAATCGTGTACATACAGAAAAATATCATATCACATAAATAATCGTACCTGCATCTTGTTCTGTTTATATTGAATATCTAATCTATGTTTTAGGTCTTAACTTATTCACATCAACTTCGAAACTGAAACTTGTTTATTTTCGAAGCCGCTATTTATACTATTCCGCACATGACGTCAATGACACGTGATGACCGTTATTTAAAAATATAGACCAATAAACGTCATACAAAATGGCGGCTTTACTGAATGAACACGATGCAGGTTTAAACAACAAAATTACGTTAAACCATGACACATAGATGTGTTAAACGATAGGTATGAATCTAAATCAATTTATAAGATATTTATGCATAAAGTTCAATAAAATAATTTATACCTTAAGCATTTTAACGCTACAACAAGTATTTGTTTACATTGCACTGGAATAATGACTGGGTAAGGTAACGGCCTAGCAATATTTATGTTCATCTACTGAACAAACTACCATAAAAGATGCTCATTGGTGGTTTCAAACATAACGACGTACGTATTTAACTAATTACTTATCATCATATTCCCTCTTTTGTCCATAATATGATTAAATCAGTGTGTGCTTTTACGTTTGATTTAAATGGACTATGTATACGAAGAGGGCCCCAAATGAACAACTACAGTAAAAATATTAAAATTAAATACCGATATTTAAATTAAATACAGGATAAAATAATGTATACACTATGGAAAATGAGGAAACGGATTCCGAGAAAAACACATTATATGATTTAGTCGTGTTTGCTTGACCCTTGTCTTGTTTACACTTTGATGTCAGATTAGTGGGTATTTTGATTAAAGCTCTGGTAATTGCCATTTGTTCTTATGGCTCTGTCGTCTTGAGTTTGATACTCACTCTAGGATTTCGTCTTGAGTATTTCTTGTTTATTTGTATTTAAAAAAATTCTCAAAAAGTAGTAGATTATTCATTCTTCATGTATTTGATACGCCGTTGAAATGCTCACTTATTTAACGTAATAACATTTATACTGCTGAAGAAAAATCACTTTTTAGTAAGCAAAGTCCCTTTAAAGTGATACTCTTGATAAATGATAAAAGTAAATATGTGAAAACTGAAATTTAAACGGCCACATTCTAAATTTGAGTGAATTTAACGTTCATGTTTATTTTGTTTATAGCTACAAAACACCGCACATTTTATGCCCATCTGGAGTTCAGTATCTTTAAAACCCAGATACAATGATTCAGGTACACATTAATAAGTATCTTTCTTATTTATGTAATTAAATTACTACAGCCGGGCGATATCATTTGTATTGTTTTCTGTTGACTTTATCAGAAGAAATACATTTACCACACTCCTGCTAGTGTACACTGAGTGCAGAAGTATATCTTTAATTAATATAGTGAAACCTTATAAGCTGTTAAGTGATTGCAATAAATAAAATGTTTCACTTATGGTATACATGCATTTATATAGAGATAAGTATAAGGTATTGTTTTAACTTCGAAACACAGCGTGTATAAAATATGAAATCAGTTCTTTTGTATACCAATCATAAATATTAAGCCATACTAACCTGGACACTGACATGAAAATATATATACATAAATAAATTATAAATATATTATATATAACTATATAACATGTAGTATTAATTATAGTCATTTAATTTTCTTTAGCAAAACAGCAATGATACATTGAATAACAGTTGTATTTCCGGTAGTTCTGGGTACTTTTCTTAGTGATACAGCAGATAGCGCTTCTGGATGTTTCAGCAGTTAATGGGCGTGTTTGTGAATGTACTCTTCAAATCTTATTAAATTTGAAACGCCTAATTAACTCATCATGCAACACGCGTGTATATATCTATGTACTGACTCCTTGATGGTCTAAAATCTTTTCAAAATTTCAATAAATAAATATCTTATTCATTCAAAATAATAATTGCCATGTAAAAACAGTATAGTTGAAGGATTGCACCTACGAGCCGAATCCACTGCAATCGCAACATATTCAATTATGAAAATTAAGATAGTGCTATGTTTCTAACGATATTCTTTATAAAAAGATAAATAACATACCAGTACTTTGATCTGTATTTCTGTAGTGACATACAGGTGTAACAATACAATCAAGTAGCCAACATTGCTTGTTTTATTGTTCTGTTATAAAAAATAGTATCCATAGTAACGTTGTGTATAGCAATCAATATAAATACTTGTCTCTTAACGTTTTCGTATTTGACATGTAGACACAATTTTATTGATAATGCGTTAAGCCATACAGAAGGCGAGGATTTCATTGTTTGACATAGTTGTGTCGTTCACTGTAAACGGTGCTTGTCGGAGATTGAGTATTCAAGGTGATATATCCATTAGCGATCGGTAAATCGCCGATACCCTTTGGGAATCATAACCACGCCTACAAAAGTAAAACTCTATGTACACTTGGTTTCACTCTGTTGGCGTAGCCAATGGTCTTAAGTAGAGTGATTCCGAGAGATTGATTCGCGTGACTGTTTAATGCAGACTACAAAGCACTAACAATTGATAATCCCAATTGTTTACGCTCAATTGGCCAAATAAGTATTAGTCGAAAGGTTGACTGTTATGCACAGTTGTGTGTTTGCATTAGGTAGTTTGCATACAAACCTATATATCTACAAACATGTTGAAAGAAGGGAGTATAACAACGAATAGTTCACTTTGTCTTGTGTCAAAATAGCATTGCAGAGTCATTTCTGTTAGAACGTTTTTGAACTCTATTTCCCTTGATTTTGGTTATTTCCTTTTCTCGCCAAATGCCTGTCTACGCTTTTTAAATATCCGTCATGTGCGTTAAACAATTGAGTCCTAGCTTTCTGAATGGCTACACCTATTGTCATTCAAATCTCGTCGTAAGGTAAATTGCAACATGCCAGACTATTACTGGAGTGTTACCTACTTCCACAAGGGCATCCAAGGACGTCAAATCGTAAAGACACGTGTACCTCCCACAAGACAACTTGAATGCGCACGCCAAGTGCAAGCACAGGTTCCGTAAGCATGTTTGTCTTGTGCGAGTCTTGGTCTGTGTTTCCAGGAAATATTTGAAATATGATATATCCGTGAATCATGCGTTAAATAAGAGTACAGTTAAATAATCTGTAAAAAATATACGTATAGCTCCAACAAAGCATTTACAGTCACTTAGCACTGACCTTTATCAATGAATATATACATCAATATACGGTTTCGAAATAAAACGCCAAGCGATGAACGCTGAAAGACTGCGGCTTGCTATAAAAATTACAAGGTCGAGAGCAAGTTCACTATATATATAAAGCTATAAATTATAAATTATACTTCGTTTTCAAGTATGAAACTTGGTTTTCGTCAATAAAAAATCAAACTGATCTATTTGATCTTGTTCCCATATTTAAATTTTAAATCCTATTTATTTATTTTTTCTTTACAAAATGCATGAAACAAACAACAGAGTGTGAATACAATTTGTCTTCAATTTCACTCACATACGTTGACGCAAATTAATTGCTTGTTATTATTTAACCCAGATCTATTTCTTGTGATCATAGCAAGCTAAATGATGTTATTTATATTATGTTATGAACCAAAAATTGATTGCAATAAAAGCACGAAATTGCTTTGCTGTTCTGAATAGCCTAGTGTTCAGTGATATCCCCTGATACGCCATATTGAATACAGCGAACCAGTGGATAAAACTGTGCATCTGCCGTGTCAATAGCGATACTTGCTTTCGATTTTCGGTACTAAAGCGTCCGCTATTGCCTCAGTCTTACGACAGTAAAATCCGAAGATGCCGTTGCGCAATAACTACCTTTGGCGCGAGTAAACAAACAACAAAGCCGTAAAGCGTCCGTGATCCGTCAGTCATCTATGCGAGTTATTGAAAACTCACTATTTCAAAATTACAAATACATTACTTGTCATCCAAAAGCCAATTTACTTTATGACAGCTACTAATTGAAAGTGTTTATTAACTGACCAAAAAAGTGTCTTGTGTTAGGTGAATACATTAATTTCCGCTATGGAATCGTTTTTAATCGTTGTAGTGATACTGGTTTCTTTCATTTTCTCGCCTACATTCTTGCTACGCTATGAGCGTTTTGATGTAAAACGTTGTTACATCAATTTTATATTGGATTGTAAACCAATCTATTTACAAATGCACACAAGCAAGTTGCAACATAAAAACGGAATATTATATTTAAGGACTAGAACATAGTAATCACGTATCACAAAAAGGACAGTTAGGGAAATAGCATTTGTTAAAGTACCAAGAAGAAATTAGTTGAAATAAAAACAGCAACAAATCGTTTGTGTTAAAAATACTAACAAGTATCCATTTCCACTCGTCCTCAATTGTGTGTTGTTTTTTTCTCATTTCTTCCGTGAAGCGACTCTTTTCTCCTCCTAAAATCTGCGCAATATATTTTTAAGCCTTCGGTAGTGTACCATTTGTTTTGCAATTGTACACATACATTTTGGTAAAAATGAAGACACTATTTGTTGCAATTGTGTTTTCTTTGCAATAACCTAAAATAAATTATCTTTATTAAGATAACAGGTCCAGTAATCCGAAGAACAAATGGAGGGTATAACATATGTTTGTGAGCACAATCCAAAAATAGGTGTTCAACAGTTTCTAAGTTGTTTTTACCAAAGGGACACAGAGGACTTTCTGTAAGTTTCATGTTAAATAATAGATAATTAGTACCAATAATTCTGTGAATTATTCTGTACTGGAACCTTTTTCAATTCGTATCGTTAGAAATTACGAATGGTAAACTAGTGTTCAATCTATCTGATCATTTGTCCTTACATGCTGAAATCGCAGTTTTCCTTCAATAGATTGTGTGTACATTTTGTTCCAGATTCTTTATAAAAAATAAAATGTAGGTATTGTGGCAAATACTGTTTAGAAAAACATTGATGTTCGGAAGATCCTTTACAAAAATATGTCCTGCACTTCTCCATTTCTCTACGAAATTTCTGATGGCATTTATTACACCAATGTAATGTAGAAATTTACATTGAATTTATGTTTCATGAAGCACATTGAGTGTCATAAAAGTACCATCGTGGTTGAGAATGTCCCAAATGTAAATGATCCCTGATTCAAACCAAGATTTAAAATACAATCTTTGTTTTGCTATAACAATAGTATGATTATAAAACAGAGAGTACACATGTAAAGATTTTGCGTCAATTGAATGTTTACTACAATATACTTTATAAGCATTCATGACATCTCTCCAAACTGGATTTGTAATTGTACTTGAGAGCTTTTCTGGGTAGTGCTTGTCACAAAGTATTAATTTTGCAGTATCAAAGCAAATATCAGCTCAGCATTTCAAATTGCTATAACGGGTGTATTATCTTTTTAGCCATGTTAGTTTAAGCGATACAATACAATAATGTATATCTGTCAATTTTAATCCTCCTTCACAATACTTTTTTTTATAAAAAACGCTTTTCTTTACTGTTGATGGACTATTCCATATTAAATTAAATCAATATTTATTAAGCATATTAATTGTTTGTGATGGGTTGGATAATGTCATAAATAAATGAATAAAGGTCGAAATCACTAAGGTTTACACAACAGCGATTTTCTTCGTTTCCATCTACACAAGGTTAATTCAAATTTCTTATTTTGACGTTGTAATTTAATCTTATCATTTTTTTATAAATCGACATGAAACTGAATGCTAAGCAAATCAAAAGAGGTTTGGTTCCACTTAAGTTTCTATCTGGTTTCAATACTTTCCGTGCTGACCTGTTTCTACCAATCAACACAACTGTTTGTTTTTCATAGTTTACTTTTAAACCTGATACTATGGCCAAGGCTGATTGTATATTCAAAGTTTCATTTAATAATTCATCTGAGCCATCTAATATTACAGCATCGTCGTCTGCAAATTGTGTTATGTGTCTTTAATGTATATACATTTGATATTTTGATGTGTTCTGATTTTTATTGCTAGTATTTCTGCGCACAGGATAAACAGCAGCAGGAAAAAGGATCGCATTGTCAACATCCGCGTTGAATGTTAAGGTATTCCGAAAGATACCCATTTTGTACTATCGCTGATTTCGCATCTTTTTGAAAATATTCAACCACTTTTTAATACCATCTCCAAACAGAAAGGGTCTTATGCAAGAATGACGAAGATAGCGTATAAATCTTTCAAAAAATCTATTAGAAGTAAGGGCATGGTTTCTTTTCAATGTAACAAAACAATTTGTTTGGTTTTCCGCGTCTTATATTCATTTAGTTATTGATCGTATAATGTGACCTTTCATACCAGTTAATGTTAATTAATTTTAATCTTCATTTAAGTTGTTTGATTCATGTTTATATTCGTCGCAGCTATTGTTCTCAAGTGCTTCTTTTTTACTTTTCTTTTTCTACAAGAAACTACTATACAATACTGATTTGCCTCTTAATTCTATATTTAAAGTTTCTAAAAATAATTGATAATATATTATAAACTGTATCTCAAATTTGAAGTAAAGCATCATGGGTATAGAACGGAATAGCATACATCTGGATTACTTCATTAATTTCGGAACGAAGTACTCAAACAGAGAATTAGTTTCCGAATGCCGTTTGATGCAAAAACGTATTAAATGCTAATTCAATTGTAATAACCGAGTGATCGGATTATATACTTGGTTCAATGGAAGTTGTTTTAAGATATTGAAACATTATGGTAGAAAGAAAAAATAAACCTGCTGGATTGGGTTTGACCTTCTCCATATCCATTCAAATCGGGGTACTGTATACGGAATGGGTCACACATTTCATTTGTTTGTATATAATTTCATAAAGTCATTTTTGCATTGTTATTATTGATTGTTTTATAATTATAACAATCTATTTTAGGATCCAATATCAAATTAAAATCCCCACATATAATATTTGAGTCGTTTTCAAGAGACTATTGTTTTAAAAATATCATTATAAAACAATGGCGAGTAAACGTTTGGGCCGTATAGGGTTATCAAAGTTAATATATTTTGTTCAACGGATATATCAACAGCAACACAATTTATATTGCTATCAATTTCGGTGTTATGCATTTTATAATCTAGATTCCTTGATAGTCGTTTGGCAACTCCTCTAGAATTTGATAATACGTAACTTAAAATTCACTCGTATCCCCACTAATTATATTTGAAACATACTTATTTTGTAAAACAGTTAACAACTTTTGAACGTTTTGTTCTACCCTTTAGTTCCCTACAGATAAGCGATAGGATTTTCAGACAAGTCATATGTTAAAATGACATCAATAGCTAAACGAATAAGAAAATACCACACAAGTGTTGCATAATAAGTATAAGGAAAAGCAATATGGTTCCCAATAAAGAGATAAGAGAAGCGCATTTCAAACATAGCGCTAGAAATACAAAAAAGATTAATTATGGTTAACAAAAACGATATGTGAATAGATGAATTATTATGTCATCATATAAATGTATACTATAAAAAGCATTCGTCCTTTTTTTCTTTCTAAACACATTGTTAGTAAAAGCACAAAACGAAGCCACACATGTCTGTTTCTAACTGCGAAGGATGCAATTTCATGGAAAATGAAAATGCTGAATTAATCACATACGTCACAGACAATGCGAGAAATGCAATACACGGTGAAAGGAATGTGTTCGCATGCTGTCATATTTATGCATCAGATAAATTGTAATGTTTTCATGAAATTGTAACAACATTTATAAAAATTCTTTTTTTGGTTATGCAACCGGAAACAAAAAGTCATATCATTCACAAATACTGCATAAGATAATTTAGATAATTGAATTTTATTGAAATATTACTTACCGCCAACATTTAAGATTTTAAATTAAACGTTTCTGGCAAGGTTATTCTATTTTTCATAAAAAATGCCAATTCCGAGAAAAGGTTAAGCCTTTGGCAAAACTATATCACTTTAAAATACGAGTAGCTGAAAATTGTTATCGTATGGAATTCGATGCACTAACATTAGAATTTGATACATTTTCTTGAAATTTTATCAAATTTGCTTGAACATTTTCTGGTTATCTAATGCAAAAGTATTCTACCATATGTTCGGTTATGAAAAGATTAGGATAGTAAATACAGAAGTTACTGTAGAACATGTGGTGTTTACAAATAATTGTGTATATTTATTTATTGGTAAAGCTATGTAAATTGTGTTGACAGGAAAGTGATGGAGAATTACCGTTGATAAAAATGTGGCATGCTTCTTTTGAAGCTATTTGCGATTGATTTATGTATACAAATGAAAGTACTTGCCTATAATCGGTAAGCTTACCATAGGTTGTCCATTTGAATCTTTAATAGTGACAAAGTTCACGCAATCATCTGAATAAAGGATCTTGAAGGAAGTGACACGGTGTGCACAACAACCGTGATCGTCAACGTTTCTACCCTGAGTTACCACACCCTTGACGAAGCTTCTTTGCAGAAAATTTGCCTGCAATTTGTTAAGGATTGCAATTGTCAAATAAGACACATCTTATTTAAGAAATAGTACAGACCACTTCGGGCCTCCACGCATTAAGCCCATTGGTGAGCTGACTAGGAGGTCACTGTAATGCGAGGAGGCCCTCAGTGGTCTATACTATTTCTTATATTATACCGCAGATTTTTAGTACAGATGTTTTAGTTAAAATGATAGAATATCACAAGCATGGCACAATACACTAAACATTTCTTAAGTACGTGCTATAGATATAGATCTACAGCATTTTTTAAAATCTTTTTTCTCAACGTTTTTATTTCGAACAGAGCGCGACAATGGCGTCATTTATAAAATGTATACTGCCTCACGCTATTTTGGTAAACAACCACCATTAATTGTGTAGTCGCATATTCATGTACGTAATTGTATAATCGTTAACATCTACATAAATATCGATACGTAAATTACGATCGTAGAAAAGTCGTAAACGCCTCCCAGAACTGCAGGTACACACAACTAGAGCTGAGCTGGCACCCACACGGAATAGTGCCCGCTGGCTCCGGCCAATACCCTATATTAAATGGAACATTTATAATTAACCTTAACAAAGGACAGTTGACTTTTATATACGCAAAGAAGAAAGATATTTATGTAAGGTATAATATTATATAAATATCATACGGCAGCATGTGTGACATTGATGTTGTCAACCCAAGGGCAGAATGTCACCCGCGGCGAAAGCCGAGTGGTGACATTCTGTTTCGTGGGTTGACAATATCTATGTCACATAAGCTGCCATATGATATTTGTTTTATTATACCGCACAAAATTGAGTAAAAAAAGGTAAACACGTGTATAATTCTGACCATCAAGATTGAAGAATGCTTAAATCTTCTTTGATCTTCAGAAATGCGTGCAAACTGTTTTCTTACAATTAACTTTCAAGAGAATCGCTTGTTTAAACATAGAATAGTGATGCCATATTACATTACGACAAGGGAAGTAATATTTTCATTATGCGGCTAAAATAACTGAGCAGTTACTTGCCCTTATATGACATTCAAAATGTCAGCGCGGTCACATGACCTGACAGTCACTTTTTGCTTGATCACGTGTCGAAAAGTTTTAGATGTGTTGTACAGTCAAAATATCTCTGTCTCGAGTTATGGGAATTTATCGTTGCAGACAAAAGTGAGGTATAATAATGATGATTAATGGTGCTTAAACTTCATGTTTCGAATGTATTCAATAACTCAAGTTATTTTTTTCAGCACCAGGAATGCTTTGTTTGTTCTGCGAAAGAATCATCCACAAACTAACACAGTACTCGAGACGTAACTCCGTACGCTCCGTATGCAATAGACTCTGAACCATTAACTGGTAAACATAACGGACGTTTATTTTTTGGTAAATATAAATCATGTTGTACTACGCACCTGAATCCATGGATCGACATCGTTTGCCTGAGCAGTCCAGGCATCTCTAAGGCGAATTCCATTGATATTGGAAACCTTACTGTCTAACCTGCAAAACAATCGTTGTGTACAATATCAGTACTATTTATTATCCACAAAATTTCAATGATATAAATCAAACTATGCAGGAAAAAAACTAAAACAACGGTGTCTAATTATATAAAAAATGGAGATAACATATAGTAACTATACTTATGAATGCCAAAGGACGCTTTAGTGTCACCTTGATCTCTCTGGACCGTGGTTGTCGTAAGGCTTATAGTTCGGGTACCACTCAGTGGAGCACGTAATGGAGCTATCCGGAATGCTTTTGCTTCCAGATACAAGGTAGCCAGGCGTCGGGCAATACGAGGCACCTCATAAAGGTTGAAAGAGTATTATCTTCATACCAAAATGAAAAATAAATCCTATTACTATATTAAAAAGGTATAAGGTATTAAAAAGGTATACCATCGTACACAAATAATGCATGGCGACCAGAACACGTTCAGTAAATTATCGGCTTACATGTTACTGGTATTGCAGTAGTAATTCGAGGTATTCGAACATCGAAACAAATACTAATGCACAATGAGCAGAAAATCAGTTTTTGAGTATTTGAAGAATAAAGATAAAGGTGTAGATTATGTTCAAACGATTACAAATATTTAAAAAATGAAATTAGTCGCTTAATTGTTAGTGTTCTACATACACGGATACTCGCGCGACCATCACATTTCGAGGTGTTAGGAAAATATCCATTGGTAAATTCTGAGGTGACCAAAGACAACTTCGACATATGCGGAATTTTGACTGTGAGATAACAAAGTTAAGCTGTATATATTATTGGTTAGTTAGGTATTTCATTTACCAGCTTATATATGTTACAAATGTATGCATATAATTACTGAGAACGACAAAGTTTAAACTGTTGTTTATGTTAATCTAGTTTATCTTAAGTAATTTACTAACATTAATAAAGGTGAAGTCATACACCGTTTTACAGGAGTTACATCCCTTAGATTGAATATAGTCACTTCTGTTAGGCAAGACGTTGCAATTTTATAAAAATTCGAAATAAATATAATTATATGTATAAATACAATGAACATACATGAGAAATATTATCAAAACAACAACATCACTCACAAAAACAGGTTCTTCATCAAGAAAAAAACCCACAAATGTTTTGGTGAAAGTTCAACTGTGTGGTATTATTCATAACTATATGTTATTTACACTTGTTGATATCCAACACAACATATTTGATATTTGAAAGCTCACCTGTAGCTAGTGTCCTAATACTTAGGAGTGTACAAGTTTACCCAACCAATAAAATCTGAGCATCTGAGACTCATATTCCATAGCCACAGAATAAACGTGTGTTTCCGACCTCAAAGAACCCTTCTTCGGATCCTAGTTTATCCAAAAGATGAAACAATGAAAGAAGTGTTTGGACGAATATAGCAAATCAAGTTCCGAGGGACTCGGCAACAACAGTGGAAGGAGGAATATATCGGGGAATCAGAACGGACTCTAAAGCCACGGTTCATGGAGCATAAGAGACTCTGCTCCACCGCTAGTGAGGTATCAACACACATACACACTGATAGCCCTGGCCATACCATCTCATTGGACTCAGTTACCATTCTGGACCGAGATCCCTCCTGGTTTGAGGGGTAAAGGAAGCCGTATACACCAGGGCACACAGACCATCTCTCAACAAGGACGGGCGCCGACACAACTTGTCGCACATCTGGAACAGTCAGTTAACACCTCTCACCAGAAGTGGTGTAAATCCCCTGTAGGCTGATCGATCTTTTCATTCTGCTGATAAAGTCCTAAGTATTAGAACGAAAGCTACAGGGGAGCTTTCAAAAATGTTGTGTTTGATATCAACTACTGGAAATAACCAATAGTTATAACAAATATATATGTCGATGAGAAAAAAAACAACAGCAAATGATATGAAGTATATCTTATCTAAGCAGCACACGTATCTGCAACCGGTGAAAGTCTGAGTGATAAATCCCACCACACGTTTCAACATTGTTCGGATACATCTTCTAAGTATACATTGTTGCCTTACCTTTTGTTTTATTTTTGGGGCTGTTTTATGTATGCTTATATTTTACTGACACGTGTTATGTAAGTTTCGCGTTAAATACACGACATCGTCATATTCTGGTAAAACATATTATCGAGTTGGGGCAATTGATACACACAGCAACGTTGATCACTGTTGCGGCGAGGAATGGCCTCCACTGCATATTTGTTGTCAAAGCAATGATTTTTGACAATGCCGTTGTTTATGACTGTATTTAAGTATACTTACTTGGGCAGTTGATTCCTGTGTTGCACAATACTGATTCTGTGCTGGGCCCAAATGAGCTGCATTTCCAACGTAAGCCGGAGATGGGTTGTTGCGTGACCTGGATCTTAACCTTTGACCAGAAGCGCACGTAACCGAGCACGCGTCCCAGTCACTCCACGTACTGTACCCGCCGTTCACTGATTAGAAAACATGAATTTTAAAGGGGCTGAATTCCAGATGATCTAATCGTAAAGACGAAAGAAAATTGTCACAAGTACACCAATTTCTTACATAATCGTATATAACACATTAATAAATTAGACACGTAGGCTTTTATTTAACTGAACAACACTGATTTTATACCGTTGTCGTCCATTTGTATCGTTCTAAAATCTATATAGTGTCTGCAATAACCCATCTTATAATTAACAAGAAATGTCTTCTAAAAACGACAATCGGCGTGGACATTAATAATGAGATATCATTTTACCCTAAACATAATACAAGAGGGCCAAGACTGTCGGTTACGTGGCTTCTCGGACCCCAGATTTTTCGGCCCCACCTAGACAAGGCGACTTCTCGAACCCCAGATTTTTTAGCACCATAAGAAAACTTCTGATATCCCAAAATTAATGTGTGATTAATTCAATAGTTATTAATAGCATCTTTCTTATTTATGTAATTAAATTACTACAGATGAGCGATATCATTTATATTGTTTTATGTTGACTTTATCAGAAGAAATACATTTACCGCAGGCCAGCTAGTGTACACTGAGTGCAGGTGTATATCATTAATTAATATAGTGCAGCCTTATAGGCTGTAAACAAAAAATTTCACTTATGGCATACATGCATTTATATAGCGATAAGTATAAGGGATTGTTTTAACTTCGAAACACAGCGTGTATAAAATGTGAAATCATAAGTTCTTTTGTATACCAATCATAAATATTAAGCCATACTAACCTGGACACTGACCTGAAAATATATATACATAAATAAAGTATAAATATATTATATATAACTATATATAACTGTATAACTTATTGTATTAATTATAGTCATCTAATTTTCTTTAGCAAAACACCAATGATACATTGAATAACAGTTGTATTTCCGGTAGTTCTGAGTACTTTTCTTAGTGATACAGCAGACAGCGCTCCTGGATGTTTTAGCAGTTAATCGGCGTGTTTGTGAATGTACACATGAAATCTTATTAAATTTGAAACGCCAAATTAACTCATCATGCAACCCGCGTGTATGTATTTATGTACTGTCTTGTTGATGGTCAAAAATCTTTTCAAAATTTTAATCCAGAAATATCTTATTCATTAAAAATAATAATTGCCAGGTAAAAACAGTATAGTTGAAGGATTGCACCTACAAGCCGAACCCACTGCAATCGCAACATAATCAATTATGAAAATTAAGATACTGCCATGTTTCTAACGATATTCTTTATAAAAAGAGAAATGACATACCGGTACTTTGATCTGTATTTCTGCAGTGACATACAGTTGTAACAATAAAATCAAGTAGCCAACATTGTTTATGTTATTGTTCTGTTATAAAAAAATAGTATCTATAGTAACTTTTTTTTATAGCAATCAATATAAATACTTGTCTCTTAACATTTTCGTAATTGACATATAGACACACTTTTATTGACAATTCGTTAAGCCATACAGAAGGCTAGGACTTCATAGTTTGACAGAGTTGTGTCGTTCACTGTAAACGGTGCTTGTCGGAGATTGAGTATTCAAGGTGATATATCCATTAGCGATCGGTAAATCGCCGATACCCTTTGGGAATCATAACCACGCCTACTAAGGTAAAACTCTATGTACACTTGGTTTTACTCTGTTGGCGTAGCCAATGGTCTTAAGTAGAGTGATTCCGAGAGATTGATTCGCGTGACTTTTTACTTTGCAGACTACAAAGCACTAACAATTGATACTCCCAATTGTTTACGCTCAATTGGCCAAATCAGTATTAGTCGAAAGGTTGGCTGTTATGTTCAGTTGCGTGTTTGCATTAAGTAATTTGCATACAAACCTATATATCTACAAACATGTTGAAAGAAGGGAGTATAACAACGAATAGTTCAATTTGTCTTGTGTAAAAATAACATTGAAGAGTCATTTCTATTAGAACTTTTTTGAACTCTATTTCCCTTGATTTTGGTTTCTGTCCTTTTCTCGCCAAATGCCTGTCTACACTTTTTAAATATCCGACATGTGCGTTAAACAATTGAGTCCTAGCTCTCTGAATGGCTACACCTATTGTCATTCAAAGCTCGTCGTAAGGTAAATTGCAACATGCCTGACTATTACTGGAGTGTTATGTACTTCCACAAGGGCATCCAAGGACGTCAAATCGTAAAGACACGCTTCCATCCCACGAGACAACTTGAATGCGCACGCAAAGTGCAAGCACAGGTTCCGTAAGCATGTTTGTCTTGTGCGAGTCTTGGTCGGTGTTTCCAGGAAATATCTGAAATATGATATATCTGTGAATCATGCGTTAAATAAGAGTACAGTTAAATAATCTGTAAAACATATACGTATAGCTCCAACAAAGCATTTACAGTCTCACCTAGCACTGACCTTTATCAATGAATATATACATCAATATACGGTTTCGAAATAAAACGCCAAGCGATGAACGCTGAAAAACTGCGGTTTGCCTCTGTCTCTGAACAGGTCCTTGTAATGTAAATCCTATGGTCATCAAAAAGGTTTGTATACTTGCACTGTTGTTTTATGACATTGATCTTGTTTCAGATCGTGCACTATTTGTTTCTGAACACACGAAATTTTCTTTAAAGAAAAATCATTGATTCGCTTCAATATTTCATAACTCATAGTCATAGTCTCATATGAAATGTTACATCGATTTTTCTTCACTACGAGTACATTTCACATATTTGGGCATTATATCGATTTTCTCTACACTTTCTTGCATTTGTGATACATTACCAAATTATTGGTGCCTACAAACTGCTTTTAAAATTTACTGTTATGTTATGTAGATCTAATTATTATTAATGCATATATAAAATTCATTATTCTGCAAGCACATCGTCTTAAACGGCAACTAGAACGAAATAAAAAACAACAAACTACTATTTCCTTGCAGAAGCAAAACACATTTTATTTCATAAAGCATTAATATTGCTAAACCATGCATTCTGTACACCGTGGTGAAACGAACCAATTTTGTACTTGAAATACTTGTATAGTACCTGAAGCATACAAATAGCTCTGTTGTAACTGAATTCGCAATTAGATAGATAAGACAAATCCTGTCTTTATTAAAATTTGACATATAACTGATACTGCTGTATAAGCCGGTAATGGATCAAGTATTATTTACAGAAAGCACGAACTGATCAAGTTTATAAATATCAATATCTAACCGCGCCAATCCATGGATGAGGTGCCAGGACGTGTGATCGAGGTCATACATGAACGGGGGCTTGGGCTATACAATGTCTACGGACGCGAACACATTAATGGAAATATGGTTAGTTTAAACGTATTTTTTTCAAACAAGAGTGCATTTACATATATTTGAAACATACAACATTTGTATACATTCAAGTTTGATTTGGATAAGAACGGAAGACTTCGTCTTTTAAAGTTCTTCTCCATAAAGGTTATATTAAGTTGCATGTTTTCAAACGAACATAATTGGTTTACTAATAAATCTAATAAAAAGGAGATTAGTACGATAAGAAATGAAAAAGTAATAAATAAAGAAAAAAATGACAAATATTAGATTAGGATGAAATGTTTAACATAGATACATGTACAAGTAGACAGCAATATGATACATTAGTAAATTATATATAACTTATACATGTGGTAAGTGACTTAGTAAGAAAAGTAAGTTAGAGAGAAGTTCTGAAGCAACACTATGTTTCAAAACGGTTGCTATTGATAATATACTTGTGTACTGCATCAGCAATTTTAGTATTAGTTTGATAATCCAGAGTGCTATCTCCATATAAGATTGTTTGGACAGAGGGGACGGAATACATAGATATAGTGTTCGGATATTAACATAAAGCTGACATTCAAGGAAATAATGGAATGGTGATTCCCTTAATCCGCATCGGCATAGAGGCGATGAAACTACATTACGCATGAAGAGGTGTTCATTTAGCGCACTACAATTTGTTCTGATGCGTGTGTGTAGAATTTGAGAGCGTCTTTCTCCATAAGAAAATATTGGATTTTGAATTGGTCGATCAGTATTGATTTGTCTTTTGAATGAATGAATCGATTCAGCATTTCTTAAATCTTCTGGAAGACGATTCCAATCGGATACTGAAGATGGTAGAAATGAATGTGAATTAGTTGAAGTTCGAGCATAAATGCACTGGAAATGTGACGCATTTCTAAGCGGGTATTGGCTAGATGCCCCAACTGTGTCAGGTAGAAGTGACTGTAAATAGTGAGGAGCTTCTCTTAAGTTCATTTTGTACATTAATATTAACTTGTGTTTACGTCGTCTTTGACTGAGAGTTTCCCAACCTATCTCATTATAAAGATCTTCTAGTGATACTAATTGAGTACAACCAGATGATATACGAGCTGCCTCTGTTTGAATTTTTTCAAATTCATCTTTTTCATATTGTGTACAATTGTCAAAAATAACATTTGAATACTCAAGTATTGGTCGTATGAATGCAAAGTAAATAGTTTCAAGAGATTTCCTATCAAGCATTGACTTTAGACGACGCATTATATTAATACGCTTCCATGCTTTTTCTTTTATAAAAGCTATGTGTTCATGCCAAGTACAGTCATTTGCCAAATAAACACCTAAATGTTTGTGGACAGTTACAATAGGTATATCAACGCCTCCCATTAAAAGTGGAGGGTGGTACGGTTTATTTATTTTACGGGATATAAGCATCGATTCTGATTTGGAGGGATTGAAGTGTACCAGCCATTGATCAGCCCATCGTGAAATTTTATCTATGTCTGATTGCAAAACAGCTGCAGTTTCATTCGGCGAGTTTACAACCATAAAAAGACTTGTATCATCGGCAAATAGGTTAATTTGGGCTTGTATGTCAGCTACTATGTCATTGATGTAAACAAGAAAGAGAAGGGGACCTAATATAGACCCCTGTGGAACACCAGCGATCATTTCGACAGGAGTTGATTTTGCTCCTGGTAGAATTACTTTTTGTTTACGGTTAGCAAGATAATTTGAAAAAAATGCCAATAATTCTCCCCGAATACCAGCTTCGTGAAGTTTGAACGAAAGACCCTCATGCCATACTTTGTCAAAAGCTTTACTTATATCAAAAAATACAACTCTGACTTCTAGTCCATTATCCAAAGCTTTGCAAAATGTATCATAAATATAGGTTAACTGATTAACTGTCGAATCACCAGGCATAAAGCCAGATTGAGTTCGTGTAAAGAATGAGTTAAAACGGAAAAAATTAAAAACATGTTTGTGAATTATTCGTTCAAAAACCTTTTCAATAGTATTTAACAAGGATATAGGACGATAATTCGAAACAAGAGCTGGATCACCCTTTTTGAAGACGGGACACACATTTGCAATTTTCCAACATGAAGGCATTTTACGAGCAGAAATACAGGAATTAAACAGTTCACAGAGGGGAGAGCTAAGTTGATACATTGCTTCCCTGAGAATACGATTATCGATTCCATCAGGTCCGGATGCTTTTCCTACCTTGAGACATTTAATTGCGTCGATGACTTCTTCCCGAGTAATATCAATTGACTGTAAGCTGGTGTTGTAAGCATTGTGATGCATTGGAAGATCATGATTTGTTTCATCGATTGATGACTGATTTGCAAAATATTTATTAATGATTTCGGCTTTACATATATAATTTGCCTCAAACGTGTTCGATTGTTCATCGTATAGGGGTGGAATCGATTGATGTGTGTTTGTAGAAATGAAAGTGCGCAATGTTTTCCACCAATCCTTAGCACAGAGCTCAGACGACTTCAATTTATTCGCAATGTTCTTAAAATATTCAAATTTTGAATTACGTAAGAGTAAGACAACTTCATTTCTGACGCTTCGAAAATTTGTCCCGTGCAATTCGGTGTTAACTTTTTTAGCTCTTCCATATAATCGTTTTCTGCGTCGAATGTTTTTCTTAATTTGATTATTCATCCATGGTAAATCACGTGGACGTATACATATTTTTTTATTTGGGATACACGACTTCGCAGTTTGTAAAATAACATTGGTAATATTTTCAGCATATATATCAATATCGTCACATTTAAAGAGATGCCATTGTATATCAGTAAAAAGAAGTCGTAGTTTATCGTAATCCCCAATATCATAACGCCAAATATGCCGATAGTAAGTTTTTGCTAAGGGTCTTTTAAATTTCAAAATTCCAAAAATAGGGCAATGATACCGAATATTTTGGTCAAGCAAAGGTTCACCAATTCCAGAGAATATTACATTGTTCTGATTACTTGCAAAAATTAAATCAATTATTGAAGATGTTTGCTCTGTGTGATGTGTGGGCTCGTGTATAAGTTGTGTAAGATTAAATTGTTGACAAAGATTTTCTATTTTTATTGCTGATGTTGGTGCGAGGAGATTCAAGTTAAAGTCTCCTGTTATAATAACATCATTTATACATGTATCGCATGCTAGCCCAAACGAGTCTTCAATTGCTTTCATATACGCTGAATCTGCACTTGGTGGTCTATAAAATACTCCAAAAAGAATAGATTTACTTTTGTTAAGATTAACCTCAATCCATATACATTCAATATGATTATATTCAAGATCGCTTCTTCTTTTAAAAGCAATATTTTCATTTACGTATATTATAACACCACCATGTGGATTAAGGGGACGGTCTTTACGGATTGGCTGATGAAATCCATTGAACATGAGATCATTGGATAATATGGAATCATTTAACCAAGTTTCAGTAAACGCAATTATGTCAAACTCTTGTAGACCTGTGCTAAGGATGTCTAATTTATGCACCAAGCTTTGGACATTGTAATGTACAAAAGATAAATGATTAGTCGCTGGAATATTACAACTGGGTGACGATCTATCTGTATCAGTGAGTAACGATGATTCGGAAAAAGAGGGTCCTGGGTTTGGATGGATATCACCTGATTGTAATAAGATGCAAGCTAACCAAAAGAGTGTTCCAACAAACTTGAAGCAATATAGGAGCTTTTTTAAAAGTTGAATATCATCATAAACGTGCGCTCCTAAAAGAATATGCTTTCGCGGATGTTCCACTGTGTTCAGTGCATTCATCGATTTATATACGCTAGTGCGCAAAGAAATCAAGCTAAAAACATCTAGCCATATTTGAAATACATATAATAAGTGAAGCAGTAGCGAAAATCTTATTGGCGCCCTGTAGGTACTCATGACAGCGTTTCCAAACATGTGTTTACTATTTTGCATTATAAATTGTTCCAATAAAGACGAGGTGAGACTGAAACGCTGACATGATACGTTTGATAATACAACACATAAGGACATATGGTGCTACGCATGATTTTACTGTTTGATAACAGTGTTTGCAACAGAACTGACGAAAAGGAAATGATAGATCATAGAAGAGAATGGAGATAAGGGCAGGGAAAAGGGATAGGATAAAGCAAAATGCTTTGTTTGTAAAAGTCATATTTTCACCTAAAAGTAGTGCTGGGAATATTTTAGTCTAAACACAATTTCATTTACCTAGAATACGTTAATTGTCCATAGACGGAAGTCTGTTTGGACAGTAATCTATATTTCACTGGAGCAACTAAATTAAAGATTATTAAGGAGAGTAATAATTGAATCGAGTTAAAAAATAAGGGTAAACATCATGTTAGTTTAGTCCTGATCTAATAAACACAATGCACATGTATAAAGATAAAGGGAATTTTACAACATAGGTTCTACATAGCCTTAATGTATATTTTATCAATATCAAATCACATACATTTGATAGATGACTATCATAACTATCATATTATTAAATGTCATCCAATTTTACACTAGATCACATGTATATGCTTGAATATAATATTGATTGTTACATTACCAGTAATTATCAAATATCATCATACAGTAAATCACATGTATGTGCTTGATTATAACGTTACGAATATCATCAAACATCACTACACATTATACATATGTGGTATATACCGGTTTAAATTTAAAATCATACATTTCGCTTTTAAGCTGATTTGAAAATATGCATAAGAACAGATAGTCCATACAGTATTTGTATTTGTTAGATATGATGTATTGTCTATATGATAATAGTTAGTTTCTCTGTGTGCGAACCAAAGCATTTACTTTATCCTGAATATTTAATGAAAAATCAAAGATTGGTTTTAATTCACAATAAATTGCCAATAGAATTATGACAAATTTTATATAATAATACTACATCAATAGCTAACGACTACCATGATAATCACCTTTTGTGTATGCTGTACACATCTAGTAAGCATCAATGTAAAAGCCTATGTAATCATAGACATGTAAGATGCAATGTTGCCTTATTTTCAACCAAATATTTCTATGTACAGCTTTTATATACAATATAATGTACACTTCTACGTGACCCTAATGTACGAAAACGAAACATTAGAGTGACAAAGTGTACAAAAAGGACATCAGCTCATAGGATTGTCACTTTGTCAATTTAAACTATGTTTTTGTTTGTTATTGTTTTCAATTTATGAAAAACCGGTGTACTGTTTATATTTAGCGTTTAGAAAGTAGGCTTTGTTAAAGTATATACAACACTATCATGAACATAGACAGTTTAAGTCAACAGAGTGTAAACTATGTTTTGTTGTGTTATTGTTTTCAAATTATAAAAACCGGTGTACTGTTTATATTTAGCGTTTAGAAAGTAGGCTTTGTTAAAGTATATACAACAATATCATGAACATATTTCACATAACAATATGTAGAGTTGCCAATTGTTTTGATTGCATATTCACGTGTTCAGTTATTGTACATACAAAGGTTGATCGCGGTCACAGGAACCTCGTGCAACGCAAGCCATCTACGCTAGATAAGATATAAACTGTTCGAAAAAAAAGTAGCGTCTCATGACTAATTACACAATTTTGTACTTGTCCATTTCGGATTCACAGCTGATGCGTTTTATTCGTGGCATGCCGTTTTCCGTAACCCTTATCAGAATGTTGCCATCAGCAGACCATGCACTGTCGATTTTCTTTGATTTTACAAGACCGCGAGCAATAAACAGCAGCTGTGCACGATGTTGCGATAAATCTTCATTAATAAAAACACGACCATATTCATTGTTCGATTTAAGGTTCCGTCGAAGGGAGTACAATTTCTGCCAGGCTCGGTAGCTGGTAAACTTTACTATGACAGGCCGTGGTTTACGGCCTCCAGGTTAAACTGATAGTAATTTTCTTTTGCAACTCTATATTGATGGGGATTATCATTCCTCCTGAAGATTTTCCTGCACGGGGTGCACTTATAGCTAATTCCACTGTGCTGTTCCCGAAGGTGAGCCATACATGGTTTCTTGGCTTGGAAGAAAAGATCTTCACAAAGTCCACACTTGAACTGGCCCTGAAAATTAAATACATTTTTCATTTTATCGTTTGCTTCAAATTGTATTATTTTATAAAAACATGTTTTCAAAATACCTATATGTTTATTTCAGGCCAATATATATGAAATACTGGAAAGTTTTCATTTACCAATTAGGTATGATTTTTCCTTTGTAAGGTTTAAGTTTATCGTGATGAATAAGTTTTGATTTTGTCTTATGTCCAGTTTTAATTCTGTAAAGAACATCATTTACTTTATTTATAACTCTGCATGGTCCTATCCAAGGTCTGATAAATTTGCTACTAAGTCCCTTCTTTTTCCCATGATTGAAGTACCACACCAAATCATTTTCTTTATAGCTTTTATAATTAAGGTGAACATCATAGTTTACTTTCATATTTTCTCTAGCAATATCCATATTATCTCTAGCCATATCATAAATATTGTGCAATTTATTTTCCAAAACTATGACATATTGTGTTTTTGAATGTTCTGTTTCAGCCTATCTTTTTCAGCCTGTCCATATATCATGTCAACTGGTAACCTAATTTCTCTACCAAGATGCAATATAGCTGGTGAGAATCCTGTAGATGATTGAACGGACGACCTGTATGCCATGAGAACTAAATCAATGTGTTCATCCCAGTCATCTTGATTTGAAGAAACATAAGGTGAGAGCATGTTGATAATGGTAGAATTATGTTTCTCTATGAACCCATTTCCTTGAGGATGAAAGGGGGAAGATCTTGTCTTTTCTACACCTAGTAATTGACACAATTCTAAAAACAACTTTGACTCAAAGCTTTTTCCTTGATCTGTGTGACATAATAATGGACATCCCCATTCACAAATATATTTATTAACAAGGGTTTTGGCAACTGTGGTAGCTTTCGGTCCATTTACTGAATACATCTCCTACAACCATCATATATCTATTTCCACTCTTTGTCTTTACAAAGGGACCCATGAAATCAATTGCAATCCTTTCATTGCGAAAACCAACATTATACATTGTCAAAGGAGCTTTAGGTTTTCATAATGTACCTCCTCTACTACTACAAACATCACATGTTTTACACCAGTTTTCTACATCTTTCCTCAAAGCATACCAAAAGTATCTATCTCGAACTTTTCTTAGTGTTTTCTTAACACCCAAATGAGCTGACATTTTACTATAATGTAAATGTCGAAGAACATCTTCTCTATGTGGCTGTGGTATTACAGTAAGTAACCTAAATTTAACTCTACAATCTTCATCCTCCCATTTCCTGTACAAAACATTATTCTTTACAACCATTGAATCCAATTTTGCCCAATAATACTTTACTTCAACATCATGCTTCAAAACTTCTTGCCAAGTTGGTTTCATATCATTCAATACCATATCTTTTACCAACTTTAAATTTCTATCACTGTCTTGAATCTGTGCTAAGTCTAATGCTTCAATTACATTACCATCATCTCTACTAGTAGTTTGACCTTCATTAGAGTTTGGACTTGTACTTGGAATATCAACAGCACTTATCATAACAAAATCTTTACTGTCTGTCTGAGAAGAGTTATCTAGCTGTAAGATAATATCCTGTGAATGACTCAATTTCTTTGCAATACCATCCTTACTAGTTAAATCAACCTTTCTACAACCTGTCAATATATCAAGGTTACGGCTAACAGTTCCACAACTGTCAACCCTCTGTATAATCTGATAATCAACACACATCTCTTGTATAATACATCTTCCATATCTACACATAATTGACCATATCAATGTCCATCTTTCTATCCAGGACAACTTGTCTTCTACTTTACAAATCACCAATAATACTGTGAGTAACACTACTGAATAAATACCACCAAACATCAACATCATGACCAAAAAACCTATTACAGTGTGTGACTTCATAGTACCAATCTCAATTAAATCTTTTAACTTTCTATCATCCTCTATCTGTTTCTCCATCAATTTTGTATATTTCTTGACTTCGGTTGCTGGTACCGAAGCTACCAAAGACTCACTTTTTATTTCAACCCTCTCACAATATTTGCAATCATTAACACATGGACGTCTAGACAAAACATCTGCATTTGAATGTAATCGACCAGCTCGATACTCAATGGTAAAGTCATACGCACTTAAAAATGTTAACCATCTGGCTAACTGACCTTCAACATTCTTAAAATTCAACAACCATTTCAGACTTGAGTGATCGCTTCTTATAATAACATGTCTTCCATATTTATAGTGATAAAATGTTTCATAGCATTCACAATTGCCAATATGTCTCTTCTCGTAACAATATTTTCTCTCAGTTCTTGTAAAACATTTACTAAAGTACCCAATAACTTTCTCCTTTCCATCAATTCTTTGTGACAAAACTGCACCTTGACCTACAAGTGATGCATCTGTATCAATAATAAATTGATCAGTTTCGGTTGAGAATGATAACATTGGGGCATTTATTAAAGCATCTTTTATTCTCTCAAAAGCTTTCTGGCAATCATCAGTCCAAACGAATTTTCCACCTGTCTCTGCTAACTCATGAATTGGCTTTGCTATACTTGCAAACTGATAGACATATGACCTATAGTAACTTGCTAAAGATATGAAACTTCTTGCTTCTTTGGCATTCTTAGGTGTTGGCCAATAATTGTTTCTATTTTTCTAGGGTCTGTACCTACACCATGCTCATTTATCTTATGACCAAGGAATGTAACTTCTTTTTGAAATAATACACACTTCTTGGCATTAAGCTTTAAATTAGCTTTTCTGAGTCTTTCAAATATTATCTCCAACCTGTCTAACTGACCAGAAAATGTAGGTGAATGGCAGATAATATCGTCCAAATATATTATGACTGTAGACCATAATAAACCATCAAAAACCATCTGCATTAATCTTGTAAATGTTGCTGGGGCATTACATAACCCAAAAGCTAGTCTCCGCCATTGCCACTGTGACCCACCAGGTATAGAAAATGCTGTTTTGTAACGGTCATCTTCATCTATATCTACCTGCCAATAACCCGATTTCATGTCTAAACAAGACCACCATTTTGAACCAGCCAATGCCTCAATACTATCATCAATTCTAGGTAAAGGTTGTGAATGCTTAACCGTAACCTCATTCAAACCTCTGTAGTCACAACAAAATCTAATCGACTTGTCAGGTTTAACAATTGTCACAACTGGCGCATTCCACGGACTTTGTGGACATTTCTCAATAACACCGTCCTTTTCCATTTTCTGAATCTCTTGCTCAACTACCTTTCTCTTTGACAAAGGCATTCTAGGGATATTTCTTTACTGGCTTTGCATTACCAGTGTCAATTGTATGAGTAATCAAAGAAGTGTGACCAATGTCTCCAGAATCCTTACTAAATATATTCTGATGTTTTATTAAAAACTTCCTTAAAATCTCAATTTGAGCAGAATCTAGATTATCAAAAGACTTTTTAAACATCTCTGTTAAATGTTCAGGCAAATCATCATCTTTCTGTCTACAATCAGTATTCACTGTACCAACTATTTTTGTGTCAACAATGTCAACATTTTCCAATTTTGCAGTCATTGTGTCTTTAAACAATGTTACTGACTTTTCTGATAAATTAATTATTCTCACAGGTACAGTACAACTTTTAGGATTGACCAGTACTTTAGCTACCATTAAACCAGTATTCTGCATAAAACTTTCTGAACCCTCCAGCAAACAACATGCATTTTTATCTATATGATCTAACATTTTTCCTGGAACTATAGTTTCTGTATGTGGTTCAATTACTACTTTCTCTGTAATTGCTACCCGACAACAACTTGCTATATTGTTTGAATCATTTTTCAGGTAGCAAGGAACTCTGTCACCTTTTACTGACAGATAATTTTTACTAATGATTAAATCACATTTATGGCTTTGCATGAAGTCAATACCCAATATACCATCTTGAACAATATCAGAAATCAACATCTCATGACTAAATACATGATCCCCTAATTTTATCTCCATTATTGCCTTTCCCAGACAAGGCTTGTTTTCACCAGTAACAGTACAAATCATCATCTTTACTGGAATTATCTCAGGTTTGTTATCTTTTTCCCAACATTCTAAAATTTTTGAATTAATGATTGAAACATTTGCACCTGAATCACACAAACAAGACACAAGATTTCCATTAATCAGCACATCACAAAAATAACCATTCTCAGCTCCTAAACAATTAAACTGAATAACTGGACTATTGGACCTTACATCTGTTGTGGTCTGGTTGCGGTCCACCAACTTGACCTTTTCACGTTTCCCTCAAACCTTCTACCTCTGTAATTATTATAATTCTGACCATTTCTATCACTATTTCTATTCCATGTTTGATTTCTGTTTTGTCTCCTGAAAACATTTCTGTTGTCTTTGTTGTAATATGAGTTGTTATTTTGGTGGGGTGTCTGTATATATCTCTTTCCTTGATGGTTAAATAAATGCTCTCTTTGATAAGTACTCTTTTGATCATTTTTCTGGGATTCTAATTTTTCTATTTTGGCTGTCAGTGTATCAATTTTATCTATAACATTTTCTAACACTGGTTTTGAGTAACCCTTATGTTCAACACCTTTTAGGGCATTAATTGGTTGACTTCTTTGCTTGTCAGCCAGTTGGTGTGTCTCTAACCTTACAGCGATAGTTTCTGCTTCAACCATAGTTTTTGGACAACACTCTCTAAGACTTAATCTAATTTCAGGATTGTCAAGACTATCAATGAAACAATCCAGGGACAGGATCTCAATCATATTAGAATTTGCATCAGGGTAAGCCTGTCTTATAATTTTCTTAATATGCTGAGTCAGCTCTGAAATTGACTGGTTGTTACTCCTAGTCCTTGATTTTAGTTGAGCTCTATAAATTTCAGCTTTGTTTCTGGTACCATATTTTGTTCTGAGTATCTCAACCAAACTATCAAAATCTCTTTTCTGTATCTCTGTCAACTCACTAAGCAATGACCTAGCATTTCCTGATAAGCTGCTTGCCAAATAGAGTGATTTGGCTTGGTAAGACCAGTTATTAATTTCTGCTACCAAATTAAACTGAGTTAAATATTCTCCTATATCAGTTGAACCATCCTATGTTTGTGGTTGCATTTTCAAATTAAAGGCTGAATTTGTGTGAACGTTTTCTGAGGATGCTGTATTTGTGAACTGATTAATATTTGTGTTTCTAGCAACATGTAAATTTGGCAGTGAGTGATACTGACTTGGAACACTAACATTATTATGCAAATTCCTGTTCCAGTTAAAGTTAATCTCTGGATCAGGATTTCTTATTTCTGAAACTTCTCCACACACAGTGTGCATTTTTTATTCTAAAGAATCCATTCTCTTTTGTAGTGTATCATTTAAACATTTAATTGTGTTTGAAATGGAGCTCATTTGATTTGACATGTCTAGCAATTTTTCTTCTACTCTAGAGTTACATTCGGTTTCTAAAATTTCTGACCTTTCAGCAGTTGATATATCTTGATCCATTTTTAACATGAAATAATATTTAGTAAAATACTCTTTCAAAAATATTTTATAGCAAGTTAACAAAATATCACTATCAGTTCAAAATATCTATTTTATCATAACTTATTTTCTGTTTCAAGATACAGAGAAGACAAAATAAGCAAGAATCCCGAAACTTAAAAAGTGGTGGCAGAGGCAGTTTTCAAATATTGAAATTTATTGTTTTTATGAAAAATAAATCATTTGTCTCTGTGTTTCTTTATTACTGGTGGAATATCATTGACCTTGCTAAACGAGGTTCTCCGTGAAATTCCACGAAATAATATAAATTTTACAAATTTACAATTCTTTTTTTTTTTTTTAAATCTTTTTCCAAATCGAACCAACTCTTGACACCAATTTTGTTATGCCGGTTCAGGAATAACAAAAGAAAGAAAACAAAAGTTCATATCAATTTTCACTTTTACTTTCTCTTTATACGATAAACAATAATTAGGAATCGTGTACATACAGAAAAATATCATATCACATAAATAATCGTACCTGCATCTTGTTCTGTTTATATTGAATATCTAATCTATGTTTTAGGTCTTAACTTATTCACATCAACTTCGAAACTGAAACTTGTTTATTTTCGAAGCCGCTATTTATACTATTCCGCACATGACGTCAATGACACGTGATGACCGTTATTTAAAAATATAGACCAATAAACGTCATACAAAATGGCGGCTTTACTGAATGAACACGATGCAGGTTTAAACAACAAAATTACGTTAAACCATGACACATAGATGTGTTAAACGATAGGTATGAATCTAAATCAATTTATAAGATATTTATGCATAAAGTTCAATAAAATAATTTATACCTTAAGCATTTTAACGCTACAACAAGTATTTGTTTACATTGCACTGGAATAATGACTGGGTAAGGTAACGGCCTAGCAATATTTATGTTCATCTACTGAACAAACTACCATAAAAGATGCTCATTGGTGGTTTCAAACATAACGACGTACGTATTTAACTAATTACTTATCATCATATTCCCTCTTTTGTCCATAATATGATTAAATCAATGTGTGCTTTTACGTTTGATTTAAATGGACTATGTATACGAAGAGGGCCCCAAATGAACAACTACAGTAAAAATATTAAAATTAAATACCAATATTTAAATTAAATACAGGATAAAATAATGTATACACTATGGAAAATGAGGAAACGGATTCCGAGAAAAACACATTATATGATTTAGTCGTGTTTGCTTGACCCTTGTCTTGTTTACACTTTGATGTCAGATTAGTGGGTATTTTGATTAAAGCTCTGGTAATTGCCATTTGTTCTTATGGCTCTGTCGTCTTGAGTTTGATACTCACTCTAGGATTTCGTCTTGAGTATTTCTTGTTTATTTGTATTTAAAAAAATTCTCAAAAAGTAGTAGATTATTCATTCTTCATGTATTTGATACGCCGTTGAAATGCTCACTTATTTAACGTAATAACATTTATACTGCTGAAGAAAAATCACTTTTTAGTAAGCAAAGTCCCTTTAAAGTGATACTCTTGATAAATGATAAAAGTAAATATGTGAAAACTGAAATTTAAACGGCCACATTCTAAATTTGAGTGAATTTAACGTTCATGTTTATTTTGTTTATAGCTACAAAACACCGCACATTTTATGCCCATCTGGAGTTCAGTATCTTTAAAACCCAGATACAATGATTCAGGTACACATTAATAAGTATCTTTCTTATTTATGTAATTAAATTACTACAGCCGGGCGATATCATTTGTATTGTTTTCTGTTGACTTTATCAGAAGAAATACATTTACCACACTCCTGCTAGTGTACACTGAGTGCAGAAGTATATCTTTAATTAATATAGTGAAACCTTATAAGCTGTTAAGTGATTGCAATAAATAAAATGTTTCACTTATGGTATACATGCATTTATATAGAGATAAGTATAAGGTATTGTTTTAACTTCGAAACACAGCGTGTATAAAATATGAAATCAGTTCTTTTGTATACCAATCATAAATATTAAGCCATACTAACCTGGACACTGACATGAAAATATATATACATAAATAAATTATAAATATATTATATATAACTATATAACATGTAGTATTAATTATAGTCATTTAATTTTCTTTAGCAAAACAGCAATGATACATTGAATAACAGTTGTATTTCCGGTAGTTCTGGGTACTTTTCTTAGTGATACAGCAGATAGCGCTTCTGGATGTTTCAGCAGTTAATGGGCGTGTTTGTGAATGTACTCTTCAAATCTTATTAAATTTGAAACGCCTAATTAACTCATCATGCAACACGCGTGTATATATCTATGTACTGACTCCTTGATGGTCTAAAATCTTTTCAAAATTTCAATAAATAAATATCTTATTCATTCAAAATAATAATTGCCATGTAAAAACAGTATAGTTGAAGGATTGCACCTACGAGCCGAATCCACTGCAATCGCAACATATTCAATTATGAAAATTAAGATAGTGCTATGTTTCTAACGATATTCTTTATAAAAAGATAAATAACATACCAGTACTTTGATCTGTATTTCTGTAGTGACATACAGGTGTAACAATACAATCAAGTAGCCAACATTGCTTGTTTTATTGTTCTGTTATAAAAAATAGTATCCATAGTAACGTTGCGTATAGCAATCAATATAAATACTTGTCTCTTAACGTTTTCGTATTTGACATGTAGACACAATTTTATTGATAATGCGTTAAGCCATACAGAAGGCGAGGATTTCATTGTTTGACATAGTTGTGTCGTTCACTGTAAACGGTGCTTGTCGGAGATTGAGTATTCAAGGTGATATATCCATTAGCGATCGGTAAATCGCCGATACCCTTTGGGAATCATAACCACGCCTACAAAAGTAAAACTCTATGTACACTTGGTTTCACTCTGTTGGCGTAGCCAATGGTCTTAAGTAGAGTGATTCCGAGAGATTGATTCGCGTGACTGTTTAATGCAGACTACAAAGCACTAACAATTGATAATCCCAATTGTTTACGCTCAATTGGCCAAATAAGTATTAGTCGAAAGGTTGACTGTTATGCACAGTTGTGTGTTTGCATTAGGTAGTTTGCATACAAACCTATATATCTACAAACATGTTGAAAGAAGGGAGTATAACAACGAATAGTTCACTTTGTCTTGTGTCAAAATAGCATTGCAGAGTCATTTCTGTTAGAACGTTTTTGAACTCTATTTCCCTTGATTTTGGTTATTTCCTTTTCTCGCCAAATGCCTGTCTACGCTTTTTAAATATCCGTCATGTGCGTTAAACAATTGAGTCCTAGCTTTCTGAATGGCTACACCTATTGTCATTCAAATCTCGTCGTAAGGTAAATTGCAACATGCCAGACTATTACTGGAGTGTTACCTACTTCCACAAGGGCATCCAAGGACGTCAAATCGTAAAGACACGTGTACCTCCCACAAGACAACTTGAATGCGCACGCCAAGTGCAAGCACAGGTTCCGTAAGCATGTTTGTCTTGTGCGAGTCTTGGTCTGTGTTTCCAGGAAATATTTGAAATATGATATATCCGTGAATCATGCGTTAAATAAGAGTACAGTTAAATAATCTGTAAAAAATATACGTATAGCTCCAACAAAGCATTTACAGTCACTTAGCACTGACCTTTATCAATGAATATATACATCAATATACGGTTTCGAAATAAAACGCCAAGCGATGAACGCTGAAAGACTGCGGCTTGCTATAAAAATTACAAGGTCGAGAGCAAGTTCACTATATATATAAAGCTATAAATTATAAATTATACTTCGTTTTCAAGTATGAAACTTGGTTTTCGTCAATAAAAAATCAAACTGATCTATTTGATCTTGTTCCCATATTTAAATTTTAAATCCTATTTATTTATTTTTTCTTTACAAAATGCATGAAACAAACAACAGAGTGTGAATACAATTTGTCTTCAATTTCACTCACATACGTTGACGCAAATTAATTGCTTGTTATTATTTAACCCAGATCTATTTCTTGTGATCATAGCAAGCTAAATGATGTTATTTATATTATGTTATGAACCAAAAATTGATTGCAATAAAAGCACGAAATTGCTTTGCTGTTCTGAATAGCCTAGTGTTCAGTGATATCCCCTGATACGCCATATTGAATACAGCGAACCAGTGGATAAAACTGTGCATCTGCCGTGTCAATAGCGATACTTGCTTTCGATTTTCGGTACTAAAGCGTCCGCTATTGCCTCAGTCTTACGACAGTAAAATCCGAAGATGCCGTTGCGCAATAACTACCTTTGGCGCGAGTAAACAAACAACAAAGCCGTAAAGCGTCCGTGATCCGTCAGTCATCTATGCGAGTTATTGAAAACTCACTATTTCAAAATTACAAATACATTACTTGTCATCCAAAAGCCAATTTACTTTATGACAGCTACTAATTGAAAGTGTTTATTAACTGACCAAAAAAGTGTCTTGTGTTAGGTGAATACATTAATTTCCGCTATGGAATCGTTTTTAATCGTTGTAGTGATACTGGTTTCTTTCATTTTCTCGCCTACATTCTTGCTACGCTATGAGCGTTTTGATGTAAAACGTTGTTACATCAATTTTATATTGGATTGTAAACCAATCTATTTACAAATGCACACAAGCAAGTTGCAACATAAAAACGGAATATTATATTTAAGGACTAGAACATAGTAATCACGTATCACAAAAAGGACAGTTAGGGAAATAGCATTTGTTAAAGTACCAAGAAGAAATTAGTTGAAATAAAAACAGCAACAAATCGTTTGTGTTAAAAATACTAACAAGTATCCATTTCCACTCGTCCTCAATTGTGTGTTGTTTTTTTCTCATTTCTTCCGTGAAGCGACTCTTTTCTCCTCCTAAAATCTGCGCAATATATTTTTAAGCCTTCGGTAGTGTACCATTTGTTTTGCAATTGTACACATACATTTTGGTAAAAATGAAGACACTATTTGTTGCAATTGTGTTTTCTTTGCAATAACCTAAAATAAATTATCTTTATTAAGATAACAGGTCCAGTAATCCGAAGAACAAATGGAGGGTATAACATATGTTTGTGAGCACAATCCAAAAATAGGTGTTCAACAGTTTCTAAGTTGTTTTTACCAAAGGGACACAGAGGACTTTCTGTAAGTTTCATGTTAAATAATAGATAATTAGTACCAATAATTCTGTGAATTATTCTGTACTGGAACCTTTTTCAATTCGTATCGTTAGAAATTACGAATGGTAAACTAGTGTTCAATCTATCTGATCATTTGTCCTTACATGCTGAAATCGCAGTTTTCCTTCAATAGATTGTGTGTACATTTTGTTCCAGATTCTTTATAAAAAATAAAATGTAGGTATTGTGGCAAATACTGTTTAGAAAAACATTGATGTTCGGAAGATCCTTTACAAAAATATGTCCTGCACTTCTCCATTTCTCTACGAAATTTCTGATGGCATTTATTACACCAATGTAATGTAGAAATTTACATTGAATTTATGTTTCATGAAGCACATTGAGTGTCATAAAAGTACCATCGTGGTTGAGAATGTCCCAAATGTAAATGATCCCTGATTCAAACCAAGATTTAAAATACAATCTTTGTTTTGCTATAACAATAGTATGATTATAAAACAGAGAGTACACATGTAAAGATTTTGCGTCAATTGAATGTTTACTACAATATACTTTATAAGCATTCATGACATCTCTCCAAACTGGATTTGTAATTGTACTTGAGAGCTTTTCTGGGTAGTGCTTGTCACAAAGTATTAATTTTGCAGTATCAAAGCAAATATCAGCTCAGCATTTCAAATTGCTATAACGGGTGTATTATCTTTTTAGCCATGTTAGTTTAAGCGATACAATACAATAATGTATATCTGTCAATTTTAATCCTCCTTCACAATACTTTTTTTTATAAAAAACGCTTTTCTTTACTGTTGATGGACTATTCCATATTAAATTAAATCAATATTTATTAAGCATATTAATTGTTTGTGATGGGTTGGATAATGTCATAAATAAATGAATAAAGGTCGAAATCACTAAGGTTTACACAACAGCGATTTTCTTCGTTTCCATCTACACAAGGTTAATTCAAATTTCTTATTTTGACGTTGTAATTTAATCTTATCATTTTTTTATAAATCGACATGAAACTGAATGCTAAGCAAATCAAAAGAGGTTTGGTTCCACTTAAGTTTCTATCTGGTTTCAATACTTTCCGTGCTGACCTGTTTCTACCAATCAACACAACTGTTTGTTTTTCATAGTTTACTTTTAAACCTGATACTATGGCCAAGGCTGATTGTATATTCAAAGTTTCATTTAATAATTCATCTGAGCCATCTAATATTACAGCATCGTCGTCTGCAAATTGTGTTATGTGTCTTTAATGTATATACATTTGATATTTTGATGTGTTCTGATTTTTATTGCTAGTATTTCTGCGCACAGGATAAACAGCAGCAGGAAAAAGGATCGCATTGTCAACATCCGCGTTGAATGTTAAGGTATTCCGAAAGATACCCATTTTGTACTATCGCTGATTTCGCATCTTTTTGAAAATATTCAACCACTTTTTAATACCATCTCCAAACAGAAAGGGTCTTATGCAAGAATGACGAAGATAGCGTATAAATCTTTCAAAAAATCTATTAGAAGTAAGGGCATGGTTTCTTTTCAATGTAACAAAACAATTTGTTTGGTTTTCCGCGTCTTATATTCATTTAGTTATTGATCGTATAATGTGACCTTTCATACCAGTTAATGTTAATTAATTTTAATCTTCACTTAAGTTGTTTGATTCATGTTTATATTCGTCGCAGCTATTGTTCTCAAGTGCTTCTTTTTTACTTTTCTTTTTCTACAAGAAACTACTATACAATACTGATTTGCCTCTTAATTCTATATTTAAAGTTTCTAAAAATAATTGATAATATATTATAAACTGTATCTCAAATTTGAAGTAAAGCATCATGGGTATAGAACGGAATAGCATACATCTGGATTACTTCATTAATTTCGGAACGAAGTACTCAAACAGAGAATTAGTTTCCGAATGCCGTTTGATGCAAAAACGTATTAAATGCTAATTCAATTGTAATAACCGAGTGATCGGATTATATACTTGGTTCAATGGAAGTTGTTTTAAGATATTGAAACATTATGGTAGAAAGAAAAAATAAACCTGCTGGATTGGGTTTGACCTTCTCCATATCCATTCAAATCGGGGTACTGTATACGGAATGGGTCACACATTTCATTTGTTTGTATATAATTTCATAAAGTCATTTTTGCATTGTTATTATTGATTGTTTTATAATTATAACAATCTATTTTAGGATCCAATATCAAATTAAAATCCCCACATATAATATTTGAGTCGTTTTCAAGAGACTATTGTTTTAAAAATATCATTATAAAACAATGGCGAGTAAACGTTTGGGCCGTATAGGGTTATCAAAGTTAATATATTTTGTTCAACGGATATATCAACAGCAACACAATTTATATTGCTATCAATTTCGGTGTTATGCATTTTATAATCTAGATTCCTTGATAGTCGTTTGGCAACTCCTCTAGAATTTGATAATACGTAACTTAAAATTCACTCGTATCCCCACTAATTATATTTGAAACATACTTATTTTGTAAAACAGTTAACAACTTTTGAACGTTTTGTTCTACCCTTTAGTTCCCTACAGATAAGCGATAGGATTTTCAGACAAGTCATATGTTAAAATGACATCAATAGCTAAACGAATAAGAAAATACCACACAAGTGTTGCATAATAAGTATAAGGAAAAGCAATATGGTTCCCAATAAAGAGATAAGAGAAGCGCATTTCAAACATAGCGCTAGAAATACAAAAAAGATTAATTATGGTTAACAAAAACGATATGTGAATAGATGAATTATTATGTCATCATATAAATGTATACTATAAAAAGCATTCGTCCTTTTTTTCTTTCTAAACACATTGTTAGTAAAAGCACAAAACGAAGCCACACATGTCTGTTTCTAACTGCGAAGGATGCAATTTCATGGAAAATGAAAATGCTGAATTAATCACATACGTCACAGACAATGCGAGAAATGCAATACACGGTGAAAGGAATGTGTTCGCATGCTGTCATATTTATGCATCAGATAAATTGTAATGTTTTCATGAAATTGTAACAACATTTATAAAAATTCTTTTTTTGGTTATGCAACCGGAAACAAAAAGTCATATCATTCACAAATACTGCATAAGATAATTTAGATAATTGAATTTTATTGAAATATTACTTACCGCCAACATTTAAGATTTTAAATTAAACGTTTCTGGCAAGGTTATTCTATTTTTCATAAAAAATGCCAATTCCGAGAAAAGGTTAAGCCTTTGGCAAAACTATATCACTTTAAAATACGAGTAGCTGAAAATTGTTATCGTATGGAATTCGATGCACTAACATTAGAATTTGATACATTTTCTTGAAATTTTATCAAATTTGCTTGAACATTTTCTGGTTATCTAATGCAAAAGTATTCTACCATATGTTCGGTTATGAAAAGATTAGGATAGTAAATACAGAAGTTACTGTAGAACATGTGGTGTTTACAAATAATTGTGTATATTTATTTATTGGTAAAGCTGCTGTGTTGACAGGAAAGTGATGGAGAATTACCGTTGATAAAAATGTGGCATGCTTCTTTTGAAGCTATTTGCGATTGATTTATGTATACAAATGAAAGTACTTGCCTATAATCGGTAAGCTTACCATAGGTTGTCCATTTGAATCTTTAATAGTGACAAAGTTCACGCAATCATCTGAATAAAGGATCTTGAAGGAAGTGACACGGTGTGCACAACAACCGTGATCGTCAACGTTTCTACCCTGAGTTACCACACCCTTGACGAAGCTTCTTTGCAGAAAATTTGCCTGCAATTTGTTAAGGATTGCAATTGTCAAATAAGACACATCTTATTTAAGAAATAGTACAGACCACTTCGGGCCTCCACGCATTAAGCCCATTGGTGAGCTGACTAGGAGGTCACTGTAATGCGAGGAGGCCCTCAGTGGTCTATACTATTTCTTATATTATACCGCAGATTTTTAGTACAGATGTTTTAGTTAAAATGATAGAATATCACAAGCATGGCACAATACACTAAACATTTCTTAAGTACGTGCTATAGATATAGATCTACAGCATTTTTTAAAATCTTTTTTCTCAACGTTTTTATTTCGAACAGAGCGCGACAATGGCGTCATTTATAAAATGTATACTGCCTCACGCTATTTTGGTAAACAACCACCATTAATTGTGTAGTCGCATATTCATGTACGTAATTGTATAATCGTTAACATCTACATAAATATCGATACGTAAATTACGATCGTAGAAAAGTCGTAAACGCCTCCCAGAACTGCAGGTACACACAACTAGAGCTGAGCTGGCACCCACACGGAATAGTGCCCGCTGGCTCCGGCCAATACCCTATATTAAATGGAACATTTATAATTAACCTTAACAAAGGACAGTTGACTTTTATATACGCAAAGAAGAAAGATATTTATGTAAGGTATAATATTATATAAATATCATACGGCAGCATGTGTGACATTGATGTTGTCAACCCAAGGGCAGAATGTCACCCGCGGCGAAAGCCGAGTGGTGACATTCTGTTTCGTGGGTTGACAATATCTATGTCACATAAGCTGCCATATGATATTTGTTTTATTATACCGCACAAAATTGAGTAAAAAAAGGTAAACACGTGTATAATTCTGACCATCAAGATTGAAGAATGCTTAAATCTTCTTTCATCTTCAGAAATGCGTGCAAACTGTTTTCTTACAATTAACTTTCAAGAGAATCGCTTGTTTAAACATAGAATAGTGATGCCATATTACATTACGACAAGGGAAGTAATATTTTCATTATGCGGCTAAAATAACTGAGCAGTTACTTGCCCTTATATGACATTCAAAATGTCAGCGCGGTCACATGACCTGACAGTCACTTTTTGCTTGATCACGTGTCGAAAAGTTTTAGATGTGTTGTACAGTCAAAATATCTCTGTCTCGAGTTATGGGAATTTATCGTTGCAGACAAAAGTGAGGTATAATAATGATGATTAATGGTGCTTAAACTTCATGTTTCGAATGTATTCAATAACTCAAGTTATTTTTTTCAGCACCAGGAATGCTTTGTTTGTTCTGCGAAAGAATCATCCACAAACTAACACAGTACTCGAGACGTAACTCCGTACGCTCCGTATGCAATAGACTCTGAACCATTAACTGGTAAACATAACGGACGTTTATTTTTTGGTAAATATAAATCATGTTGTACTACGCACCTGAATCCATGGATCGACATCGTTTGCCTGAGCAGTCCAGGCATCTCTAAGGCGAATTCCATTGATATTGGAAACCTTACTGTCTAACCTGCAAAACAATCGTTGTGTACAATATCAGTACTATTTATTATCCACAAAATTTCAATGATATAAATCAAACTATGCAGGAAAAAAACTAAAACAACGGTGTCTAATTATATAAAAAATGGAGATAACATATAGTAACTATACTTATGAATGCCAAAGGACGCTTTAGTGTCACCTTGATCTCTCTGGACCGTGGTTGTCGTAAGGCTTATAGTTCGGGTACCACTCAGTGGAGCACGTAATGGAGCTATCCGGAATGCTTTTGCTTCCAGATACAAGGTAGCCAGGCGTCGGGCAATACGAGGCACCTCATAAAGGTTGAAAGAGTATTATCTTCATACCAAAATGAAAAATAAATCCTATTACTATATTAAAAAGGTATAAGGTATTAAAAAGGTATACCATCGTACACAAATAATGCATGGCGACCAGAACACGTTCAGTAAATTATCGGCTTACATGTTACTGGTATTGCAGTAGTAATTCGAGGTATTCGAACATCGAAACAAATACTAATGCACAATGAGCAGAAAATCAGTTTTTGAGTATTTGAAGAATAAAGATAAAGGTGTAGATTATGTTCAAACGATTACAAATATTTAAAAAATGAAATTAGTCGCTTAATTGTTAGTGTTCTACATACACGGATACTCGCGCGACCATCACATTTCGAGGTGTTAGGAAAATATCCATTGGTAAATTCTGAGGTGACCAAAGACAACTTCGACATATGCGGAATTTTGACTGTGAGATAACAAAGTTAAGCTGTATATATTATTGGTTAGTTAGGTATTTCATTTACCAGCTTATATATGTTACAAATGTATGCATATAATTACTGAGAACGACAAAGTTTAAACTGTTGTTTATGTTAATCTAGTTTATCTTAAGTAATTTACTAACATTAATAAAGGTGAAGTCATACACCGTTTTACAGGAGTTACATCCCTTAGATTGAATATAGTCACTTCTGTTAGGCAAGACGTTGCAATTTTATAAAAATTCGAAATAAATATAATTATATGTATAAATACAATGAACATACATGAGAAATATTATCAAAACAACAACATCACTCACAAAAACAGGTTCTTCATCAAGAAAAAAACCCACAAATGTTTTGGTGAAAGTTCAACTGTGTGGTATTATTCATAACTATATGTTATTTACACTTGTTGATATCCAACACAACATATTTGATATTTGAAAGCTCACCTGTAGCTAGTGTCCTAATACTTAGGAGTGTACAAGTTTACCCAACCAATAAAATCTGAGCATCTGAGACTCATATTCAATAGCCACAGAATAAACGTGTGTTTCCGACCTCAAAGAACCCTTCTTCGGATCCTAGTTTATCCAAAAGATGAAACAATGAAAGAAGTGTTTGGACGAATATAGCAAATCAAGTTCCGAGGGACTCGGCAACAACAGTGGAAGGAGGAATATATCGGGGAATCAGAACGGACTCTAAAGCCACGGTTCATGGAGCATAAGAGACTCTGCTCCACCGCTAGTGAGGTATCAACACACATACACACTGATAGCCCTGGCCATACCATCTCATTGGACTCAGTTACCATTCTGGACCGAGATCCCTCCTGGTTTGAGGGGTAAAGGAAGCCGTATACACCAGGGCACACAGACCATCTCTCAACAAGGACGGGCGCCGACACAACTTGTCGCACATCTGGAACAGTCAGTTAACACCTCTCACCAGAAGTGGTGTAAATCCCCTGTAGGCTGATCGATCTTTTCATTCTGCTGATAAAGTCCTAAGTATTAGAACGAAAGCTACAGGGGAGCTTTCAAAAATGTTGTGTTTGATATCAACTACTGGAAATAACCAATAGTTATAACAAATATATATGTCGATGAGAAAAAAAACAACAGCAAATGATATGAAGTATATCTTATCTAAGCAGCACACGTATCTGCAACCGGTGAAAGTCTGAGTAATAAATCCCACCACACGTTTCAACATTGTTCGGATACATCTTCTAAGTATACATTGTTGCCTTACCTTTTGTTTTATTTTTGGGGCTGTTTTATGTATGCTTATATTTTACTGACACGTGTTATGTAAGTTTCGCGTTAAATACACGACATCGTCATATTCTGGTAAAACATATTATCGAGTTGGGGCAATTGATACACACAGCAACGTTGATCACTGTTGCGGCGAGGAATGGCCTCCACTGCATATTTGTTGTCAAAGCAATGATTTTTGACAATGCCGTTGTTTATGACTGTATTTAAGTATACTTACTTGGGCAGTTGATTCCTGTGTTGCACAATACTGATTCTGTGCTGGGCCCAAATGAGCTGCATTTCCAACGTAAGCCGGAGATGGGTTGTTGCGTGACCTGGATCTTAACCTTTGACCAGAAGCGCACGTAACCGAGCACGCGTCCCAGTCACTCCACGTACTGTACCCGCCGTTCACTGATTAGAAAACATGAATTTTAAAGGGGCTGAATTCCAGATGATCTAATCGTAAAGACGAAAGAAAATTGTCACAAGTACACCAATTTCTTACATAATCGTATATAACACATTAATAAATTAGACACGTAGGCTTTTATTTAACTGAACAACACTGATTTTATACCGTTGTCGTCCATTTGTATCGTTCTAAAATCTATATAGTGTCTGCAATAACCCATCTTATAATTAACAAGAAATGTCTTCTAAAAACGACAATCGGCGTGGACATTAATAATGAGATATCATTTTACCCTAAACATAATACAAGAGGGCCAAGACTGTCGGTTACGTGGCTTCTCCGACCCCAGATTTTTCGGCCCCACCTAGACAAGGCGACTTCTCGAACCCCAGATTTTTTAGCACCATAAGAAAACTTCTGATATCCCAAAATTAATGTGTGATTAATTCAATAGTTATTAATAGCATCTTTCTTATTTATGTAATTAAATTACTACAGATGAGCGATATCATTTATATTGTTTTATGTTGACTTTATCAGAAGAAATACATTTACCGCAGGCCAGCTAGTGTACACTGAGTGCAGGTGTATATCATTAATTAATATAGTGCAGCCTTATAGGCTGTAAACAAAAAATTTCACTTATGGCATACATGCATTTATATAGCGATAAGTATAAGGGATTGTTTTAACTTCGAAACACAGCGTGTATAAAATGTGAAATCATAAGTTCTTTTGTATACCAATCATAAATATTAAGCCATACTAACCTGGACACTGACCTGAAAATATATATACATAAATAAAGTATAAATATATTATATATAACTATATATAACTGTATAACTTATTGTATTAATTATAGTCATCTAATTTTCTTTAGCAAAACACCAATGATACATTGAATAACAGTTGTATTTCCGGTAGTTCTGAGTACTTTTCTTAGTGATACAGCAGACAGCGCTCCTGGATGTTTTAGCAGTTAATCGGCGTGTTTGTGAATGTACACATGAAATCTTATTAAATTTGAAACGCCAAATTAACTCATCATGCAACCCGCGTGTATGTATTTATGTACTGTCTTGTTGATGGTCAAAAATATTTTCAAAATTTTAATCCAGAAATATCTTATTCATTAAAAATAATAATTGCCAGGTAAAAACAGTATAGTTGAAGGATTGCACCTACAAGCCGAACCCACTGCAATCGCAACATAATCAATTATGAAAATTAAGATACTGCCATGTTTCTAACGATATTCTTTATAAAAAGAGAAATGACATACCGGTACTTTGATCTGTATTTCTGCAGTGACATACAGTTGTAACAATAAAATCAAGTAGCCAACATTGTTTATGTTATTGTTCTGTTATAAAAAAATAGTATCTATAGTAACTTTTTTTTATAGCAATCAATATAAATACTTGTCTCTTAACATTTTCGTAATTGACATATAGACACACTTTTATTGACAATTCGTTAAGCCATACAGAAGGCTAGGACTTCATAGTTTGACAGAGTTGTGTCGTTCACTGTAAACGGTGCTTGTCGGAGATTGAGTATTCAAGGTGATATATCCATTAGCGATCGGTAAATCGCCGATACCCTTTGGGAATCATAACCACGCCTACTAAGGTAAAACTCTATGTACACTTGGTTTTACTCTGTTGGCGTAGCCAATGGTCTTAAGTAGAGTGATTCCGAGAGATTGATTCGCGTGACTTTTTACTTTGCAGACTACAAAGCACTAACAATTGATACTCCCAATTGTTTACGCTCAATTGGCCAAATCAGTATTAGTCGAAAGGTTGGCTGTTATGTTCAGTTGCGTGTTTGCATTAAGTAATTTGCATACAAACCTATATATCTACAAACATGTTGAAAGAAGGGAGTATAACAACGAATAGTTCAATTTGTCTTGTGTAAAAATAACATTGAAGAGTCATTTCTATTAGAACTTTTTTGAACTCTATTTCCCTTGATTTTGGTTTCTGTCCTTTTCTCGCCAAATGCCTGTCTACACTTTTTAAATATCCGACATGTGCGTTAAACAATTGAGTCCTAGCTCTCTGAATGGCTACACCTATTGTCATTCAAAGCTCGTCGTAAGGTAAATTGCAACATGCCTGACTATTACTGGAGTGTTATGTACTTCCACAAGGGCATCCAAGGACGTCAAATCGTAAAGACACGCTTCCATCCCACGAGACAACTTGAATGCGCACGCAAAGTGCAAGCACAGGTTCCGTAAGCATGTTTGTCTTGTGCGAGTCTTGGTCGGTGTTTCCAGGAAATATCTGAAATATGATATATCTGTGAATCATGCGTTAAATAAGAGTACAGTTAAATAATCTGTAAAAAATATACGTATAGCTCCAACAAAGCATTTACAGTCTCACCTAGCACTGACCTTTATCAATGAATATATACATCAATATACGGTTTCGAAATAAAACGCCAAGCGATGAACGCTGAAAAACTGCGGTTTGCCTCTGTCTCTGAACAGGTCCTTGTAATGTAAATCCTATGG
This sequence comes from Congeria kusceri, assembly GCA_027627225.1. NCBI lineage: Eukaryota > Metazoa > Mollusca > Bivalvia > Myida > Dreissenidae > Congeria > Congeria kusceri. The sequence continues at coordinate 894,789 of CM051024.1, forward strand.
TCATCAAAAAGGTTTGTATACTTGCACTGTTGTTTTATGACATTGATCTTGTTTCAGATCGTGCACTATTTGTTTCTGAACACACGAAATTTTCTTTAAAGAAAAATCATTGATTCGCTTCAATATTTCATAACTCATAGTCATAGTCTCATATGAAATGTTACATCGATTTTTCTTCACTACGAGTACATTTCACATATTTGGGCATTATATCGATTTTCTCTACACTTTCTTGCATTTGTGATACATTACCAAATTATTGGTGCCTACAAACTGCTTTTAAAATTTACTGTTATGTTATGTAGATCTAATTATTATTAATGCATATATAAAATTCATTATTCTGCAAGCACATCGTCTTAAACGGCAACTAGAACGAAATAAAAAACAACAAACTACTATTTCCTTGCAGAAGCAAAACACATTTTATTTCATAAAGCATTAATATTGCTAAACCATGCATTCTGTACACCGTGGTGAAACGAACCAATTTTGTACTTGAAATACTTGTATAGTACCTGAAGCATACAAATAGCTCTGTTGTAACTGAATTCGCAATTAGATAGATAAGACAAATCCTGTCTTTATTAAAATTTGACATATAACTGATACTGCTGTATAAGCCGGTAATGGATCAAGTATTATTTACAGAAAGCACGAACTGATCAAGTTTATAAATATCAATATCTAACCGCGCCAATCCATGGATGAGGTGCCAGGACGTGTGATCGAGGTCATACATGAACGGGGGCTTGGGCTATACAATGTCTACGGACGCGAACACATTAATGGAAATATGGTTAGTTTAAACGTATTTTTTTCAAACAAGAGTGCATTTACATATATTTGAAACATACAACATTTGTATACATTCAAGTTTGATTTGGATAAGAACGGAAGACTTCGTCTTTTAAAGTTCTTCTCCATAAAGGTTATATTAAGTTGCATGTTTTCAAACGAACATAATTGGTTTACTAATAAATCTAATAAAAAGGAGATTAGTACGATAAGAAATGAAAAAGTAATAAATAAAGAAAAAAATGACAAATATTAGATTAGGAAGAAATGTTTAACATAGATACATGTACAAGTAGACAGCAATATGATACATTAGTAAATTATATATAACTTATACATGTGGTAAGTGACTTAGTAAGAAAAGTAAGTTAGAGAGAAGTTCTGAAGCAACACTATGTTTCAAAACGGTTGCTATTGATAATATACTTGTGTACTGCATCAGCAATTTTAGTATTAGTTTGATAATCCAGAGTGCTATCTCCATATAAGATTGTTTGGACAGAGGGGACGGAATACATAGATATAGTGTTCGGATATTAACATAAAGCTGATATTCAAGGAAATAATGGAATGGTGATTCCCTTAATCCGCATCGGCATAGAGGCGATGAAACTACATTACGCATGAAGAGGTGTTCATTTAGCGCACTACAATTTGTTCTGATGCGTGTGTGTAGAATTTGAGAGCGTCTTTCTCCATAAGAAAATATTGGATTTTGAATTGGTCGATCAGTATTGATTTGTCTTTTGAATGAATGAATCGATTCAGCATTTCTTAAATCTTCTGGAAGACGATTCCAATCGGATACTGAAGATGGTAGAAATGAATGTGAATTAGTTGAAGTTCGAGCATAAATGCACTGGAAATGTGACGCATTTCTAAGCGGGTATTGGCTAGATGCCCCAACTGTGTCAGGTAGAAGTGACTGTAAATAGTGAGGAGCTTCTCTTAAGTTCATTTTGTACATTAATATTAACTTGTGTTTACGTCGTCTTTGACTGAGAGTTTCCCAACCTATCTCATTATAAAGATCTTCTAGTGATACTAATTGAGTACAACCAGATGATATACGAGCTGCCTCTGTTTGAATTTTTTCAAATTCATCTTTTTCATATTGTGTACAATTGTCAAAAATAACATTTGAATACTCAAGTATTGGTCGTATGAATGCAAAGTAAATAGTTTCAAGAGATTTCCTATCAAGCATTGACTTTAGACGACGCATTATATTAATACGCTTCCATGCTTTTTCTTTTATAAAAGCTATGTGTTCATGCCAAGTACAGTCATTTGCCAAATAAACACCTAAATGTTTGTGGACAGTTACAATAGGTATATCAACGCCTCCCATTAAAAGTGGAGGGTGGTACGGTTTATTTATTTTACGGGATATAAGCATCGATTCTGATTTGGAGGGATTGAAGTGTACCAGCCATTGATCAGCCCATCGTGAAATTTTATCTATGTCTGATTGCAAAACAGCTGCAGTTTCATTCGGCGAGTTTACAACCATAAAAAGACTTGTATCATCGGCAAATAGGTTAATTTGGGCTTGTATGTCAGCTACTATGTCATTGATGTAAACAAGAAAGAGAAGGGGACCTAATATAGACCCCTGTGGAACACCAGCGATCATTTCGACAGGAGTTGATTTTGCTCCTGGTAGAATTACTTTTTGTTTACGGTTAGCAAGATAATTTGAAAAAAATGCCAATAATTCTCCCCGAATACCAGCTTCGTGAAGTTTGAACGAAAGACCCTCATGCCATACTTTGTCAAAAGCTTTACTTATATCAAAAAATACAACTCTGACTTCTAGTCCATTATCCAAAGCTTTGCAAAATGTATCATAAATATAGGTTAACTGATTAACTGTCGAATCACCAGGCATAAAGCCAGATTGAGTTCGTGTAAAGAATGAGTTAAAACGGAAAAAATTAAAAACATGTTTGTGAATTATTCGTTCAAAAACCTTTTCAATAGTATTTAACAAGGATATAGGACGATAATTCGAAACAAGAGCTGGATCACCCTTTTTGAAGACGGGACACACATTTGCAATTTTCCAACATGAAGGCATTTTACGAGCAGAAATACAGGAATTAAACAGTTCACAGAGGGGAGAGCTAAGTTGATACATTGCTTCCCTGAGAATACGATTATCGATTCCATCAGGTCCGGATGCTTTTCCTACCTTGAGACATTTAATTGCGTCGATGACTTCTTCCCGAGTAATATCAATTGACTGTAAGCTGGTGTTGTAAGCATTGTGATGCATTGGAAGATCATGATTTGTTTCATCGATTGATGACTGATTTGCAAAATATTTATTAATGATTTCGGCTTTACATATATAATTTGCCTCAAACGTGTTCGATTGTTCATCATATAGGGGTGGAATCGATTGATGTGTGTTTGTAGAAATGAAAGTGCGCAATGTTTTCCACCAATCCTTAGCACAGAGCTCAGACGACTTCAATTTATTCGCAATGTTCTTAAAATATTCAAATTTTGAATTACGTAAGAGTAAGACAACTTCATTTCTGACGCTTCGAAAATTTGTCCCGTGCAATTCGGTGTTAACTTTTTTAGCTCTTCCATATAATCGTTTTCTGCGTCGAATGTTTTTCTTAATTTGATTATTCATCCATGGTAAATCACGTGGACGTATACATATTTTTTTATTTGGGATACACGACTTCGCAGTTTGTAAAATAACATTGGTAATATTTTCAGCATATATATCAATATCGTCACATTTAAAGAGATGCCATTGTATATCAGTAAAAAGAAGTCGTAGTTTATCGTAATCCCCAATATCATAACGCCAAATATGCCGATAGTAAGTTTTTGCTAAGGGTCTTTTAAATTTCAAAATTCCAAAAATAGGGCAATGATACCGAATATTTTGGTCAAGCAAAGGTTCACCAATTCCAGAGAATATTACATTGTTCTGATTACTTGCAAAAATTAAATCAATTATTGAAGATGTTTGCTCTGTGTGATGTGTGGGCTCGTGTATAAGTTGTGTAAGATTAAATTGTTGACAAAGATTTTCTATTTTTATTGCTGATGTTGGTGCGAGGAGATTCAAGTTAAAGTCTCCTGTTATAATAACATCATTTATACATGTATCGCATGCTAGCCCAAACGAGTCTTCAATTGCTTTCATATACGCTGAATCTGCACTTGGTGGTCTATAAAATACTCCAAAAAGAATAGATTTACTTTTGTTAAGATTAACCTCAATCCATATACATTCAATATGATTATATTCAAGATCGCTTCTTCTTTTAAAAGCAATATTTTCATTTACGTATATTATAACACCACCATGTGGATTAAGGGGACGGTCTTTACGGATTGGCTGATGAAATCCATTGAACATGAGATCATTGGATAATATGGAATCATTTAACCAAGTTTCAGTAAACGCAATTATGTCAAACTCTTGTAGACCTGTGCTAAGGATGTCTAATTTATGCACCAAGCTTTGGACATTGTAATGTACAAAAGATAAATGATTAGTCGCTGGAATATTACAACTGGGTGACGATCTATCTGTATCAGTGAGTAACGATGATTCGGAAAAAGAGGGTCCTGGGTTTGGATGGATATCACCTGATTGTAATAAGATGCAAGCTAACCAAAAGAGTGTTCCAACAAACTTGAAGCAATATAGGAGCTTTTTTAAAAGTTGAATATCATCATAAACGTGCGCTCCTAAAAGAATATGCTTTCGCGGATGTTCCACTGTGTTCAGTGCATTCATCGATTTATATACGCTAGTGCGCAAAGAAATCAAGCTAAAAACATCTAGCCATATTTGAAATACATATAATAAGTGAAGCAGTAGCGAAAATCTTATTGGCGCCCTGTAGGTACTCATGACAGCGTTTCCAAACATGTGTTTACTATTTTGCATTATAAATTGTTCCAATAAAGACGAGGTGAGACTGAAACGCTGACATGATACGTTTGATAATACAACACATAAGGACATATGGTGCTACGCATGATTTTACTGTTTGATAACAGTGTTTGCAACAGAACTGACGAAAAGGAAATGATAGATCATAGAAGAGAATGGAGATAAGGGCAGGGAAAAGGGATAGGATAAAGCAAAATGCTTTGTTTGTAAAAGTCATATTTTCACCTAAAAGTAGTGCTGGGAATATTTTAGTCTAAACACAATTTCATTTACCTAGAATACGTTAATTGTCCATAGACGGAAGTCTGTTTGGACAGTAATCTATATTTCACTGGAGCAACTAAATTAAAGATTATTAAGGAGAGTAATAATTGAATCGAGTTAAAAAATAAGGGTAAACATCATGTTAGTTTAGTCCTGATCTAATAAACACAATGCACATGTATAAAGATAAAGGGAATTTTACAACATAGGTTCTACATAGCCTTAATGTATATTTTATCAATATCAAATCACATACATTTGATAGATGACTATCATAACTATCATATTATTAAATGTCATCCAATTTTACACTAGATCACATGTATATGCTTGAATATAATATTGATTGTTACATTACCAGTAATTATCAAATATCATCATACAGTAAATCACATGTATGTGCTTGATTATAACGTTACGAATATCATCAAACATCACTACACATTATACATATGTGGTATATACCGGTTTAAATTTAAAATCATACATTTCGCTTTTAAGCTGATTTGAAAATATGCATAAGAACAGATAGTCCATACAGTATTTGTATTTGTTAGATATGATGTATTGTCTATATGATAATAGTTAGTTTCTCTGTGTGCGAACCAAAGCATTTACTTTATCCTGAATATTTAATGAAAAATCAAAGATTGGTTTTAATTCACAATAAATTGCCAATAGAATTATGACAAATTTTATATAATAATACTACATCAATAGCTAACGACTACCATGATAATCACCTTTTGTGTATGCTGTACACATCTAGTAAGCATCAATGTAAAAGCCTATGTAATCATAGACATGTAAGATGCAATGTTGCCTTATTTTCAACCAAATATTTCTATGTACAGCTTTTATATACAATATAATGTACACTTCTACGTGACCCTAATGTACGAAAACGAAACATTAGAGTGACAAAGTGTACAAAAAGGACATCAGCTCATAGGATTGTCACTTTGTCAATTTAAACTATGTTTTTGTTTGTTATTGTTTTCAATTTATGAAAAACCGGTGTACTGTTTATATTTAGCGTTTAGAAAGTAGGCTTTGTTAAAGTATATACAACACTATCATGAACATAGACAGTTTAAGTCAACAGAGTGTAAACTATGTTTTGTTGTGTTATTGTTTTCAAATTATAAAAACCGGTGTACTGTTTATATTTAGCGTTTAGAAAGTAGGCTTTGTTAAAGTATATACAACAATATCATGAACATATTTCACATAACAATATGTAGAGTTGCCAATTGTTTTGATTGCATATTCACGTGTTCAGTTATTGTACATACAAAGGTTGATCGCGGTCACAGGAACCTCGTGCAACGCAAGCCATCTACGCTAGATAAGATATAAACTGTTCGAAAAAAAAGTAGCGTCTCATGACTAATTACACAATTTTGTACTTGTCCATTTCGGATTCACAGCTGATGCGTTTTATTCGTGGCATGCCGTTTTCCGTAACCCTTATCAGAATGTTGCCATCAGCAGACCATGCACTGTCGATTTTCTTTGATTTTACAAGACCGCGAGCAATAAACAGCAGCTGTGCACGATGTTGCGATAAATCTTCATTAATAAAAACACGACCATATTCATTGTTCGATTTAAGGTTCCGTCGAAGGGAGTACAATTTCTGCCAGGCTCGGTAGCTGGTAAACTTTACTATGACAGGCCGTGGTTTACGGCCTCCAGGTTAAACTGATAGTAATTTTCTTTTGCAACTCTATATTGATGGGGATTATCATTCCTCCTGAAGATTTTCCTGCACGGGGTGCACTTATAGCTAATTCCACTGTGCTGTTCCCGAAGGTGAGCCATACATGGTTTCTTGGCTTGGAAGAAAAGATCTTCACAAAGTCCACACTTGAACTGGCCCTGAAAATTAAATACATTTTTCATTTTATCGTTTGCTTCAAATTGTATTATTTTATAAAAACATGTTTTCAAAATACCTATATGTTTATTTCAGGCCAATATATATGAAATACTGGAAAGTTTTCATTTACCAATTAGGTATGATTTTTCCTTTGTAAGGTTTAAGTTTATCGTGATGAATAAGTTTTGATTTTGTCTTATGTCCAGTTTTAATTCTGTAAAGAACATCATTTACTTTATTTATAACTCTGCATGGTCCTATCCAAGGTCTGATAAATTTGCTACTAAGTCCCTTCTTTTTCCCATGATTGAAGTACCACACCAAATCATTTTCTTTATAGCTTTTATAATTAAGGTGAACATCATAGTTTACTTTCATATTTTCTCTAGCAATATCCATATTATCTCTAGCCATATCATAAATATTGTGCAATTTATTTTCCAAAACTATGACATATTGTGTTTTTGAATGTTCTGTTTCAGCCTATCTTTTTCAGCCTGTCCATATATCATGTCAACTGGTAACCTAATTTCTCTACCAAGATGCAATATAGCTGGTGAGAATCCTGTAGATGATTGAACGGACGACCTGTATGCCATGAGAACTAAATCAATGTGTTCATCCCAGTCATCTTGATTTGAAGAAACATAAGGTGAGAGCATGTTGATAATGGTAGAATTATGTTTCTCTATGAACCCATTTCCTTGAGGATGAAAGGGGGAAGATCTTGTCTTTTCTACACCTAGTAATTGACACAATTCTAAAAACAACTTTGACTCAAAGCTTTTTCCTTGATCTGTGTGACATAATAATGGACATCCCCATTCACAAATATATTTATTAACAAGGGTTTTGGCAACTGTGGTAGCTTTCGGTCCATTTACTGAATACATCTCCTACAACCATCATATATCTATTTCCACTCTTTGTCTTTACAAAGGGACCCATGAAATCAATTGCAATCCTTTCATTGCGAAAACCAACATTATACATTGTCAAAGGAGCTTTAGGTTTTCATAATGTACCTCCTCTACTACTACAAACATCACATGTTTTACACCAGTTTTCTACATCTTTCCTCAAAGCATACCAAAAGTATCTATCTCGAACTTTTCTTAGTGTTTTCTTAACACCCAAATGAGCTGACATTTTACTATAATGTAAATGTCGAAGAACATCTTCTCTATGTGGCTGTGGTATTACAGTAAGTAACCTAAATTTAACTCTACAATCTTCATCCTCCCATTTCCTGTACAAAACATTATTCTTTACAACCATTGAATCCAATTTTGCCCAATAATACTTTACTTCAACATCATGCTTCAAAACTTCTTGCCAAGTTGGTTTCATATCATTCAATACCATATCTTTTACCAACTTTAAATTTCTATCACTGTCTTGAATCTGTGCTAAGTCTAATGCTTCAATTACATTACCATCATCTCTACTAGTAGTTTGACCTTCATTAGAGTTTGGACTTGTACTTGGAATATCAACAGCACTTATCATAACAAAATCTTTACTGTCTGTCTGAGAAGAGTTATCTAGCTGTAAGATAATATCCTGTGAATGACTCAATTTCTTTGCAATACCATCCTTACTAGTTAAATCAACCTTTCTACAACCTGTCAATATATCAAGGTTACGGCTAACAGTTCCACAACTGTCAACCCTCTGTATAATCTGATAATCAACACACATCTCTTGTATAATACATCTTCCATATCTACACATAATTGACCATATCAATGTCCATCTTTCTATCCAGGACAACTTGTCTTCTACTTTACAAATCACCAATAATACTGTGAGTAACACTACTGAATAAATACCACCAAACATCAACATCATGACCAAAAAACCTATTACAGTGTGTGACTTCATAGTACCAATCTCAATTAAATCTTTTAACTTTCTATCATCCTCTATCTGTTTCTCCATCAATTTTGTATATTTCTTGACTTCGGTTGCTGGTACCGAAGCTACCAAAGACTCACTTTTTATTTCAACCCTCTCACAATATTTGCAATCATTAACACATGGACGTCTAGACAAAACATCTGCATTTGAATGTAATCGACCAGCTCGATACTCAATGGTAAAGTCATACGCACTTAAAAATGTTAACCATCTGGCTAACTGACCTTCAACATTCTTAAAATTCAACAACCATTTCAGACTTGAGTGATCGCTTCTTATAATAACATGTCTTCCATATTTATAGTGATAAAATGTTTCATAGCATTCACAATTGCCAATATGTCTCTTCTCGTAACAATATTTTCTCTCAGTTCTTGTAAAACATTTACTAAAGTACCCAATAACTTTCTCCTTTCCATCAATTCTTTGTGACAAAACTGCACCTTGACCTACAAGTGATGCATCTGTATCAATAATAAATTGATCAGTTTCGGTTGAGAATGATAACATTGGGGCATTTATTAAAGCATCTTTTATTCTCTCAAAAGCTTTCTGGCAATCATCAGTCCAAACGAATTTTCCACCTGTCTCTGCTAACTCATGAATTGGCTTTGCTATACTTGCAAACTGATAGACATATGACCTATAGTAACTTGCTAAAGATATGAAACTTCTTGCTTCTTTGGCATTCTTAGGTGTTGGCCAATAATTGTTTCTATTTTTCTAGGGTCTGTACCTACACCATGCTCATTTATCTTATGACCAAGGAATGTAACTTCTTTTTGAAATAATACACACTTCTTGGCATTAAGCTTTAAATTAGCTTTTCTGAGTCTTTCAAATATTATCTCCAACCTGTCTAACTGACCAGAAAATGTAGGTGAATGGCAGATAATATCGTCCAAATATATTATGACTGTAGACCATAATAAACCATCAAAAACCATCTGCATTAATCTTGTAAATGTTGCTGGGGCATTACATAACCCAAAAGCTAGTCTCCGCCATTGCCACTGTGACCCACCAGGTATAGAAAATGCTGTTTTGTAACGGTCATCTTCATCTATATCTACCTGCCAATAACCCGATTTCATGTCTAAACAAGACCACCATTTTGAACCAGCCAATGCCTCAATACTATCATCAATTCTAGGTAAAGGTTGTGAATGCTTAACCGTAACCTCATTCAAACCTCTGTAGTCACAACAAAATCTAATCGACTTGTCAGGTTTAACAATTGTCACAACTGGCGCATTCCACGGACTTTGTGGACATTTCTCAATAACACCGTCCTTTTCCATTTTCTGAATCTCTTGCTCAACTACCTTTCTCTTTGACAAAGGCATTCTAGGGATATTTCTTTACTGGCTTTGCATTACCAGTGTCAATTGTATGAGTAATCAAAGAAGTGTGACCAATGTCTCCAGAATCCTTACTAAATATATTCTGATGTTTTATTAAAAACTTCCTTAAAATCTCAATTTGAGCAGAATCTAGATTATCAAAAGACTTTTTAAACATCTCTGTTAAATGTTCAGGCAAATCATCATCTTTCTGTCTACAATCAGTATTCACTGTACCAACTATTTTTGTGTCAACAATGTCAACATTTTCCAATTTTGCAGTCATTGTGTCTTTAAACAATGTTACTGACTTTTCTGATAAATTAATTATTCTCACAGGTACAGTACAACTTTTAGGATTGACCAGTACTTTAGCTACCATTAAACCAGTATTCTGCATAAAACTTTCTGAACCCTCCAGCAAACAACATGCATTTTTATCTATATGATCTAACATTTTTCCTGGAACTATAGTTTCTGTATGTGGTTCAATTACTACTTTCTCTGTAATTGCTACCCGACAACAACTTGCTATATTGTTTGAATCATTTTTCAGGTAGCAAGGAACTCTGTCACCTTTTACTGACAGATAATTTTTACTAATGATTAAATCACATTTATGGCTTTGCATGAAGTCAATACCCAATATACCATCTTGAACAATATCAGAAATCAACATCTCATGACTAAATACATGATCCCCTAATTTTATCTCCATTATTGCCTTTCCCAGACAAGGCTTGTTTTCACCAGTAACAGTACAAATCATCATCTTTACTGGAATTATCTCAGGTTTGTTATCTTTTTCCCAACATTCTAAAATTTTTGAATTAATGATTGAAACATTTGCACCTGAATCACACAAACAAGACACAAGATTTCCATTAATCAGCACATCACAAAAATAACCATTCTCAGCTCCTAAACAATTAAACTGAATAACTGGACTATTGGACCTTACATCTGTTGTGGTCTGGTTGCGGTCCACCAACTTGACCTTTTCACGTTTCCCTCAAACCTTCTACCTCTGTAATTATTATAATTCTGACCATTTCTATCACTATTTCTATTCCATGTTTGATTTCTGTTTTGTCTCCTGAAAACATTTCTGTTGTCTTTGTTGTAATATGAGTTGTTATTTTGGTGGGGTGTCTGTATATATCTCTTTCCTTGATGGTTAAATAAATGCTCTCTTTGATAAGTACTCTTTTGATCATTTTTCTGGGATTCTAATTTTTCTATTTTGGCTGTCAGTGTATCAATTTTATCTATAACATTTTCTAACACTGGTTTTGAGTAACCCTTATGTTCAACACCTTTTAGGGCATTAATTGGTTGACTTCTTTGCTTGTCAGCCAGTTGGTGTGTCTCTAACCTTACAGCGATAGTTTCTGCTTCAACCATAGTTTTTGGACAACACTCTCTAAGACTTAATCTAATTTCAGGATTGTCAAGACTATCAATGAAACAATGCAGGGACAGGATCTCAATCATATTAGAATTTGCATCAGGGTAAGCCTGTCTTATAATTTTCTTAATATGCTGAGTCAGCTCTGAAATTGACTGGTTGTTACTCCTAGTCCTTGATTTTAGTTGAGCTCTATAAATTTCAGCTTTGTTTCTGGTACCATATTTTGTTCTGAGTATCTCAACCAAACTATCAAAATCTCTTTTCTGTATCTCTGTCAACTCACTAAGCAATGACCTAGCATTTCCTGATAAGCTGCTTGCCAAATAGAGTGATTTGGCTTGGTAAGACCAGTTATTAATTTCTGCTACCAAATTAAACTGAGTTAAATATTCTCCTATATCAGTTGAACCATCCTATGTTTGTGGTTGCATTTTCAAATTAAAGGCTGAATTTGTGTGAACGTTTTCTGAGGATGCTGTATTTGTGAACTGATTAATATTTGTATTTCTAGCAACATGTAAATTTGGCAGTGAGTGATACTGACTTGGAACACTAACATTATTATGCAAATTCCTGTTCCAGTTAAAGTTAATCTCTGGATCAGGATTTCTTATTTCTGAAACTTCTCCACACACAGTGTGCATTTTTTATTCTAAAGAATCCATTCTCTTTTGTAGTGTATCATTTAAACATTTAATTGTGTTTGAAATGGAGCTCATTTGATTTGACATGTCTAGCAATTTTTCTTCTACTCTAGAGTTACATTCGGTTTCTAAAATTTCTGACCTTTCAGCAGTTGATATATCTTGATCCATTTTTAACATGAAATAATATTTAGTAAAATACTCTTTCAAAAATATTTTATAGCAAGTTAACAAAATATCACTATCAGTTCAAAATATCTATTTTATCATAACTTATTTTCTGTTTCAAGATACAGAGAAGACAAAATAAGCAAGAATCCCGAAACTTAAAAAGTGGTGGCAGAGGCAGTTTTCAAATATTGAAATTTATTGTTTTTATGAAAAATAAATCATTTGTCTCTGTGTTTCTTTATTACTGGTGGAATATCATTGACCTTGCTAAACGAGGTTCTCCGTGAAATTCCACGAAATAATATAAATTTTACAAATTTACAATTCTTTTTTTTTTTTTTAAATCTTTTTCCAAATCGAACCAACTCTTGACACCAATTTTGTTATGCCGGTTCAGGAATAACAAAAGAAAGAAAACAAAAGTTCATATCAATTTTCACTTTTACTTTCTCTTTATACGATAAACAATAATTAGGAATCGTGTACATACAGAAAAATATCATATCACATAAATAATCGTACCTGCATCTTGTTCTGTTTATATTGAATATCTAATCTATGTTTTAGGTCTTAACTTATTCACATCAACTTCGAAACTGAAACTTGTTTATTTTCGAAGCCGCTATTTATACTATTCCGCACATGACGTCAATGACACGTGATGACCGTTATTTAAAAATATAGACCAATAAACGTCATACAAAATGGCGGCTTTACTGAATGAACACGATGCAGGTTTAAACAACAAAATTACGTTAAACCATGACACATAGATGTGTTAAACGATAGGTATGAATCTAAATCAATTTATAAGATATTTATGCATAAAGTTCAATAAAATAATTTATACCTTAAGCATTTTAACGCTACAACAAGTATTTGTTTACATTGCACTGGAATAATGACTGGGTAAGGTAACGGCCTAGCAATATTTATGTTCATCTACTGAACAAACTACCATAAAAGATGCTCATTGGTGGTTTCAAACATAACGACGTACGTATTTAACTAATTACTTATCATCATATTCCCTCTTTTGTCCATAATATGATTAAATCAGTGTGTGCTTTTACGTTTGATTTAAATGGACTATGTATACGAAGAGGGCCCCAAATGAACAACTACAGTAAAAATATTAAAATTAAATACCGATATTTAAATTAAATACAGGATAAAATAATGTATACACTATGGAAAATGAGGAAACGGATTCCGAGAAAAACACATTATATGATTTAGTCGTGTTTGCTTGACCCTTGTCTTGTTTACACTTTGATGTCAGATTAGTGGGTATTTTGATTAAAGCTCTGGTAATTGCCATTTGTTCTTATGGCTCTGTCGTCTTGAGTTTGATACTCACTCTAGGATTTCGTCTTGAGTATTTCTTGTTTATTTGTATTTAAAAAAATTCTCAAAAAGTAGTAGATTATTCATTCTTCATGTATTTGATACGCCGTTGAAATGCTCACTTATTTAACGTAATAACATTTATACTGCTGAAGAAAAATCACTTTTTAGTAAGCAAAGTCCCTTTAAAGTGATACTCTTGATAAATGATAAAAGTAAATATGTGAAAACTGAAATTTAAACGGCCACATTCTAAATTTGAGTGAATTTAACGTTCATGTTTATTTTGTTTATAGCTACAAAACACCGCACATTTTATGCCCATCTGGAGTTCAGTATCTTTAAAACCCAGATACAATGATTCAGGTACACATTAATAAGTATCTTTCTTATTTATGTAATTAAATTACTACAGCCGGGCGATATCATTTGTATTGTTTTCTGTTGACTTTATCAGAAGAAATACATTTACCACACTCCTGCTAGTGTACACTGAGTGCAGAAGTATATCTTTAATTAATATAGTGAAACCTTATAAGCTGTTAAGTGATTGCAATAAATAAAATGTTTCACTTATGGTATACATGCATTTATATAGAGATAAGTATAAGGTATTGTTTTAACTTCGAAACACAGCGTGTATAAAATATGAAATCAGTTCTTTTGTATACCAATCATAAATATTAAGCCATACTAACCTGGACACTGACATGAAAATATATATACATAAATAAATTATAAATATATTATATATAACTATATAACATGTAGTATTAATTATAGTCATTTAATTTTCTTTAGCAAAACAGCAATGATACATTGAATAACAGTTGTATTTCCGGTAGTTCTGGGTACTTTTCTTAGTGATACAGCAGATAGCGCTTCTGGATGTTTCAGCAGTTAATGGGCGTGTTTGTGAATGTACTCTTCAAATCTTATTAAATTTGAAACGCCTAATTAACTCATCATGCAACACGCGTGTATATATCTATGTACTGACTCCTTGATGGTCTAAAATCTTTTCAAAATTTCAATAAATAAATATCTTATTCATTCAAAATAATAATTGCCATGTAAAAACAGTATAGTTGAAGGATTGCACCTACGAGCCGAATCCACTGCAATCGCAACATATTCAATTATGAAAATTAAGATAGTGCTATGTTTCTAACGATATTCTTTATAAAAAGATAAATAACATACCAGTACTTTGATCTGTATTTCTGTAGTGACATACAGGTGTAACAATACAATCAAGTAGCCAACATTGCTTGTTTTATTGTTCTGTTATAAAAAATAGTATCCATAGTAACGTTGTGTATAGCAATCAATATAAATACTTGTCTCTTAACGTTTTCGTATTTGACATGTAGACACAATTTTATTGATAATGCGTTAAGCCATACAGAAGGCGAGGATTTCATTGTTTGACATAGTTGTGTCGTTCACTGTAAACGGTGCTTGTCGGAGATTGAGTATTCAAGGTGATATATCCATTAGCGATCGGTAAATCGCCGATACCCTTTGGGAATCATAACCACGCCTACAAAAGTAAAACTCTATGTACACTTGGTTTCACTCTGTTGGCGTAGCCAATGGTCTTAAGTAGAGTGATTCCGAGAGATTGATTCGCGTGACTGTTTAATGCAGACTACAAAGCACTAACAATTGATAATCCCAATTGTTTACGCTCAATTGGCCAAATAAGTATTAGTCGAAAGGTTGACTGTTATGCACAGTTGTGTGTTTGCATTAGGTAGTTTGCATACAAACCTATATATCTACAAACATGTTGAAAGAAGGGAGTATAACAACGAATAGTTCACTTTGTCTTGTGTCAAAATAGCATTGCAGAGTCATTTCTGTTAGAACGTTTTTGAACTCTATTTCCCTTGATTTTGGTTATTTCCTTTTCTCGCCAAATGCCTGTCTACGCTTTTTAAATATCCGTCATGTGCGTTAAACAATTGAGTCCTAGCTTTCTGAATGGCTACACCTATTGTCATTCAAATCTCGTCGTAAGGTAAATTGCAACATGCCAGACTATTACTGGAGTGTTACCTACTTCCACAAGGGCATCCAAGGACGTCAAATCGTAAAGACACGTGTACCTCCCACAAGACAACTTGAATGCGCACGCCAAGTGCAAGCACAGGTTCCGTAAGCATGTTTGTCTTGTGCGAGTCTTGGTCTGTGTTTCCAGGAAATATTTGAAATATGATATATCCGTGAATCATGCGTTAAATAAGAGTACAGTTAAATAATCTGTAAAAAATATACGTATAGCTCCAACAAAGCATTTACAGTCACTTAGCACTGACCTTTATCAATGAATATATACATCAATATACGGTTTCGAAATAAAACGCCAAGCGATGAACGCTGAAAGACTGCGGCTTGCTATAAAAATTACAAGGTCGAGAGCAAGTTCACTATATATATAAAGCTATAAATTATAAATTATACTTCGTTTTCAAGTATGAAACTTGGTTTTCGTCAATAAAAAATCAAACTGATCTATTTGATCTTGTTCCCATATTTAAATTTTAAATCCTATTTATTTATTTTTTCTTTACAAAATGCATGAAACAAACAACAGAGTGTGAATACAATTTGTCTTCAATTTCACTCACATACGTTGACGCAAATTAATTGCTTGTTATTATTTAACCCAGATCTATTTCTTGTGATCATAGCAAGCTAAATGATGTTATTTATATTATGTTATGAACCAAAAATTGATTGCAATAAAAGCACGAAATTGCTTTGCTGTTCTGAATAGCCTAGTGTTCAGTGATATCCCCTGATACGCCATATTGAATACAGCGAACCAGTGGATAAAACTGTGCATCTGCCGTGTCAATAGCGATACTTGCTTTCGATTTTCGGTACTAAAGCGTCCGCTATTGCCTCAGTCTTACGACAGTAAAATCCGAAGATGCCGTTGCGCAATAACTACCTTTGGCGCGAGTAAACAAACAACAAAGCCGTAAAGCGTCCGTGATCCGTCAGTCATCTATGCGAGTTATTGAAAACTCACTATTTCAAAATTACAAATACATTACTTGTCATCCAAAAGCCAATTTACTTTATGACAGCTACTAATTGAAAGTGTTTATTAACTGACCAAAAAAGTGTCTTGTGTTAGGTGAATACATTAATTTCCGCTATGGAATCGTTTTTAATCGTTGTAGTGATACTGGTTTCTTTCATTTTCTCGCCTACATTCTTGCTACGCTATGAGCGTTTTGATGTAAAACGTTGTTACATCAATTTTATATTGGATTGTAAACCAATCTATTTACAAATGCACACAAGCAAGTTGCAACATAAAAACGGAATATTATATTTAAGGACTAGAACATAGTAATCACGTATCACAAAAAGGACAGTTAGGGAAATAGCATTTGTTAAAGTACCAAGAAGAAATTAGTTGAAATAAAAACAGCAACAAATCGTTTGTGTTAAAAATACTAACAAGTATCCATTTCCACTCGTCCTCAATTGTGTGTTGTTTTTTTCTCATTTCTTCCGTGAAGCGACTCTTTTCTCCTCCTAAAATCTGCGCAATATATTTTTAAGCCTTCGGTAGTGTACCATTTGTTTTGCAATTGTACACATACATTTTGGTAAAAATGAAGACACTATTTGTTGCAATTGTGTTTTCTTTGCAATAACCTAAAATAAATTATCTTTATTAAGATAACAGGTCCAGTAATCCGAAGAACAAATGGAGGGTATAACATATGTTTGTGAGCACAATCCAAAAATAGGTGTTCAACAGTTTCTAAGTTGTTTTTACCAAAGGGACACAGAGGACTTTCTGTAAGTTTCATGTTAAATAATAGATAATTAGTACCAATAATTCTGTGAATTATTCTGTACTGGAACCTTTTTCAATTCGTATCGTTAGAAATTACGAATGGTAAACTAGTGTTCAATCTATCTGATCATTTGTCCTTACATGCTGAAATCGCAGTTTTCCTTCAATAGATTGTGTGTACATTTTGTTCCAGATTCTTTATAAAAAATAAAATGTAGGTATTGTGGCAAATACTGTTTAGAAAAACATTGATGTTCGGAAGATCCTTTACAAAAATATGTCCTGCACTTCTCCATTTCTCTACGAAATTTCTGATGGCATTTATTACACCAATGTAATGTAGAAATTTACATTGAATTTATGTTTCATGAAGCACATTGAGTGTCATAAAAGTACCATCGTGGTTGAGAATGTCCCAAATGTAAATGATCCCTGATTCAAACCAAGATTTAAAATACAATCTTTGTTTTGCTATAACAATAGTATGATTATAAAACAGAGAGTACACATGTAAAGATTTTGCGTCAATTGAATGTTTACTACAATATACTTTATAAGCATTCATGACATCTCTCCAAACTGGATTTGTAATTGTACTTGAGAGCTTTTCTGGGTAGTGCTTGTCACAAAGTATTAATTTTGCAGTATCAAAGCAAATATCAGCTCAGCATTTCAAATTGCTATAACGGGTGTATTATCTTTTTAGCCATGTTAGTTTAAGCGATACAATACAATAATGTATATCTGTCAATTTTAATCCTCCTTCACAATACTTTTTTTTATAAAAAACGCTTTTCTTTACTGTTGATGGACTATTCCATATTAAATTAAATCAATATTTATTAAGCATATTAATTGTTTGTGATGGGTTGGATAATGTCATAAATAAATGAATAAAGGTCGAAATCACTAAGGTTTACACAACAGCGATTTTCTTCGTTTCCATCTACACAAGGTTAATTCAAATTTCTTATTTTGACGTTGTAATTTAATCTTATCATTTTTTTATAAATCGACATGAAACTGAATGCTAAGCAAATCAAAAGAGGTTTGGTTCCACTTAAGTTTCTATCTGGTTTCAATACTTTCCGTGCTGACCTGTTTCTACCAATCAACACAACTGTTTGTTTTTCATAGTTTACTTTTAAACCTGATACTATGGCCAAGGCTGATTGTATATTCAAAGTTTCATTTAATAATTCATCTGAGCCATCTAATATTACAGCATCGTCGTCTGCAAATTGTGTTATGTGTCTTTAATGTATATACATTTGATATTTTGATGTGTTCTGATTTTTATTGCTAGTATTTCTGCGCACAGGATAAACAGCAGCAGGAAAAAGGATCGCATTGTCAACATCCGCGTTGAATGTTAAGGTATTCCGAAAGATACCCATTTTGTACTATCGCTGATTTCGCATCTTTTTGAAAATATTCAACCACTTTTTAATACCATCTCCAAACAGAAAGGGTCTTATGCAAGAATGACGAAGATAGCGTATAAATCTTTCAAAAAATCTATTAGAAGTAAGGGCATGGTTTCTTTTCAATGTAACAAAACAATTTGTTTGGTTTTCCGCGTCTTATATTCATTTAGTTATTGATCGTATAATGTGACCTTTCATACCAGTTAATGTTAATTAATTTTAATCTTCATTTAAGTTGTTTGATTCATGTTTATATTCGTCGCAGCTATTGTTCTCAAGTGCTTCTTTTTTACTTTTCTTTTTCTACAAGAAACTACTATACAATACTGATTTGCCTCTTAATTCTATATTTAAAGTTTCTAAAAATAATTGATAATATATTATAAACTGTATCTCAAATTTGAAGTAAAGCATCATGGGTATAGAACGGAATAGCATACATCTGGATTACTTCATTAATTTCGGAACGAAGTACTCAAACAGAGAATTAGTTTCCGAATGCCGTTTGATGCAAAAACGTATTAAATGCTAATTCAATTGTAATAACCGAGTGATCGGATTATATACTTGGTTCAATGGAAGTTGTTTTAAGATATTGAAACATTATGGTAGAAAGAAAAAATAAACCTGCTGGATTGGGTTTGACCTTCTCCATATCCATTCAAATCGGGGTACTGTATACGGAATGGGTCACACATTTCATTTGTTTGTATATAATTTCATAAAGTCATTTTTGCATTGTTATTATTGATTGTTTTATAATTATAACAATCTATTTTAGGATCCAATATCAAATTAAAATCCCCACATATAATATTTGAGTCGTTTTCAAGAGACTATTGTTTTAAAAATATCATTATAAAACAATGGCGAGTAAACGTTTGGGCCGTATAGGGTTATCAAAGTTAATATATTTTGTTCAACGGATATATCAACAGCAACACAATTTATATTGCTATCAATTTCGGTGTTATGCATTTTATAATCTAGATTCCTTGATAGTCGTTTGGCAACTCCTCTAGAATTTGATAATACGTAACTTAAAATTCACTCGTATCCCCACTAATTATATTTGAAACATACTTATTTTGTAAAACAGTTAACAACTTTTGAACGTTTTGTTCTACCCTTTAGTTCCCTACAGATAAGCGATAGGATTTTCAGACAAGTCATATGTTAAAATGACATCAATAGCTAAACGAATAAGAAAATACCACACAAGTGTTGCATAATAAGTATAAGGAAAAGCAATATGGTTCCCAATAAAGAGATAAGAGAAGCGCATTTCAAACATAGCGCTAGAAATACAAAAAAGATTAATTATGGTTAACAAAAACGATATGTGAATAGATGAATTATTATGTCATCATATAAATGTATACTATAAAAAGCATTCGTCCTTTTTTTCTTTCTAAACACATTGTTAGTAAAAGCACAAAACGAAGCCACACATGTCTGTTTCTAACTGCGAAGGATGCAATTTCATGGAAAATGAAAATGCTGAATTAATCACATACGTCACAGACAATGCGAGAAATGCAATACACGGTGAAAGGAATGTGTTCGCATGCTGTCATATTTATGCATCAGATAAATTGTAATGTTTTCATGAAATTGTAACAACATTTATAAAAATTCTTTTTTTGGTTATGCAACCGGAAACAAAAAGTCATATCATTCACAAATACTGCATAAGATAATTTAGATAATTGAATTTTATTGAAATATTACTTACCGCCAACATTTAAGATTTTAAATTAAACGTTTCTGGCAAGGTTATTCTATTTTTCATAAAAAATGCCAATTCCGAGAAAAGGTTAAGCCTTTGGCAAAACTATATCACTTTAAAATACGAGTAGCTGAAAATTGTTATCGTATGGAATTCGATGCACTAACATTAGAATTTGATACATTTTCTTGAAATTTTATCAAATTTGCTTGAACATTTTCTGGTTATCTAATGCAAAAGTATTCTACCATATGTTCGGTTATGAAAAGATTAGGATAGTAAATACAGAAGTTACTGTAGAACATGTGGTGTTTACAAATAATTGTGTATATTTATTTATTGGTAAAGCTGCTGTGTTGACAGGAAAGTGATGGAGAATTACCGTTGATAAAAATGTGGCATGCTTCTTTTGAAGCTATTTGCGATTGATTTATGTATACAAATGAAAGTACTTGCCTATAATCGGTAAGCTTACCATAGGTTGTCCATTTGAATCTTTAATAGTGACAAAGTTCACGCAATCATCTGAATAAAGGATCTTGAAGGAAGTGACACGGTGTGCACAACAACCGTGATCGTCAACGTTTCTACCCTGAGTTACCACACCCTTGACGAAGCTTCTTTGCAGAAAATTTGCCTGCAATTTGTTAAGGATTGCAATTGTCAAATAAGACACATCTTATTTAAGAAATAGTACAGACCACTTCGGGCCTCCACGCATTAAGCCCATTGGTGAGCTGACTAGGAGGTCACTGTAATGCGAGGAGGCCCTCAGTGGTCTATACTATTTCTTATATTATACCGCAGATTTTTAGTACAGATGTTTTAGTTAAAATGATAGAATATCACAAGCATGGCACAATACACTAAACATTTCTTAAGTACGTGCTATAGATATAGATCTACAGCATTTTTTAAAATCTTTTTTCTCAACGTTTTTATTTCGAACAGAGCGCGACAATGGCGTCATTTATAAAATGTATACTGCCTCACGCTATTTTGGTAAACAACCACCATTAATTGTGTAGTCGCATATTCATGTACGTAATTGTATAATCGTTAACATCTACATAAATATCGATACGTAAATTACGATCGTAGAAAAGTCGTAAACGCCTCCCAGAACTGCAGGTACACACAACTAGAGCTGAGCTGGCACCCACACGGAATAGTGCCCGCTGGCTCCGGCCAATACCCTATATTAAATGGAACATTTATAATTAACCTTAACAAAGGACAGTTGACTTTTATATACGCAAAGAAGAAAGATATTTATGTAAGGTATAATATTATATAAATATCATACGGCAGCATGTGTGACATTGATGTTGTCAACCCAAGGGCAGAATGTCACCCGCGGCGAAAGCCGAGTGGTGACATTCTGTTTCGTGGGTTGACAATATCTATGTCACATAAGCTGCCATATGATATTTGTTTTATTATACCGCACAAAATTGAGTAAAAAAAGGTAAACACGTGTATAATTCTGACCATCAAGATTGAAGAATGCTTAAATCTTCTTTGATCTTCAGAAATGCGTGCAAACTGTTTTCTTACAATTAACTTTCAAGAGAATCGCTTGTTTAAACATAGAATAGTGATGCCATATTACATTACGACAAGGGAAGTAATATTTTCATTATGCGGCTAAAATAACTGAGCAGTTACTTGCCCTTATATGACATTCAAAATGTCAGCGCGGTCACATGACCTGACAGTCACTTTTTGCTTGATCACGTGTCGAAAAGTTTTAGATGTGTTGTACAGTCAAAATATCTCTGTCTCGAGTTATGGGAATTTATCGTTGCAGACAAAAGTGAGGTATAATAATGATGATTAATGGTGCTTAAACTTCATGTTTCGAATGTATTCAATAACTCAAGTTATTTTTTTCAGCACCAGGAATGCTTTGTTTGTTCTGCGAAAGAATCATCCACAAACTAACACAGTACTCGAGACGTAACTCCGTACGCTCCGTATGCAATAGACTCTGAACCATTAACTGGTAAACATAACGGACGTTTATTTTTTGGTAAATATAAATCATGTTGTACTACGCACCTGAATCCATGGATCGACATCGTTTGCCTGAGCAGTCCAGGCATCTCTAAGGCGAATTCCATTGATATTGGAAACCTTACTGTCTAACCTGCAAAACAATCGTTGTGTACAATATCAGTACTATTTATTATCCACAAAATTTCAATGATATAAATCAAACTATGCAGGAAAAAAACTAAAACAACGGTGTCTAATTATATAAAAAATGGAGATAACATATAGTAACTATACTTATGAATGCCAAAGGACGCTTTAGTGTCACCTTGATCTCTCTGGACCGTGGTTGTCGTAAGGCTTATAGTTCGGGTACCACTCAGTGGAGCACGTAATGGAGCTATCCGGAATGCTTTTGCTTCCAGATACAAGGTAGCCAGGCGTCGGGCAATACGAGGCACCTCATAAAGGTTGAAAGAGTATTATCTTCATACCAAAATGAAAAATAAATCCTATTACTATATTAAAAAGGTATAAGGTATTAAAAAGGTATACCATCGTACACAAATAATGCATGGCGACCAGAACACGTTCAGTAAATTATCGGCTTACATGTTACTGGTATTGCAGTAGTAATTCGAGGTATTCGAACATCGAAACAAATACTAATGCACAATGAGCAGAAAATCAGTTTTTGAGTATTTGAAGAATAAAGATAAAGGTGTAGATTATGTTCAAACGATTACAAATATTTAAAAAATGAAATTAGTCGCTTAATTGTTAGTGTTCTACATACACGGATACTCGCGCGACCATCACATTTCGAGGTGTTAGGAAAATATCCATTGGTAAATTCTGAGGTGACCAAAGACAACTTCGACATATGCGGAATTTTGACTGTGAGATAACAAAGTTAAGCTGTATATATTATTGGTTAGTTAGGTATTTCATTTACCAGCTTATATATGTTACAAATGTATGCATATAATTACTGAGAACGACAAAGTTTAAACTGTTGTTTATGTTAATCTAGTTTATCTTAAGTAATTTACTAACATTAATAAAGGTGAAGTCATACACCGTTTTACAGGAGTTACATCCCTTAGATTGAATATAGTCACTTCTGTTAGGCAAGACGTTGCAATTTTATAAAAATTCGAAATAAATATAATTATATGTATAAATACAATGAACATACATGAGAAATATTATCAAAACAACAACATCACTCACAAAAACAGGTTCTTCATCAAGAAAAAAACCCACAAATGTTTTGGTGAAAGTTCAACTGTGTGGTATTATTCATAACTATATGTTATTTACACTTGTTGATATCCAACACAACATATTTGATATTTGAAAGCTCACCTGTAGCTAGTGTCCTAATACTTAGGAGTGTACAAGTTTACCCAACCAATAAAATCTGAGCATCTGAGACTCATATTCAATAGCCACAGAATAAACGTGTGTTTCCGACCTCAAAGAACCCTTCTTCGGATCCTAGTTTATCCAAAAGATGAAACAATGAAAGAAGTGTTTGGACGAATATAGCAAATCAAGTTCCGAGGGACTCGGCAACAACAGTGGAAGGAGGAATATATCGGGGAATCAGAACGGACTCTAAAGCCACGGTTCATGGAGCATAAGAGACTCTGCTCCACCGCTAGTGAGGTATCAACACACATACACACTGATAGCCCTGGCCATACCATCTCATTGGACTCAGTTACCATTCTGGACCGAGATCCCTCCTGGTTTGAGGGGTAAAGGAAGCCGTATACACCAGGGCACACAGACCATCTCTCAACAAGGACGGGCGCCGACACAACTTGTCGCACATCTGGAACAGTCAGTTAACACCTCTCACCAGAAGTGGTGTAAATCCCCTGTAGGCTGATCGATCTTTTCATTCTGCTGATAAAGTCCTAAGTATTAGAACGAAAGCTACAGGGGAGCTTTCAAAAATGTTGTGTTTGATATCAACTACTGGAAATAACCAATAGTTATAACAAATATATATGTCGATGAGAAAAAAAACAACAGCAAATGATATGAAGTATATCTTATCTAAGCAGCACACGTATCTGCAACCGGTGAAAGTCTGAGTAATAAATCCCACCACACGTTTCAACATTGTTCGGATACATCTTCTAAGTATACATTGTTGCCTTACCTTTTGTTTTATTTTTGGGGCTGTTTTATGTATGCTTATATTTTACTGACACGTGTTATGTAAGTTTCGCGTTAAATACACGACATCGTCATATTCTGGTAAAACATATTATCGAGTTGGGGCAATTGATACACACAGCAACGTTGATCACTGTTGCGGCGAGGAATGGCCTCCACTGCATATTTGTTGTCAAAGCAATGATTTTTGACAATGCCGTTGTTTATGACTGTATTTAAGTATACTTACTTGGGCAGTTGATTCCTGTGTTGCACAATACTGATTCTGTGCTGGGCCCAAATGAGCTGCATTTCCAACGTAAGCCGGAGATGGGTTGTTGCGTGACCTGGATCTTAACCTTTGACCAGAAGCGCACGTAACCGAGCACGCGTCCCAGTCACTCCACGTACTGTACCCGCCGTTCACTGATTAGAAAACATGAATTTTAAAGGGGCTGAATTCCAGATGATCTAATCGTAAAGACGAAAGAAAATTGTCACAAGTACACCAATTTCTTACATAATCGTATATAACACATTAATAAATTAGACACGTAGGCTTTTATTTAACTGAACAACACTGATTTTATACCGTTGTCGTCCATTTGTATCGTTCTAAAATCTATATAGTGTCTGCAATAACCCATCTTATAATTAACAAGAAATGTCTTCTAAAAACGACAATCGGCGTGGACATTAATAATGAGATATCATTTTACCCTAAACATAATACAAGAGGGCCAAGACTGTCGGTTACGTGGCTTCTCCGACCCCAGATTTTTCGGCCCCACCTAGACAAGGCGACTTCTCGAACCCCAGATTTTTTAGCACCATAAGAAAACTTCTGATATCCCAAAATTAATGTGTGATTAATTCAATAGTTATTAATAGCATCTTTCTTATTTATGTAATTAAATTACTACAGATGAGCGATATCATTTATATTGTTTTATGTTGACTTTATCAGAAGAAATACATTTACCGCAGGCCAGCTAGTGTACACTGAGTGCAGGTGTATATCATTAATTAATATAGTGCAGCCTTATAGGCTGTAAACAAAAAATTTCACTTATGGCATACATGCATTTATATAGCGATAAGTATAAGGGATTGTTTTAACTTCGAAACACAGCGTGTATAAAATGTGAAATCATAAGTTCTTTTGTATACCAATCATAAATATTAAGCCATACTAACCTGGACACTGACCTGAAAATATATATACATAAATAAAGTATAAATATATTATATATAACTATATATAACTGTATAACTTATTGTATTAATTATAGTCATCTAATTTTCTTTAGCAAAACACCAATGATACATTGAATAACAGTTGTATTTCCGGTAGTTCTGAGTACTTTTCTTAGTGATACAGCAGACAGCGCTCCTGGATGTTTTAGCAGTTAATCGGCGTGTTTGTGAATGTACACATGAAATCTTATTAAATTTGAAACGCCAAATTAACTCATCATGCAACCCGCGTGTATGTATTTATGTACTGTCTTGTTGATGGTCAAAAATATTTTCAAAATTTTAATCCAGAAATATCTTATTCATTAAAAATAATAATTGCCAGGTAAAAACAGTATAGTTGAAGGATTGCACCTACAAGCCGAACCCACTGCAATCGCAACATAATCAATTATGAAAATTAAGATACTGCCATGTTTCTAACGATATTCTTTATAAAAAGAGAAATGACATACCGGTACTTTGATCTGTATTTCTGCAGTGACATACAGTTGTAACAATAAAATCAAGTAGCCAACATTGTTTATGTTATTGTTCTGTTATAAAAAAATAGTATCTATAGTAACTTTTTTTTATAGCAATCAATATAAATACTTGTCTCTTAACATTTTCGTAATTGACATATAGACACACTTTTATTGACAATTCGTTAAGCCATACAGAAGGCTAGGACTTCATAGTTTGACAGAGTTGTGTCGTTCACTGTAAACGGTGCTTGTCGGAGATTGAGTATTCAAGGTGATATATCCATTAGCGATCGGTAAATCGCCGATACCCTTTGGGAATCATAACCACGCCTACTAAGGTAAAACTCTATGTACACTTGGTTTTACTCTGTTGGCGTAGCCAATGGTCTTAAGTAGAGTGATTCCGAGAGATTGATTCGCGTGACTTTTTACTTTGCAGACTACAAAGCACTAACAATTGATACTCCCAATTGTTTACGCTCAATTGGCCAAATCAGTATTAGTCGAAAGGTTGGCTGTTATGTTCAGTTGCGTGTTTGCATTAAGTAATTTGCATACAAACCTATATATCTACAAACATGTTGAAAGAAGGGAGTATAACAACGAATAGTTCAATTTGTCTTGTGTAAAAATAACATTGAAGAGTCATTTCTATTAGAACTTTTTTGAACTCTATTTCCCTTGATTTTGGTTTCTGTCCTTTTCTCGCCAAATGCCTGTCTACACTTTTTAAATATCCGACATGTGCGTTAAACAATTGAGTCCTAGCTCTCTGAATGGCTACACCTATTGTCATTCAAAGCTCGTCGTAAGGTAAATTGCAACATGCCTGACTATTACTGGAGTGTTATGTACTTCCACAAGGGCATCCAAGGACGTCAAATCGTAAAGACACGCTTCCATCCCACGAGACAACTTGAATGCGCACGCAAAGTGCAAGCACAGGTTCCGTAAGCATGTTTGTCTTGTGCGAGTCTTGGTCGGTGTTTCCAGGAAATATCTGAAATATGATATATCTGTGAATCATGCGTTAAATAAGAGTACAGTTAAATAATCTGTAAAAAATATACGTATAGCTCCAACAAAGCATTTACAGTCTCACCTAGCACTGACCTTTATCAATGAATATATACATCAATATACGGTTTCGAAATAAAACGCCAAGCGATGAACGCTGAAAAACTGCGGTTTGCCTCTGTCTCTGAACAGGTCCTTGTAATGTAAATCCTATGGTCATCAAAAAGGTTTGTATACTTGCACTGTTGTTTTATGACATTGATCTTGTTTCAGATCGTGCACTATTTGTTTCTGAACACACGAAATTTTCTTTAAAGAAAAATCATTGATTCGCTTCAATATTTCATAACTCATAGTCATAGTCTCATATGAAATGTTACATCGATTTTTCTTCACTACGAGTACATTTCACATATTTGGGCATTATATCGATTTTCTCTACACTTTCTTGCATTTGTGATACATTACCAAATTATTGGTGCCTACAAACTGCTTTTAAAATTTACTGTTATGTTATGTAGATCTAATTATTATTAATGCATATATAAAATTCATTATTCTGCAAGCACATCGTCTTAAACGGCAACTAGAACGAAATAAAAAACAACAAACTACTATTTCCTTGCAGAAGCAAAACACATTTTATTTCATAAAGCATTAATATTGCTAAACCATGCATTCTGTACACCGTGGTGAAACGAACCAATTTTGTACTTGAAATACTTGTATAGTACCTGAAGCATACAAATAGCTCTGTTGTAACTGAATTCGCAATTAGATAGATAAGACAAATCCTGTCTTTATTAAAATTTGACATATAACTGATACTGCTGTATAAGCCGGTAATGGATCAAGTATTATTTACAGAAAGCACGAACTGATCAAGTTTATAAATATCAATATCTAACCGCGCCAATCCATGGATGAGGTGCCAGGACGTGTGATCGAGGTCATACATGAACGGGGGCTTGGGCTATACAATGTCTACGGACGCGAACACATTAATGGAAATATGGTTAGTTTAAACGTATTTTTTTCAAACAAGAGTGCATTTACATATATTTGAAACATACAACATTTGTATACATTCAAGTTTGATTTGGATAAGAACGGAAGACTTCGTCTTTTAAAGTTCTTCTCCATAAAGGTTATATTAAGTTGCATGTTTTCAAACGAACATAATTGGTTTACTAATAAATCTAATAAAAAGGAGATTAGTACGATAAGAAATGAAAAAGTAATAAATAAAGAAAAAAATGACAAATATTAGATTAGGAAGAAATGTTTAACATAGATACATGTACAAGTAGACAGCAATATGATACATTAGTAAATTATATATAACTTATACATGTGGTAAGTGACTTAGTAAGAAAAGTAAGTTAGAGAGAAGTTCTGAAGCAACACTATGTTTCAAAACGGTTGCTATTGATAATATACTTGTGTACTGCATCAGCAATTTTAGTATTAGTTTGATAATCCAGAGTGCTATCTCCATATAAGATTGTTTGGACAGAGGGGACGGAATACATAGATATAGTGTTCGGATATTAACATAAAGCTGATATTCAAGGAAATAATGGAATGGTGATTCCCTTAATCCGCATCGGCATAGAGGCGATGAAACTACATTACGCATGAAGAGGTGTTCATTTAGCGCACTACAATTTGTTCTGATGCGTGTGTGTAGAATTTGAGAGCGTCTTTCTCCATAAGAAAATATTGGATTTTGAATTGGTCGATCAGTATTGATTTGTCTTTTGAATGAATGAATCGATTCAGCATTTCTTAAATCTTCTGGAAGACGATTCCAATCGGATACTGAAGATGGTAGAAATGAATGTGAATTAGTTGAAGTTCGAGCATAAATGCACTGGAAATGTGACGCATTTCTAAGCGGGTATTGGCTAGATGCCCCAACTGTGTCAGGTAGAAGTGACTGTAAATAGTGAGGAGCTTCTCTTAAGTTCATTTTGTACATTAATATTAACTTGTGTTTACGTCGTCTTTGACTGAGAGTTTCCCAACCTATCTCATTATAAAGATCTTCTAGTGATACTAATTGAGTACAACCAGATGATATACGAGCTGCCTCTGTTTGAATTTTTTCAAATTCATCTTTTTCATATTGTGTACAATTGTCAAAAATAACATTTGAATACTCAAGTATTGGTCGTATGAATGCAAAGTAAATAGTTTCAAGAGATTTCCTATCAAGCATTGACTTTAGACGACGCATTATATTAATACGCTTCCATGCTTTTTCTTTTATAAAAGCTATGTGTTCATGCCAAGTACAGTCATTTGCCAAATAAACACCTAAATGTTTGTGGACAGTTACAATAGGTATATCAACGCCTCCCATTAAAAGTGGAGGGTGGTACGGTTTATTTATTTTACGGGATATAAGCATCGATTCTGATTTGGAGGGATTGAAGTGTACCAGCCATTGATCAGCCCATCGTGAAATTTTATCTATGTCTGATTGCAAAACAGCTGCAGTTTCATTCGGCGAGTTTACAACCATAAAAAGACTTGTATCATCGGCAAATAGGTTAATTTGGGCTTGTATGTCAGCTACTATGTCATTGATGTAAACAAGAAAGAGAAGGGGACCTAATATAGACCCCTGTGGAACACCAGCGATCATTTCGACAGGAGTTGATTTTGCTCCTGGTAGAATTACTTTTTGTTTACGGTTAGCAAGATAATTTGAAAAAAATGCCAATAATTCTCCCCGAATACCAGCTTCGTGAAGTTTGAACGAAAGACCCTCATGCCATACTTTGTCAAAAGCTTTACTTATATCAAAAAATACAACTCTGACTTCTAGTCCATTATCCAAAGCTTTGCAAAATGTATCATAAATATAGGTTAACTGATTAACTGTCGAATCACCAGGCATAAAGCCAGATTGAGTTCGTGTAAAGAATGAGTTAAAACGGAAAAAATTAAAAACATGTTTGTGAATTATTCGTTCAAAAACCTTTTCAATAGTATTTAACAAGGATATAGGACGATAATTCGAAACAAGAGCTGGATCACCCTTTTTGAAGACGGGACACACATTTGCAATTTTCCAACATGAAGGCATTTTACGAGCAGAAATACAGGAATTAAACAGTTCACAGAGGGGAGAGCTAAGTTGATACATTGCTTCCCTGAGAATACGATTATCGATTCCATCAGGTCCGGATGCTTTTCCTACCTTGAGACATTTAATTGCGTCGATGACTTCTTCCCGAGTAATATCAATTGACTGTAAGCTGGTGTTGTAAGCATTGTGATGCATTGGAAGATCATGATTTGTTTCATCGATTGATGACTGATTTGCAAAATATTTATTAATGATTTCGGCTTTACATATATAATTTGCCTCAAACGTGTTCGATTGTTCATCGTATAGGGGTGGAATCGATTGATGTGTGTTTGTAGAAATGAAAGTGCGCAATGTTTTCCACCAATCCTTAGCACAGAGCTCAGACGACTTCAATTTATTCGCAATGTTCTTAAAATATTCAAATTTTGAATTACGTAAGAGTAAGACAACTTCATTTCTGACGCTTCGAAAATTTGTCCCGTGCAATTCGGTGTTAACTTTTTTAGCTCTTCCATATAATCGTTTTCTGCGTCGAATGTTTTTCTTAATTTGATTATTCATCCATGGTAAATCACGTGGACGTATACATATTTTTTTATTTGGGATACACGACTTCGCAGTTTGTAAAATAACATTGGTAATATTTTCAGCATATATATCAATATCGTCACATTTAAAGAGATGCCATTGTATATCAGTAAAAAGAAGTCGTAGTTTATCGTAATCCCCAATATCATAACGCCAAATATGCCGATAGTAAGTTTTTGCTAAGGGTCTTTTAAATTTCAAAATTCCAAAAATAGGGCAATGATACCGAATATTTTGGTCAAGCAAAGGTTCACCAATTCCAGAGAATATTACATTGTTCTGATTACTTGCAAAAATTAAATCAATTATTGAAGATGTTTGCTCTGTGTGATGTGTGGGCTCGTGTATAAGTTGTGTAAGATTAAATTGTTGACAAAGATTTTCTATTTTTATTGCTGATGTTGGTGCGAGGAGATTCAAGTTAAAGTCTCCTGTTATAATAACATCATTTATACATGTATCGCATGCTAGCCCAAACGAGTCTTCAATTGCTTTCATATACGCTGAATCTGCACTTGGTGGTCTATAAAATACTCCAAAAAGAATAGATTTACTTTTGTTAAGATTAACCTCAATCCATATACATTCAATATGATTATATTCAAGATCGCTTCTTCTTTTAAAAGCAATATTTTCATTTACGTATATTATAACACCACCATGTGGATTAAGGGGACGGTCTTTACGGATTGGCTGATGAAATCCATTGAACATGAGATCATTGGATAATATGGAATCATTTAACCAAGTTTCAGTAAACGCAATTATGTCAAACTCTTGTAGACCTGTGCTAAGGATGTCTAATTTATGCACCAAGCTTTGGACATTGTAATGTACAAAAGATAAATGATTAGTCGCTGGAATATTACAACTGGGTGACGATCTATCTGTATCAGTGAGTAACGATGATTCGGAAAAAGAGGGTCCTGGGTTTGGATGGATATCACCTGATTGTAATAAGATGCAAGCTAACCAAAAGAGTGTTCCAACAAACTTGAAGCAATATAGGAGCTTTTTTAAAAGTTGAATATCATCATAAACGTGCGCTCCTAAAAGAATATGCTTTCGCGGATGTTCCACTGTGTTCAGTGCATTCATCGATTTATATACGCTAGTGCGCAAAGAAATCAAGCTAAAAACATCTAGCCATATTTGAAATACATATAATAAGTGAAGCAGTAGCGAAAATCTTATTGGCGCCCTGTAGGTACTCATGACAGCGTTTCCAAACATGTGTTTACTATTTTGCATTATAAATTGTTCCAATAAAGACGAGGTGAGACTGAAACGCTGACATGATACGTTTGATAATACAACACATAAGGACATATGGTGCTACGCATGATTTTACTGTTTGATAACAGTGTTTGCAACAGAACTGACGAAAAGGAAATGATAGATCATAGAAGAGAATGGAGATAAGGGCAGGGAAAAGGGATAGGATAAAGCAAAATGCTTTGTTTGTAAAAGTCATATTTTCACCTAAAAGTAGTGCTGGGAATATTTTAGTCTAAACACAATTTCATTTACCTAGAATACGTTAATTGTCCATAGACGGAAGTCTGTTTGGACAGTAATCTATATTTCACTGGAGCAACTAAATTAAAGATTATTAAGGAGAGTAATAATTGAATCGAGTTAAAAAATAAGGGTAAACATCATGTTAGTTTAGTCCTGATCTAATAAACACAATGCACATGTATAAAGATAAAGGGAATTTTACAACATAGGTTCTACATAGCCTTAATGTATATTTTATCAATATCAAATCACATACATTTGATAGATGACTATCATAACTATCATATTATTAAATGTCATCCAATTTTACACTAGATCACATGTATATGCTTGAATATAATATTGATTGTTACATTACCAGTAATTATCAAATATCATCATACAGTAAATCACATGTATGTGCTTGATTATAACGTTACGAATATCATCAAACATCACTACACATTATACATATGTGGTATATACCGGTTTAAATTTAAAATCATACATTTCGCTTTTAAGCTGATTTGAAAATATGCATAAGAACAGATAGTCCATACAGTATTTGTATTTGTTAGATATGATGTATTGTCTATATGATAATAGTTAGTTTCTCTGTGTGCGAACCAAAGCATTTACTTTATCCTGAATATTTAATGAAAAATCAAAGATTGGTTTTAATTCACAATAAATTGCCAATAGAATTATGACAAATTTTATATAATAATACTACATCAATAGCTAACGACTACCATGATAATCACCTTTTGTGTATGCTGTACACATCTAGTAAGCATCAATGTAAAAGCCTATGTAATCATAGACATGTAAGATGCAATGTTGCCTTATTTTCAACCAAATATTTCTATGTACAGCTTTTATATACAATATAATGTACACTTCTACGTGACCCTAATGTACGAAAACGAAACATTAGAGTGACAAAGTGTACAAAAAGGACATCAGCTCATAGGATTGTCACTTTGTCAATTTAAACTATGTTTTTGTTTGTTATTGTTTTCAATTTATGAAAAACCGGTGTACTGTTTATATTTAGCGTTTAGAAAGTAGGCTTTGTTAAAGTATATACAACACTATCATGAACATAGACAGTTTAAGTCAACAGAGTGTAAACTATGTTTTGTTGTGTTATTGTTTTCAAATTATAAAAACCGGTGTACTGTTTATATTTAGCGTTTAGAAAGTAGGCTTTGTTAAAGTATATACAACAATATCATGAACATATTTCACATAACAATATGTAGAGTTGCCAATTGTTTTGATTGCATATTCACGTGTTCAGTTATTGTACATACAAAGGTTGATCGCGGTCACAGGAACCTCGTGCAACGCAAGCCATCTACGCTAGATAAGATATAAACTGTTCGAAAAAAAAGTAGCGTCTCATGACTAATTACACAATTTTGTACTTGTCCATTTCGGATTCACAGCTGATGCGTTTTATTCGTGGCATGCCGTTTTCCGTAACCCTTATCAGAATGTTGCCATCAGCAGACCATGCACTGTCGATTTTCTTTGATTTTACAAGACCGCGAGCAATAAACAGCAGCTGTGCACGATGTTGCGATAAATCTTCATTAATAAAAACACGACCATATTCATTGTTCGATTTAAGGTTCCGTCGAAGGGAGTACAATTTCTGCCAGGCTCGGTAGCTGGTAAACTTTACTATGACAGGCCGTGGTTTACGGCCTCCAGGTTAAACTGATAGTAATTTTCTTTTGCAACTCTATATTGATGGGGATTATCATTCCTCCTGAAGATTTTCCTGCACGGGGTGCACTTATAGCTAATTCCACTGTGCTGTTCCCGAAGGTGAGCCATACATGGTTTCTTGGCTTGGAAGAAAAGATCTTCACAAAGTCCACACTTGAACTGGCCCTGAAAATTAAATACATTTTTCATTTTATCGTTTGCTTCAAATTGTATTATTTTATAAAAACATGTTTTCAAAATACCTATATGTTTATTTCAGGCCAATATATATGAAATACTGGAAAGTTTTCATTTACCAATTAGGTATGATTTTTCCTTTGTAAGGTTTAAGTTTATCGTGATGAATAAGTTTTGATTTTGTCTTATGTCCAGTTTTAATTCTGTAAAGAACATCATTTACTTTATTTATAACTCTGCATGGTCCTATCCAAGGTCTGATAAATTTGCTACTAAGTCCCTTCTTTTTCCCATGATTGAAGTACCACACCAAATCATTTTCTTTATAGCTTTTATAATTAAGGTGAACATCATAGTTTACTTTCATATTTTCTCTAGCAATATCCATATTATCTCTAGCCATATCATAAATATTGTGCAATTTATTTTCCAAAACTATGACATATTGTGTTTTTGAATGTTCTGTTTCAGCCTATCTTTTTCAGCCTGTCCATATATCATGTCAACTGGTAACCTAATTTCTCTACCAAGATGCAATATAGCTGGTGAGAATCCTGTAGATGATTGAACGGACGACCTGTATGCCATGAGAACTAAATCAATGTGTTCATCCCAGTCATCTTGATTTGAAGAAACATAAGGTGAGAGCATGTTGATAATGGTAGAATTATGTTTCTCTATGAACCCATTTCCTTGAGGATGAAAGGGGGAAGATCTTGTCTTTTCTACACCTAGTAATTGACACAATTCTAAAAACAACTTTGACTCAAAGCTTTTTCCTTGATCTGTGTGACATAATAATGGACATCCCCATTCACAAATATATTTATTAACAAGGGTTTTGGCAACTGTGGTAGCTTTCGGTCCATTTACTGAATACATCTCCTACAACCATCATATATCTATTTCCACTCTTTGTCTTTACAAAGGGACCCATGAAATCAATTGCAATCCTTTCATTGCGAAAACCAACATTATACATTGTCAAAGGAGCTTTAGGTTTTCATAATGTACCTCCTCTACTACTACAAACATCACATGTTTTACACCAGTTTTCTACATCTTTCCTCAAAGCATACCAAAAGTATCTATCTCGAACTTTTCTTAGTGTTTTCTTAACACCCAAATGAGCTGACATTTTACTATTATGTAAATGTCAAAGAACATCTTCTCTATGTGGCTGTGGTATTACAGTAAGTAACCTAAATTTAACTCTACAATCTTCATCCTCCCATTTCCTGTACAAAACATTATTCTTTACAACCATTGAATCCAATTTTGCCCAATAATACTTTACTTCAACATCATGCTTCGAAACTTCTTGCCAAGTTGGTTTCATACCATTCAATACCATATCTTTTACCAACTTTAAATTTCTATCACTGTCTTGAATCTGTGCTAAGTCTAATGCTTCAATTACATTACCATCATCTCTACTAGTAGTTTGACCTTCATTAGAGTTTGGACTTGTACTTGGAATATCAACCGCATTTATCATAACAAAATCTTTACTGTCTGTCTGAGAAGAGTTATCTAGCTGTAAGATAATATCCTGTGAATGACTCAATTTCTTTGCAATACCATCCTTACTAGTTAAATCAACCTTTCTACAACCTGTCAATTTATCAAGGTTACGGCTAACAGTTCCACAACTGTCAACCCTCTGTATAATCTGAAAATCAACACACATCTCTTGTATAATACATCTTCCATATCTACAAATAATTGACCATATCAATGTCCATCTTTCTATCCAGGACAACTTGTCTTCTACTTTACAAATCACCAATAATACTGTGAGTAACACTACTGAATAAATACCACCAAACATCAACATCATGACCAAAAAACCTATTACAGTGTGTAACTTCATAGTACCAATCTCAATGAAATCTTTTAACTTTCTATCATCCTCTATCTGTTTCTCCATCAATTTTGTATATTTCTTGACTTCGGTTGCTGGTACCGAAGCTACCAAAGACTCACTTTTTATTTCAACCCTCTCACAATATTTGCAATCATTAACACATGGACGTCTAGACAAAACATCTGCATTTGAATGTAATCGACCAGCTCGATACTCAATGGTAAAGTCATACGCACTTAAAAATGTTAACCATCTGGCTAACTGACCTTCAACATTCTTAAAATTCAACAACCATTTCAGACTTGAGTGATCGCTTCTTATAATAACATGTCTTCCATATTTATAGTGATAAAATGTTTCATAGCATTCACAATTGCCAATATTTCTCTTCTCGTAACAATATTTTCTCTCAGTTCTTGTAAAACATTTACTAAAGTACCCAATAACTTTCTCCTTTCCATCAATTCTTTGTGACAAAACTGCACCTTGACCTACAAGTGATGCATCTGTATCAATAATAAATTGATCAGTTTCGGTTGAGAATGATAACATTGGGGCATTTATTAAAGCATCTTTTATTCTCTCAAAAGCTTTCTGGCAATCATCAGTCCAAACGAATTTTCCACCTGTCTCTGCTAACTCATGAATTGGCTTTGCTATACTTGCAAACTGATAGACATATGACCTATAGTAACTTGCTAAAGATATGAAACTTCTAGCTTCTTTGGCATTCTTAGGTGTTGGCCAATTTTTAATTGTTTCTATTTTTCTAGGGTCTGTACCTACACCATGCTCATTTATCTTATGACCAAGGAATGTAACTTCTTTTTGAAATAATACACACTTCTTGGCATTAAGCTTTAAATTAGCTTTTCTGAGTCTTTCAAATATTATCTCCAACCTGTCTAACTGACCAGAAAATGTAGGTGAATGGCAGATAATATCGTCCAAATATATTATGACTGTAGACCATAATAAACCATCAAAAACCATCTGCATTAATCTTGTAAATGTTGCTGGGGCATTACATAACCCAAAAGCTAGTCTCCGCCATTGCCACTGTGACCCACCAGGTATAGAAAATGCTGTTTTGTAACGGTCATCTTCATCTATATCTACCTGCCAATAACCCGATTTCATGTCTAAACAAGACCACCATTTTGAACCAGCCAATGCCTCAATACTATCATCAATTCTAGGTAAAGGTTGTGAATGCTTAACCGTAACCTAATTCAAACCTCTGTAGTCACAACAAAATCTAATCGACTTGTCAGGTTTAACAATTGTCACAACTGGCGCATTCCACGGACTTTGTGGACATTTCTCAATAACACCGTCCTTTTCCATTTTCTGAATCTCTTGCTCAACTACCTTTCTCTTTGACAAAGGCATTCTATAGGGATATTTCTTTACTGGCTTTGCATTACCAGTGTCAATTGTATGAGTAATCAAAGATGTGTGACCAATGTCTCCAGAATCCTTACTAAATATATTCTGATGTTTTATTAAAAACTTCCTTAAAATCTCAATTTGAGCAGAATCTAGATTATCAAAAGACTTTTTAAACATCTCTGTTAAATGTTCAGGCAAATCATCATCTTTCTGTCTACAATCAGTATTCACTGTACCAACTATTTTTGTGTCAACAATGTCAACATTTTCCAATTTTGCAGTCACTATGTCTTTAAACAATGTTACTGACTTTTCTGATAAATTAATTATTCTCACAGGTACAGTACAACTTTTAGGATTGACCAGTACTTTAGCTACCATTAAACCAGTATTCTGCATAAAACATTCTGAACCCTCCAGCCAACAACATGCATTTCTATCTATATGATCTAACATTTTTCCTGGAACTATAGTTTCTGTATGTGGTTCAATTACTACTTTCTCTGTAATTGCTACCCGACAACAACTTGCTATATTGTTTGAATCATTTTTCAGGTAGCAAGGAACTCTGTCACCTTTTACTGACAGATAATTTTTACTAATGATTAAATCACATTTATGGCTTTGCATGAAGTCAATACCCAATATACCATCTTGAACAATATCAGAAATCAACATCTCATGACTAAATACATGATCCCATAATTTTATCTCCATTATTGCCTTTCCCAGACAAGGCTTGTTTTCACCAGTAACAGTACAAATCATCATCTTTACTGGAATTATCTCAGGTTTGTTATCTTTTTCCCAACATTCTAAAATTTTTGAATTAATGATTGAAACATTTGCACCTGAATCATACAAACAAGACACAAGATTTCCATTAATCAGCACATCACAAAAATAACCATTATCAGCTCCTAAACTATTAAACTGAATAACTGGACTATTGGACCTTACATCTGTTGTGGTCTGGTTGCGGTCCACCAACTTGACCTTTTCTCGTTTCCCTCAAACCTTCTACCTCTGTAATTATTATAATTCTGACCATTTCTATCACTATTTCTATTCCATGTTTGATTTCTGTTTTGTCTCCTGAAAACATTTCTGTTGTCTTTGTTGTAATATGAGTTGTTATTTTGGTGGGGTGTCTGTATATATCTCTTTCCTTGATGGTTAAATAAATGTTCTCTTTGATAAGTCCTCTTTTGATCATTTTTCTGGGATTCTAATTTTTCTATTTTGCCTGTCAGTGTATCAATTTTATCTATAACATTTTCTAACACTGGTTTTGAGTAACCCTTATGTTCAACACCTTTTAGGGCATTAATTGGTTGACTTCTTTGCTTGTCAGCCAGTTGGTGTGTCTCTAACCTTACAGCGATAGTTTCTGCCTCAACCATAGTTTTTGGACAACACTCTCTAAGACTTAATCTAATTTCAGGATTGTCAAGACTATCAATGAAACAATGCAGGGAAAGGATCTCAATCATATTAGAATTTGCATCAGGGTAAGCCTGTCTTATAATTTTCATAATATGCTGAGTCAGCTCTGAAATTGACTGGTTGTTACTCCTAGTCATTGATTTTAGTTGAGATCTATAAATTTCAGCTTTGTTTCTGGTACCATATTTTGTTCTGAGTATCTCAACCAAACTATCAAAATCTCTTTTCTGTATCTCTGTCAACTCACTAAGCAATGACCTAGCATTTCCTGATAAGCTGCTTGCCAAATAGAGTGATTTGGCTTGGTAAGACCAGTTATTAATTTCTGCTACCAAATTAAACTGAGTTAAATATTCTCCTATATCAGTTGAACCATCCTATGTTTGTGGTTGCATTTTCAAATTAAAGGCTGAATTTGTGTGAACGTTTTCTGAGGATGCTGTATTTGTGAACTGATAAATATATGTGCTTCTAGCAACATGTAAATTTGGCAGTGAGTGATACTGACTTGGAACACTAACATTATTATGCAAATTCCTGTTCCAGTTAAAGTTAATCTCTGGATCAGGATTTCTTATTTCTGAAACTTCTCCACACACAGTGTGCATTTTTTATTCTAAAGAATCCATTCTCTTTTGTAGTGTATCATTTAAACATTTAATTGTGTTTGAAATGGAGCTCATTTGATTTGACATGTCTAGCAATTTTTAATCTACTCTAGAGTTACATTCGGTTTAAAAAATTTCTGACCTTTCAGCAATTGATATATCTTGATCCATTTTAAACATGAAATAATATTTAGTAAAATACTCTTTCAAAAATATTTTATAGCAAATTAACAAAATATCACTATCAGTTCAAAATATCTATTTTATCATAACTTATTTTCTGTTTTCAGATACAGAGAAGACAAAATAAGCAAGAATCCCGAAACTTAAAAAGTGGTGGCAGAGGCAGTTTTCAAATATTGAAATTTATTGTTTTTATGAAAAATAAATCATTTGTCTCTGTGTTTCTTTATTACTGGTGGAATATCATTGACCTTGCTAAACGAGGTTCTCCGTGAAATTCCACGAAATAATATAAATTTTACAAATTTACAATTCTTTTTTTTTTTTTTAAATCTTTTTCCAAATCGAACCAACTCTTGACACCAATTTTGTTATGCCGGTTCAGGAATAACAAAAGAAAGAAAACAAAAGTTCATATCAATTTTCACTTTTACTTTCTCTTTATACGATAAACAATAATTAGGAATCGTGTACATACAGAAAAATATCATATCACATAAATAATCGTACCTGCATCTTGTTCTGTTTATATTGAATATCTAATCTATGTTTTAGGTCTTAACTTATTCACATCAACTTCGAAACTGAAACTTGTTTATTTTCGAAGCCGCTATTTATACTATTCCGCACATGACGTCAATGACACGTGATGACCGTTATTTAAAAATATAGACCAATAAACGTCATACAAAATGGCGGCTTTACTGAATGAACACGATGCAGGTTTAAACAACAAAATTACGTTAAACCATGACACATAGATGTGTTAAACGATAGGTATGAATCTAAATCAATTTATAAGATATTTATGCATAAAGTTCAATAAAATAATTTATACCTTAAGCATTTTAACGCTACAACAAGTATTTGTTTACATTGCACTGGAATAATGACTGGGTAAGGTAACGGCCTAGCAATATTTATGTTGATCTACTGAACAAACTACCATAAACGATGCTCATTGGTGGTTTCAAACATAACGACGTACGTATTTAACTAATTACTTATCATCATATTCCCTCTTTTGTCCATAATATGATTACATCAATTTGTGCTTTTACGTTTGATTTAAATGGACTATGTATACGAAGAGGGCCCCAAATGAACAACTACAGTAAAAATATTAAAATTAAATACCAATATTTGCATTAAATACAGGATAAAATAATGTATACACAATGGAAAATAAGTATACGGATTCCGAGAAAAAAACATTATATGATTTAGTCGTGTTTGCTTGACCCTTGTCTTGTTTACACTTTGATGTCAGATTAGTGGGTATTTTGATTAAAGCTCTGGCAATTGCCATTTGTTCTTATGGCTCTGTCGTCTTGAGTTTGATACTCACTCTAGGATTTCGTCTTTGAGTATTTCTTGTTTATTTGTATTTAAAAAAATTCTCAAAAAGTAGTAGATTATTCATTCTTCATGTATTTGATACGCCGTTGAAATGCTCACTTATTTAACGTAATAACATTTATACTGCTGAAGAAAAATCACTTTTTAGTAAGCAAAGTCCCTTTAAAGTGATACTCTTGATAAATGATAAAAGTAAATATGTGAAAACTGAAATTTAAACGGCCACATTCTAAATTTGAGTGAATTTAACGTTCATGAAAACGTCAATAAATGCAAAAGTTGTGGTATTGATATTAAATTATAATTATCAAAAAAGATCGATATCTTTAACACTCTGCAGATAGTTTTTGGAATTGCCGGTACGTACAAAGCTTAAAGGTCTGTTATCACAATTTAAGAATAATTATTAATATACTGTTGTTCATTTGTTTGCCTATTCCATGGCATATAAATAGTTTCATTATCTGCATTACACACACGTTATATTGCAATTTATGCAGATTCCATAAAATTAGATATTTGTCAATTAAATAAATACAGGTGTTTGAGAACAAGATAATTTTGTACTAAACTATGTACGTTTTGAAGTTGTATACGTTGATATGTGTTTTAATATGTTGGCGGGAGTGTCGCAAGCGAATGAAGTAAGTGATACCAATTGAAACACTGCATGCATGGTTTAAATAATCCGCATATAAATTGTATTCATGTATTTTGAAAAGTTTGAATAGGTTTTCTGTGTATATTTTCCAATAACTCAACAAGTTCAAAACAATATAGACAAACCAAATTTCCATGCAGTACAATCACAAAATAATAAATATACATGCTAAATATGTATATTTTTAAATATACCTTTTGGTAGAAAAAAATCGTTTTTTTATAAACTTTGAACAGTAATAAAATATACTGCGAAATAAGCATACATTACTAACAAGCAATATGCGATATTTACCTATTTTATTACAGTTAAGATCTGGACGCCATAAGCCGACAGGAGTACACATAATTTGATTTTCATGCGTCATGTTAGAGTTTATCAATAGCCTGGCTGACAATGGACTGTGGCTTGCGAATAAGCTGTTGTTCGTGTAAAGTTGATGTATTGTATGTGAGCTCCAAGTAGACCATTCTCCAAAAACTCGGCATCATTCGGATCTCCACAGTCTACAAAATACGTTTTCATCGTTGTTAAGTTAACGTCTTTGATCAGTGATATAAAGGCACAATATAAAGTAGCATAATAGGTAGTATATCCGCACACACAGCACTGTGGTCAATCTTTTACAAAACCAAATTTGCGATGAACATATTCTAGGGTATTACAGTTCTTACAATTAAGTGTTAGCAAATGAAGCGCCAAACATGCAAATTACAGAATTTACAATGGTAAAAATGAAATAAAATTGTTTTAGCATTCACAGGTTTTGAACTACTGGTACTAGTATGATCTACAATGTGAAAGTTAAGGTGTTCAGGTTATAGAATGCCTTTTGCAAACGGACAGGTTAACAGGTTAATAGTTTATGTAACTTGTGTAACACAACATGTAAGGTATTTTATTCCATTACACCTTTGTTTGTTGATAAGTGAAACCTGAAACATTCCAGTATGTGTCAGTGTCATCCATTATCTTAATGTTTTAAAACTGATGACAGATTGTTTTTTTTCTAGCCAATCAGGCGTCTTTATTGTTTGCAGTTTCAAAACGAATAATTTTATGAAGAGCGCTGTTATTAGAATCTTCCAGATCAAAAGCTCTCTCTACTTAGTATAGAACATTGTACGCTGTGTGCATGTGCGGAGTTTACCACGCCTATGAAGTCATCAAGAAATATTCACAACGCAAACAAGAAACTAACGAAACAATCCGTTTTTCAATCGTTATTTTTACTGATGATTAGACACAAGCTTCATTTGAATCACCCTTGTTCTGCATTAGTACATGTACTTACCAAATCACATTTTGTACAAGTAGTTTAAAAGGGCAACCACCAATCGGTGCTTTAATCACAGTAGCGTGATACCATCAATTAAACTGAATGTACCAACAAAAAAAGCAAACTCATGCTAAGAAAACTTTATAAAATAAATGCCGACTGTGGCAAATCGAAAGTTGGAAACCTAAACCTATCTGGCGTTACAATTACAAGTAAGTGTTGATAAAACATGCTTACTTGACCAAAAACACATTAAATATATAGGTCTCGGTTAATAAATCCAAGTACGTCGCTTCAAAAGTCCATAAAGCTGTGGTTTGCGGTAATAAAATCTGCATTGCCAGCAGAAATAGTCAGTTGAGTAGTTATTTCTACGGATGAGATCCGTACCGTAAATCGGTATTCGTATATCCCTATCCGGTATTCGAATACTATCCAGATATCCGTGTCATTCGTGAGCGTAATTACTATGGTAACCCTTATTGCATTGAAGGCTATTGTAGTATTTGTGTTATGTTAAGTAATGATCTCATTCACACAATTATAAGTTACATTAATTGTTGTTAATTAAAATGCAATTAATATTAGGTGCCTACTAATGTTATGCGAATAATGCAACAACTTCAAAGTAAAAGCTAACAGTTAATGTCAGACATGAGTATTTTACTGACGCTTTAGATTTTAGTTTAAGACGTACACTTCGTCACTAAATATTTACCAGTTATGTTCACTCAAAATATTACAATTTACATGTTTTAAAAAGGCAAAACGTCTTCAGATATGATGTGTTTATTTAAAAAAAAACAACACACACTATACCACGTTTTTTTAAGATTCAATAGAATTGTTTCATAATTTGATTTATCATTAACATATGTGACTTGTGATTTGGCTTCCCGTTTAGTGTGCGAATTTGAATATGACTGTACAGTAGAAAAATAATGCTTTTCGCATGTTTTAACGTAAGTAAAATGGGACTTTTGCTTATTAATTAGTATCAATTATCAAAAACAATTGTGAACCCGTGAAAGACAAGCAGGCCAAAGTGGGTGGTTAGAGGCCCCTTAAGCTAGTGATAAAAATCCAATCAAAGGCCTTTTTAAGCAAACAATCAATTACATTGTCAATAACGTGTTATACAGATTATCGTTTATCGAAACAGAGGTTACAAGTACAATTGTAATGACTGTAACACACACGTAAGACAATAGAATGGGAACATTGATCTTTCCTTGATGACGTAACTGAATTCCTTTTGACGTATTCGGATACCTGATCGGTATTCGGATATCCGGATAATTGTAGGCATCCCTAGTAATATCAAACAACGTACAGGTAGCATGTAAACACAAAAGGGGCGTAAGCAATGCATTTACACCTATAGTTTATGGTCCAATTTTACATAAAGTAACATTTACTGCGAAAAGATAATTGACAGGTATGGTGAGGA
This sequence comes from Congeria kusceri, assembly GCA_027627225.1. Lineage (NCBI taxonomy): Eukaryota > Metazoa > Mollusca > Bivalvia > Myida > Dreissenidae > Congeria > Congeria kusceri. The sequence continues at coordinate 939,731 of CM051024.1, forward strand.
ATTGCTTTGAATTGTTTTGAATATGATGTAAAGGAGAGAGGCCTACACTAAGTTATCTAGAGTTATTAACATAATGTGCTGCGCCCACTCACCTAGGGCTTCTCAGTCCTGTAGAATCATAGGAATTTTCTCTAACGTGCCATTGTTCCTGTTGTTTGTTTTTTCTCATGTTTTTATTATTGTGTTCATATTATCGAGTTTCAAGTTTACCTATCCATATACACTTCCCAGTGAGGACCCATGTGTTGTTTTCAGTCCAGACAATAGAATATTGAGGTGTGCGTTGAATATGACCATTGATGTCAACAACATATCCTGGGTGACAATTTACTGTCGATGTGGAGCTGACAGTTGTCTGATTAAACGCAATACTATCGATATTTGTTCCATTGTATCCATAAGCCCACTTTGCACCATTATTTGGATTTCCACAATCTGAAATATAATACAAATGCTTTTTAAACGGACGACATAACTGTCAAGGCCATAAATACCTACGCAGAAAGTTCATTAAAAAAAAAAAATGCTATGCGACTAATTTCATTTATGTACACAGTTAAAATCGGATGAATTAAATACACCACGTTACAAGTATGGCTGCATTAAATAAAGGGGTGAAGAGTAAAAAAGCCGCACTGTTAGGTTCGTTTATTGAAGTTCATTATGCATGCTGACATTTGCATGAGAATAAAAAACACTGACAAAAATAGGTGAATAAATTCAAAACTGCCGCAAGATGTAGATCTACGTACAATAAGTATACATTTATTTACACTGTCATGAACTAGAGCAGGGGTGATTAATCACTCCAGACTCCAGTATGCAACAGAGGTTCTTTTGGACCAGATATGTATAGGGAGCACACTAATTAACACAAATACGTCTACATCTAAACTATTTATTTACAGAATTTAATATTGATCTACTTAATACACGCATGCAAATAAAGTATTCAACAAAATGTGATATATATTTTTCGAAAGTATCTTTAGATGCTAACAATCCAATAGCAGAAGTCCGTTCACCTATAACATCGGTTAATTGATTATAGTAACAATGCATTCTATGTCCATTTACGTCATGATCCATGAAGCATATATACAACATTAATCCTTTAGTTTCGTTCTTTAAGCACAAACGCTAATTTAAAAGGAGAATATTCTGTGCCTTCAAGTAAGGAAATAACACTCCCAATACTTCACGCACATACGCACACAACTAACCAGACTTGTTATCACTCATATCGAAACCACACAGGATCAGGGTTTGCCACACAGGATTGGGTTGCCACACAGGCTCGAAGTTGCCACACAGGCTCGGGATTGCCACACAGGCTCGGGGTTGCCACTCTGACTCGGGGTTGTCACACAGGCTCGAGGTTGCCACTCAGGCTTGGGGTTGCCACACAGGCTAGGTCTGCCACACAGGCTCGGGCTTGCCACACAGGCTCGGGATTGCTACACAGGCTCGGGGTTGCCATACAGGCTCGGGATTGCCACACAGGCTTGGGGTAGCCACACAGGCTTGGGATTGCCACACTGGCTCGGGGTAGACATACAGGCTCGGGATTGCCACACAGGCTCGGGATTGCCACACAGGCTCGTGGTAGCCATACAGGCTCGGTGTTTGCCATACAGGCTCGGGATTGCCACACAGGCTCGGATTGCCAAACAGGCTTGGGGTTGCCACACAGGCTTAGACATGCCACACAGGCTCTATTGTTGTCAAACCTCCCCCAATACAAGTAGGTCAAATATCTCACATCCCCATTTCCTCATATTCTCACACAAAACTAACACTCAGTTATCTGCACCGATCTGGCCGCTACGACTGTTTTTTCCAGACTGAATAAAAACAATAAATCCTCCCCCTAGGCTAAACAAAGCAACATCAGAAACTAGTCTAAATATCAACACCTTATCACATTCAGTGCTATGGTTAATTATATTCCCTACCGTTATCCATAGTCCTGATACCAAAGTAAACTAACTAGGCTTTATATCAGCATAAACATTGAACAGGAACAGAGTCACACAATTTGCTGGGAAAGCTTAACAAAATTTAGCCGAATAACGGGAATGTGAAATACTGTATAAAAGGGGTATGTAGAAATTTGTGACATACACACCGTGTGATCCTGCTTCAATATATACAATATTAATCCAAAAACACAGTGAAACCGCTTTTACAATCATTCCCAACTATCGTTATGATAACGTTTACACATGCGTAGATAAAAAGAAGTGATTTTCTTATCTATAGATAACTCTAACATTTCCCTGTGAGTTTAATTATTTTATCAATAGTTGGTGTCATTGAATGCTTCAAAGACATTCACATTTGTCCTTGATAATTGCACTTAGGAAAGAAGTATTTCGAAACGCAGGACATCAGCCGAAACAATTATATAAACTTTTAAGACATACTTCTATCCGGCGTATTCTATTCTATTCTATTCTATTATATTCTAATCTATTCTATTCTATTCTATTATATTCTTCTATTATTTTATATTATATTCTATTCCAGAAAAATAGATATGTCTTTTAAATACATATAATTATTATCGTGTTCATTACAAACAGTATTCCGTTTCTCTGATTATCTTGAATAGCTATCGTGGTCATACACAATACGTCGTCCGTCGTCACCATTTTCTCCAAACCGCTAGTCCTTCAATTCATTAAAATATATCGAAAACTCAAGTTGCCACGTCAACCAAAAGCTAACGATAAATAAAATACTAAAAATATCTTCTCGGCAGGCCTCGCGCTACCATGTTAGTCAGCTTTTCATGATAAACTTGACCTTATCAATCATGCACATTCTATATTCTATATACCTGTTGTCCAAAAGTGTTTACGTTACTTTCAAAAGAGCCAGTTATGCGATTCAAGCCTCGTTGAAGTGTTTAGATACAGAAGTTCCAGTGTCTTCATATGTGGTATCATTTTTATGTTGCAACTAAATATACTGAACCATACTCGCATTTTTATACGCGGTATTTACTCAAAGATATATAACTTAACAAAATGCAGATGCATTATTTATACAAATCTGTTTAAATTCGATACAACCAGGGGAGCTTAAGTTTCAGCAGATACATTTTCTGAATGTTTAGTGACACTCTTGGTGAGTAACTTTTCTCCCCCATTTATAAACCTAACAAAAAGCAGTATTATATGCTCATTACTGTATTGAAATATTTTGGCAATGAGATATATTAAACGATGTAACCTTCAGTTGAAACAAATGATCACATACGCATGGTTCTTCTTCATGTGGAACTGAGAAAATTTGTTACATACATGACAGTAAATATATGAATAATGAAACTCCAAAGAAACCCTATTACCATCTTAGGGTCGTTTATTTGAGGCAAGTGACCAATTGCCTATACAATACAGACCAAAACGAACAACAAAACACAATACATAAAACTAATTAAAACTGGGGTCACCGCCTTGGAATGGTCAATGCCAAGCATTGGGGTTTAAACCGGGTTAAAGGCATGCCGAACCTCACACTGTTAAATATTTATAATTAATAGTAATTGAAATAGTAGTTTAATAAGTAGTCAGCCATCTAGCCATCATGTCATTGCACGAAAAAACATGACACTTGTTGAATATATTCTTTCACCGAAGTCGTCTTTCTTACAAAATATTTGCGCACACTATTTGGACTAATATTGTTAACTGTACAATGTCTTTTTCGAGAGAAAACTACGCACGTGTTATCACAAAAGTAAACATTCTGATTAGTAAAAATAGACACTTGATTTATAACATAATTATATAAGTTTATTTCACATTCATTTAACAGTAGAACACTTCATACACACGCACGAATTTGAATCGATTTATTCAAAAAATATTTATACATTTTTTTTGCCAATGGGTGTGATTTATTTCATGAATTATAATCTAAATTTTTTTTTAACACGTCTAAGGATATCTTGAATGCTGCCACTGTATGACGGTATCTCATCGCTGATCGTGTACCTGGAGCAGTCATCAGGCGGGTTGATCTCCGCATACAGGTGACAGTATTTCTGGCTGCCATCAGGAGAGCAGCACCTGCTGTAGCCCGTTTCGAGCAAATCGGCAATGGTTTGTTATTAAACTCTGCTGCAACTGCACCGAGGTACTGCGACTGTAGTTTGCTGAACCTGAAACGTTGGCGGTAAAATAGGTGACATTTATAAAATGGTTAATGTAAAAGTAAATAAAACATCCACTATATCAGCAGTTGAGAGAAGCTAGGGTTTAGTGATATAGTGATATATTGATTATACACAACAGTTCATCATGACAATAATGGAAATGTTTCGAATTAGCATTTTGATTGTTTCATCGCCAGTCATCAACTAATCATTTAAACATGAAATGGAAACTCGAAATTGAATTCCATTAAATATACACGCTTCATGTCATTTAGACTGATTTAATTAAGTTTATTGCTTAATTATTGCAAATATACAACACACTACTAACATTTTTATGCTAAGTCTCGCAGAACCAATGTTTACTTTGGTTTAAATAAGATCAAAAGGCATTTTAAACACATCCTCTTGCTCTTACTACAACATGTGTTAATCGACAAATTTTCACAACAACTCCAGTATCGCGAAAACTCACATGTAGCAGCATCTCTGTTTGATGCCGAAAGGCGCTGAAGAACCAGGACTCGTAGCATGTCATGTGGGTGAACTTAGTTCATATCCCGGGTAGTATGGAATCATTTCGGAATCATTGCGTGTAAACGTGTAGTCCTGGAGAACAAACAGGTAAATCATTAAAGAAACAAAAACAAACAAAAAACAGCACATTAGCTATGTAGCAGCAGAAGCAGCAACATTAATCATCACACAAAATAACAAAAAAAGCAAAACAAGAAAATGAACTTAAAGGCAAATGCGATGCAGTATGTTCACGGTTTATTCTGCTATGACCATACTAATAACATTCAGTTGTTTCTGTTATTAAGCGTTATTAAGTTGAAGTTGTTTGAATATGGATAAGTATGTCAACTGTTCTTAATTTTAATTACACTATGCACTTAAACATATTTAATACTTAAAAGAGATAGATACATGGCTTAAAATTGGATCCTTGATTTATATGTGAGAAGTTATGTATGTCAGACAAAATGGTGCCCGTGTAATCTAGATGTGTGTAACCACTAGCAACCGGTACTTCCGGTAATGGTCTGACACTGAACTGGTCTCGGTCGTAGTTGAACATGATGTACGTAAACATACCGTCAGACACCAGAATAAATTGCATCGACAGGTTCTAAAAGGTCCAATAACGTACTAATAAAAATACAACAACTTAAGCTCATCAACATTGTGTAACAATATTAACACACTGTGATATCGACCTACAACGTATACGATTTCATTGCATGGTACCTGGTGCTTGACGAGCTCATATCCAGGTTCGTTGGGCGAGTGAACAGTGACGTGCTTCCATGTGGCGACCAGGGCAACACTGACATTGAACTCGGTCTGGTCAGTGTACTGCCGAACGAGTTTCTGGATCTTCTCAATGTCTACCGTGTCCTTTTGACGGTCGCTAAACACATGGATCCACAGTCCACCATCTGATACATTTCTGCTGTCGATGTTGGTCCACAGCGGAGCAATCACCACGTGGTTTTGAACAGCAGCTGTCCATTCGGTGGCGTTTTCTCCTCCATATTGATTGTAAAATGGTCTGAAATCTAGCGATATGAAACCGTTCATGCTTGGCTAAAATAAAAAATGAAGCTTATGCAACAAAGAAATTCGATAAGGACATGGGCAATATGCTGGTTGATAATACAAAGGAATATTTACTGAAACAAATTTGAGACTGAAGTACCTTGAACCAATTCACATATTCCCCGAAGTATGGCAGATTTGTGGAGATATGGTAAGCATCTATTATCGTGTTGGCACCGTTGTATCTGTCTCCAACTGCATTGAAGTCCAGCAAGACTGGTTCTGTAAAAACATACATAATGAAATATAATAGAGCCGTGAGTTATTTAAACCGCAAAGGGTGTTAGAGTATTCCTTTATTTCTTAAGTACTATATTGGTTCCTGCTAATCTAGTATTTTCAATGTGGCAATGTAACAGCACGAACTCTAATGATTGTTTACCAAATTTTGAAAATATGGTTGTACAATGAAAGGCTGTTATCATCACTTAAAAAGTAGTACAATGTAATGGCATGAGGAATGCATTTACAAAAAGCAAATCCTTCAAATTTAAAGTCACAACGATCCCTCTGTAAACGGTTATTCCGCCCCCCCTTAGGAACACCGTTTGTTTGTTGTTATACACATACGATATTTGCCAGCGATATTTTGATATTTGCAATTTTTGTTGTGAACCTACCGTAGCACCCCAGATACGGGTTTCCTTGTGGATACCTATCTTCACAAACGCATGAGTAACCACCGAAAGAGTTCGAACAGACCGCATGAGGACCGCATGTAGTATAATCGTCACATTGAATGACATTTAAAATACCATAATGGTGTAAAATAAAAATAAAAAATAGATAAAATGAAGTAATCTTTTCTTTAAAACAGTTTAAGGTTTAAGATATTGTAAATTATATATCTTTAACCTGGTAGAAATAACACGTCAACAAATTTTTTTTTTTTTTCTTTGGATCAACACTACATGTATTATTCATGTATGTAAAATTCTGAAGATAACTTGAAAGGTAAATGCATTTTCTAAAGTTCATACGGCCTACCAGTTTCACAGCTTGATCCAGTAAACCCCTTGTTACAAAAGCACACGTATCCTCCGTCAATGTTCACGCACACTCGAGTTTGATTGAACGCATGTTTACAATAAAATTCTCCACCTAACGCGCACTCGTCTACAACTAAAATGCAAACAGCAAATGAATTAAGTAAGTAAGGTAGGAAAGATGTTATCATAGTTAGGATAACACAATAATTTTATACAAAGAGGCATGTATTAGTAGAGTTTTACAAAATATATTATTTTATGGCTTTGAGGAACATGACTAAAATGTCAACAAAATGTACAAATACAAAAATATACAAGGTAGGGTTTTATCAACATAAAGATGGTATTTTGACGCTATAGACTAGGAAATTGACAAACACATTCATCATATCAAAACAGACAATACATATTATTAAACACATATCTATTGACTTTGAAATAAAACAATAATTGATATATTCCCGCATGTACTCAAAAGTCTTTGAATAAAACAATTATAATATGAATAATTTTCTCCACAAAGCCAAGTTTATTGCATTATAGTGTTGATCTAGGATTTTTCAGACTTCAGCATTCCCAAATTTCTGTGTAGATTACTTATATATGTAAATACGACTGTTTTGGTACCAGAATATAATTTATTTCAAATAGCATTACTGATAACAATGGCTACTTCATACCGGGACACATTTAACTATCTGGTTTAGTATCAGTTGAGGTAATTGATAAGAAATTCGGCTAATGCATTTAAAAGGAAGACTCTTTAATTGGTTATAGATAACCAGCATACGGATTGTCGGTCAAATAAGAATATTAACTATTCTAACATACCTTCACAGCGTTGTGCCCCGACACCATCCAGGTCTCTGTATCAAGCCTGACACTCGCACTTGAAGCTGCCTTCAGAGTTGGTACAGTTGGCGTTGTAGTGGCACGCCTTCCTTTTCAGACACTCGTCGATATCTGTAACAAAAAAGGTTAATGTTTCATAACCTCCCACATATTTGTTAAATTTAATAATAAGTGTTTATCAGTGATACAACATTTGAAAAGTACATTAAAATTTAATGTGTAACCTCTGTGTCAATGTCCATTGTATCACGTCGATATGAATTTCAAGAAGAATGCATTGTGTATCCAATGATTACATAAGCAGTCAACACAAACTGCGTTATCATACTCGCACGGCGAAACAAAACGCAAAAAAACCCTGAACATATTGGTGCTGTTCCAGCCCAATGACCGTCTGCATTACACATGAGCTCAGTATCGTTTGTGGTGCTGTATCCAGGTTGACACGCGTACACTGCGGTGGCGTAAAATGTCGTCAAAGGGGCATGTGCTGTTGAAAGATTTCCCCTTGGAGGATGTCCACAGTCTGCCAGTGAAACATTGTAACAATGTGATTATGATAATACAATGATACAAAAGTTGGTATTTTTTGGTGTTTCCATGTGGTGTTTTTGGTGTGTTTAACAAACCGTTTTAAATCCGTTGACCGTTCCAAGACATGGACGCTAGTTACACATATGCTTGTAATTTGCGTTTGTTTCGGTTTTTTGTTCGATATTGTTTGGACCATTTATCATATGTGTTTTAATTATGAGAACTTATAATGTTTATCTAATGGAGATGCACTGGTCTTAAATAAACAATTCTGACTTGTAAATAAAACATCTCAAATAAATTAGCTACTGTAGCTGAATAATAATATTAAATGTGTTGATATATTTTGTGTGGTATAGTAGCTTTTATGCCAGACAGGTGCAACTATTGTAGCAATCAGACATTACATCATGCACATTTATGAAACAGCACCATTACAAGTCAAACTCATAAATAAAACAATAATAAACAAAAGTTTGGAAAACATGCGAAGTGACTGATATTTTTTAAAAACCAACGTACTTTTTATCTCACAAATTGGGGAATCGGAAAACCATGTAGATGTTTCAGTGCACGTTTACGACGTTGACCCTTTCAAAGTATAACCTGTCACCCATTGGTGTGAGTCTATTTGGGCTGCATAGTACTGACAATATTTGCTTGAAGCATGTACTATGGCAAAACATCCATGGTACATGTAATTGCACACAACGTAAAATAACACGTGTGCGCTCACTTCCGTATATATATTGTGTACATATTCGTACTTAATTGCAGTTGTAAACACATATAATTAGTGTGTAACACATGAAAATCATTGATTGAGATACCATTACACACCTTTGATGTTACACATATGGGGGTGGGAACTCCATGCAGATGACTCCGTACATGTGGATGTATTTTCACCCTCCAATATGTATCCATCGTTACTTTTGACAGATATGTAGTTCCGTTTGACGTGTCAACGTGAACATTCGGATCAACCCCGGGATTTCCACAGTCTGAAGAAAGATATGTGGAGTTTTATAACATTAAGCTATTAGAACAGAAATGCTACTAATGCTACTCAGTCATAAATTTGCTTTTACAAATATAAAATAAATGATTGTTAATATTCCAACTTGTGATTTTTTTGTTAAGTGTATATTCATGAAATTGAGATTTTCAAATTCTAAAAATGCAAAACACAATTTTGTTAACGTACGCAATGACCATACGCAAGCATTCATTTTTAAAACCTTGTTTCTTCATTAAATATACTTATAACAATATATTATAGTGATACACACACTTTGTAAATGTATTATATTTTTGTATTTGGTAAGCTCGTGATATTATTCCATGATACGAATTAAAATATAAAATTATTTTCTAACAAAGATTGTCTCATCATTCAATATATGGTTTGAGCAATAACGTATTAAAACCATATTATTTCCAACGACAACGCATAATTAAGAAATACAAATGCGTAAAACTAAAGTACAATATTAGAGCTTCCTAATAAAACATTTATACAATAATGTCTATATGTGTACAAATGCTGGTTTGTTGTTGATCTTATTAGTATTATACCTTATGTTATTAAAAGTTTTTGCACACCTTTAATAGCACTCTCCGGGACTTCCGGACTCCATGTAGATGTTTCTGTACACGTGGACGTGTTGGCGCCTATCAAACGGTAGCATTTGTAACACGAATAGGTTACAGTTGATAAATATGAAGTTCCATTGTAGACGTTGACATAACCATTATGTACAACACTCGGAAGTCCGCAGTCTGAAATAGTAGCCATTTTACTGTGTGTAAAGCAAACGAACAGCATCTATCGTTCGAAAACGTGGACTAATTTCTTACTGTAACCATGTATATTGTGTTTGGATTTTACTTAATGTAATGCTAAGAACGATATCAATTGCTTTGCGTTTGAAGTTGTGCGCAATGCTCGAATTTGGCATGCACGAATTAAGAAATTGAATACCTACGGGGTTTTCAATTTCTTATATTATACCGAACATGTTGATCATGTGAGTATCATCTTGTGTACAATCAAATATTTTAACAGTAGACAACATGAAGAAATGATTGAACTCTCAAAGTAAGTAGTCATCCAGAACATCGAAAATCTTTGAAAAAATATTTTAAAGAAAGAGCGATAGCAAATTCGTGACAAATAAAACATTTCTGAATTATGTAGCGCAATAAAAACATTTTTTGAGATATTTATTCATTACGTTTATAAAACGTTGACGGTTTGTTTCAGCGTTTAGTTTGCGATTGATAACATAATATTTTCAGAGTTCTATCAATAACGATGATGTCAAATTGATTCATTTATTATGAAAAAGTAGTTACCGGTCCACTCTCGAGTGTCTCTACCACATTTTACGAACCTAGACGGTCATATAGCGTAAGATGGACATATTAATGTGAGGTACAATATTAATGTTTATGCAACAAATTTCAGTTTTCTTTTATGTTAAACGCACGCATACTCATTGTCTTTTATATATTTATGAGTCTGTTTATCGTTCGCTACACTTGCTGAACTATAACACTTTATCCAAAATAATGTTATTTTCAGTAAACTACTGATAGATACTGATTGATAGCGCAAATGTTAATATTGAGTAAGAATTTAGTCAATCAAAAGATATACACCGTTTATCGAGCAGCTGCCTTCGAGCAGGCTCCACGTTCCGTTGGCGAGACATTGAATATTAACCGTTTATCGAGCAGCTGCCTTCGAGCAGGCTCCACGTTCCGTTGGCGAGACATTGAATATTAACCGTTTATCGTGCAGCTGCCTTCGAGCAGGCTCCACGTTCCGTTGGCGAGACATTGAATATTAACCGTTATCGAGCAGCTGTCTTCGAGCAGGCTCCACGTTCCGTTGGCGAGACATTGAATATTAACCGTTTATCGTGCAGCTGCCTTCGAGCAGGCTCCACGTTCCGTTGGCGAGACATTGAATACTGCTGTTGCTTCCATTGAAATGGTGCCCAGTAGGACAGAAACAACATCCAGCAGACTGGAAGGTGGTTACTGAGGCATTGACTCGGCCGATTTGTACATAAGAGCGATTTCCGCAATCTGGGAAAATACATTTTATAAAAAAATTACAATAAAGCTAGCAAAACAACAAATTGACACACAAAGAGCCATAATGAAAAAAAGTCGCCAGCACTATTAAATCTCGCGAACATCCACAATAACAATTAATACTGCTAATGTCACCACACCAGCTGATGTAAATATTATCTTTCAGTTACAGTATCCATTGTTTGTAATTGAAGTAATGTTTACCTCTTATTTTACAAACTGGGGAAACAGGTTTCCGTTCAGATGTTTCCGTACACGTCGATGTGTTTGCACCCACCAAATTGTAGCCATCGTTACAGGAAAATGTTGAGGTTGACAGATACTTTGTGTCGTAAAATGTCTCAACGTGACCATTTGGACCACTGTCTAAATCAATGAGGTTTTGTAAAAGTAGAAGATGGACAATTATTTATACTGCAGCACGTAGAACTCGATCGGCAGAAGTATTGATAGGTAAAATGATAACCTTTATGTATACCACATTTTGATAAAGTTTCCCGATACACCATACCTAATATACGATACTCACAGAAACTGTCATTTTATTTTTTTAATGTAGCATTGCTAATCATTATTGAGCACTTTATACAATCGAACAATATTATTAACCGTTTATTGTGCAGCTGGCTTTGGGCACACTCCACATTCCGTTCGCGAGACACTTAAAAATGCTGTTGTTGTTTCCAGTAAAATGGTATCCAGTATTACAGAAACAGAATCCAATAGACTGGAACTTGGTTTTTGTAGCATTGCATTCGCCGTAGGGTAGGTCAGGGAGATTTCCACAATCTGGTGAAAATACAAATAATGGAAGAAATATAACGACAGTGATAATTTTCCCCCGAGGCTCTCAGAAATGTTTAAAAAGCGTTAACAAAACTAACAAATAAACACAAGCTTCGCCACCACCACAACCTTTGCTACAACCATCAAATAATCATACCAATACGTATTGCTACTGTTACAAGAACGGCTGATAAGGTAACTGTTACTAATACCACAACCAATAATACTATAATTAGTCATGTCTTCTTTTAGTTACTGAACCTAATATTTGTGAATTAAATAATGTTTACCTTTTAGTGTACACAATTGAATTTCTGGTCGCCATTCAAATGTCTTCGTTCACATCGACATGTTAGCGCCCACCAATTTGTAGCCACTGTTACATGAAAATGTCACAGTTGACAGAAGTATCAACCTGGCCATTTGGACCAAAATTTGGGTTGCCACAGTCTAAAACAAAGAGGTTTTGTAAAAGTGGAAAAATTGATTTTTTGTACTGCAGCACGTTGAAACGAAACTAGTGCATCGCCAACACTGGACAGACATAACTGATGACATGGTGAGATGATAACCTCAGTTGCAGGCCACATTTTGATAAAGATTCTCAATTCACCATATGTATCGTATGGTACTTGCAGGAGTTGTCATATTAATTTTTAAACAGAGCAAGTGTTTATCGTTATTGAGTAGTTTTTACATGTACAATCAAACAATAATTATTATAAACCATTCATCGTGCAGCTGCCTTCGGGCAAACTCCACGTTTCGTTTGCGAGACACTGAATGTTGCCTGTGTATCCAGTGTTACAGAAACAGAGTCCAATAGATTGGAACGTGGATTTGGTGGCGTTGCATTCGCCGTGCGGTAGATCAGGGGGATTCCCACAATCTGGTTAAAATACAATTAATGGAAGATATATAACGACAGTTAGGAAAAGTGTGTATTAGAAAATCTACCAATATTTAAAAGAACAATTACAATAAAGATTGCGACATCTAAAACAACAAAGGAAGCAACAAGTGAAACATCAACATGAACAAAACATAACACCGCCTGCACCAACAAAAGTAATAACAATGTGCAATGCTACTGTTCCTGCAACGGCAGCTGTGAATTACTGGTTATAATACTAAAACTGATACTACTGCTCTAACTTAATACCTACTTCCATTTACAGTATGCACTATGTGTAATTTAAATAATGTTTATTTTACACATTGGATCTTTTGGCCGCCTATCAGATGTTTCCGTACACGTCGATGTATTTGCACCCACTAACATGTAGCCATCATTACATGAAAAGGTTGCGGTAGACAAATACGTCGTTCCGTTTATTGTCACAACGTGGCTATTTGGACCAACCTTGGGGTTGCCGCAGTCTAAAACAAATCTATGTTGTAAGAGTGAACGATGGACAATTATTTCTACTGCAGCCAGTAGAAAACCACGTGCAACGCGAACACTGATCGGACAGTGATAACTTATTTCGCATGAAACATTTTTTATAAAGCTTCTCAAAATGACATACTTAAGGTATGATCATCGCAGGTTTTAAAGTAGATCGATTGTTTATAAATATTGAGTAGTTTATACAATACAAATGTAATTAGGTTACCGTTCAAGCAGCTGCCTTGGAGCACGCTCCATGTTTCGTTTGCAAGACACTGAATGTCGCTGTTGTTTCCAGTGAAATAGTATCCAGAAACAGAGTCCACTGGATTGGAGCGTGGTTGAGTAGCATTGCATTTGTCGTGCGGTAGATCCGGGGGATTTCCACAATCTGATAAACAAATATGACAGAAATCACAGCACATTTAGGATCAGATCCATCAAACCGAAAACAAGCACCGCAACCATAGTCATCATTGATACTACCAACAATAATTGAAATAAGTTGTGCTACATTTAGTACAAAGGTTGATGTGGTTATATCTAAAACAACAGCAAATGATATAATAACCTTATAGAAAAAATATTATTGCTACATGTAAATAGTGTTTCTTTAGAAGAAACTAAAGATGTGTTATACGTTGCAGGTTAACTACTTACTAACATCTGGAGTGCGTGTTGTTACTGTTGTGGCTGCATTTGTTGAGGTAGTAGTTGGTAATGTCGTTATAGTTGATATAGATGCGGGTGGTGTTATCGCTTTAGCTAGTGCTGGTGTAATGGTTGTCGCTTTAGTTGTTGGTGGAAAGTGGTTGTTGCTGTATTTGTTGTGGATGTAGTAGTTATTGCTGTAGTTGTCGTGGGTGTAGTGGTTTTCGCTTTAGTTGTCGTTTGTATAGTGGTTGTTGCTTTAGTTGTTGTTGGTGAAATGATTGACGTTTTAGTTGCTGTTGGTGTAGTTGTTGTTACTTGTCGCTGTTGTTGTCGTGGGTGTAGTGGTTGTCGTCTTAGTTGTTGTTTTTGTAGTGGATGTCGCTTTAGATGGTGTTGGTGTAGTGGTTGTCGCTTTATTTGTTGTTGGTGTAGTGGTTGTCGCTGTAGTTGTTGTTGGTGTAGTGGTTGTCTCTGTAGTTGTTGGCAGTGTAGTGGTTGTCTCTGAAGTTGTTGGTGGTGTAGTCGTTGTAGCTGTGGTTGTCACTTTATTTAATGTTGGTGTAGTGGTTGTCGCTTTAGTTGTTGTTGGTGTAGTGGTTGTTGTTGGTGTAGTGGTTGTTGGTGTAGTGCTTGTCGCTTTAGTTGTTGTTGGTGTAGTGGTTGTCGCTGCAGTTGTTTTTGGTGTAGTGGTTGGTGCTTTAAGTGTTGTTGGTGTAGTGGCTGTTGGTGTAGTGGTTGTCACTGTAGTGTTTGGTGGTTTAGTGGTGGTCGCTTTAGTTGTTGTTTGTGTAGTGGTTGTCGCTGTAGTTGTTGGTGTAGTGGTTGTCACTGTAGTTTTGTGTGGTTTAGTGGTTGTCGTTGGAGTTGTAGTTTGTGTAATTGTTGTCGCTTTATTTGCTTTTGTTATAGTGTTTGACGCTTTAATTGTTGGCGGTGTGTTGGTTGTCGCTTTAGTTGTTGGCGGAGAAGTGGTTGACGCTTTATTTGCTGGTTGTTGCTGTAGTTGTTGGTATAGTATTTGTCACTGTAGTTGTTGTGTAGTGGTTGTCACTCTAGTTGTTGGTGTCGTGGTTGTCACTGTAGTTGTTAGTGTAGTGGTTGTCACTGTAGTTGATGGTGTAGTGGTTGTCACTGTAGTTGTTGGTGTCGTTGTTGTCACTGTAGTTGTTAGTGTAGTGGTTGTCACTGTAGTTGTTGGTGAAGCGGTTTTCAATGTAGTTGTTGGTGTAGTAGTGGTCGCTGTAGTTGTTGGTGGAGTGCTTGTAGTTTTAGTTGTTGGACGTGTAGTGGTTGTCACTGTAGTTATTGGTGGTGTAGTGGTTGCCTCTTTAGTTGTTGCTTGTGAAGTGGTTGTCGTTTTAGTTGTAGTTGGTGTAGTGGTTGTCGCTTTAGTTGTTGTTGGTGAAGTGGTTGTCGCTTGTTGGTGTAGCGGTTATCTCTGTAGTTGTCGTTTTTTTTTGTTTTTTTTTATTCATTTTTCAACATACATCTCATACATCTCCATTACACAATGTTCATATATAAAAGTACAAGTTGTACGTACACCTCCATTACACAATGTTAATATATAAAAGTACAAGTTATGCATATAAACAATATTAATACACTAACATCAGTATTTATTATACATTCATTTATGTGTATTTTGCGTAATAAATTGTTTCTAGAAAATATTCGTTTCAATTTTTAGTTTTGAGATGATGCTGGATATAAAAAGTGATATACAAAAAAACTAAAAATGAAAGAGGATAATAAAAAGTCAAGGTGTTCCCATTAATAGACATGAGGTGCTTGTTTTCAAAAACTGGAAGACTGCTATGGGAAGGCACATGCTGGATATAAAAAGTGATATATAAAAAAAACTAAAAAGGAAAGAGGATAATAAAAAGTCAAGGTGTTCCCTTTAATAGACATGAGGTGCTTGTTTTCAAAAACTGGAAGACTGCTATGGGAAGGCACATGTGTTGGCGCAAATACACAACAGCTTCCCTAAGGTATGAGGAAAAAAAATAAAGAAAAAAAGAAAATAACAATCCTATTAAAAGAGGGGGAAAAAAGACAGAATAGGCAAGATTCACTTCAAAGTATTAGGATGTGCTAATTTTTGCCATTTTTTAAAAGAGATCAGTTTTATTTTTTTCAAAAGAGATCTGCTCTTCTAAATGTATTTTCATTCTGAGAGAGTTTTTGAAAGTCTCGATATTTGGATTTTCGGCTCTTGATTTAACGCTAAATATATATGACTTCATCAGAATGAGTATATAGTTTATAACTGAATTATTAGCGCCACCTTTTTGTGTTCCAAGGATAATATCTCTTACATTAAGATCAATATGTAATTCTTTACTGCTTAAATAAATTGTGAGGTCCCGCCAGATGGGTTGTACAATATTACATTCAAATAAAACATGTGTAATAGTTTCTTTATAACTTGCACAAAATGTACAAAGGTTAGAAGCTGCTAGCTTACCTTTATACAGGTATGCATTAGTGGGTAATATACAATGTAGAATCTTATACTGAAAGTTGCGTACATTATTATCTATGGTGGCTTTAAATGGTATTAAATATGTGCTTTTCCAGTCAATACTTTGATTATTGGAAGTCATTATAATTTCCCATTTCTGTTGCTGTTTGGTTTTGACTTCATTAAAAGTTTGTTGAAGATTATATAAATATTTACACACCGTGTTTTTTTTTTGCACTTTTTCAAGTAATGTGCTGTTGCTAAAATTAAAAAGGTCTGTTTCAGATAGTTGTTTTTTGCAAGTTTCTGGTATACTATTAATCAGTGTGTAATATTTAAGATAATCGCTTGTAGGTATATCATACATGTTTTTAAATGCTGCAAATGTTTTGTCCTGAAGTCAAATAGATGTTCTAGAAATTTAATGCCCCTATTAAACCAATTTGGGTTAAAAAAGGTATGTTGATTATTTAGTTGTATTATTGAGTTATTCCATATTATCGTTTTATTCATCAGTCCTGCTTTTTCATTAGATTTAACTTTATTCCACGATAAAAGAAAATCTTTGAGGAATTCCTTTTTAAAGTTAGAAACAACATGTTTTTCATTAAGTGGACATTCGAAAACAAAATTTCCACCATATTTATTGAGCTCTTTCTGGTAGAAAATTTTCCACTGTCCTTTGTTGTTTATGTCTGTTAATCTTTTAACCCAACTGGCCTTATTTGCATGTATAAAAGCAGTAATATCTGTACGTTTAAGTCCACCCTGTTCTATTGGTTTAACAAGAGTTGTTCTTTTAATTTTTTCAGGTTTCCCATTCTACACAAATTGAAATACTGATTTGACAATTGTTTGTATTGTATCATTTTTGGGGGTGGGAAGCATTGACAATGCCTACATAATCTTCGGTAAGGCAAATGTCTTAACTGCTGTAACTTTTCCAAGAAGTGTTAATTTTCTGTGTTGCCACTGTTTTAAGCAATTTGTGAAGTCTTGTAATTTTGGTTGAATGTTTTTTGCTATATCGAGATTTTCATCATTTGTAAAGTAAAAGCCAAGCGTTTTGGCTTCGTCAGAGGTCCAAAAAAAGTGTTTGTATTTGTTAAATATAGTTTGCGTAGCTTTAAGTGAACCAACTCGCATTACTGTTGATTTTTGTATATTTATTTTAATCCCAGATATTTCACTGAAATCTTGAATGGCATCTATCAATGCAGAAACGAATTAAGCGTTCCATCTATAAAATATGTTGTATCGTCCGCAAAAAGTGTTTGTTTTATTTCGTGTTCGTTTATTTTTATTCCTTTAATATCTTCATTTTTCTCAATAAAATTTGACAATATTGCTATACTTAGTATGAAAAGTGTGGTTGACAAGGGAAAACCTTGTTTTACACCTCGTTGTATAGAGATTGGTTCAGAAAGATGCCTATTATTTATAATTATAGTGCATATGTCAGTGTAGAATAATTTAATCCATTGTATAAGTTCTGGTCCAAAATTAAATTGTGTAAGGCAATGTAGCATAAAGTCATGATCTAAACTATCAAATGCTTTTTCATAATCTGCAAAGAAGAGCAAGCCTGGTTTGTTCTTATTATTAAGATAATGTATAGTTTCAAATATTGTCCTTACATTTTCGCCTATATATCTGCCTTTTATGAATCCAGTTTGCCTTGATTCAACTATGGACGAAATTACTTTTTTCTTTCTGTTTGCTATTGTTTTGGTTGCTATTTTGTAATCAATATTTAATAAACTTAAAGGTCTCCAGTTGTTTAGTGATTCAAGGTTTTTTCCTGGTTTTGGAATCAGTGTAAGAATACTTTGTTTTTGAAGTTGAGTTAAGTGTCCATTTAAAAATGAATTGTTAATAGAATTTAGGTAGTACGCTTTAATAACATTCCAAAATATTTGTAAAATAACGCTAACAAACCGTCTGAACCTGGGCTTTTATTAGTATCCATCTCTTTTAAAGCATTTAGGCATTCATACTCTGTAAGCAAGCCTTCGCATGATTGTTTCTCGGTTTTTGTGAGCTTTTTTATATTTAATTCAAAAATTTTTGTAGTGTTTAACTTATTTTTATCAAAGTAAGTTTTCTTACTATAGAGGTTTGAGTAAAAATTTCTCGGTTCATGTATTATAGTTTTGAAGTCTGTGATTTCTATGTTATTTATTTTTAAGTTATGGATGGTTTTACTTTCGTAATGACTTTTTTCAAGATTTGCAAACTATATGGAATTTTTCTCATTATGTTCAATGTGAATAGCTCTTGCTCATAATAGCATACCGCTTATTTTCTCTTCTATAATTTCATCATGTTCTGCTTTTGATTCTTTTATTAATTTTATAATTGTTTCGTCATCGTCGTTTTCTGTACTTAATTTATTTTCCAGTGACTCTATTTTTTCAGTGATTTTTTGTTCCTTTTCCTTATTTCTTTTTTTAGTCATTGTTGACAATTCTATACTTACATTTCTTATGGTCCCTTTTATCAGTTTCCATAATGTATTGGGTTTTGATTGTTGTCTACTAATGTTTGTATTTCCTGTTTAATTTGATTTTGATAATCTTCATTCAAAACAATGGTATTATTTAATTTAAAGTACCCAGGTCCTTTTACCTGAATTGTGTTATCAATAACTATTTCAATCAAAGAGTGGTCCGTTTTGTAGCCTGGTTTTATTTTGGCTGTATTTATAATGTTGCATATATTTTGAGAAATTAAAAAGTAGTCCAGTCTACAAATTATTACCGGTTTTCCATTTGAATGCCAAGTGAAACGTTTTTGTTCTGGGTGAAGCGATCGCCATATGTCAATCAAGTTACATGAATCAATCGTGTTGTTTATTTTATTTCTATTGTTTATATGTGTGTTTGTTTTGCCATTTTTCTTATCTAGGTTTGCATTCAGTATTGTATTAAAATCACCACCTATTATATAGTTTGTCTCCATATTTTGCAGCAGGTGCATTTCTCGCTGTTCAAAAAAACATATATCATCATTATTTGGTCCATATATATTTATTAAAGTTATTTCTTGGTTATTGATATTAACATCAAGTGTACATAATCTGCCTGGAATTAATTCATTAAAATCACCTATGCTTACATTATTCTTGTTTTTAATTAAAATTCCTAACCCTTCACTATTTGATTTTTTCCCACTATTAAAACTTATTCCACTCCATTCTGATTGCCATTTAATTTTTGTTAGTTCACAAACATGTGTTTCTTGAAGTAAACACACAGTGTAATTATTTTCTTCAAGCGATTTAAATACACTTTTCCTTTTATTACAGTTGTTTAAACCTCTGACATTAACAGAACAGATTGTTTCACACATTATCTAGTTTGGATAATTTTACTATGGCTAGTTTAAGTTGTAATGAATCTTGCCTATTTAAATGATTAGAAAACATAATATCTTGCTAAGAGTTGTTGGAAAATGGTTGGATAAAGTAATTCCATTGATTAAAAAAGGAGAAAAATAAACCCACATTCCAAAATAATAATAAGACTAACACACACACAAAATAAAGCAAAGAGACAAAAAGAAAACAAACAAACAAGACCAAAAAATATATATATATATACATACACACACATGTATATACATATATATACATATACATATATATGCACATACACTCACACATACACACATACGTATATATACATATATATACACACGCACGCACGCACGCACGCACGCATACAACACACACACACACACACACTGTTATTATATATGTACATGTATACACTAACATCTCCTACCTACAATAATAAAGGTGCCTATCTTATACGTGTAATTATGATATTAGTAAAGGAAAAATGCAAAACTATCAAATATGAGTTGCCATCAAACTACATACATAACACGTAGTAGATACTATGTGTGTTTTAATGTACTAAAGATATGTATATTTAAATATTCACTAAGTGAAATACTATACCTGTATACATTTATGGTAGTGTATTTCACATAGTAGTGTTTCTTTTTATAATTATCCATACCAAATGTCTAAATTACTGTGATAGTCTTTTATATAAGTTAACACAAATATCGTATAGGAATCGAGACATGTTACTACATAAACCTGTGCTGCCAAAATAATATAGTGTTTGTGATGTCTATACAAATGTATACAATGTATAGACACGCATGGCAGTGAATTCGCATAAGTATCATATATATATATATATAATTTACATGTACTCTAGCGTAATTTGTCAAGTTGATACATATAACTTATACAAATATCACATAATTGTTATTGCAAAAATCTATGTTGCAAACAAGGGATTGCGTTATTTTCGTGAGATTTAAGAGTGTCATATACATCAAACTACATATTATATTAGCTCTCTAAATATTTGAATATCTATTAGTTTGTTGTTTTCTCAATGGAAGATACCGTGTTCAAATCTAGTCTCTAGAAATAACAGTCTGTATAAAATTGTATAAAAATTTCTCGGTTCATGTATTATAGTTTTGAAGTCTGTGATTTCTATGTTATTTATTTTTAAGTTATGGATGGTTTTACTTTCGTAATGACTTTTTTCAAGATTTGCAAACTATATGGAATTTTTCTCATTATGTTCAATGTGAATAGCTCTTGCTCATAATAGCATACCGCTTATTTTCTCTTCTATAATTTCATCATGTTCTGCTTTTGATTCTTTTATTAATTTTATAATTGTTTCGTCATCGTCGTTTTCTGTACTTAATTTATTTTCCAGTGACTCTATTTATTCAGTGATTTTTTGTTCCTTTTCCTTATTTCTTTTTTTAGTCATTGTTGACAATTCTATACTTACATTTCTTATGGTCCCTTTTATCAGTTTCCATAATGTATTGGGTTTTGATTGTTGTCTACTAATGTTTGTATTTCCTGTTTAATTTGATTTTGATAATCTTCATTCAAAACCATGGTATTATTTAATTTAAAGTACCCAGGTCCTTTTACCTGAATTGTGTTATCAATAACTATTTCAATCAAAGAGTGGTCCGTTTTGTAGCCTGGTTTTATTTTGGCTGTATTTATAATGTTGCATATATTTTGAGAAATTAAAAAGTAGTCCAGTCTACAAATTATTACCGGTTTTCCATTTGAATGCCAAGTGAAACGTTTTTGTTCTGGGTGAAGCGATCGCCATATGTCAATCAAGTTACATGAATCAATCGTGTTGTTTATTTTATTTCTATTGTTTATATGTGTGTTTGTTTTGCCATTTTTCTTATCTAGGTTTGCATTCAGCATTGTATTAAAATCACCACCTATTATATAGTTTGTCTCCATATTTTGCAGCAGGTGCATTTCTCGCTGTTCAAAAAAACATATATCATCATTATTTGGTCCATATATATTTATTAAAGTTATTTCTTGGTTATTGATATTAACATCAAGTGTACATAATCTGCCTGGAATTAATTCATTAAAATCACCTATGCTTACATTATTCTTGTTTTTAATTAAAATTCCTAACCCTTCACTATTTGATTTTTTCCCACTATTAAAACTTATTCCACTCCATTCTGATTGCCATTTAATTTTTGTTAGTTCACAAACATGTGTTTCTTGAAGTAAACACACAGTGTAATTATTTTCTTCAAGCGATTTAAATACACTTTTCCTTTTATTACAGTTGTTTAAACCTCTGACATTAACAGAACAGATTGTTTCACACATTATCTAGTTTGGATAATTTTACTATGGCTAGTTTAAGTTGTAATGAATCTTGCCTATTTAAATGATTAGAAAACATAATATCTTGCTAAGAGTTGTTGGAAAATGGTTGGATAAAGTAATTCCATTGATTAAAAAAGGAGAAAAATAAACCCACATTCCAAAATAATAATAAGACTAACACACACACAAAATAAAGCAAAGAGACAAAAAGAAAACAAACAAACAAGACCAAAAAATATATATATATATACATACACACACATGTATATACATATATATACATATACATATATATGCACATACACTCACACATACACACATACGTATATATACATATATATACACACGCACGCACGCACGCACGCACGCATACAACACACACACACACACACACTGTTATTATATATGTACATGTATACACTAACATCTCCTACCTACAATAATAAAGGTGCCTATCTTATACGTGTAATTATGATATTAGTAAAGGAAAAATGCAAAACTATCAAATATGAGTTGCCATCAAACTACATACATAACACGTAGTAGATACTATGTGTGTTTTAATGTACTAAAGATATGTATATTTAAATATTCACTAAGTGAAATACTATACCTGTATACATTTATGGTAGTGTATTTCACATAGTAGTGTTTCTTTTTATAATTATCCATACCAAATGTCTAAATTACTGTGATAGTCTTTTATATAAGTTAACACAAATATCGTATAGGAATCGGGACATGTTACTACATAAACCTGTGCTGCCAAAATAATATAGTGTTTGTGATGTCTATACAAATGTATACAATGTATAGACACGCATGGCAGTGAATTCGCATAAGTATCATATATATATATATATATAATTTACATGTACTCTAACGTAATTTGTCAAGTTGATACATATAACTTATACAAATATCACATAATTGTTATTGCAAAAATCTATGTTGCAAACAAGGGATTGCGTTATTTTCGTGAGATTTAAGAGTGTCATATACATCAAACTACATATTATATTAGCTCTCTAAATATTTGAATATCTATTAGTTTGTTGTTTTCTCAATGGAAGATACCGTGTTCAAATCTAGTCTCTAGAAATAACAGTCTGTATAAAATTGTATGCAGTCTACAAAATATAGACAGGGTTAAATGAGTAATACTTATACTTACAGACATAAAAAGAGCGATATTTACAAAGCTTTGTTATTACATGGCTTATATTTATATTTGCACAGTGACCTACTAATTTACATAAAAGGCAAAAGGAGGGCAACCTTCTTAAACTTACACATTGTCCTATTAATATAATTTGAAGGTAACATAAAAACACAAAAGGAGAGAAAACCATACGGGTCATTCTTATACTTATATTAATAACATTGGCCTATTTATTAAATTTGTAGGTAAAAAAAAGAAAAAAAAGAGGTAAACACCTATCCAGTGTGTGTCTTTAAGTTGGAACTTTCAATGTACGAGATCCTTATATATGATAAGGATTCCTGACAAGGATAGTGATTAGGCATGAGTTATTGTATTTATTCCTTAAAATCAAAAGCGAAAGGGAAGGAATTAAATACATGTTTCGTGTACATAAGGTCGTTCCTTTCTATTGAATGCCAAAGAAAGACTTTCATCAAGTACATGTGATGTGTAATTAGTCAGTTGTTGTAATGTATTTATATCTAAAAATACTGTGGAAAATCTAATATAAATGATAATCATATATTATAAATGACTGACTTATTACACACCGCTACACTGTCAGTACTTGTTTAACTAGCTACATTTGTGTGACCACTAATCCTTTATCTATACAACTGCACCTGGATTGGGTAATCTCTGTTCATGTATATCGCTGTTCATGATGGTATAATTCTCAAAATATGTAAGGTGCACACTATGAGTCACAGTTCTGTCCTTGTTGTCTAATTCTAAGACCAAGGTAGGTTTAGCCAGTCGTCATACTCTTTATAAAGAACTCTCTGTATGCCTCCGTCTCTGTTCTTGTACAAGATTTTTCCGCTTCTAGTCCAAACCGATTCCACAGTAGCCTTTTTCTTCAAGCGAACAGAGTTGAAGACTGCCTGGTTCAATGGTGTAAGGTGTTCATTTGGGTAGATTTTGCCCTGTTTAAGCTGCTTGCTCATTTTGATAATTTGGATCTTTCTGGATGTAGAGATAAATTTAATCACTACTGGTCTGCTTTTTCCTTTTTCAAATTTGCCTAGCTTATGTCCATAATCAATGTCACTTTCTCTGAGTTCAATCCCGGTATGTTTTTTTACAGCATCTGCCACTATCTTCATGGTGGTTTCAGGAGTTTCAGCCTTATCTGAATCTGATAGGCCATGAAATACTATATTATTGATCCTGCTATATTGTTCAGAATCATTGAAATTTTCTTTGTTCGTATCCTTTTCCTTTTTTAACTCGACCAGTATCTGCTTTTTCTCTTCTTTCTCAACATGAAGTTGTTTCTGTAGTTTATCTATATCTTTCTTTAGCGTATCATTTTCATATTCTTTATCAAACAGTTTTTGTTCTAACAGTTCTATTCTATGAAGTAGACTGTTTTTCATTTTTCCTATAATTTTTTCAATCATTTTTTCCAGACAGTTATCATCTTTCATCATCACATTTGACAGTTTTTCATTTATTTCTCTTAACTGTCTTGAAATGTTACTGTTGCTGATGGTTGTTGTATCATCATTGTTTTGTAGCTCATTGTTCTTCTGTTTCTCATGTTTGGTCCTTTTCTTTGTTTGCTTCTTACTTTCAGTTTTTGGTGTGCTTATACTGCTTTCATGTTCGCTAACACTGCTGATATATTTGCGCTTATTGGTGTCTTTGTCATCACATTCTCGGTCACATTCTTGGTCATTATCAGATACTTCTGATACTGCCACATCAGTTTGCTTTTCAAAGTCTTCTGGTTGTGATGCCATATCTTTGATGAACAGTATACCGTGGGTTTTTAAATAAGGCTTTGTTTCTTCATCAATTACAAATTATTAATATTCATACCTTATGTGTTAATGTCATATATCCATTAAACTGTATCATACATCCTTATCCTTATCAACACCAAATTTCCAACACTTAGGTTTTAAACTCCTAAACCATATTAAATTTGTTGCACACAAGAAAAACACAACATGCTCATCGGAAAGGGAGACTACTGTCGTTTGTTTAGTGGTTGCCCCTGTGGTTGAAGTTGGTGTAGAGGTTGTCGCTTCAGATGTCGTGGGTGTAGTGGTTGTTGCTTAAGTTGTTGAAGGTGCAGCTTGCGCTTTTGTCGCTGAAGTTGGCTATCAGCTGGTTTGGATGTATGCGTTTGTATTTTCTGATTCGTGGATGAAGAAACCCGAGTCGTTGTAACAAAATATAAGCATTTTTTTTAATGACAACACAATCAAAATAAAATTATTGTATGCAAACATGTATAATAAACAGCAAAGAAAACACTATAAAACAATATCAATGTTCTTGGGCTGTGTTTGTACTTCTTTCATATATCTTTGCAGAGAAAACAACCGGAATATTTAGAAGAACATTTCATTGCCGTTGCCTATGCATACTTAAATCGTCAAGTACCATGTGATTTTTTTAAGCTACTTATACAAATATCGTATTTTCTATTGTGAACGTGCACTTTATTTATCTTGTTAAATATATATAGTCAAACAATACCTTATAAATCTAAAATACACATGATTGATAAATACATGAATGAGATTGTTTTATGTACCTATTTTTTGAAATTCGGCGTCGGCCACCCACACGCCATTTTTGCATGTTACAAGGAAATGGTCCAACAAATGGTCGTGAGAAAGCGCACTGTATCCGTGATGACAATAGACAATCTCCCGGGAAAGAGTACTTGACAAATACTCGATACGTTGTATATTTTGCCCAATAGTAGCCCATGTTTTTTTATCGGCGATGTCTGGGCACTCTGCAAATTAAAGGATCAACGTGCTACATAATTGTTGTATGATCCAAATAATATTCATACACGGTTTTAACAATTTATTGTGAATGAAAATAAATATTGTTAAATGTTACGCGAATGTTTAATGATAATATAATTATCTTTAAATTAATATCATATTATTGCTAAAAGTGGGTGGGGTAAATTCACCCCTGAATTTAAAAAACGACATTGTTTTAAATATTGGATGCATTGTTATAAAAATGTGTATAATATAATTTTAATATAATTTGTTTTAAATCAAACTAACAAAATTAATGTTATATTTGATATTTGTAATATTTTATGCGTTTCTTAAGCTACTGCTGGTGTGTGTTTTTTACAAAGAAAATGACAAAAAATGCCATATATATTTTTAATATCTAAATGTGGCTTTCAATTGCTGCAAATAAAAAACAATATTTAAACAATGACCATGTCTATGTTTTATACATTTAAGCTAGATTTGTTCAACAGGATTCTCATAAATTACCATACTTTTGCTAAAAGTCGGTGGGGTAAATTAACCTCCGAATTTAAAAAACGACCTTATTTTCATTCTTAGTTGAGTTGTTATCAACTGTGCTAAAACAAATTAAACATAATTAGTTTTTAATCAAACTAATAACAGTAATGTTATATTTTGTATTTGCAACGTTTAATGTGTTTTAAAGGGACTATGTCATTGAAAAGGGCCTTAAGGGGGTACTTTCTTTAAAAAAAACTGGCATTACAGAAATATTATTTCAGACTTATAATAGCGGTTTAAACATGGTATATATAATGGAGAAAGAACGTGCGCATTCTGAAATATTATTTCAGACTTATAATAGCGGTTTAAACATGGTATATATAATGGAAAAAGAACGTGCGCATTCTGAGATAAAACTCAACTTGGGTCGCGTTTGTTTGGCCCTTTTTATGTTTACATTTGGACGTCAGAATTTTTAGTATTTTGTATTACAATTTTGTACACACGACTCCTTACCAAGCATGATAGCGCAGTTGGTAAAACCGCTGTCTACTAACATCACGAGGGTTGATCGTGAAACTGTCGCATCTGTTTAGCATTTCTATATCCGATACAATAGTTTCGCACTCAACCCTCCAAATTTAATTCATATGGCTTCTAAGTTGTGAGTTTGAATCACGCTTGGGATTTTAATTTTTCAGACTTGTTTTGCTTTGATTTTTATTAAATAACTCATTGTGTATTATGTTATTGTTTATGTATTTATAACATATTTCTTAGTATATCGCAAGTCTATCATATAATATCAATACTAGTGAAATAGGACGACATTTTTTCGGTGACATAGTCCCTTTAACACTTGCTGATAAACATGTATGAACATTGAGGAAAAAAGCACACACTGTTTATGTTGCAAAATTTAAAACAGATTATGAATATAATAGAATATTTTTAGTCCGAAAATGCATCTATGTTTTATACATACCACTTAAATCAGATTTGTTCGACATGTTTGCCAAGTTGCTAAGTTACCATACTCAAGATACATGTGGGTTGGCTAAATTGACATTGCAAATCATATGTTTTTTTAACAATCTACTTATAACTGTTTTATTCAATAGTGTATAGATCTATTCAACTTATTAGTTTACCACAATGCAAAGTGTCTTTTAATGAGAGTATTCATTTTTGTAACGTTTATTAAACAACTCTTCTATAAATAACATACATTCGGTTATGTCTTGAGCCCTGTGCTTCCATTCCATCCATGATACGTTGATCGACTTCACTACGGCATCTAGAGTCCTTCTCCAAGTGGTCACTGGGCGACCCCTCCTCCAACGGCTTTGTGGATTCCAATTATCTGGTGATGTTTGGTTGATCTCTCCGCATTGTGTGGCCAATCCACCTCCATTTCCGCTCTGTGATGGTAGCAGTGATTGGCTTTTGCTTGGTCATTCTCTTAAGCTCCTGGTTTTAAATTATTTCTGACGAACACCTGCAGCTTGTGGTCTAGTGTCTTTGTGTGCTTAAACGTGCCCAATCCATACAACAGTATGGCATTTTATATTCGAATTGTTTCAAATGGTCTTGAGAGAATTAAAGGCGTACTGTGCTTTGCCAATTCTTTTGTATGGGTGTTGTGCGCGTCGTATTGAGACGTGCTCCCTTTGTTGTCCTGGTATAGATGTGGAGCCCTGAATCCCAGGCTATTTTGGCGAGAGCCTTGGTCTTCTCTTGCATGTCTTTGTGCGTGTGGGACTGGAAAGACCAGGTCTTCTGGCTGTTTTTGGTAAGTGTCCACTGTATTCCTCTTTGCTGACTCATTGCCGTTGCAGTGCTCATTATCAAATTTGTTACAAGCGATCAGAGGTGAATTCAAACAGCCTTATCTCACGCCAGCTGTTACTTTGAAGGATGGGGAAAGTTCAGAATTGTGTACTACGTTACAAGTGGAATTCTCGTAGAGGCTTAGAAGTATGTTTACAATTTTGTCTTGAATGCCATAAAACTTCAATATCTTCCAGATTCTTGCTCGATCAACCATATCAAAATCTTTCTATGAATTTTATGTATAGAGCTGACACCATTCCAGGAACTTTTCAACAATAACCGCGGTGTGGTGATCTAGTCAATACATGACCGTCCGGCCCAAAACCAGCCTGTTCGTCTCTCATTTGCATATTTACTAATGTTTTGTCCTTTGTAGCATAACCCTTGTAAGCACTTTGCTTTTCCGTAGGGATAGGACCGAATACTGAATCAATTTTGGAATATTCGTTTTAGGTATTCGAATATATTCCAATATTCGTATTGTAAATACTACCAAATTACGGCACTTTGTCCAAATATTTACCTATCCGAAATACGTATACTACGTGTACGTAGTTGTTTTTAATTTGTTTCATGAGCGATTTAACTGAGTGAGTGTTAGGCAAATAGAAAGAAATGTAAGACATTGCTAAATGTATTGTTAATTAATTTGCTAATCGTTCCGTACACAAATTTCTCATAACATAGATTACACGTTGCCTGGGTGTTAACTAATGACCGCGTAAAGTACTTCCAAGCACATGATGGTTGCATTGTTTATTAATCAAGACTCTTCTATAATATGCGGTGTTGATATATGGAGAACAATTTATTTATAATAATAATAAATAATAAGTGACGTATATTAAGATTGACCAGATCATGCTAATTTTGTTAAAGAAATTGATTGGCTGATAATGGATTCATTTTGATTTGTTTACTTAGAAAGTAATTGTAATTTACTGCAAACAATTTAACCGTATAGATGTCACTTTAGGACAATAAAGAACACAGTGCGAACTGTGAAACCGTTATCACCACATGGTCCAATTTGTTATTTGTGGATACAAAGCGTCATATTCGCGCCTGGAATACGACTGGAATTCATTTTAACTTTACAATCAAACTGGAAATGTTGTTCTTTAAATACCATTGAAAATCGAATATTCGTATTCGTTTTTTTATACTCGAATATTATCCGATATTCGAATATTCGATTATTCGGTCCCATCCCTACTTTTCAGTGACAGCAACTGGATGCCTCTCCAATTCTGGCAACCCCAAAGATCCCCCTTCTGTGGCAGCTTGACGAAAAGTCCCCTACCCCACTCAGATGGTACCTCTTCGAACTCTCATTTGTCACTGATGAGCTCAATTAGGATGTTTGCAAAAGTTGCTTCACTTGCTTTCAAGGCTTCTGGTGGGATACTATCTAGGCCAGGAGTATTGCTGTTCTTTAGTTTTTGCACTGCTTTAAATAGCTCTTCCTTGATGATGGGTCCTGTGTTGATTACAAGGTCTGCTTTTGCTTTTATGTCTTGATGATGTCCAACTGGTGTGCCATTCAGAAGCGTTCTGAATTGTTCGCTCCATCTCTTCAGTTGGTCATGGGGTTTTGTGAATGTCTCTCCTTTTAGGGAGTTGACTTGTTTTTCTTAGCTTTTGCCCGTTCCTGATAGCTTTCTGGTGATGTCGTACAGGGTCCTCATGTCGCCTACGTTTGCCGCTTCTTCTGCTTGCATAGCAATATGGTCCTCTTGTTTGCTTTATCAATTCTGGCATTTTTTTATGTTTTTAGTTTTTTTTTCTTGTACTTCGCTTACATGTTCTGCTTTATTGCTCCTGTTTTGGCTTGTAGCAGCATGTGTCAAATGTCACTCTTTTCTACCATGTATGCGGGTTCCTCTGACAGCCAACTCTTGTATGTCCTTTCCTGTACCGAAGAACTTCATCTCAGGTACTCCTAAATGTTTCATTGGTTCTTTCCCAATTCTCTTACACAATGTATTTTCCTAAATTGGCAAGGACTTGGGACTTATAATGTTCTGTAATTGCAGTCTTGACATATCGCCCCTTCCATTAACTTGGAGATGCTGAAACGTGACTGCCTTTTATGACTGGTTTTCCGCACTCCGGCAATTTTCTCCTTGAGTTTTGTTTTCACCAGTTCATGGCTGCAATCCACATCTACCACTCAATAGGCTCTGACATTAGCTAGTGTTCTTCTCTAGTGTTTTGATATTGCTGTGTGGTCTATCTGGTTTGCAATAACCAATCAATGGATCTCATTGTCTTTGTAGGGATGTGAGAAGGTGGTGCCTCCTATGACAAGATCATTGTTGGCACAGAAGTTCACATAAAGTGCACTGTTCTCATTCATTGCGCCCAAGCTTTCCATTCCCATTACAAGTATTCTTCCAGTAATGTCGGAGCCCACATTGGCATCGTTGTCTCCTCTTACAATTGCAATATCTCTTCTCGGGGCTCGGTATTGTACTCCTTGGAGTTGCCCATAGAAATCATATTTCATCTCTTGTTCCGCGTGGTTTGTAGTGGCATACAATTTAATCAGGAACGTTCTGGAATTTAGACCTATAGTGTGTTGTAACAATCCTTTCACCGATTGGTTCCCATTCCATCAGACACTTGTTTGCCTCTCTCCTAAGCATGAACCCCACTCCATGATGGTGTCCCCTCTTCCTCTGGTACACCAGAATACCATTCTGTATGCCCAGTAGACAATGTAAGCTTTCCTTCCGATGTAAATCTCACCTCAATCGCACATCGATTCCTATCCATCTGTAGCTACCTCTGCG
Source organism: Congeria kusceri (assembly GCA_027627225.1). Classification (NCBI taxonomy): domain Eukaryota; kingdom Metazoa; phylum Mollusca; class Bivalvia; order Myida; family Dreissenidae; genus Congeria; species Congeria kusceri. Next base: position 971,050 of record CM051024.1, read on the forward strand.
GTTTTTTCAGTCTCAAGGAGTGTTCTAACATTCCAGTTTCCGATCCGTAAGGCGTTCTTAGGGGATAATAAAGTTTACAGACTAGTCTGCTTCGTGCGCTCTTCCATGTCATGGAAGTATAATGGCTTGTTGGTTTCAATATAAAACTGATGGGTGTTTTGCTTGTTTGCACTGACATATCAATTTTAAATTACATTAGACATACACACATTTATATATCACCGGTATGTAAATATTGATCGTTAGTAGTGTGCTGTGACAATTAAATCACATTTGAAACACAATTCGGAAACAAATTATCAAAACATATTCAACTATTGTTGACTTTACAAATCGTATGATTAAACGCTTTTTGCTACTAAACATAAAATGAATGAAATTTAGACACCATTTAAATGTATGTTGATAATACAAGAGGGGTTAATGCAAGTTACAAAAATGAATATTCTCATCAAAAAGCACATTGAATTATGGTACACTAATAAGTAAGTTGACTATATGCAAGTGAATAAAACAGTTATAAGTGGATTGTTTAAATAATCACGATATTTGCAATTTCATGGGTCAATTTAGCCAAACCACGTGTATCAGTAGTACGGTAATTTAGCAACCTGTCGAGAAAATGTAGTTCAATTGTTATCTTTAAATCATTGATGTATTTATTGTTAAACTATTTTATAACATTAACCATTTTTATAAGAATTTGCCACAATACAAAGCTTCATAATTATGTTTAAAATAAATAAATAAATAAATACAATTTCTGCTTTTTTCCTCAATTTACACAAATTTTTAACAACAGTTGTTATACCTCAATAAAATTTCAAATTATAAAATATAACATTACCTTCATTTATTTGAGTAAAAAACAAATTTATTATTTTTATTTTTATTCAAATTGTTGGTAACAATACAATTATGAATAAATAATAAGGTCATTTTTGAAATTCAGGGGTCATTTTACCCCACCCACTTTTACAAAAATAATGGTAATTAATGAGTATCCTATTTAACAAATCTAGCTTAATTGTCTAATTTATAGATATGGTTCTTGTTTAAAAGGACATGTGTTACTTTAATCATCTTTTTTTTTAAGAATTTGCAACAGGTGAAAGCCACACAGACTTAAAACAACAAATTAATGCATTTGTTTTCATTGTCTTTGTAAAAAAAACACACACCAGCAGTAGCTAAAGAAACACATCGAATATTACAAATATCAAATATAACATTAATTTTGTTAGTTTGATTTGTAACAAATTAATTTAAAATTATATTAAACATATTTTTATAACAAATCATCAAAGAATTAATACAATGTCGTTTTTAAAATTTAGGGGACAATTTACCCAACCCACTTTAGCAACAGTATGATATTAATTTAAGAGCATCATATTGAGAAAAATTAGTTTATTTTTATAAAACATAGATTTTGTGTTTGTTTAAAAATGTTTTTATTACATTTAGCTTATTGTTTAAGAGTGTGCAACAACTGAAAGGCAGATCTTTGAAAAAAACACCCAAATTGAGGCGTTTTTTGCCCATTTTTTCGTATATATTTTTTTCAACAGTGTTGGCGAAACATATTGAATGTTACAAACATCAAATATATCATCACTTCAGTTAGTTTGGTTAAAAAGATATTAAAAAATGATATAATAACAGCTAAATAATAGGGTTTTAGGGAACATGGGGTAAAATGAAATATTTTGGCGGCCATCTTGGATTGCTGGCAATTGTAAAAGAGGATTTTTTTAAGAAATTGTTTTTTGAAATCAGTTTATGTATACCTTTCATTTAAAACCAATTTTAGCTTGAGGCGCGAATTTTAAATAAATGGCCCTTGGCTCTTGGACTATTGCAATTGCTCAATGTAATTTTGTAAAATAACAATAACTTGTTAAAGATCGATGAATTACTTGTTGTCAGGGTTTTTCATTTGATGTTGTTTGCTAATATATCGCCACCTTATTACAACGGACTATCTGCACCTTTTACACATGTTAGATTAGCCCTTTTATATGGAAGGGTATATCTGCCACTACATGCATGTAACTAAATGACAATTGCAGGTTGCTAAATGGCAATTGCAGGTTGCTAAATGACAATTGCATGTGGATAAATGACAATTGCCTATTGCATTATGATATTCGTAATGGAACGACATATATATCCACCAGTTAATGACATTGTTATGTTATTTATATGCATATGCGTTCTGCTACGTGGAACTAAATGCTTCCTTATGCCAAGTTCTTGCTGCTTGCATGTAATTGACAAGTGCTTTCAGCTTTTTGTTTGCTTACTGCAATATTGAAATGTTTATGCATACTTTTCCTTATTGCATTCCTATGCGCATTTCACTTTGTTGTTGCTGATTGTCATAAGCGATTAACTAACTAGTGGATCTTCCTAAGCATGTTAATGCATTATAAAATTACATGAAACAAATACGAATTTGACTTTCTAGCGCAAATTACTATATACGGAAGACAACTCTTGACAGCAAATTCAGATGTTCGATAGTTTTCGGAGATGTGCAGATTGCTTTTGTCGAAATAACACTTTTGGAGTCCGAGCTAGTTTTGTTGAAAGTACATTTCGCTTAAAAATATAATCGTTAAGAATATTTACTGAACAAAGAATTTTAATTACATAACAAACATGAAATAATAAACAAAATACGATACATAGACGAATAATAGCGATCTAATGTTGTTGTGGATCTTTATTATAAATTGTTTCAATATTCACGAGTAACCCAAGTAGTAGATAGATCAACATTATTTTTGTGCATATATATACACAGTCATGGACAGACGGGCTGAAGAACACTCGGGAAGACGTATGTATGTGTGTGTGCGTGTGTGTGTGTGTGTGTGTGTGTGCGTGTGTGTGGTTGTGTGTGTGTGTGTGCGTGAGTGTATTGAATGTGTGTATTTCGTAGTTTGTGAGGTCCCTCCGCGCCGCTGCATTTCGTAGGGAACCAGGGTGTGTACCAGCACCCTAGCCTTATTTACTTTGAAACTTATCGAAAGTTGGGACGAATTTTGAATCATAGCTTTAACTGTTGTATGTTTTTAATTTTGGTGTGGGGTTGTGCTGTTTGGGAGGAGGAAACGCTCAGTACAAAGTGGAGGGTGAAGTACAAGCGGAAACCCCAGCTATCCGGTATGTTGACCACCAACCATACTCACATGCGCCGAGTAGGGAGTGAACCCGGGCCGCCTAAATAAAAAGCGAGTCTACTAACCACTGAGCTAGCCGGACAGTGCTTCAGGCTATTCAGAAGTTGTAGAACGGACAAGATGTATGTCTGAAAGTCATTCGTACGGACGTACTTAAATCATCAAGTACCATGTGATTTTTTTATGCTACTCATACAAATATCGTATTTTTTATTTTACACGTGCACTTTATTTATCTTGTTGAATACGTATAGTTAAACAATACCTTATAAATATAAAATACACATGATTGATAAATACATGTATGAGATTGTTTTCTGTACCTATTGTTTGACATTCGGCGTCGGCCACCCACACGCCATTTTTGCATGTTACTAGGAAATGGTCCAACAAATGGCCGTGAGAAAGCGCACTGTATCCGTGATGACAATAGACAATCACCCGGGAAAGAGTACTTGACAGATACGTTGAATATTTTGCCCAATAGTAGCCCATGTTTTATTATCGGCGATGTCTGGGCACTCTGCAACTTAAAGGATCAAAATGCTACATAATTGTTTTATGATCCAAATAATATTAATACACGGTTTTAACAAATTATTGTGAATGAAAATAAATATTGTTAAATGTTGCGCGAATGTTTTATGAGAATATAATTATCTTTAAATTAATATCAGACTGTTGCTAAAATTGGGTGGGCTAAATTTACCCCTGAATTTAAAAAACGACTTTGTTTTAAGTTTGGATGAATTGTTATAAAAATGTGTTTTAATATAATTTTAATATAATTTGTTTTAAATCAACCTAACAAAATTAATGTTATATTTGATATTTGTAATATTTGATGCGTTTCTTAAGATACTGCTGGTGTGTGTTTTTTACAAAGGAAATGACAAAAATGCCTGATTTTTTTTTTAAATATCTAAATGTGGCTTCCAATTGCTGCAAATAAAAGAAATATTCAAACAATGACCATGTCTATGTTTTATTCATTTAAGCTAGATTTGTTAAACAGGATTCTCATACATTACCATACTTTTGCTAAAATTCGGTGGGGTAAATTTACCTCAGAATTTACAACGCGACCTTATTTTCATTCTTAGTTGAGTTGTTATCAACTGTGCTAAGACAATTTAAACATAATTAGTTTTAATCAAACTAACAAAAGTAATGTTATATTTTGTATTTGCAACGTTTAATGTGTTTTAAAGGGAATATGTCATTGAAAAGGGCATTAAGGGGGTAATTTCTTTAAAAAAAACTGGCATTACATAAATATTATTTCAGACTTATAATAGCGGTTTAAACATGGTATATATAATGGGGAAAGAACGTGCGCATTCTGAGATAAAATTCAACTTGGGTCGCGTTTGTTTGGCCCTTTTTCTGTTTACATTTGGACGTCAGAATTTTGAGTATTTTGTATAACAATTTTGTACAACCGACTCCTTACCAAGCATGATAGCGCAGTTGGTAAAACCGCTGTCTACTAACATCACGAGGGTTGAGCGTGAAACTGTTGATGCTTTGAGCGTGAAACTGTTGATGCTGCTTAACATTTCTATATCCGATACAATAGTTTCGCACTCAACCCTCCAAATTTAATTTGTATGGCTTCTAAGTTGTGAGTTTGAATCACGCTTGGGATTTTAATTTTTCAGACTTGTTTTGCTTTTATTTTTATTAAATAACTCATTGTGTATTATGTTATTATTTATGTATTTATAACATATTTCTTAGTATAGCGCAATTCTATCATATAATATCAATAATAGTGAAATAGGACGACATTTTTTCGGTGAAATAGTCCCTTTAACACTTGCTGATAAACATGTATGAAAATTGAGGAAAAAAGCACACACTGTTTATGTTGCAAAATTTAAAACAGATTATGAATATAATATAATATTTTTAGACCGAAAATGCATCTATGTTTTATACATACCAATTAAATCACATTTGTTCGACATGTTTGCCAGGTTGCTAAATTACCATACTCAAGATACATGTAGGTTGGCTAAATTGACATTGCAAATAATATGTTTTTTTAACAATCTACTTATAACTGTTTTATTTAATAGTGTATAGATCTATTCAACTTATTAGTTTACCACACTGCAAAGTGTCTTTTAATGAGAGTATTCAGTTTTGTAACGTTTATTAAACAACTCTTCTATAAATAACATACATTCGGTTATGTCTTGTGCCCCGTGCTTCCATTCCCTCCATGATACGTTGATCGACTTCACGTCGGCATCTAGAGTCCTTCTCCAAGTGGTCACTGGGCCACCCCTCCTCCTACGGCTTTGTGGATTCCAATTATCTGGTGATGTTTGGTTAATCTCTCAGCATTGTGTGGCCAATCCACCTCCATTTCCTCTCTGTGATGGTAGCAGTGATTGGCTTTTGTCATTCTCTTAAGCTCCTGGTTTTACATTATTTCTGACTCAGAGTATGTTTCAAAGACATCGGTTGACGAACACCTGCAGCTTGTGGTTTAGTGTCTTTGTGTGCTTAAACGTGCCCAATCCATACAACAGTATGGCCTTTTATATTCGAATTGTTTCAAATGGTCTTGAGAGAGTTGAAGGCGTACTGTGCTTTGCCAATTCTTACCGTTACATCTTTATTAGCACCCCCTGTCTTGTTCACAATGCTGCGAAGGTATACAACGCTATCAACAATCTCCAATGATTGGTCATCCAGATGTATGGGTGTTGTGCGCGTCGTATTGAGACGTGCTCCCTTTGTTGTCCTGGTGTAGATGTGGAGCCCTGAATCTCAGGCTATTGTGGCGAGAGCCTTGGTCTTCTCCTTCTCTTGCATGTCTTTGTGCACGTGGGACTTGAATGTCCAGGTCTTGTGGCTGTTTTTGGTAAGTGTCCTCTGTATTCCTCTTTGCTGACTCATTGCAGTGCTCATTATCAAATTTGTTACAAGCGAAAAGATCAGAGGTGATTTCAAACAGCCTTGTCTCACGCCAGCTGTTACTTTAAAGGATGGGGAAAGTTCAGAATTGTGTACTACGTTACAAGTGGTATTCTCGCTGAGAAGTATGTTTATAATTTTGTCTTGAATGCCATAAAACTTCAATATCTTCCACATTCTTGCTCGCTCAACCATATCAAAATCTTTCTATGAATTTTATGGATAGAGCTTACACCATTCCAGGAACTGCTCAACAATAACCGCGGTGTGGTGATCTAGTCAATACATGACCGTCCGGCCCAAAACCAGCCTGTTCATCTCTCATCTGCATGTTTACTGCTGTTTTATCCTTTCTAGCATAACCCTTGTAAGCACTTTGCCTTTCAGTAGGGATGGGACCGAATACTGAAATAAATATTCGAATATTCGTTTTAGGTATTCGAATATATTAGAATATTCGTTTTGTAAATACTACCATATACGGCACTCTGTCCGAATATTTACCTATCCGAAATATGTATACTACGTGTACGTAGTTTTTTTTATTTGTTTCATGAGCGATTTAATTTAGTGAGTGTTAGGCAAATAGAAAGAAATGTAAGATATTGTTAAATGTATTGTTAATTAATTTGTTAATCGTTCCGTACACAAATTTCTCATTACATGGATTACACGTTGCATGGTGTTAACTAATGACCGCGTAAAGTGCTTCCAAGCACATGATGGTTGCATTGTTTATTAATCAAGACTCTTGTATAATATACCGTGTTGATTTAATGGATAATAATTTACAAATGACGTATATTAAGATTGACCAGATCATGCTAATTTTGTTAAAGAAATTGATTGGCTGTTAATGGATTCATTTTGATTTGTTTACTTAGAGAGTAATTGTAATTGCAAACAAGTTAACCGTATAGATGTCAGTTTAGGACAATAAAGAACAATGTACGCCTTGTGCGAACTGTGAAACCGTTATCACCACATGGTCCAATTTGTTATTTGTGGATACAATGCGTCATATTCGCGCATGGAATACGACTGGAATTCATGTTAACTTTTCAATCAAACTGGAAAAATGTTGTTCTTTAAATACATTTGAAAATCGAATATTCGTATTCGTTTTTTTATATTCGAATATTATCCGATATTCGAATATTCGATTATTCGGTCCCATCCCTACTTTTCAGTAACAGCAACTGGCTGCCTCTCCAATTCTGGCAACCCCTAAGATCCACCTTCTGTGGCAGCTTGACGAAAAGTCCCCTACCCCACTCAGATGGTACCTCGTCGAACTCTCATATGTCACTGATAAGCTCAATTAGGATGTTTGCAAAAGTTGCTGCATCTGCTTTCAAGGCTTTTGGTGGGATACTATCTAGGCCAGGAGCTTTGCTGCTCTTTAGTTTTTGCACTGCTTTAAATAGCTCTTCCCTGGTAATGGGTCCTGTGTTGATTACAAGGTCTGCTCTTGCTTCTATGTCTGGAGGATGTCCAACTGGTGTGCCATTTAGAAGCGTTCTGAAGTGTTCGCTCCATCTCTTCAGTTGGTCATGGGGTTTTGTGAATGTCTCTCCTTTTAGTGATTTGACTTGTTTTTCTTAGCTTTTGCCCGTTCCTGATAGCTTTCTGGAGATGTCGTACAGGGTCCTCATGTCGCCTTCGTTTGCCGCTTCTTCTGCTTGCATAGCAATCTGGTCCTCTTGTTTGCTTTAATCAATCCTGGCATTTTTTTTTTATAGTGTTTTTTCTTGTACTCTGCTTAGATGTTCTGCTTTATTGCTGTGGTTTTGGCTTGTAGCAGCATGTGTCAAATGTCTCTCTTTTCTACCATGTATATGGGTTCCTCTGACAGCCAACTCTTGTATGTCCTTTCCAGTACTGAAGAACTTCATCTCAGGTGCTCCTAAATGTTTCATTGGTTGTTTCCCAATTCTCTTATATAATGTCTTTTCCTAAATTGGCAAGGACTTGGGACTTACACGGTTCTGTAATTGCAGTCTTGACATATCGCCCTTTCCATTAACTTGGAGATGCTGAAACGTGATTGCCTTTTCGGACTGGTTTTTCGCACTCCGGCAATCTTCACCTTGAGTTTTGTTTTCACCAGTTCATGGCTGCAATCCACATCTACCACTCAATAGGCTCTGACATTAGCTAGTGTTCTTCTCTAGTGTTTTGATATTGCTGTGTGGTCTATCTGGTTTGCAGTAACCAATCAATGGATCTCATTGTCTTTGTATGGATGTGAGAAGGTGGTGCCTCCTACGACAAGATCATTGTTGGCACAGAAGTTCACGTAACGTTTACTGTTCCATTCCCATTGCAAGTTTTCTTCCAGTGTTGTCGGAGCCCACATTGGCATTCTTGTCTCCTCTGACAATTGCAATATCTCTTCTCGGGGCTCGGTATAGTACTCCTTGGAGTTGCCCATAGAAATCATATGTCATCTCTTGTTCCGCGTGGTTTGTAGTGGCATAACATTTAATCAGGAACCTTCTGGAATTTAGAATTGTAGTGTGTTGTGACAATCCTTTCAGCGATTGGTTCCCATTCCATCAGACACTTGTTTGCCTCTCTCTTAAGCATGAACCCCACTCCATGATGTTGTCCCCTCTTCCTCTGGTAGACCAGAATACAATACTGTATGCCCAGTAGACAATGTAAGCTTTCCTGCAGATGTAAATCTCACCTCAATCGCACATCGATTCCTATCCATCTCTAGCTACCTCTGCGGTTCTTCCAGTCTCAAGGAGTGTTCTAACATTCCAGTTTCCGATCCGTAAGGCGTTCTTCGGGGAGAATAAAGTTTACAGACAATTCTGCTTCGTGCGCTCTTCCATGTCATGGGAGTATAATGGCTTGTTGGTTTCAATATAAAACTGAAGGGTGTTTTGCTTGTTTGCACTGACATATCAATTTTAAATTACATTGGACATACAAACAATTATATATCACCGGTATGTAAATATTGATCGTTAGTAGTGTGCTGTGACAATTAAATCACATTTGAAACACAATTCGGAAACAAATTATCAAAACATATTCAACTATTGCTGACTTTACAAATCATATGATTAAACGCTTTATGCTACTAAACATAAATTGAATGAAATTTATACACCATTTAGATGTATGTTGATAATACAAGATGGGTTAATGCAAGTTACAAAAATGAATATTCTCATAAAAAACACATTGAATTACGGTAAACAAATACGAGTAAGTTGAATATATACAACTGAATAAAACAGTTATAAGTGGATTGTTTAAATAATCACGATATTTGCAATTTCATGGGTCAATTTAGCCAAACCACGTGTATCAGTAGTACGGTAATTTAGCAACCTGTCGAGAAAATGTAGTTCAATTGTTATCTTTAAATCATTGATGTATTTATTGTTAAACTATTTTATAACATTAACCATTTTTATAAGAATTTGCCACAATACAAAGCTTCATAATTATGTTTAAAATAAATAAATAAATAAATACAATTTCTGCTTTTTTCCTCAATTTACACAAATTTTTATCAACAGTTGTTATACCTCATTAAAATTTCAAATTATAAAATATAACATTACCTTCATTTATTTGAGTAAAAAACAAATTTATTAATTGTTTTTTTTTCAAATTGTTGGTAAAAATACAATTATGAATAAATAATAATGTAATTTTTGAAATTCAGGGGTCATTTTACCCCACCCACTTTTACAAAAATAATGGTAATTAATGAGTATCCTGTTTAACAAATCTAGCTTAATTGTCTAATTTATAGATATGGTTCTTGTTTAAAAGGACATATGTTACTTTAATCATCCTTTTTTTTTGAAAGAATTTGCAACAGGTGAAAGCCACACAGACTTAAAACAACAAATTAATGCATTTGTTTTCATTGTCTTTGTAAAAAAAACACACACCAGCAGTAGCTAAAGAAACACATCGAATATTACAAATATGAAATATAACATTAATTTTGTTAGTTTGATTTAAAACAAATTGTTTTAAAATTATATTAAACATATTTTTATAACAAATCATCAAAGAATTAATACAATGTCGTTTTTAAAATTTAGGGGACAATTTACCCAACCCACTTTAGCAACAGTATGATATTAATTTAAGAGCATCATATTGAGAAAAATTAGTTTATTTTTATAAAACATAGATTTTGTGTTTGTTTAAAAATGTTTTTATTACATTTAGCTTATTGTTTAAGAGTGTGCAACAACTGAAAGGCAGATCTTTGAAAAAAACACCCAAATTGAGGCGTTTTTTGCCCATTTTTTCGTATATATTTTTTTCAACAGTGTTGGCGAAACATATTGAATGTTACAAACATCAAATATAACATCACTTCAGTTAGTTTGGTTAAAAAGATATTCAAAAATGATATAATAACATCTAAATAATGACAAACGACGATTTTGTGTAATAGTAAGTAAGTGAGCTTGCCAGGCATAGTTTCCATTTTATGCAGTACTTAATTTGGTGCACATGGGAGAAAACATCTTTGACAAGGACATTACAAATATTTGAACAACCATCAGTTGAAAAAATATAACATTTTACATTCTTATTCCCATAGGTGTTTTTAACAGACTTCACTAGTGAGAGACGTTTGCATTGCGGAGAGATGTTCACAGTTGTGGACAGAACTTTTCGATTAGAGAAACAGAAGGCATATTGATACGTTATTAATTACATTATTGTTATAGGCTTTCAAACTTACTATACATTTACAATAAATTGTCATATTACATATTTTGGTAATATGAGCTTTGATGATGAGCTGCATACACAGTTCTGTTGTATTATCAATGTGGTGTTTTGGGTTTTTGATCACGTTCAGTGATATCTCACGTGTAAGACAAGCAGCTGACTATCCTTTCAGGCTTCTGAGAATGGTGACGGGGGAAGCATGGACACTGGCAGAGAGCACGATCTCAAGGACAATGAAGAGGAAGATGGCCAAGTAGAGGACCTAGAAGAGGTATGTACATTTCCATACATTGCAGTTATGGACGTATGAACCTAAGGTTTTTATGCTAAGCTTCATACACAGTTGTATTATCAGCATGGTATTTTTGTTGTATTGATCACGTTCAGTGATATCTCACGTGTAAGACAAGCTGCTGACTATGTTTTCAGGCTCTGAGAATGGTGCGGATGGAGGCATGGACACTGGCAGAGAGCACGATCTCAAGGACGAAGACGAAGACAAAGATGGTGAAGTAGAGGACCTAAAGGTGGTATGTACATTTCCATGCATTGCAGTAATGGACGTATGAACCTAAGGTTTTTATGCTTCGCTTCATACACAGTTGTATTATCAGTGTGGTATTTTTGTGGTATTGATCACGTTCAGTGATATCTCACGTGGAAGGGCTTGTGAGATTTCATTTAAACATACAACATTTATTTCACATATTAAAATGAACCTATAGGCCCAGTTTGGTAACTCAAATTTGACATTTGTCAAAATAATGGGCCTTTTTACACAGAAAAATGTTACATATAAGCTATGTGGATAGATACAAGTTTTTCGGTAAGCTAGTTTCTCAGGAATGGCATGAGGGATTTTATTCAAACTTTAAACACTTATTCCCCATATTAAAATGAACAAATGGGCCAATTTTGATACATTTTTAGAAATTTGTCAGAATTATGGGCCTTTTAACAATTTGAAAATTTTCTTTCCTTCAGGTTGGGTGGTAGAATCAACTTTTGATAATTCGAGAATGAATTTTCGTACATAGATACCCTAAAGCAATACATAACTTGCCCTAAAGCAATACATAACTTGTGATTGCATTTGGGGTGGGTTGAGTGGGGTCAAGGTCACTGTTACTATAAATTGAAAAAAAAAACAGGTTTTGCTGAATAACTCAAGAACGAATTGAAATATTTTAATGAAACTCAGTTACAGATACCATATAGTGAGACATTGCATGAGATTGCATATGGGGTCGATGGGGTCAAGGTCACTGTTTTGAAAATTAGAAGAATGCTTTCCACTCAGTAACTTGAGAATGAAATTAACTTTGTTTAATTGGCCTTTTCTATTGAGTTTTTTATTTAATGCGAGTTACTCTGACAAGTACAAGAAAAGTCAAGTGCGCTGTCCTCCGACAGCTCTTGTTATTTTTCGCAATAATATACTAATTTTTATGCATTGCAGATTTAATTGAGGATGGATATGCACCGTCAAAAATCTGGAAGGAGGAACCTAAGAAAAAAACAAAGAAAACAGCAGGTAATATGACCTTAAATTGTTTCTGATATTTGTAATGTACTTAGCACAACTGGTTTTGCTTTGGTGTCTGAAAATTAGTTGTGTTGCTTTTTGTTTCTGATTACCGGGGGTAGTTCATATAAAATATATCAGAAGTTATAAAGGGAAATACCGCACATATGACACAAAGTTGTGATGTTAATTGTAATACCTGATTTCATTAGTTAAGGCATGAGTACCAGTTTTTGTTGTTGTTTGTTTGCCGATTTTTATGCCCCCACAAAGTAGGCGGCATTAAGCTTTGCATTTGTCCGTCCATCGGTATGTACGTACGTAAGTCCCAAAATTTTGTGGACTCAAGTCCTCTTTAACTGCTGGGCGGATTTCACTCAAACATTCACACCTGAAGAATCTTAATGTGTAGGTGATCGTAAAGTAAGAATATAGAATATTACATATATATGAAATAAATTTGTGGAGGCAAAATTAGTGTTGGCAACATGCCATTTGTCTGTGCCCAAACATGTGTCGTGGGGGCATCAGTGTCTGTGACACATCTAGTTTAACATAATAAAAACTGACTGCATAGTTTAATTTTCACATTTCTGTATGGAAAATATATTTAGTTTCAAAGATTTATTTCAAAATTCTTCGGATTTGTCATACTTTTAGTACATTTGAGTCAAACAAGATTGTCACTAATTCACAAATATAAGCCGGGCTTGCTAGCTCAGTTGGTAGAGTGCTGGACTACAAATCCAAGGATCGCGTTTCGATTCCCAGCCCGGCCACATAACGTGTGTGGGTATTGGTCATAAAATTATTTCTGCGGCCATTCTCCCCCTACCTCTGATTCAAGTAGGGCAGTTGTCAGTTACTGGCATAAGTATGTGCACTTAGTACTGGTAAACCAGCTTCCCCAGGAAAAGTGTGAGTATATTAACTGACCGCCGTTATATGACTGAAATACTGTTGAATACGGCGAAAAATCAAAACAGACAAATATCATTGAATATATTAGTGCCATATTATTGCTTCACAAATATCATTTAATATATTAGTGATTTGTTTAATATATTTCAGATAAGCACACTTGGAGCGATGAAGAAAAGCAGGCTCTGAAATCGTTTTTTTAAAAACATCTGAGATTATCAAAGGTCCCAGGAAAGCTTGACTGCATTGATGCCCCAAAAAAGCATCGGTGCCTTCTTAATATCAATTGGCAAAAAATCAAGTTTGCAGTTTACAACATGATGAAAGCAAGGCAAAATATGTTACAGTAAACAGTGCTTGCATAAATATCCTGGCTAGCTTTGCTCACCTGAAATTGTAGTATACAGTATTATAACAGAAATTACGACCATTTGTATTTGGTTTGTAATATAGTTTATAGTAGTTGGAAAATTACAGCGGTGTCATTTGCCCTATTTGAGAATTGAGATGGTGGCGAGCGGTAGGGGTGGCATTTTTTCTGGAGTGGCGATTGACCTTATTTTTTTTTAAATCATTAGTTGGCAAGTGGTTGGGAGGCGTTTAATCGCATTCCACTAGAAGCTATGACTAGAAACATGCGTAAGATTCCAAAAGTTTAGTTTAAACCAGGAAAACTTTGTGATTGTTATTACTTATTGCCAAAATCTTCTCAAAGGAAATGATTTGTGTAATGTTTTAGGTGCCAATATAAAATCTCAATGTTGAAGAACTATTTTTATGGCTGTATTTTTGGAAAACTGTTGAAATAATGTACTATTTCACGAAGTGCTCGGTGAGCTTTTTGTATAGGGGACCTCTCCGGCATCGTCCTTGGTCCGTCGTCCGCATACCATCAACAATTTGGTCCGTAATCGCGATAAAAACTACATTTTTTATTCCATCTTAACCTAACTTGCACAGTTTGTGTATGACCATGAAATCTCGAATGGGATTGTTATTTGGTCTGATCACACCAGAGTTCTTTCCCCTTTTTCATGCAAAAAAAGTGCAAAAATGCCCTTTTAAAACGTATAGACTTTATTTTCCATCCAATGTTAACCAAACTTATACAGTTTGTGTATGACCATCAGATCTCAGCAGACGCCAAAAATGGGCAGATCATGTTTCAAACACCAGAGTTATTGCCCTTTGTGTATTAAAAAAATATACAAAAATGGACATTAATCAAGATAGAGACTTCATTTTACATCCAATCTTCACCAGTCTTGCATAGTTTGTCTATTATCATGAGATTACAGTTGAAGTCGAATATAAGCAAGATCGGACCAGAAACACCAGAGTTATTGCCCTTTGTTTGTGAAAAAATATATGCAAAAATGAACATTATTCAGGATAGAGACTTCATTTTTCATTGATTTTCACCAGTCTTGCACAGTTTGTCTATGACCACATGATTAAAGGTGGAGTCGAATATAAGCAAGATTGGATCAGAAACACCAGAGTAATTGCCCTTTGTGAAAAAAATATGCAAAAATGGACATTATTCAGAATAGAGTCTTCATTTTTCATCCAATCTTCACCAATCATGTACAGTTTGTCTATGAACTGAAGACGACAGGTAAAGTGGAATATAAGCAAGATCCGGCCAGAAACACCAGAGTTATTGCCCCTTGTGTTTGGAAAAAAACAACAAGTTATCAATGATTGGCTTGCAAACACAATTTTTATTCAATGTTGACCAAACTTACACAGTTTGCTCATGACAAAAAAAATTGATTTATAAAATTTGATTTCCAACAGTTGCAAGACTGGCATGCAGTTATTTGTACATGCAACATTGATGTCTTCAGAGCCTGCATTAACATCATTTATTTTCATTGGACAGACAATTATCAAAGAAAAAGCAAAATTTTACCTTATAGCACAGCCATCGTAATTATCGCAGTGCAACTAGTTCTCCAAAACTGTTTGCGAAAGACATCAAAATCTACTGTTTCTGCATTTTCCAGAATTGTCAATGACTAAATGAAAAAGGATCAGGTAGAGTAACGAGAAAAATGATTTGAGAACCATTAGCAAAAACACGCACATACACTACCCATCTCATACTTTAGTTAGCCCATCGCTCTAACCGATGTCTTAAATCAAAATTGATCCTATCCCCCTCTGCGTATTGTTCAGATACCTTAATTTTCAAACCTGTCACAACGGTATGGTCTTCATCTTTACCAGCTCTCAGGTGAGCGCTTTGGGCCATCATGGCTCTCTTGTTGTAATAGTGGCCATTTGCTTGAATTGTATAATTGTAAAGGTATGGTTAACCTGCTGTTGATGTTAAGACAGTAACATGTTCTAATGTAATGTCAATGTTTCTGATAAGTTTTAAAATTATGTATATCACAAGTCAGTTGTGCTACTGCAAAAAATCATTCTAAACTTTCTATGTAAAGCAACTTACATGTCCATATGATAACAAAAGTATATTTTGAAAAAGTTGTTTCAAGAAATATTTGCCTTAAAAGGAGATTCTTATAAGTTTTCTGAAAAGTGTATATTTTAATTAACTATTCTATATAATTTTATAACTTTTTTAACAGTTTTATAGTTCTAACTGTTCATTGTTCTGGTTGGTTTTGAATACCTCTTGTCACAGTATCCCATAACTTTCATTTAATGTGTGCCCTAAGGACCATGTGAGATGCAGCATCTTAAATGTTTTATGTTAAATTTTGATACTAGTACATTTTATATACCAATAAATTATATCCTTAGAATCAATTGAATACCATTCTCATGGTTGCATTGGATGAGTAGATGTATGCAATATATACATGAAATTAACATATTTTGAATGCAGCATACATGAGAAATAAAATTTGAAAGCTAAATACTTCTCTCATTCATATCTATTTACATTCAAACTCGTGCCACAGTTTATTGGAACTTCTTGAGCAGAAACGGTTCAAAACCAATTATTGCAGATGGCCAGTGTAAAGCTTATAATCTGTAGATCAATAACACCTCACAACAAGTTTTAGTTTGATTATCTAACATACAGTTTTCTTCAAAAATATGTATTTAGGAGCTTGATGCGCTTTGAGAAATTGGGGTTGGTTTCTTGGATCAGTGAATATCGACGGGGACGTGCGGTCGTCAACAAATCTAACATACAGTTTTCTTCAAAAATATGTATTAGGAGCTTGATACGCTTTGAGAAATTGGGGTTGGTTTCTTGGATCAGTGAATATCGACGTCGACGACAGGTCGTCAACAAATCGTTCTGATTGATAGCTAAAAGCTAGTTCGGGATGAAGTATTGAAACACAACTTTGTGTGAATCGGCTCGTTTTTGTGTCACTAAAGTTAATGCCAACTTGATCCAAGTTAGACAAATGTTTGTGGAATTCCATGTTCATATGTTCATTCCACATGATGTCTTTAAATCATGGATAGCAGTGTCATTTAGGGATCCCTAAAATAATATGCGTAAAGGGTAATTGAACCCTGAGAAACAAGATAGAAATTTACTTCAACACTGATGTTGAAACAAAAGTGTGACACCATATTATTCTATAAACCACAAACAAATATGATTTTAGTAGATGATGTAGTTTCTTACATAGTGGGTTTACACAATGTAGTGACTTACATCGTGTGTGCACATACGAATGTAGTGACTTGCAAGTTGTGGATACACACAAGTGTAGTGACTTACATACATAATGTTAGAAAGACTTCTCGTTGATATTCATAGTTGTATAAACAGTAAACGGTACAGAAAACGATATCGGGTCAACTCTGCCCAAAAACTTGCTCGGTCCGGTCCAACCCGGCCCACTATTTATTATTCAAATAAAATTAAAAGGAGTGTGTTTTTCAGAATCCCGGACAAAATCCCCAATGCTCATTTTTTCATACCCGGACATAATCACTCCCGATAAGTTAACAACGCGGACAAAATCTTCCAGATAAAACACGGATATTTTCAGCCTCCATATGTATTCAACTAATTCAACCAAATTATAAAATAGAATTTATATGCTAACAATACCCTTTTTCTTGAAAAATCAGTTGCTTATTGAAGTGACAATAATGTGGACGTTTGACGGTTTGTCTCTGTTTTAACACAAATATTCTAACAACAAGTAGTTAATTAAGGTAGCAAGTATATTGAATTATCACCTACTGCAAGACCACCATTGGGTAAATAATTTAAATAAACAAGGCTTTGATAGTATTGCAAGCAATACAGGAGTCCTCTACCGGTGAAACCTCTACTAAATAAACAGTGTGCTATACCGTCGAATCGCCATTTATCTGTGGATGTACAAAGCTTTATATTCCAATCCCATTTGTCACTGCAGTACTAAATTGTTTTATTTTCTATTTTAGTAACATTGACTAGACATTCGAGTTACTTTTTGAGTTATTGCAGTACTAAACTGACAGAGGGCAATCATATAGTCCATTCTGTGTACCAAGTTTCATGACATATGTTCTTTTCTAATTATTACAGTATTAAGTTTATTTCTATTTTAAGTTACAGTCACGTGACCTTTGACCTCTGGTAAAACATAAAGGGTCGTGTACAACCACCTTGCTCTTTCTATGTATACACAGTTTCATCAAAGTATCTTCAGTACTTTTTGAGTTATCGCAGGATCTAGGTTTAGGGGACAGGACAGACAGACAGAGTAAGACCGACGGACGAACAGACAGACAGACGCACACAGACGGAGGGCAAACCCATAGTCCAATCGGTATACCAAGTTTCATGAAGTTTCATGGTTATATCTTATACACTTTTCAAAATATTACAGAATTAAGTTTATTTCTATTTTTATTAAAAGTCACGTGACCTTTGACCTCTGGTGAAAAATAAAAGGCCGTGCATAATTCTCACATTGCTGTTGCTACGTATACAAAGTTTCATCAAAGTGTCTTCAGTACTTTCCGAGTTTTCACAGGATCCAGGTTTTGGGGACGGACGGACGAACAGACATACGTACGAACAGACAGAACGACACACAGACAGATGACAAACCTATATTTCAATCTCTGTACCAAGTTTCATGGTCATATCTTATGTCCATTTCGAATTATTACAGTATTTATTTTATTTCTATTTTTAGTAACAGTCACGTGAACTTTGACCCCTGGTGAAAAAAAAGGTGCATAATCCTCACATTGCCACATGGCTGTTTATATGTATACTCAATTTCATCGAAATAAGTTCAGTACTTTTTGATTTATTGCAGGAACCAGTTTTGGGGACGGACAGAAAGACGGACGGACAAACATACGGACGAACAGATAGAGAGACACACATACGGATGGCAAACCTAAAGTTCAATCTTTATGCCAAGTTTCATGGTCATATCTTATGTAATTTTCGAATTATAGCAGCATTTAGTTTATTTCTATTTTTAGTAACAGTCACGTGACCTTTGATCTCTGGTGAACAATAAAAGGTCCTGCATAATCCTCACATTGCCATTTATATGTATACCAAGTTGCATCGAAATATCTTCAGTACTTTTTGAGTTATCGCAGGATCCATTTTGTTTTATTTATTTCTATTTTTAGTAACAGTCACGTGACCTTTGACCTCTGGTTAAAAATAAAAGGTCGTGCATAATACACCCATTGCCCTTTATATGTAGACCAAGTTTCATCGAAGTATCTTCAGTACTTTTTGAGTTATCGCAGGAACAATATTTTGCGGACGGACAGCGTGACGGACGGAAGGACGGAGGGCAAACCTATAGTTCCCTCCGGTGAAACACTGGTAGGGGACTAATAAGCAGACATATATCTAAAATATTGTTCTTTATTTTGATACGGACTTTGGCATAAATTTTTTCAACAATTACTGTTTAATCGAATACAAACACGGTTTTTAGCTCGACTTTTCAAAGAAAAAAAGTCGAGTTATTGTCGTCGCTCTGTCGTCAGCGTCTGCGTTAGTTAAGTTTTTTGTGTGAAGTTTTTTGTCCGAGTCCATTTCTCAAAAACTATCAGAGGTAGCCATTTGAAACTTTCAATGCTTTTTCACAATCAAGGGTAATTATTTACAACAGGGCAGGTAACCATGTTATTTGTTTTTCCAGAGTTATCTGCCTTTGTTCGGACTTACAACTGTTGACATATTTTTGGTTAAATATAAAATGTCTCAATAACTATCAAAGACATTAAATTGAAACTCAAGATACTTGTTTATGGTGCTTCTAAATTTCTAAATTGGCTTGAAACTCAAGTACTTGATCACAGTGATAAATTTATTCTGTAGACACGAGGAGGTAACTCTATCAAGGATTTCGTTTGAGAAATTGCCCTTTTTTCAGCTTGAATTTTATCTTTAGGTCATATGTCTCAATATCTATGAGAGGCATTGACTTGAAATTCAACACACTTCATCACAGTGATGAACCAATTATGTTAACAAAAGGCCAAAATACTATCAAATTCGAGAAAGTCGAGCGTCCAGCACCCGTAGACGGTGCTCTTGTTTAATGTTGATGGGAGAATATGTCCGGGTTGTAAAAGCAACGGGAGCGATTAAGCGGGAGGGATAATGTCCGGGGAATTTTTCGTCCGGATACCTGTCTTTCTTTCACATGTTGTATCAAGCGTTAGAAACTGCACAAGGGCGTTAGAAACTGCACAACGGATGTGAAATGCATTGGGTCTTAGGTGTGCCTTCGAAATGGAAACAATCCATGTTCTGTTCACTGTCTTTCATTTAACACATACGGTACATGTGTGAAAAGAGGTTTGCAAAATGCAATACAAAATCGCAACACAGTTTGAAATTCAATTTCATACCCATAAAATTAAAAATGTTTTTGCATGGGAGTAAAGAAATAAAAAAAATTAACTGTTCCTGTATATACCTTTATGGTAAAAACCTTTAGCTGCATGTATGAATATAATTATGTAATGAAAAAATACTCAAAATATAAATATTATTATATAAACGGATTGTTAAGTTCATTAAAAAAATATAACATACAATATTAAACAAACACGTTTTTTGTTCGCAGACACTAACAGATAATATTGATTATTATTTAGCTGGCAATGGCGTTTTAAAATGCGGTTTGCGATAAAAAGAGTCAAACTTAATACACAGGCCAACAATTAACCCTCCTTATTTAAAAAAAATTAAGTTAGGTTTAAAGTCTTTTAAATACCCAATTCAAAATAGAAATATACAATCTAGTAAAATATTTTTCCCCGCATATCAACTAACAGAGACATACAGGAAATGAAATTTAAATAATTACATTAAATTACATGATTTTAGAACACAATTTATATCATAAATTCAACCTAGGATGTGTTTTGAATATGACAGCGATTGCATATGACATTAGTTGAACTTTATTATTTGTGCACAATAAACATTTCTTTATTCAGTTAACACATACAATGTGCGTGTACGTATAAATGTAGTGTCTTGCAAGGTGTGTATACACACGAATGTAGTAACTTGCATAGTGTGTGTACATACGAATGTAGTGACTTTATAGTCTGTGTACATACGAATGTAGTGACTTTATAGTCTGTGTGCATACTAATGTAGTAACTTGCATGGTGAGTTTACACTTCAACGAATTTCTAATTGAGGGTTTCGCCCCGTCCTCCCTCGAATCCAGCGTCTAGTTTAATTGTGGCCCTAAATCCGGAAGCCAGCTTAAAATTAGAATGGAATCCGGAATCCAGTTTAGTGCCCTGGAACCCAGCTTCATTTAATAGCGGGATCCGGCATCCATTTTAATTTCAGGACAAAATCTGGAAGCCGAATTCGGAATCCAATTTAATATCAGGGCCAAATCTGGAATCCAAATCCAGTTTTAGGAAAAACTAGAATCTGGCGAATCTCGGGGGTCTCACGCTTGTTATTCATCGCATGTGCGTGGCCATTTCATATAGTATCTTCACATATATATTATATCCATGAGGACAAGATGCTGTGCTATAATTGCTGCAGCAGGTGAGAGTACAAGTTTTGAAACGAAATCAAATACAGCGTGATTTTATGTTTTTTTTTTTTTTTTTAAGTGGTCTATGGCAACCCTCTCTGATAAGTTTCTTCCCGTGAATGGTGACCGTCCGATATTCCGAAGGCCCAATATTCCGAAGGCCCGTTATTCCAAAGGCCCGATATTCCGAACACCGTTTCCAAAATGAACACCCTAATAACAAATTAAATCGTCATTTGTTCGCATATTTGCCGTCGGAAGTGTGTGAAAACAAATTGTATTATATCGCACAAAGCAACTGCACCCAAACCGCGTTTTTTTCTGCTTTTTGTGTTTAGTTATTATTATGTGTTTTCATGCTGATCGAATATACTTTCAGTATGAATTTGATCTGTCTGTGCCTTTTCCTTCTTTGAAGTGTGAAACTAAAAAAATTATTATGTCTGTTTACTTTATAAATCAAATGCGTCGTTATATTTTTAATTTTTTCGTTTTCTTTTCTTATCGTTTTCTTTTTCTCCGATGTTCGCTTTGGCAACTGATTAACAAAACATTGGATGTCAAAACTAATTTGTTTGCTTTAATTTTTTGAAGTACTGTGTTAAAAATAGGGAAACTCTAGCTGAAGTGTTGGCATTATTCAGTATTTCATCGGTTAGAACGTTTGCCGTGAAATCAGCAGGTAGCGCGTTCGATCAACACATTGGAAGCCGAAAACAATGTATTAATGTTGACGTTGGTGTATTTTGCATCGTTTGTGTTCGATATTCATTATGATTTAACAAAAAAAAATTCTTTCTACAATGATTGTCTTGATATACAATCTTTTATCCCTTCAGTTTGTCAGTTTTACACATAAAACGTTTTGGGGAAACTAGCATAAAAATAAGAACAAAGCGTTTGCAAGATCAACATTATAAGTCCACTACCGGTGAAAGCAGTTGCAGAAGGATTATAGGTTTGCGCGTGTCCTTCCTTCCGTCCTTCGTCCTATCCGGACGGATTTTGAAATAACCTGGCATAAATGAGACGATGTTTCGCGCGCAAGATCCAGGTCCGTACCTCCAATGTCAAGGTCACACTTAGAGGTCAAAATAAAAATGGGGTCTGTTTTCCGTGCCCGCTCCATACTCTATCATTTTTGGATGGAATTTGAAATGACTTGGTGGAAATGTTCAGCATCATGAGACGATATCTATGGGTGCATTTTCCTTAATTTTGTTCTACAGAACTACCTGTAATAAATATGGACTTCTGTTTTTCATTCTTTACATTATTGAATTTATTAACTTTTTCGGCGTAGCTATCGAAGCCAACGTTGGAACTTTCTCAACATCCAATCAAATGTAGTGAAAATTTCCTGCGAGTAGTACCGAATGAATAAATCCTAACGCCGCGTCGGCTTATTTGAAAATGTGTGCACTGCAATGGTCATCAAGGAAGGGGTGCAACATCTCAGATAAATGGAGCATAGATTCGTATCAAGTAAGGGTACATGGCCAAACAAATTAGGGTAGGTAAATAGGGAGTTTTTTTTAAATTTATTTTGTAAATGGTCAACTTGAAGATTATAAAACTGACTGAATATTCAAAACATGTCTATCAAAACAAAACACTTATTTATCCAAAATTTAATTATTGGCAAAACGTAAAATAAACACCAAAATATCTGACCCACTCAATAAAATGTTTTAGGGTCGTGTTTTTTTAAGGGCAAATTGGGTAACCTGAAACCAACATATTGTTTACGCCTTACCGGTTGCCATGTACTGCTATGAAAACAGTTTGCATGTAATTTACATGTTATAGAACAATACATTTGTCATTTTGCAACGATGTAAATGAATACATTTTACTACTTTCGAGTGCCGCTTCTATATTCGAACGCAATAGGCACACAGTCTATAAAAGGCAAGACAATGCTTCCACATTAGCGGCGTATATTATTTTCCTGACCCTGGACTTCAGGGTCAGTGTGAGGTCAGATCTAATGATGCAGCTGAAAAGACAAGAAACTTAGTTTAATGCCTGGCCGTGTATGTACGTATATACAATGTATATACCGTCTATGCATAATTTGTGTTCCTTTCTTTCTCTTGAATATTCTTTTAATTTTATTAGGAAATCCTTAAGAAACTGAACTGCACATATTATATTGTCTATGTTTTTAAAAAAAAACATTTAAGTCCACAATCCATGTGGGCACTTTTAATGCGTGGAATCATCTTAAGTTATTAACTTATGATTCAAAGTAGATTATCCTGCGAAGTGAACATTGCATCCTAAATGACACTAAACATTGAGATTTTCGGAACATTGGGCCTTCGGAATATCAGGAAGACATCGATCGAATTTCAATGTTTTTTGTTTTACATGTGAGGAATAAATTGTTTTTAACTTATAGTTGATTATTTGTAATGTTTCTCCAAATAATGTTCCTGAAATATGATAAAAACAAGGCAGAAAATTAGAAATTCGTCTAAGTGTACATACACATGTAGTGACTTGCACAATGTGTATACATACATATGTAGTGACTTGCATAGTGTGTAAACCTAAATATGTAGTGACTTGCATTGTGTTTACATGTAGTGACTTGTAAAGTGTGTATACATGGGAATGTGGGTAGATATATCTTGTATTTCCTTCGATTACAGAGAGCATAATTATATACAAATATACGATCATTTTGAAGAGGAATATGTTTTAAACAAACTAGATTCTTCCAAATAAATGAAGGACGACCCAAATATACGGAACATCCATTTCGTGCAAGCTAAAAGGAATGTTGAAGTAAATGTTAAATATACTTGCTCTAAACTGATGTGTTATTACTTCTGGCTTTTCCAAGCGAATCTTTAATTTTAAGTAGCTGATAAGCCCGGTTTCATTTTATTCCCGGGAATATCTTTTTTGCATTAACATTTGACATCTAAACAAATTTTACACGAGTTCACAGATATGTTTTATTATTTCATTCTCGCCAAGCTCCATAAACATCATGCTTATCAGTGATCCGTGAATTGTTTTGAGGTTGAACTTTCAAGTATGTAAGATTCATTATATTTTAAATGACGAAAAAGATATAATATGTACTTTAACAACGTATTCAAGATAAATTAAAAATATCATTAAAGCTTAATACACATCAAACAATATCAACGATTTGAACTCAATGTTAATTGAAAAGCCCCCCCCTCCGAAAAAAAAAAGCCAAAATTTCTGTATTCGACGATTCTCTAGTCGTCCGGTACTTGCCTTCTCCAAATCACAAATGGCTAGACAAACTCAATGTTAATGAAATACATGTATCACATAATGAGTGGGAACATGTATTCGTTATTGTGTTCAGATGCTCAAATAATACCGATATTAGTAGTCTCCAATACAAACATCATTTTAGAATTATTCCGTCTAATAAGTTTCTACACTAAATAATTTGTTCATTGTTGGCACAGAAAAGCTTTATGTATTTTCTGTAGTGTAAACACACGTCTGGTAATGTAACTGGCCGCTAATGGTTTTGAGTTAAATTATGCAATTCACAAAGTTTGACAAATCATGTTTTAATAAATACATCCAATAAGTGTACAGTGCAAATACGTATCTATAGTGATTTATTAATATGCCTGTGCAAGGAATGAGCCAACATAATGCCATCGTGACTCGTGTTTTTCTGTGGGAATAGGCACTCACGGACTCTACATTTAAGGATGTAATTGCTATTTTTTCCCGCTAAACATTGTTCTTCACCGTCTCACCGTTCATTGCAGCGACTATACCTTTAACTGCAGTACCGTGAGTTATTACCATTTTCTTTAGCGATTCGAGTGCAGACGATATATCATGCATGCTTCTGGAGATATGTCTGGTGTCGCCTTGGAAACAGCGTGACGGCCGGGGATTATGATGTACGTTTCGGGTTTGTATACGCTGACAAAACGACTTATCGGGAGATCACGGGAGTGCGCTATGCAGCTTTTTACAACGTGAATTACAATGAAAAACCTTCTTCACACGCATTTTAATGATAAAAAATACTACGGCAAATAATTTAAAATTCAGTGAACTGTAACAAGACACGAAGCACGGTTATATTGTTTAATACGTATATCGATAGAATAAAAGAATGGTCTATAAAAAGCGCTTACCATTGATTCATAATTAGATCGTAGATTCCGTCTTATATCGGAAGACGTTTGTATGCCATGGACATCAACTACTCAAACCGAACGCCATAGAGACGATTTAGTATTGCTTTCTTCGTGATTTCCGTGGCTAGCAAACGTACTCCGGAATAACACGATTACACGCAATGATGATGATGGATGGAATACCTTATTTTTTTATTTTTTTCTGATCATTTGTTCATGGACATTCCCCTGCTTAAGATTTAATTTCAAAATAAAGATCGCAATTATGTTAAAGGTAACAATGCACACACTTTTTGGAAAATAATTTTCATCTACATGGCCATCATAAACTGATATTATATGTCGAGACATGCATACAATTATTAAACTAACATATCTTCACAAAGCAAAACAAAAATGTTGCTAAAAATCGGTAAACATAACCATACATTTTGAGTAAAATCTATGGACATTCATTTTCGTTCTAAAATCGAAATTGAATATTCATTTTAAACACATATATTTTACTCAAACTGTTTTGTAAAATTTACAGATCTGTGCTGAGAAGTTTGCAAATTAGTGTTATTTTATGAAAATCTTTATACATAATTGAGTTGCGCATGACAAGTTACAACACACACATTTTCTGACATTTTTATGCTTTGTTACCTTTAAATGTAAGTATAGGGATTGGCACAGTAGCAGAAATTGAGATATAGTTTTATTGCACCATGCTCATACGGCCTTAGCACATGTACATTTACAATACAGACTTGTACAATAACAATAACAAACATTAAAAAAAACTTCGGTAATCTAGTAGCAATGTAACAAGGATAGGTATCAAACCACTGAACATTAAATGATCTCTGATCAGGTGTTGCCAAATGATCGTTAACTAACTAAACTAGTATTTTATCCAGTAAATTCAATTACACATTTTAATTATTGGGATTTTTTAAATAAATATTTCGGCAAGACCGTTAAAGAATAGAACGAATGAATGTTTTAACGCCTTTTTATTTGCAAAATAATATTTATTGGCCAAACATTTAATGGTTATTTTTGTGTGAAAAATAATGTGTAGTCATCTGTAGGTTCGACGCATAACTGTGGTAATTACCTCGTGTTTCAATTAGCGTTAGAACAGCCAACCGACAATTCCAAATGCAGAACTGTGGTATCTTGCCTCGTGTTTCAATAAAAGTAAAAGTTATCCGCCGATTATCTAAAGCTTCCTGACACTTTGTGTACTGGTTTATTGATCCAGATCGCGGCCCTAGATCTATCGAAGCCGCGGTCCCAATCGAATTGCAGCCGCGGACCAATGTTCTTAACAGCCGCAGACCAGGACGAAATCTTAAAGCAATTTTAATTTTCGAAAATATTGTTATGCTCCCCAAAATATTGTAGCCGCGATCGCGTCTCCTGCGGCCCATGCTCCTACACGCCTGTAAACTGTTTCTTAACAGTGTGAAGTTTATTTTTTCCAAACTCAACATTTCAGAACCGATTGGTATTGGAAGCTCGTTAGGATGTTTACAGAAATTATTTTCGAACCAGTATTAAGAAGTCACAATAATACGTGTTTGGTATTTTTATTTGACGTGTTTTCAATATTTATCAATAGTTGTGTTTTCTCTTCTATGTGCAAGAGCGAACAGTCCCTGCACGGGTTATATGTAGTCAAGCCTAATCAAGTCAAATATAATATCTATAACAACGAATACAATGATAGATTTTAAAATGTGATGGTGGTAACAACAAAGTTCAAGCATATTCAAGCAATTAAAGGGACTATGTCATCTTCATCGTTCAGTAAAAATGTCTTCATATTGCACTATAAATAATATAATATGATAGAAATGAGCTACACTAAAACATTTGCATTAAATAAATAATATAATACATAATTAGTTATTCGATACAAACAAATTAGCAAAAATTATTTTTTAAATTAAATCGCCAAGTGGGTATCGAACTCACGACTCAGTAGCCATACGAAGAAATGACAGCAGACTGCGCTTTAATTAACTGCGCTATTCTGCTAGGTAATGAATGACGTGTTAACTCTATTAATACAAAATACAATTCTGACGTCAAAATGTAAACATACACATGATGTAATTGATTTTTACCTCAGATGGAGTACACTCTTTTCCCATTATATATACCTTATTTTATCCGTTATTAAATGCCCGAATTAATACCTTAATTTCATATTTTTTAAAAGAAATTGCCCCCTTGGGGCCAGTTTCGATGATATAGTCCCTTTAAGGAAAAAAGACTTTAATTTATCTGGGAAATATATTTGTTGCATTTGATATCAACAATTATTATATCAAACATATAAACTTAAATAATTGTTAATTTCTTTCCGATTAAACTATAATCCATTCTAAATAACTTGTTAATTAATTTATATAATATTTAACATCATTAGCCATCTAGAAAGTTTTATTTTGAGGAAAAAAGATTTTCGTTAAGAGAAACGTAAGTGACATAGTGATTATTGAAATCAGTCAAACTTTGATTATTCGGTACAGGAAGGGTGAAATGTTATTTTACTACATGTATTTGTAATATGCGTAAAACAATATGTACAAGCATATTTCTATACTTTCAAAAGAAATACCTTTCAGATTGTAAGTTATCTGACTGATGGTAATGCCATTGGCGCACCTAGGCCGAATGTGAGTATACGCATAGTTCCAGTTTTAACTTAAAAGTCTACTTGTAAGTAATTATGCTAAGATACTGTTAAAAAAGCGAAATACAAAAGTGTTGTTTTTTTTGTTTGAACTAATTACAGTATTTATTTCAGATTCAGTAATACAATACTTTTTTGTACGGTAATTCAAATATAACATATACATGTACTGCTGATTGTGTGCCAAGGTTCTTTCTTAACTTTTTTCACATTCTATAGTTATGTATGCTTTCCAATTTATTCTCACGTACGTACAGGAGTATGCATAGTTACGCACCTGAATGCATGGGCAAGATATTTTCATGATCAACTTATTTGAACAATCTGAAGTTTTCAGCTCTCTTTATTAAAGGTACTTCGCACCCCGATTTTGCGCCAAATTCGGATTTTTTTAGATATGTGTATAAAAATCATATATACTACTTTGAAAGGATTATCAATATATGATATACATCAAATGTTGCTATAAATAATGTATTTTAAGAAAAACATTTATTTGCGAAAAATCAATTGAAGAAAATGAGGCTCG
This sequence comes from Congeria kusceri, assembly GCA_027627225.1. Classification (NCBI taxonomy): domain Eukaryota; kingdom Metazoa; phylum Mollusca; class Bivalvia; order Myida; family Dreissenidae; genus Congeria; species Congeria kusceri. The sequence goes on from CM051024.1 coordinate 999,691, forward strand.
AATTCATGAACTTTGGATCTGCAGGCAAATGCGTAACTGCTGGACTTAATTGCTAATTATTATGACTGTATACATGAGCTATAATCAAGTACATTAAGTTACACAAGTGTATTGGTAATCCTCGGCAAACCTATGCGTATCCACGACCTACCGACAAAAGCAAATGAATGCCAGATCAATGTTGTCGGATCATACTTTTCTAGCTCAAACAATAATTAAAACGACTTAGTTTGTATAGGATTTTATCATTTTCTTAATAAAACACGTGTATCGACAGCCCGGCATCACCAGTTATCCATATCAGCTTATGGCTTACTGGTTCCGCTTAACGGGTTTTATCATCGCTCAGGTAATTGGAATTGAAAAATGTAGGATGACGTTTTAGGATTTGGAATGACTAAAATAAAAATGACGTTTTAGGATTCGGAATGACTAAAATAAAAATATAAACAAAATGTCATCGTTTATCAACTAATCCTGAATGCAACTTATCTTTTTTAAGTGGTGCTATACGTTGAAATAAGAATACGTGTTTTTTTGACAACTCTTTTTTGACGTTTTCACATTCTGGAGCGCAGTACCTTTAAATATTATTTTATGTTTTAATATGGTATTTGGTAAAGATATCTAACTTTTTCAATGTATTCCAATGTATTTGGACAGTCTTGATGCATTAAACTTGATGTCGCTTCGATGTTTATAGAAACATTTTGATAATTACAACGGAATGGTTGACATTTAAATTTTTGTCAGTAACACATCTGAAAATGTGGACAGCTCATTAGGAAATGGTATTCATCTCCAATGTATGTTCCACATTAATTATATTGTCCTATTAAGTGTCTGTCTTGTTGCATGTACCCGCAAACTTCAATAGGAACGAGTGGTAAGCTTTTCTAAATTTTAAAAGGAACCCCCAAATTTCAGACCCGTAACTGAGAACGGTGAAATTGTATTATCAAATACTCTAATTGTACGTCAAATGGAATATCGAGATTTTGATCAAGTGCGCATATAAAATAAATGGCTTTCTTTGCCTGATCAATCTAATAAGTGTTGCTTGAATAAAGCGTCCAGTAGTTATATTTTGAGATTATTTCAAGTAGTGAGTTGTCTTTGAAAATATGCGTGTGTACATGTAGTGGGAAAATATGTGTGTCAACATGTAGTGACAAAATATGTGTGTGTAAATGTAGTGATTCACCTGCTGTTTTTTCAGAAACGTGTATGTAGTGGATTACATTGTAAAATATAACTATATTAAAATACCTTAAATTAAAAAAATAAAAACATCGTTCAGTAAAGCAGCCCATTTCACATAATATTTCCAAACATTAAATCGTTGGCATAGCTAGATCTAGTGGTAGTGGGTTTCTGGGAGAAAATGTAGTGTAGTTACTTGGCACAAGTTACACGTATGTGTGTGTGTGTGTGTGTGTGTGCGTGAGTGTATTGAATGTGTGTATTTCGTAGTTTGTGAGGTCCCTCCGCGCCGCTGCATTTCGTATGGAACCCGGGTGTGTACCAGCACCCTAGCCTTATTTACTTTGAAACTTATCGAAAGTTGGGACGAACTTTGAATCATAGCTTTTACTGTTGTGTGTTTTTAATTTTGGTGTGGGGTTGTGCTGTTTGGGAGGAGGGGGCGCTCAGTACAAAGTGGAGGGTGAAGTACAAGCGGAAACCCCAGCTATCCGGTATGTTGACCACCAACCATACTCACATGCGCCGAGTAGGGAGTGAACCCGGGCCGCCTAAATAAAAAGCTAGTCTACTAACCACTGAGCTAGCAGGACAGTGCTTCAGGCTATTCAGAAGTTGCAGAACGGACAAGATGTATGTCTGAAAGTCATTCGTACGGACATACTTAAATCATCAAGTACCATGTGATTTTTTTAAGCTACTCATACAAATATCGTATTTTTTATTTTACACGTGCACTTTATTTATCTTGTTGAATACGTATAGTTAAACAATACCTCATAAATCTAAAATACACATGATTGATAAATACATGTATGAGATTGTTTTCTGTAACTATTGTTTGACATTCGGCGTCGGCCACCCACACGCCATTTTTGCATGTTACTAGGAAATGGTCCAACAAATGGCCGTGAGAAAGCGCACTGTATCCGTGATGACAATAGACAATCACCCGGGAAAGAGTACTTGACAAATACGTTGTATATTTTGCCCAATAGTAGCCCATGTTTTATTATCGGCGATGTCTGGGCACTCTGCAAATTAAAGGATCAAATTGCTACATAATTGTTTTATGATCCAAATAATATTCATACACGGTTTTAACAAATTATTGTGAATGAAAATAAATATTGTTAAATGTTGCGCGAATGTTTTATGATAATATAATTATCTTTAAATTAATATCATACTGTTGCTAAAAGTGGGTGGGGTAAATTTACCCCTGGATTTAAAAAACGACTATGTTTTAAGTTTGGATGAATTGTTATAAAAATGTGTTTAATATAATTTTAATATAATTTGTTTTAAATCAACCTAACAAAATTAATGTTATATTTGATATTTGTAATATTTGATGCGTTTCTTAAGCTACTGCTGGTGTGTGTTTTTTACAAAGAAAATGACAAAAATGCCAGATTTTTTTTTTAAATATCTAACTGTGGCTTTCAATTGCTGCAAATAAAAAAAATATTTAAACAATGACCATGTCTATGTTTTATACATTTAAGCTAGATTTGTTCAACAGGATTCTCATAAATTACCATACTTTTGCTAAAAGTCGGTGGGATAAATTGACCTCAGAATTCACAAAACGACCTTATTTTCATTCTTAGTTGAGTTGTTATCAACTGTGCTAAGACAATTTAAACATAATTAGTTTTAATCAAACTAATAAAAGTAATGTTATATTTTGTATTTGCAACGTTTAATGTGTTTTAAAGGGACTATGTCATTGAAAAGGGCCTTAAGGGGGTACTTTCTTTAAAAAAAACTAGCATTACAGAAATATTATTTCAGACTTATAATAGCGGTTTAAACATGGTATATATAATGGGGAAAGAACGTGCGCATTCTGAGATAAAATTCAACTTGGGTCGCGTTTGTTTGGCCCTTTTTCTGTTTACATTTGGACGTCAGAATTTTGAGTATTTTGTATAACAATTTTGTACAACCGACTCCTTACCAAGCATGATAGCGCAGTTGGTAAAACCGCTGTCTACTAACATCACGAGGGTTGAGCGTGAAACTGTTGATGCTGCTTAACATTTCTATATCAGATACAATAGTTTCGCCCTCAACCCTCCAAATTTAATTCGTATGGCTTCTAAGTTGTGAGTTTGAATCACGCATGGGATTTTTTTTTTTTTCAGACTTGTTTTGCTTTTATTTTTATTAAATAACTCATTGTGTATTATGTTATTATTTATGTATTTATAACATATTTCTTAGTATAGCGCAATCCTATCATATAATATCAATAATAGTAAAATAGGACGTCATTTTTTCGGTGACATAGTCCCTTTAACACTTGCTGATAAACATGTATGAAAATTGAGGAAAAAAGCACACACTGTTTATGTTGCAAAATTTAAAACAGATTATGAATATAATATAATATTTTTAGACCGAAAATGCATCTATGTTTTATACATACCAATTAAATCACATTTGTTCGACATGTTTGCCAGGTTGCTAAATTACCATACTCAAGATACATGTAGGTTGGCTAAATTGACATTGCAAATAATATGTTTTTTTAACAATCAACTTATAACTGTTTTATTCAATAGTGTATAGATCTATTCAACTTATTAGTTTACCACAATGCAAAGTGTCTTTTAATGAGAGTATTCATTTTTGTAACGTTTATTAAACAACTCTTCTATAAATAACATACATTCGGTTATGTCTTGTGCCCCGTGCTTCCATTCCCACCATGATACGTTGATCGACTTCACTTCGGCATCTAGAGTCCTTCTCCAAGTGGTCACTGGGCCACCCCTCCTCCTACGGCTTTGTGGATTCCAATTATCTGGTGATGTTTGGTTAATCTCTCCCCATTGTGTGGCCAATCCACCTCCATTTCCTCTCTGTGATGGTAGCAGTGATTGGCTTTTGTCATTCTCTTAAGCTCCTGGTTTTAAATTATTTCTGACTCAGAGTATTTTTCAAAGACATCGGTTGACGAACATCTGCAGCTTGTGGTTTAGTGTCTGTGTGTGCTTAAACGTGCCCAATCCATACAACAGTATGGCCTTTTATATTCGAATTGTTTCAAATGGTCTTGAGAGAGTTGAAGGCGTACTGTGCTTTGCCAATTCTTACCGTTACATCTTTATTAGCACCCCCTGTCTTGTTCACAATGCTGCGAAGGTATACAACGCTATCAACAATCTCCAATGATTGGTCATCCAGATGTATGGGTGTTGTGCGCGTCGTATTGAGACGTGCTCCCTTTGTTGTCCTGGTTTAGATGTGGAGCCCTGAATCTCAGGCTATTGTGGCGAGAGCCTTGGTCTTCTCTTGCATGTCTTTGTGCACGTGGGACTTGAAAGTCCAGGTCTTGTGGCTGTTTTTGGTAAGTGTCCTCTGTATTCCTCTTTGCTGACTCATTGCAGTGCTCATTATCAAATTTGTTACAAGCGAAAAGATCAGAGGTGATTTCAAACAGCCTTGTCTCACGCCAGCTGTTACTTTAAAGGATGGGGAATGTTCAGAATTGTGTACTACGTTACAAGTGGTATTCTCGTAGAGGCTGAGAAGTATGTTTATAATTTTGTCTTGAATGCCATAAAACTTCAATATCTTCCACATTCTTGCTCGATCAACCATATCAAAATCTTTCTATGAATTTTATGGATAGAGCTGACACCATTCCAGGGACTGCTCAACAATAACCGCGGTGTGGTGATCTAGTCAATACATGACCGTCCGGCCCAAAACCAGCCTGTTCATCTCTCATCTGCATGTTTACTGCTGTTTTATCCTTTCTAGCATAACCCTTGTAAGCACTTTGCCTTTCAGTAGGGATGGGACCGAATACTGAAATAAATATTCGAATATTCGTTTTAGGTATTCGAATATATTCGAATATTCGTTTTGTAAATACTACCATGTACGGCACTCTGTCCGAATATTTACCTATCCGAAATATGTATACTACGTGTACGTAGTGTTTTTAATTTGTTTCATGAGCGATTTAACTTAGTGAGTGTTAGGCAAATAGAAAGAAATGTAAGATATTGTTAAATGTATTGTTAATTAATTTGTTAATCGTTCCGTACACAAATTTCTCATTACATCGATTACACGTTGCATGGTGTTAACTAATGACCGCGTAAAGTACTTCCAAGCACATGATGGTTGCATTGTTTATTAATCAAGACTCTTGTATAATATACGGTGTTGATTTAATGGAGAATAATTTACAAGTGACGTACATTAAGATTGACCAGATCATGCTAATTTTGTTAAAGAAATTGATTGGCTGTTAATGGATTCATTTTGATTTGTTTACTTAGAGAGTAATTGTAATTGCAAACAAGTTAACCGTATAGATGTCACTTTAGGACAATAAAGAACAATGTACGCATTGTGCGAACTGTGAAACCGTTACCACCACATGGTCCAATTTGTTATTTGTGGATACAATGCGTCATATTCGCGCCTGGAATACGACTGGAATTCATGTTAACTTTGCAATCAAACTGGAAAAAAACAAGATTTTTTAAAAGAAATTGTGTTCTTTAAATACATTTGAAAATCGAATATTCGTATTCGTTTTTTTATATTCGAATATTATCCGATATTCGAATATTCGATTATTCGGTCCCATCCCTACTTTTCAGTAACAGCAACTGGATGCCTAACCAATTCTGGCAACCCCTAAGATCCCTCTTCTGTGGCAGCTTGACGAAAAGTCCCCTACCCCACTCAGATGATACCTCGTCGAACTCTCATATGTCACTGATAAGCTCAATTAGGATGTTTGCAAAAGTTGCTGCATCTGCTTTCAAGGCTTTTGGTGGGATACTATCTAGGCCAGGAGCTTTGCTGTTCTTTAGTTTTTGCACTGCTTTAAATAGCTCTTCCCTGGTGATGGGTCCTGTGTTGATTACAAGGTCTGCTCTTGCTTCTATGTCTGGAGGATGTCCAACTGGTGTGCCATTTAGAAGCGTTCTGAAGTGTTCGCTCCATCCCTTCAGTTGGTCATGGGGTTTTGTGAATGTCTCTCCTTTTAGGGATTTGACTTGTTTTTCTTAGCTTTCGTCCGTTCCTGATAGCTTTCTGGAGATGTCATACAGGGTCCTCATGTCGCCTACGTTTGCCGCTTCTTCTGCTTGCATAGCAATCTGGTCCTATTGTTTGCTTTAATCAATCCTGGCATTCTTTTTAATAGTTTTTTTTCTTGTACTCTAATTACATGTTCTGCTTTATTGCTCTGGTTTTGGCTTGTAGCAGCATGTGTCAAATGTCTCTCTTTTCTACCATGTATATGGGTTCCTCTGACAGCCAACTCTTGTATGTCCTTTCCAGTACTGAAGAACTTCATCTCAGGTGCTCCTAAATGTTTCAATGGTTCTTTCCCAATTCTCTTATATAATGTCTTTTCCTAAATTGGCAAGGACTTGGGACTTATACGGTTATGTAATTGCAGTCTTGACATATCGCCCTTTCCATTAACTTGGAGATGCTGAAACGTGACTGCCTTTTCGGACTGGTTTTTCGCACTCCGGCAATCTTCACCTTGAGTTTTGTTTTCACCAGTTCATGGCTGCAATCCATATCTACCACTCAATAGGCTCTGGCATTAGCCAGTGTTCTTCTCTAGTGTTTTGATATTGCTGTGTGGTCTATCTGGTTTGCAGTAACCAATCAAGGGATCTCATTGTCTTTGTATGGATGTGAGAAGGTGGTGCCTCCTACGACAAGATCATTGTAGGCACAGAAGTTCACATAACGTTTACTGTTCCATTCCCAATGCAAGTTTTCTTCCAGTGTTGTCGGAGCCCACATTGGCTTTCATGTCTCCTCTGACAATTGCAATATCTCTTCTCGGGGCTCGGTATAGTACTCCTTGGAGTTGCCCATAGAAATCATATTTCATCTCTTGTTCCGCGTGGTTTGTAGTGGCATAACATTTAATCAGGAACCTTCTGGAATTTATAACTGTAGTGTGTTGTGACAATCCTTTCACCGATTGGTTCCTATTCCATCAGACACTTGTTTGCCTCTCTCCTGAGCATGAACCCCACTCCATGATGGTGTTCCCTCTTCCTCTGGTAGACCAGAATACAATACTGTATGCCCATTAGACAATGTAAGCTTTCCTGCAGATGTAAATCTCACCTCAATCGCACATCGATTCCTATCCATCTCTAGCTACCTCTGCGGTTCTTCCAGTCTCAAGGAGTCTTCTAACATTCCAGTTTCCGATCCGTAAGGCGTTCTTCGGGGAGAATAAAGTTTACAGACAAGTCTGCTTCGTGCGCTCTTCCATGTCATGGGAGTATAATGGCTTGTTGGTTTCAATATAAAACTGAAGGGTGTTTTGCTTGTTTGCACTGACATATCAATTTTAAATTACATTGGACATACAAACAATTATATATCACCGGTATGTAAATATTGATCGTTAGTAGTGTGCTGTGACAATTAAATCACATTTGAAACACAATTCGGAAACAAATTATCAAAACAACTTCAACTATTGCTGACTTTACAAATCATATGATTAAACGCTTTATGCTACTAAACATAAATTGAATGAAATTTAGACACCATTTAAATGTATGTTGATAATACAAGAGGGGTTAATGCAAGTTGCAAAAATGAATATTCTCATTAAAAACACATTGAATTACGGTAAACAAATACGAGTAAGTTGCATATATACAACTGAATAAAACAGTTATAAGTGGATTGTTTAAATAATCACGATTTTTGCAATTTCATGGGTCAATTTAGCCAAACCACGTGTATCAGTAGTACGGTAATTTAGCAACCTGTCGAGAAAATGTAGTTCAATTGTTATCTTTAAATCATTGATGTATTTATTGTTAAACTATTTTATAACATTAACCATTTTTATAAGAATTTGCCACAATACAAAGCTACATAATTATGTTTAAAATAAATAAATAAATAAATACAATTTCTGCTTATTTCCTCAATTTACACAAATTTTTAACAACAGTTGTTATACCTCAATAAAATTTCAAATTATAAAATATAACATTACCTTCATTTATTTGAGTAAAAAACAAATTTATTATTATTTTTTTTCTTCAAATTGTTGGTAACAATACAATTATGAATAAATAATAAGGTCATTTTTGAAATTCAGGGGTCATTTTACCCCACCCACTTTTACAAAAATAATGAATGAGTATCCTGTTTAACAAATCTAGCTTAATTGTCTAATTTATAGATATGGTTCTTGTTTAAAAGGACATGTGTTACTTTAATCATCCTTTTTTTTAAAAACAATTTGCAACAGGTGAAAGCCACACAGACTTAAAACAACAAATTAATGCATTTGTTTTCATTGTCTTTGTAAAAAAAACACACACCAGCAGTAGCTAAAGAAACACATCGAGTATTACAAATATCAAATATAACATTAATTTGTTAGTTTGATTTAAAACAAATTATTTTAAAATTATATTAAACATATTGTTATAACAAATCATCAAAGAATTAATACAATGTCGTTTTTAAAATTTAGGGGACAATTTACCCAACCCAATTTAGCAACAGTATGATATTAATTTAAGAGCATCATATTGAGAAAAATTAGTTTATTTTATAAAACATAGATTTTGTGATTGTTTAAAAATGTTTTTATTACATTTAGCTTATTGTTTAAGAGTGTGCAACAACTGAAAGGCAGATCTTTGAAAAAAACACCCAAATTGAGGCGTTTTTTGCCCATTTTTTCGTATATATTTTTTTCAACAGTGTTGGCGAAACATATTGAATGTTACAAACATCAAATATAACATCACTTCAGTTAGTTTGGTTAAAAAGATATTCAAAGATGATATAATAACAGCTAAATAATAGGGTTTTAGGGAACATGGGGTAAAATGAAATATTTTGGCGGCCATCTTGGATTGCTGGCAATTGTAAAAGAGGATTTTTTTAAGAAATTGTTTTTTGAATTCAGTTTATGTATACCTTTCATTTAAAACCAATTTTAGCTTGAGGCGCGAATTTTAAATAAATGGCCCTTGGCTCTTGGACTATTGCAATTGCTCAATGTAATTTTGTAAAATAACAATAACTTGTTAAAGATCGATGAATTACTTGTTGTCAGGGTTTTTCATTTGATGTTGTTTGCTAATATATCGCCACCTTATTACAACGGACTATCTGCACCTTTTACACATGTTAGATTAGCCCTTTTATATGGAAGGGTATATCCGCCACTACATGCATGTAACTAAATGACAATTGCAGGTTGCTAAATGGCAATTGCAGGTTGCTAAATGACAATTGCATGTGGATAAATGACAATTGCCTATTGCATTATGATATTCGTAATGGAACGACATATATATCCACCAGTTAATGACATTGTTATGTTATTTATATGCATATGCGTTCTGCTACGTGGAACTAAATGCTTCCTTATGCCAAGTTCTTGCTGCTTGCATGTAATTGACAAGTGCTTTCAGCTTTTTGTTTGCTTACTGCAATATTGAAATGTTTATGCATACTTTTCCTTATTGCATTCCTATGCGCATTTCACTTTGTTGTTGCTGATTGTCATAAGCGATTAACTAACTAGTGGATCTTCCTAAGCATGTTAATGCATTATAAAATTACATGAAACAAATACGAATTTGACTTTCTAGCGCAAATTACTATATACGGAAGACAACTCTTGACAGCAAATTCAGATGTTCGATAGTTTTCGGAGATGTGCAGATTGCTTTTGTCGAAATAACACTTTTGGAGTCCGAGCTAGTTTTGTTGAAAGTACATTTCGCTTAAAAATATAATCGTTAAGAATATTTACTGAACAAAGAATTTTAATTACATAACAAACATGAAATAATAAACAAAATACGATACATAGACGAATAATAGCGATCTAATGTTGTTGTGGATCTTTATTATAAATTGTATCAATATTCACGAGTAACCCAAGTAGTAGATAGATCAACATTATTTTTGTGCATATGTATACACAGTCATGGACAGACGGGCTGAAGAACACTCGGGCGGACGTGTGTATGTGTGTGTGCGTGTGTGTGTGTGTGTGTGTGTGTGTGGTTGTGTGTGTGTGTGTGTGCGTGAGTGTATTGAATGTGTGTATTTCGTAGTTTGTGAGGTCCCTCCGCGCCGCTGCATTTCGTAGGGAACCAGGGTGTGTACCAGCACCTAAGCCTTATTTACTTTGAAACTTATCGAAAGTTGGGACGAATTTTGAATCATAGCTTTTACTGTTGTATGTTTTTAATTTTGGTGTGGGGTTGTGCTGTTTGGGAGGAGGGGGCGCTCAGTACAAAGTGGAGGGCGAAGTACAAGCGGAAACCCCAGCTATCCGGTATGTTGAACACCAACCATACTCACATGCGCCGAGTAGGGAGTGAACCCGGGCCGCCTAAATAAAAAGCGAGTCTACTAACCACTGAGCTAGCCGGCCAGTGCTTCAGGCTATTCAGAAGTTGTAGAACGGACAAGATGCATGTCTGAAAGTCATTCGTACGGACAGACGGCCGGGAAGGCAGTTAAGTAGTGCGCAAGCCGTCAAGACTGATACACTGAACACATACCTATCTTTGTTCAATGAATTCCTTAAAAATGGTTAAAGCATATAAATCGGACATGCTTTGTGACGGACAGGCACCCGGACGTAAGGACAAACGTACTGACAAAGTATTGGCTCAATATCGCTATGCTTGTGCTCACTTAGACTAGCTTTACTCGGCCGTTTACTGATTCGCAGAGGCGGGACTAACATCGGGACCTTCTTTCGACTGAAATAGCCAGGAGCTTAACTAGTAAACAAATAGCTTAATTGAGTTAGATATCTCCCAGCGATTTTACGGACACTTCCGGAATTTCTGGTTCCCGGTTACATATAAATTAGATATTACAAATGGTCAAGTCGCATTTATTAAATTTAACATGCGTAGTGCTTAGTGCTTATCGCTTTGGATCGCTTTCGCCTTGCGGAACTTTTAATTTTTAATACATTAATCAGAATAACTTCTAAAGAATCAACTTCCTAAAGTAAAATGTACAAAGCAATACAAACTTGTTTGAATATATATGCTACTGAATGGATTCATTTACACGCAAGAATATGTGATTTACAATTATTGAGTAACGACAGATGCAAGCTACGTGCCACTAACTGATAGAAGCACAAAGACGCACGGAAGTTGCAGTTAGTTTGTAACGAATAGCACAATGCAATATTCAATTGTCCTTAAGCAACATGCAATTGTCATTAAGCAGCATCCAATTGTCATTTAGCAACATGCAATTATCATTTAGCAAGATGCATGTACAGGCGGATATTCCCTTCCATGCTTTTAATCCTAAGGTGGCGACATATTATATTATCTCGTATGCTATTTTTCAAGCGTTATTTTCCAATACAAACACATATTTATATAAAATGTGTAACAATTGCAAGTTTTTATGTCACCTTTTTTCTCGTCGTCAGTACACGCCTAATATTTATTAAAGTATGTATACTTAAACTGTGAGCAAGAACAATAAAGAAACTCAATTAACACAGAAATAATAGTTTTTCCGTAAGCATTTCAAGAAAATACAGCGTTACTGAATGCTATTTACTATGTTGGAAATGTTATCACAGTTGTCCGTTAGTGTTTGACAAAGACTTTCTTGAAACTTTACAAAATGTGTCTATTCACATTAATGAATAAGTAGCTTTCGTGTTCCATGAATCCATAAGGCACCTGAAGTCACTGAATATTTAACTGTTGGTTTGCTTATAACACTTGAACATAGAAACAGTAATTTTCTCGTTAATTAAGAAAAAACATCTTCCCACAATAAATATGCATGGTTTGATATATAATATTATATATATGTATGGTTTACCTTTTGTTTCTAAACTTGTCGTTGCAGCACATATTCCAGCATATAAAAATAGTATGTTATAATGAACTGACATTATATTAATACTATTGGATTAAAAACATTCAGTATAACAACCATTCATTTAACGAGACAGTGAAATAATTAGTATACTATCTCTTGAACAGGTTATATGCAGATTTGGCTGTATCTGCGAATCACAGTGTATCAGTTGGGTACACGTGCTGTCTTGAAATAGCTTTGCTTTTGTTCTATATATTTGATAATCAGAACACAACCGATGTCAGTATTCAACCTCCTCACATCTATTATACTGGTTTCTCGCGTGGCTCGTTGCTTGCACGAACGTCTTAATGACCATAGTGACCATACAGAAGACAAGTTTATTTTTTAATAATAGAATGTGTGGACAAAAACGCAATGAACAGTGAAAGGTAACATAACATATGACATATGGCTAGATTTAATAAAGCAAATACAATTACTGCAAAACAATTAACAATCGAGGGGCACTAATTTTATTGCATTTCGAGGATGGAACGATCCACGAATTTAAGTTTCCAACGAATAATTATTTGGCTAGCTATTTTTTTCGGCCAAATTTGCGCTCTAAAATGAAGTTGTCTAGTACGTATATCTACATGAAGACAATGTAAATATAATGTCTATAGTAGTTGAATGAAGTATAATAGTTTGTTTGTTATAAATACATTACCTGAAACATGATGTGCATTTATATCATAAATGAATCTGTTTAATATCCATTTTATTTTGTGTGTGACAATTAGCCCCTATCTAATCTGCAAACGCTCCGGTGTAATATACTGTGTACCTTACCGACACTTGACATATCCAATTTATCTGCCTATGCAGTAACGCTGTGTATGCATTGCTGTCTTCTTTCAGATAGACTAGTAAAGATCTATGTGCATAGTAAACACTCTCCGTGCAAAAAGCGTGGACTACGTTTTACGACTTCGGTTTTTGGCAGACGACGGTCCAATTGTTTAATTCACACATTTGTAGTCGGTCTCTACCTCCCACAGTGACGTGCCGTTTTTATTGTATAACAAGGGTCTATTGCCTAATTGACAGGTCGATAATGGGGCCCACTTACCGCGAGGACGCTGCGTTAATGTTGTAAGGTGTTACAAACAGAAAACAGCAAAACGATTGACTCATTTCTAGATGGTTTTTTGTTACTAATGAAATTGAAAATCCACGAATGTATGTGCCCACGAAATTGTCATTTAACCGCCCCCCCCCCCCCCCCCCACAACATTTCATGCCGACTAATATAAATGTTTTGTAATAATATGTTTGTGAAAAACCCGTGTATTTATCATAAATAAATGTTTGTATGCCAAAAAGATATTCATCAATATATCCTTCAAAATGTATAGATAACGATAACGCGGAGAAATAAATTAATTAGGTCTAATAATCTTGGGGAAGAGAACCAATTTTGTTATATACAAGGAAGTAAAATAAACTTTGTCAATAAGGCCAATTTTGTCATGAAAATTACAATAATATATCACACATACACCTGAGAGTATGTTATAATAAAAGAGTAAATGCCAAAAAACACAATATTTATGAAAATATTACATTTGACATGAACATCTTACTATGAACATCGTATCAGTAGGTAACATGGAGAATAAAATAATTTAGTATCGATCATAATTTCTTTGAGAATAAAGCCAATTTTGTCAGTATTGTTTCGTCTTCAGTATTCATAAGTTTTCTTAAGTTAATTAATTAGGATGATTAATCAACTATCTGGGGACAAACCTATCCCTAGTAAGAATTAAGTATGTACATAGAAGTTGAAAATAATGCTTATCGCATAATACGTTAGTATGACATTCTGACATTTTATGATACATGTATTGTTAAAGGGTATAACCAACCGGCGAACTAAACTACGTTCCACATTATGTTTACACCCCCCTTTAAAATACGATACGGTTTAGTGCATCAAAACAATGCGTATCGCTAACATAACAAATGTTAATGGAGAAAGTACAGAAAACACTTCCTGGGGCAGCAATTCTAAAACACTTTACAGATCACCCTTGATTTAAAGCAAATAATTATATTAGTAAAATGGTAATATAATAATCACTTACACTTTCAATAATATACACAATTATACAATATTATGTTGATTTAAACCATATATCCAACATATCAGTCTCTAAGCTGATTTGGGAAAAAAAGATTATTGTTCAAGATTGTATATTTCTTTTTTTTGGATTGGGTGTTTTAGAAGATTTTGGAACTTAATCAGCGACGGCCAGTGACAATAGTTTGTTTTTAGAAATATTGTTTCTTAATTTTCTATATTTGGGCCATACTAATAAACTTAGACTGTTCAATTGTCGAATTTCGGTATCTTTAGTTGTTCTGCGAACAGCTTGAAATGATATTCAGATTCTATGCTGTTAATTGTACACGAGACACATTTTTTGTCAGAAACAAGTGTATTTGTGTATCTGCCTGTTTCTATCGCTAATTGTTGAGATGATATCCATCTTGTGTTTAAATAGTGAATACGATCTTAAGCTTGAAAGGTAGTTGATATCTGAGTACCAGCTTTTACTATATATGTCTAGTATCCGCTTCTTTATTATCTCCGATAAATAATTGTCAATATTTTCTGTCCGAAATAAACAACAACGTGTTCGTTTCAAATTGTTTTTACTTGAGAAGCCCAGTTTTATTTTTGTTTATTTATTGTGTAAAGTATCTGACCGTAGTACTTCATATGCACGTTTACAATTATGTTTTATTTTTCCTATTATTTTATCATATTTATTTCTTATATACCGCTAGAGGTATTCTACCGAGTTCATCGTATACAGCGGTTAAGTTTGTACATTTCCCTCTTTTATGCGGTTATTAGAGAGCACCTTCTTTTTTTTCTTTTTAATTTTAATCCTTGATGGAATAAAATAAGTTCTATTTTGTATAGTTTTATTTCTGTTATATTTGTTTCTTAACCGTTTAAACTCGTGTTAGTCTTTACGACATTTGTAATCGAGCCAAGTTTAACGGGCGTGTTTACAATTTCTACTTTTAGATTTTCTCACGCTTTTTTTCGATGACATGTTCCGCAGTAATAAACGATAGATCTGTTAATTCACGTTATCTATTGACCTTGTGCGCTGCGATACAGTATGTTATTTTTGCTTAAAGGCACAAGGTCGGCTTTGAATAAATAATATATTTATTGTTTCAATGTTTCAATAATACAATTATATGCGTATTTAAGAATTGAAGTATATTAATTAGCTATGTCATCGTACATGATGTACGATGTCTAACCATACTGAAACAGTTTTATACGTAGTTTAATTTTCTCAAAATGTACATTTATTGATGTTCTGAATGAACTTGGCACGACATTTTAGTGGAAAATATTCGATCATGTTAGTTTTATGGCGCCATCACGCATACCTGATGACTTATTTACAATTAAATAATATGCAAAACAACACGTAATATACGTGTTTTCAGATTCGCATTTGCAGCACGGTTACTTCCATTTAAAAATGAAACAGACTCTTTTTGATAAACTGTTTACGTGGTTGACGATATTTTTACCGATTACGAAAACGATTTTAAATATATTGTTGTATGTTAACAATAAAATGCTTTATATTATTTAAAAACAATGTATTTCTTTGCCCAAAGCTGAAGGTTTTCTGATCATTGAGGATTTGAAGGCTTTAACAGTTGTCCTTGAAATTGTGTCAGAGCACAAGGAGAATGGTATGCGAGCGTGGTCAGACAATTCGTTAAATTCATTAACAGTGAAATTATTAATAAGCTTGAAATGTTCGTGCTTTAAAATTAAATAATCTACAATAATCTCTCCTCTTGTCGAGCAATAATTTGAAATCGTTTAAATAATCATCATTACCCAGCCTCACATTGCCAATAAGAAACAAACTTGAAGATTCCGGACACAAGAAATGCTCGCCCTGGTGTATCAATGAATTTATCTTTCTTGCTATGGGGTAATGTCGTGTAACTGGTATCAAAAATAAAAGATTGCTTTAAATCTAAATATTTGTCAAATATAATTTTATTATTATCTTCAGCCGTGCGAGAGTTCAGATTCACAGTGGGGAAACCAAATGTACGCCGACCGGATATTGCGATTGGCTGTCAATAAAAGAGTGAAAAATTCGATGAACAAGAAGTAATATTTTGGATACAACACATTGAATGCAAATGAACTTGTATGTATCTTGTTTCAGACAAATTATATGCTCTATTTAAATTATCATCAATAACTCAAATTTGAAAGAACAATTTCCGCATAATCATAACAGTGTTTAGCGTGTAGTCAGCTTTTCACACGAACAAAAATCGGAACTTAATTGACTTCTTCTTGTTTTCTTCGTTCTCAGGCGTTTGTACTGGTGCAGTTATGTATAGAAGAACGTATTTTGACTAAGTGTTATAATAAATCACGAATTTGTGCAAATATGGCATTTAAAGCGAAGCTTAAAAAACGCCGATTATACTTTTCTTGCAGTTGAATCTGTTCCATGATGGCGATTGAACGAGCGTTTGATTTACGATATCTTGCAAAGATTCTGTACATTTCTTGCGATGATATGAAATTTATTCTTTCATTTTGCAGGTGATAACGCGCAACTGTATTATAGTCGCAGAGCAGTAAACATCTATATCAACTTGCAAGTGCTTTAGCTAAGTATGTTTTATACATAACAGAATATCGCTCAGTAAACTACCTGGTGTTAGAAGTCATGGCAGATAATTTCACCTCGCTTTATGGATAAGAGAATATTAAGATGTGTTTTGAAGATTTCGCCTATGTAAGGACGGATCTCAAATAAACTTGGAATCCTAGCAAATAATCGTTAGAGATTCACTTAATATGTAAATTTAATACGGCTCCAGGGATAATGGCGGTTATATATAATACAAACGTAATTCCAAAAGGTGTAACACGTTTCGCATTAGTTATAATTATGTTGAAACTACAAAATGTGTCTTTGATTTGATTGTGAAATAAATAATAGTAGCACATATTTTCTGTTACAGGTTAATGAAAGCAATTGAGGAATAAAGATGCATTCACTGTGATTTAATGTCAGAGCGGTTCACCTCGCAAATTGAGCACACTGTAGTGAATCATACCCACGAAAGTAATAACTTATTACACAAATGCTTAACAATAAACCAGTACATTTAAGATAAGATATTATTTGAAAATTCACAGCTGTAACAAACGGAAAATGACGAAACTTGGTTCAACATAATACTATGTTACAAAACAATTGATAATACACACTAAAGAAGGTAATTAAAATTTATTATATGGCTACATGCGCTATGAAATGACATGAGATAAATATACCGCGAAACTTTCAGCAGAGTACCAAAGTAAAATAAAGGGAAGCAGTTCTTACAACTCTTACAAAAAATGTAGTCAACACAAATTCAAGTGAATGACGACACAGTCACTGTAAGGTTAACCTGACCTTGTCAATGAATTGAACTCAATGTTTTGTCGTCAAAAGGAAATTAAATACTGCAAAAGATGTATTGAATTCCAAATGGAAAATCACAAGGCACGGTACGGTAAATTCGCAAGTCGTGTACAGATCATTTGTTGATTTCATGCAAGAGAGGAATGGTTTTCAAATTGTTCAACTTGCAAACTTTACAATGAATTGTGTCCAAATCTAAGACTCAGGCAGTATTTGTCACCGTTTCGGTAACGTAAATATATGTTTAAGCCTCGCTATGTTGAATTTGCATACGAATATGCATTTGAAAACAACAGCAGGAGGTTAGCATGATTGTCAGTGATACGGCAATAATTCGAAAGACGACAGACATTCGATGAATAATACTAGGTAAATGAAATATTCCTTGATATGTAAAAACTCACATAGCTCAAAGGATCCGAAAACAAAAATCTGATTTCACCTACCGATGTTACGAATCGAACAATGTTTTATTGACAACCAATAGCACTATCCGGTCGGCTTAAATTTGGATTCTCCACTGTAAAATTGCGTATTAAAAATGCTGTACCTAAGTTATCGTATTTGACAAGATCAGATTATATGGTTAAAAAAACAAAGATTGTGAAAAATTTGAACTACTATGATATGCATGGCAAATATAAACATAGTTTTTATGTATAAAAATATAATTATCTAGCTTTACCCATTTAATTCCATGCGTGTCCGTGTTAATTATTGAAATTTAGTTCTTAGTAAAGAATACTAAAATAACACCACCATAGCGTCCTGGTCTTTTCTGTGCCTTGCGTCCAGTTTTATGTTCACAGCCAAAACCATTTGTGCCCAGAGATGTAGTGTTTCTTTGTGGAATCCATGATTCACAAAAAATAACTTCCTACTCATCAATTAGATGTTGAATGTCTGTGACTAATATTCGAAGATGATACCCTTATTGGTTCGTATAGAGATTTTCGGGCGTCACGTACTTGTTCGGAAGTTGGACGCCTACTGCGATATTCTTGATTTTTTTCCATCCGCTGTTGGGTGCTGACCTCGAGCGACGCGGTCCGAATCGTCTCTTTCTCTTTACCATAGCGGAATTTAGGCACTAGGGGTCCGGGTCTGTCGCCGTGGCCTTGTCCTAGCCGATTTTTGCGGTATGCGGAGTCGAAAGTAAACTGACCGTGTACCTGCAAGACTTTGTTTTTCTTCAGTTTTTTTTTGCATTTTGTGTTTGAATGTTACACTCATGTTTTCAAACATTGGAGCAATATAATGTGCTGAATATTTAGTTTCAGTGACACTCTTTTTGACCTCAGTGACCTTCAACTCAAATTCAGAGACCTTAGCCGTGATTGCATTGTAGCTTGTTTTAATATATGTCTATGTGCATGCGAAAAACCGTCGATATGCCCCTATAATGTTATATTGATTGTCGAATCAGTGTCACCTTGTTTACATTTCTTCTCATTGCTCGTGGTCCCAGTGCAATCATTCTATACAGAGAGCATGACGTCACTCGTAAAACCTTGTACTGAACCGCATTTTTTCGCCAGGAGAGGCGAAATGTGCTTACGCATGAAATAATCCCTCGTAAGAAATGACTGTATTTATACCATTAATCAATCCAATATTAACTAAATACTGATAGTATAATGCATTTCTGTTAATTAAAATACCAGTAGTTATTTTTTAACGCTGTATAGCGTGTTTATTATAAAAAACTATTTTCAGTTTCGTTTCAGGTGAAAAATTCAAGGTTAGATACCAGTAAATCCAGTTCCCATATGGTCCCATAATACAACGACGAACTTTCAGATTTCAGATTGTGCAAGCTTGGTCTCAGTTTAAAGAAGAATATTTCCGAAAAATTACAATTAAAACATATGGCATATTACTTCTAAATAAAGGCATCTCACCTGAATGCAGGCACAGGTAGAAAAATGGGTCTCGGCAGTCATATTCCGACAAAAGCCCCATGCCCCATCAGCTCATCTTTCAAGTTAGCCTTCAAAAAATGCACAGAAATGTTCCAAACACAAATTGGATTATAGAAATAACCACAAAATGCATGTCGTAACTTGCCTAATGCTTTTTATACCAGAAGAACAAAAGGAACTTTTGTAATAGGCAATATTTCGAATGTACCACGGAAGGAAACACTCTGATTTACTGGTATCTAACCTCAATGCGATGTTACATCAACCTTTGCGACCTATGTCGGAAAGTAGCACATACCGATAATACTAAGAGCGTGAGTACACCAGTCAGTCTGACCGGTGTAGACACAACGCTGTGCAACAGGACGCCGAATCCGAATACGATAATGGCGATACCACTTTTTGCGTTTTTGTTTTCGAATATTAATGCCATTATATATGTCCTAGACTTTTGTCTCGTTCGTTTGCATACATTGACTAAATTTCTTACATATCTGTCAATCCAAAAAGATTTAGCACTTGCTACCACTAAATAACTAAATACCAAACAAAATCCACAATAGTCAGAGCACATATTTTCCCCGCATATTTTCCGTTCAAAACCACATAACACGTCTTTTTTTCAAACATTTCCTTATTCAGATTTTATTTGTTGATGCCAAACAATATGTTTTATTGCACTTTTCATAATTAATTAAATACATTAAGGGCAGCAGTTTGTTTGGTTTTTGTCGGCTTGGGCAAATATCTTTCAAGTGCTAATGCATCTCTGGCGTGGGTTATTTAACAACGGCTTACATTTAATTATTAAAAACAAAACAAACCAATAAGCCATTAAATATTAAATGCAATTATCAATATTCTACATTTATGAATGAAAATAACATTAGTGCTTTAATTAAATGATATATTATTGGAACTATTGATAAATGGTGCTCAATGGCAATTACTATAACAATCTTCAAAATCAAGTCAACGGTATGACTGCAGAGAAACGAACCCATGTATTATGTCACACATTGGTAGTCATGTTGATTTCGTAATTGTAACATGTTTTAGCTCAGCATTTTGAACTGAAAGTACATCCGATAATTATGGCCATGTATTTCGAATTAAACTAATTATTGTTTTCCTTGTGAAATGCTAGGAAACGTTGCAGAATTTGTCTGCCTAACTATTTAACATCCACTTCCAGTGACCAATTATCGTGTGAATGTTATAAGTGACATAATGATTGCTGGAGTAGTACTGCTGATAACGCGCGTTGTTCTATTAGTTCCGTAAAAATTAGTACAATAGTGTGTGTTTAAATATTGAAAACAGTATCCGCTTATTTTGATTGAATACCTAACAATTAAAGTTCGTTTATTAATGATAATACAATTCCCAACTACAATAGCAAATTAACATGCTAATTTAGACTAATTAGTAAACATCATGCACTTAACGTGTATTGATAATTATACTGGAACATCTCTACGAAAATATATTCGTGAATGTGGCCCATAAATGGCCAATTAACATTTAAAGACTGAAATCACAATGAAATACGACCGAGCAGGTGAACATGGTGGATGACTTGATTTATCAAACCACATGATAACAATCTACAACTAGGTTTCCGCGGCCTTTGTTGATGCTTTTTGTCGGTCTGATATTTTCTTCCAGGTCATTTCGTCTTTTGGAAATATTTAGCTCCCATTGAATAATTTTTTCTCTTTGAAAACGATATGAGAATTATTGTATATAAATTTATTGAACAACCTTCGTATCTTTAGAAACCTTAATATAATTACCCAAGATAAATATAACGTTGCTGATTTCTAATGGAACCTAATAGGCAAACCATTTCAACATGACTCATTTTAATCCAAATGCTAAAAAATATTAATCTCTGTTCATATGAACATTATTTCGTAACACATGGAGTTGTGTTATCTCTGTCCAATAATCTTTTTCAGACTGCTATGAATCCACTGCAGCAGCGACCCATCGTACGGTTCCTCGTACTTCGAACGTCTGTCTGAGCTACCTGCGTTCAGACCACTTACATCCGCAATATTTCGAGCGATTCTATTTCGAGAACCATCTCTTAACTGCTCAATATCAATTTAGACATCAAATGTGTTACTGTTGTTTCTTTCTGCCTCAACTGGTATCTCGTCGCTGACAGTGTACCTGGAGTAGTCATCAGGCGGGTTGATCTCTGCATACATATGACAGTATTTCAGGCTGCCATCAGGAGAGCAGCACTGGTTGTAGCCTTCTTGGAGCAACAGGGCAATGGTGGCATTCTCAAAATCTGCTGCTACAGCTACCGGATACTGCGACTGCAGCTTGCTGAACCTGAAAAAAAAATAATGCAAATATTTATGGTCAAGTTCCCTATTTGTGTAAATATCTCTTCACGTAGCCAGTCTAAATATTTCTTAATGTCTGGAATATAATATTACACTAAACGTAAACCCTTAACTGTCTGGTCTGTGCACTTCCGTCACGTGGTCTGGGATTTAAAATGGGCGTTGACAGTGCAAGGCTGGCTTTGTTTAGTGGGGCTGATGGCTGTCGTCGCTTGGTAAAGCAGGGCATATTTAATCCTAAAAGGATCAGATGATATGTTATATCCCAAAAGGATTCATTAACCTTTTTACGAATGTGTTGTCACAAAGGGACGTTTGTGCTGAAGCTGGTTCCAAGGGAGTAATTTGTTGAAATTGATGGTGTGTTGCATTTGGTTGTAGGAATCAAAGAAAAGAGTATTGGGATGGTGAGCGTCAGTGGAAGGTTATCGTGGTGATCGTATAACGTTGACAGGGTGGCACAGACGAGTGACTTTTATACCAAAATATGTGGCAACATCAGTAAATCAAGCCAGGAACTAACAACGCAAATACTTTATTCATATAAAATTACAATTCATCTAGAAAGAGATTGAACAGTGAGAAAATAAATATACATATTGTGCAAATACCAAAATGCGACAGGACTATTATTTTGACATCGTAATTATTGAATGAAGAGTGAACCATCATGTTAAAATGTGCTTCAGATTGTATGAAAGAACTATCTTGAAAGTGTGTAACGTGCATGTGATTTAATCGTTTCATGTCATTTAGACTGAATAACATATTGTTTTTGCTTAATTGTGCAAATATACGAACTAACATTATGTATGTTAGGTCTCGCAGATATGGCCCGTTTTAACTGGAATTTTTGAAATACTGTTAAGTCTAAATCATCAAACCAGAGTTTCATTGGATAAAGTAAGATTAAAATGCTTATTAAAAATATTTTCTTATTTTAAATACCACGCCAAATTTAAGTAAAAAAAAAACAATGTAAATATTACTCCATTATCGCGAAAACTCACATGTAGCAGCATCTCTGTTTGATGCCGTAAGCACTGAAGAACCACGACTCGTAGCACGTCATGTGGGTGAACTTAGTTCCAATCCCGGGAAGTATCGAGTAATTGCAAGTAAACGTGTAGTCCTGAAATAAAACAGTTTATAAAAAACCACCACCACCACCACCACCACAAACAACAACAAAACCAACAAAACACATTAGCTATGTAACAGCAGATTCAGCAACAGTCATCCCAACGACAAACGTTAAAAAGCAAAACAATAAAATGAAATAATGCCCAATTCGATGCAGTATGTTCATGGTTCATTCTGTTATAACCTCACTTAAAACACTGCAAGTTGTATAAATAAAAAAAAGAATATATGACTCCAGATCGATTTATATTCTAAAGTCCTTAATGCGAGGTTAATGCCCAATTGTTAAAGAAGATAGAAAGTTGAGAACACAAAAAAAACAGATATGATAATAAGTCTTTATGTAATTTCAATCTAACCACAGGGGTGGATTGGCCAACATTTGATGGCGTTACTCACCTCCATCATTAACACCTCATGACACGGACAGGGCAGTGCAAACACCAGCTGTTTCTGAACCCATGATATGAGCTCACCCTTATTATGTTCGTAAAACCTTTGGCATAGAATTTCATTCCTCATGGATTGAGTTATTACAGTTACATTATACATCCACCTTCCAGCAAAACCTGCAAAATCCATTAAATTGCTTTTGGAGTTTCAAAGACAGTTCAAGTTGATCTCAGTGTAACCATACAACAACTAAGCTTTGAATATGGATAACTATGTCAACTGTTCTAAATTTGAATTACACTGTGCAATTGAACATGTTTTATGAAAAAGTACTATAATACTATAATGATATTAAATATAATATTATTACGATATGTATGTAATTCACAGAAAAAGCCTCATATTGCTATTTGTATATGAAGTTTGAAGAGATACCTCGATGAACATTGGTTCCTTGATTTAGATGCGAGAAGTTATATCTGTCAGACAGAATGATGCGTTTGTAACCACTACTGTAACCGGTACTTCCGGTGATGGTCTGATACTGAACTGTTCAGGTTCTAAAGATTTAATAAAGTACTAATTAAACATATAGCAATTAATTAAGATCATTAACATTCTGTAAAAGTATTAACACACTGTACTATCGATTCACATCTTACACGGTTTAGTTGCATTGTACCTGATGTTTGACGACCTCATATCCGGGTTCGTAGGGCGAGTGAACAGTCAAGTGCTTCCACGTGGCGACCAGGGCAACACTGACATTGAACTCGGTCTGGTTGGTGTACTGTCGAATGAGGTCCTGGATCTTTGTAACGTCAGCCTTGTCCTTCTGGTGGTCGGTAAACACATGGATCCACAGTCCACCATCTGATATGTTTCTGCTGTCGATGCTGGTCCACAGCGGAACAATCACCGTGTGGTTCTGCACAGCAGCTTTCCACTCGCTGGCACTTTCACCTCCATTTTGATTTTAGAGAGGTTGGAAATCTAGCGATATGAATCCGTTCATACTTGGCTAAAATAGAAAGTGCAGCTAATACAACTAAGAAGTTTGATGAGAGCATACGCATTATGCTGACGGTGTATAAAAAGGAATATTTACTAAAACAAGCTTGAGACTGAAGTGTTAACCAATTCACATATTCCCCGAAGTATGGTAGCCTTGTGGAGATATGGTAAGCATCCGTAATCATGTTGTCATCGTTATATATATCTTCAGCTGCATTGAAGTAAAGTAAGACTGGTTCTGTAAATTATTATAATTACATATTATAGAGCTGTTAGTTAGTATTTTATGGATGTCTGAAATTATAACTCAAGAATTGAATTTGTTGTTGATAGTCTAGAGTTATCATTGTGATATTGCAATGCCACAAAACTGTGATTATTTCCCACAGTTTATTTATGGTTGTGCAATTAAAGATTGTTCTTACTTAACAACATGACAAGTCAGACAATTTAATTACTTGCATTTTCTACTCTGAAAATCAGCGCTTTCACGTAAACCATTACTTCTCTTTAAAAGGCGTAACGTAATGAGCGTTTCATTAACAAACAAAGAAATGTTTCAAGGTTAACATCACAATCATCACCATGCAAACAGTTATTAAGAATCAGGTACGATACTGAAAAACGATTGTGTCGTGTTGGCGTTGAACCTACCGCAGCACCCAAGATACGGGTTTCCCTGTGGATAGCCCTCTCGACAGGCATGAGTAACCACCGAACGTATTTGAACAGACCGCATGAGGACCGCACGTGGTATTGTCGTCACATTCAATAATATCTAAAATACCAATAGTGTAAAACATAACACATACATGAAACACATTTTTTGTTTACAATCTTTAACGCGCAGTTTAAGTTATTTTCAATTATTTATGTGAATCCATGTCTTTTCTTTTGTGAGTAAAAGAAGTAAGGCGACATTTCTATTATATAATTGATTATAAAAAAACAAACAAAAAAGAAACACACGTAATGCGTCTGAAATAAGGAAACTAATTAATTATCCTAAGTAATTATATTTAGTTTGTTTAAAAATCTTAAAAACTTTATGTACATATCATTTTTGAAAGTGACTAGAAAACTATGCAAGTTCAAATAAAAGTTCGATTTAATTTTTTTTACATATGCACAAATACATTTCGCAAAAATGCGATTTATGAAAATTGGCGTATATAGCGTCTCGTGAAAGTCCTTACGATATTGGCAGCTTCATTCACAGATGGACTAATGCATGTAAACTCGATTATCACCATGGTGTAATGTGTAGAAAACTATTTGACAAAACTATTTCTAGACTTCATCCTAATGGCAAAATAATATAAAAAAATTCACAAGAGGAGTCAGCAAAACTTTCAGACTGAAGTAGAATTTATTTTAGTATGTTAAACGAGGAATTTGTCAACTAACTTAACAAAAGGGCAATTGCGTTTCTTCTTCACTGCTAGCGTAGCTATAATACTACTAGCACATGTATTGCAAGGACGTTGTAATTGAACACATGAAATGTAGAACATAACATGAAAGGTACATGCAGTAATATCACTTATAAATGGTGCACCGTTTTCACAGCTAGATCCAGTAAACCCCTTGTTACAAACGCACACGTATCCACTGTCAATGGTCACGCATACACGTGTCTGGTTGAACGCATGTCGACAATATAACTCTCCACCAAACGCACATTCGTCTATGTCTAAGAAGGAAACAGGGTAAAGTAATACTTTTATTCGGCGCGACTTTAAATTGTTAGGGCGTTTCCTGAGTTATAATTGTATGTAACTGTCAACACATTGCTGTTAATCAAATAAAAGATCACGTAACATCCGATTAGAATACAATGTTGTAAAAGCTTAGAATAATGATAATAAACTGTGGACGCGCAGGTAAATTTTTTAAATAATGTTAAAACGTGTTTACGAAAAACAATTAAAGTCAGACTATGTTAGGTTGACATGAAATAGTGTAATGCTGGCCAATCTCTTGCACACCAGTTACATCCCATTCACATCTGTAGTCGGCTCGGAACGTATTCCCAAGTCATGCACTTGGCTATAGTCATATGATTTTCACATTCAAACGCACGGCCCAATCCACTCTGTTCATTTTGTTTATATCTGCGAACTGATTCCATTTGTGTAAATGGGCAAGAAAATAGTTCCAATAATATGAATCAAAATTTGCAATTTTTGACCAATTGATGATAATTTAAAAAGTATTAATCTTTACTTCTATGCTTTCAGTCCTAACAATAAACATAAATGTGCATTAAATATATTTGTTCAGTTTTGACAAGAGTCTTGCCATTGAGCCCATTGTAGAGGTGTATGGTGAGAGCAACGAATGAAAACTCTGCTAGGAGATTGATATTTGGCATGCTTTAAACCGACGTAAACCCCCATTTCGGTGAATTGACCATTCCATGTGATGAACTAATGTTTAATCATAAATGTGTTTTGTCTTCTTTTGTGTTATGCGTGTGGTGTTTTATTTATGCAATTGGTGAATTGCCTAAATAATATACGATGTATTGTTAGTACGGGTTACTCTCCTGCTAATGCAGCTGAGTTTCATATACATTATATTTATAAAGCATAATATTGCGTGTTTTTATAAAAATATACGTTGTTGACCATCTGTTATAGTATACGCTATGGTAATTTACGTGCCCTGCTCTAATGTCGTAAAAAATACAACTCTGTATTTTATATCAGAATACTAACTCATCTAGCTTACCAGCGCAGCGTTGTCCTCCGACACCATGATTACAAAAAGACCTATAGAACTATTACATACCAAAGTTTTATACTTGTAGCATTACAAACTGAATTTCACTTTAGAGTCACGACAATTTCTTTTGATTGCCATTGAGTACTTTATTTTTGAACGTATGTCTGTCATTTACTATTGTTTATGTTTTTGAAACAAACTTTATATTCAATTTATGAAAAACAAATATTTCATTTGCTCAAAAATATTGATTAACAAAGATACAATTTGTTACTTAAGGGCTTTGTTTATATTCATTGGATATGAAAGTAAAACCAATTAAATTGAAACAGCATTGGTCTTTGATAAAATGGTAGATCTAATATAAGCATATATATTAAGTTTAGTTTAAGACTTCAAGTGCCTTTCTTGACACAACCGCTGGGATTTCCCACACACCAGTTGATAAACATTGCAATAGCTCTATTTTTTACTATTGTCTGTAGAACCATCAACTCTACAGCCTGTTAAACACGTGACCTGTGCCATGTCCATGTCCATGTATCGGTTGCCTTCTTGGTATGACACGTTTCCATTGGTCACAATGATGTCCTCGGTACATTCTGAAATTATCCAATTACATGTAAGACAATGATGTGCTCGGCACATTGTAAAATATTTCCATCTCTCAATACATTAGTAATGTTTCTATGTTAAATTTAAAACAAGAGCTGTTTGCAAAACAGTCATATCCCCTCTAAATCTGTTAAGAATTAAGGTTGGTGGACACAGAGTGCGGAAACTTCTATAGCGGCCAATTTTAGATACTAGTTAATCAAGGGCCATTATTTTACAGTTCCTGTGGCGATTTGGTTGTTCATCAAACTGGGCTAGGATACTATGCCCTCAAACATTTCCATCAAGTTTGGCGAAGATCGGATGAAGACTGTTTGACTTACAGAGAGGAAACGGCTATAAAGGCCAATTTTCGATAATTCAATGGCGATAACTGCACAGTTCCTGAGGAGATTTGGTTGAGTACCAAAACGAACCTAGATAATATGCCCACACATATTGTTTTATCAAATTTGGTGATGATCGGATAACTAAAGGGCCATAACTCCACAATTCCTGGAGCGATTTAGCTGACTATCGAATTTGCCCGAAATATTACACCACAAACATGTTCATGAAGTTTGGTGAAGATCAGCTAAAACTGTTAGACTTAGAGAGCGGAAACGAAAGTGGTTTACCGAACGACCAACCGACATTAGCAAACCAATATACCCCGCCATCCTCATCTTTGATGGAGACATAATTTCCATCAAACTCAGTTAAAACATTAAGCTTACTGTATTATGTGTTTGTCGTTGTTATAAAGATCATTGTCACAAACATCGGAACATTTGGAACAACTACTATTGTTCATGTACTTTGTTCGACAATTGAGATATTTTGTATTGAACATTTTAAAGTGTATAGTAACAAAGAATCGCACAATCATTGAAGACATGCAATCCAGTACGATTGTGATGTATCTGTCTGTTGTTCCAAACACCAATAATACTTGTTTCTTGTTAGGTCTTAAGTTATCAATAAACATATCAATGAGACAACAATTAGTTGAACAGTATGTGAGTTCCATTTAACCTGTCACACGTGTAGACACTTTTCAAGACAATAATTTCAAAGCGAATGTTATCACTTTCGTAACGTACATTCCAGATGATATGTGCATATTAAACAGTTTTGTCATAGGCGTATTAGGAACATTAAAAGCTCTTGTCCCGAGGTTTCATGGATTATATTAAACGTGTCGCACGAAGCCGATAGGCTGAGAGCAACATAAACACTAAATGTCTGTATCAGTAATTGTCGACAATTTGTCTTAAATTATACATGCACTTATCGAGGTGTGAAACATTTTCGACTATTACCCGGTCTGATTAACTGTTGAAGTACAGGAAGGAGGTCCACACTTGATTGATTATGCAATTTTATAACATGCCGTTACAGTCGCGAGCTGTATTCGTCACATAAAAAGGTTAAAATCTAGTATATTTATCAAGTTAAATGTTTATAGTATTTTATTATATGCTTTTCAGTGAAATATAGAAGTTTATTGGTGCAGTGAAAATATCCCATACAACGCACTATGTTTCTGTCAATCGCATCGATCTAACTGTCGTGATTTACCTCCCTTGGCAAATGTATATACATGCACAGTATTTACATACATTTGTTTACATAAAACACATGATAACATTAAAAAAAATAAGTTAGCGACGACGCCGAACTAGTTATGGCACCTCCCCCCCACACACTTATAATAAACAATTTTCGAATCATTCATGACGTCATTTTTTAGACTTGAGAATACACATAGGTGTGACGTTTAAACTTATCTCGCGCAATTTTATTTATTTATTGTCCAAAAGCTTAAAATGAAAAAGAAATTTTTGCTATGGTGAATGATCGAATATTTATCACGTATATAAGACACCTTATACAACAATCACATAGAAAATAAACAAGGTAACGATTAAAAAGCATTTGTCCGGATGCTATTTATTAATGAAGCACCTGTCGGCATCGTGCGGCAGTCCCATGATCATACCAACACCTCGAAACAATAGTTTAAACAACTATGAAATACCTACATAAAATTGTCCCTTACTCCTTGGGATAACCATATGAATGTTCCCAAAATTCCTATGAACTGTTGTTTTTTTACCTTACTTTTATTTATTTGTAGGATCTAACTAACTGTTAAAACTTGCAGTTTGAGGTTACAGACCGAAGAAACTTGTCTACTTTATTTTAACACTTTCATGTGCTTGTTTTTGTTTTACAGCGCGCATCATGACACAATTTTAGACTAGTATCTATGCGCATCATACATGCGCATGACACAGTTAATCGCACTGTACCACAGTCAAAAATGTTTTACACATATATTAACACGGAAATAAAGATTATTCATTAATATAACGAGTTAGGAAATCCTAAACAAGACGGCCACGATGGCCCTATGTCGCTCACCTGATATCTATTTATGAAGTTTCATTAAAATATCTCAATACGTTCTCAAGTTATAGAGCAAAAACAGTTTTGCTATTTTAGTAACAGTGGCATTGACCTTGACCCCACCACCACACACATAAAACAAGGTGTCGATATAATGTATCTACGTATGAATTTTAATTAAAATATGTCAATGAGTTCTTAAGTAATTGAGCGTAAACCGTTTTTTTCTTTTAATAACAGTGACCTTGACCCCACCCTCCCCATATGCAAACCCAAATGAGGACTCTATATAAGGTTCTTATGTATTAAGTTTCATTAAAATAGCTCAATGTGTTCTCAAGATATTTAACGGAAATAGAAACGGCGATCGCAATAGAATGTATGTATGTATTAAGCTTAATTAAAACATCTCAATGCGTTCTGAAGATATTGAGTGGAAACCGTTTTTCTATTTTTATGATCAGTGACCTTGACCTTGACCCTTCCCAACCCATATGCATTCCCATACGAGTGTCGATATAAGGGATCTATGTATTAGGTTTCATTAAAATATCTCAATGCGTTCTAAAGT
This sequence comes from Congeria kusceri, assembly GCA_027627225.1. Taxonomy (NCBI): domain Eukaryota; kingdom Metazoa; phylum Mollusca; class Bivalvia; order Myida; family Dreissenidae; genus Congeria; species Congeria kusceri. Next base: position 1,030,427 of record CM051024.1, read on the forward strand.
CATTGAGCGGAAACCGTTTTAATATTTTTAGTAACAGTGATCATGGCCCCACCCATCCCATATGCAATCCCAATCGAGGTCTCGATATAATGTTTTAACCAAATATGAAACCACTCAGCCTTGTGGTTTCAGAGATTTGTTTTTTTTTATCATTTTGCCATTTACGTTTATATTAACCATATGAGCCCCGGGGTATGGCCAGTTTTGACCCCATGGGCATCATTTGAACAATCTTTGAAGAGGATCACATACAATGTTACACACCAAATATGAAACCTCTGGGCGTTGCGGTTTCAGAGGAGAAGTTTTTTTAAAAGTCATTTTGCTTTTCAAGTCCATAGAAACCATGTGACCCCCGGGGTGTTGCCCGTTTTGACCCCAGGGGCATCATTGAACAATCTTTGAGGACCACTATACAATGTTACATTCCAAAATATGAAACCTCTAGGCCTTGTGGTTTCAGAGAAGAATATGTTTAAATTGATTTTTGCTATAAAAGTCTATATAAACAATGTGACCCCCAGGGCATGGCCAGTTGTGACCACAGGGGCATCATTTGAACAATCTTTGTAGAGGACCACTAACAATGTTACATACCAAATATGAGACCTCTGGGCCTTTCGGTTTCAGAGGATAATAATTTTAAAGTCATTTTGCTATTCAAGTCTATGTAAACCAGGTGACTCCAGGGGTGTGGCCAGTTTTGACCCCGGGGGCATTATTTGAACAATCTTTGTAGAGAACCACTATACAATTTTACATACCAAATATGAAACCTCTGGGCCTTTCGGTTTCAGAGGAGAAGATTTCTTAAGTCATTTTGCTATTCAAGTCTTTATAAACCGTGTGACCGCCGGGTTGTGGCCAGTTTTGACCCCATGGGCATCATTTGAACAATCTTTGTAGAGGACCACTAGAGGATGTCACATATCAAATATGAAAGCTCCAAGCCTTGTGAAGAAGAGAATAAGATTGTTAATGTTCTCAGTTTTAATATATATTTTAGCTCTGGTGACTTACATATGCAGCGGACCAAAACGATTTGAAGAATTTTGAAAGAAGGTCACCCACGGATCATTCCTTTGAAGTTTGGTGAAAATCTGCCCAGTAGTTTAGGAGATGAAAATGTTGACACACGCCGCACGACGCACGACGGACGACGCACGACGGACAAAAGGCGATTCTAAAAGCTCACCATTAGCACGTTGTGGTCAGGTGAGCTAAAAAAAAACTCTATTACCTTTATGATCACAACTATATGAATCTTCCGATTGACCGTCTGACGTGCACTGAATGAATTCTAAACTAATGCTGTTATTTCTGTTTTGTTCAGTCGATATCCTTCTATACACTGGACCTTGGCAACTGCGAGGAATGTTGTACCATTCAAAAATTCAATTGTGGTGTTCATAGGATGTGTTGAGTTGCCACAGTCTGAAACGATCAGACGAATAACGCTAGTTGATTAATAAATTCGGTTGCTAAATAATATTAATGCAGGATCTGAAGAGTATTACCTTCAATGCTGAAAATTAATAAATACGTTTGATACCTTTTAAAATGGACTTTTATTTAAACCAGATTGTTCTAAACAAAAATGATGTCCCTACAGTAAAGTTCCAATATATTAATAGATGGGAACATAAAACATATGGACAACCTGACGATAACACGTATAACACATACAGTTGATGCAGATAGTAAATGGAACCATATAGTTGTGCTTCATTAAACACTTGCCTTTCATGACACATCCGCTTGGGATTTCCCCACGTTCCTGTTGATAGACATTGCAGTGACTCGGTCACATGAATGTTGGCTGAAGAATCATTAACTCTATAACCAGTTGAACACATGACCTTAGCAATGTCCATGAATTTGTAGCCTTCCTGGTATGACACATTGCCATTGGTCACACGAACGTCCATGGCGCATTCTGCATAATTAAGCCATATATATATGAAAAAAATATATATATACAACTAAAATTAAATTAGAATCACGAAGTTAGAGGTTCGTTACCGGTTCAGAACCCCATGCTGTGTTTTGAACGTTTAAAGGCGGTAAATCCAGTTTTATATGTTTCTTGTGTGCATTTGATATTGTATATTACATTGTATATGCATTTCATTAGCATAGAGGTTGAAATTGAATTAGAATAACATTTGAAAGGAAAGTACATGTTAATGACGGCACACATTATCAAATATTTTAACAGTATAATATTTCAATACCTATTATTTCGCAACCATTGAAATCTTCCCAATGACCGACTGACGTGCACTGAATTATCTCTGATGTAATGCTGTTGTTGTGTTCCTTCTTTAGTCTATATCCAACAATACATTGAACTCTAGCGCTGGACAAGTAGGTTGTACCATTCTGAAAATCAACAGTTGCATTTGGCGATGATGTATGATATCATCAGATCAAAAAGACGTCTACAATTTAGATGGTAATTCATGATATTAATAAGTATTGTGTATGGTGTATACACAATACTGATTAATATATGTGTATCAGTATAAGTATGGTGAAATAAACTGAAAAAACAGCAGTATAACCCAACTACATTAAATAAAAAAGGCATTGGGCATTATAAACAAAAACAAAAACATTATAAACGCTATAAAATAAACTAGTCTCAAACCAAAACCGCCTTTCTTGATACACCCTTTCGGGATTTCCCACGTGCCCGTTGATAGACATTGTAATTGCTGGATTTCGTACTCATTGTCAGTAGAACCATTTATTTTATAGCCCTGATAACACGTGACCTGCGCGACGTTCATGAATCTGTGTCCTCCGTTGAATGTCACGTTCCCATTTCCTATAGTTTCCATACTTATGTCATGTTCGCATTCTGAAGTACAAAGAAAGATATTTGAAACGGAAGAAATACACCAAAATTGCAATGATATTCAACACATTACATATTTATTGACTGTTACCTCTAATCGAAATATATTTTTATGTGAACCAAAACCTGTATTATCATTAAATATAAGAATAAGAAAATTCCAGAGACATCACCAGGACAGAAACCCTTCTTAAAATCCGCTAGTCTTTTATTTTAGGCAAGTGACCAATTGCCTATACAATACAGGACAATACGCACATCACAACACAACACATAATAATTAAAACTGGGGTTAATGCAAAGCATTGGGGATTTAAACCGGTTGACAAGTATGCCGAACCTTATCACAATAAACGCACTTGTAAATAAAATATAACCTCATTGTATTGCAATTCAAATTAAATAGTACTAAAATGGAAAATGTAATATCATTTAAACATGTCAACAGAAGAAGGCTTTTAAATATGTGTTTCTTCATGCAATTCCCAGTATCTTCATTTGTAATATAACCATGACCAAGCAAAGTATTTATACGCTGGAAAAATAGGTTGCCAACATAGAACCCAAAGTCACGTATTTCAATATGACTAACAATACCAAAGTTTCGTAAAACATGTAGATAACAACTGTTAAATACCTTTCCGTTCGCAGCCACTGGAGATTTCCCATTTACCGTCGGATGACACATAAGGACTTCTGATGTTATGCTGTTGTTGTGTTGCTTCGTTACTCTATATCCGTCGATACGGCCGTGGACAAATAGGTTGTACCATTCGGAAACTCAACCGTCGAATATGTTGAATATGTCAGGCTTCCACAATCTGAAATAATCAGATCAATGGCGAGTTGGCAAATCGATAAATTATGTTATTTTTTAATTTGTGAAATACTCTAAAACAACAAAAATGAAATCTTTATAAAAGCACCAATATACATTTACATAAGGTATAGTGCCTGTTATATCAGTAACAAAACTCGCCTTTATTGACACACCCTTTCAGAATTTCCCACATTCCGGTGGACAGACATTGTAACTGCTGGGTTTCGTGCTCATTGTCAGCAGAACCCTTTATATTTTATAGTCCTGTGAACACATGACCTGCGCGAAGTCCATGAACTTGTTTCCTCCGTTGAATGTCACGTTTCCGTTTTCCACATTTTTCATACCGATGTCATGTTTGCATTCTGAGGTACAGAAAGATATTTGAAAAGAGAAGACAAAACAACAACACAGATATTCAACACATTACCCATTTTATGGACTGGTATCTCTTATTGGAGAATATTTTTAAGTGACCCTCGTTATGTCCCGTTTATTGCAAAAGACGTAAACTGTAACAAAAATCAGAACCAACCAAATATAATTAGTTAAACAGCAATGAAGAAAGCGTTTAAGTTAGTACAACTGTTATTTGCAATATTCCAAACCGAATTTTAAATATTATTTCCATTATCTGTATTACATCTCTGATATTATTACAAATTTAGAGTGTGGCTTTCCATGCGATTTTTTTTTTTGAAAATGTTCAGAACAAACCCTTTTTCCATTTTTTCCATCGAAATTCATTTATCCTATGGATGAAAAAAAACTCAAAACTCAATTATAGTTGCAAATATATCCAAAATGTTGATGTCTTTTATACAAGTAATTATTGAAGATTATAAATAAGGAAACATAAGGCGTTAAAGAAAATATTGTCTTAAAGATTTTGGTTTTCAAGGACTGGTATGTTTTTTCACTTTAATATTTTTATTTATTTTTCATCTATGACACTTATTTGACTAAAATAAAATGTTAGAAACACATTTTTGAAAAAGTGAAGAAAAACTATCATACCCCTGAAACAATAGGCAGCTATATTTAGGCAATTCCACAACAATTAATATCAGATGTGTCATACATTATGCATTTTAAGTTTAATACACCATTTATACCAATTAAACTAAATATATTAATAATTAAAAGTAATTATTTCAGTTAAACAAACAATTCGTTTTTCAAAATTCAGTTCCCTAGAGGTACACAAAATGCCACCCACACCCTGCAACGTTTTCAGCTCTGGGACAACACACCGTACATCAACAATAATACATGTATTATCTTCGTTTCAAATCATCTTCATGTCAACAATGTTTTTGCTGGTAATCGAGGCTGTTCATGCTGGTAAATTTGGGTGCATATTCGCCAACTGGCACAGTCAGAAAAACATGCGTACTGTGTTGAGCACCAGGTTTGACCCCCAGGGAAGCATTCAAAGTGATTTGTGGCAATTCTCTTCCTTCAGCTGCAAAATAATTTAGAACAATCCAATAATTGATTGTTTTCCACTACATATTTAACAATATACATACAAAACTTTCCAGTATATGTGCAACCCAACCTAGTTACCCATACCTCTCAGTGTTAGGTAACATTAATGTCAAAACTGTGTAGTTACTGAGTGGATACTTATTAGTATGCTGATCATGAAGAAACACTGGTGCACACATTCATAAGTAAAATGACACAGATATGAAGTATAAGTACTCAACTATTTATGTGTCTTGAGGCTTAAAAAGAAAGGGACTGACACATCATACGTGTAATTCATGACTTGTATGTTTATTCACTTACATGAATATTCTAAGTATATATAGAAATATGGACAACCACAAACACATGTAATATTTTTTTTTTTATTACAACGTCTTTATTCGTATACATATCATATACACACGTGCATATTACATATGTCATAGTACATTGTTATACAGTGATGTACGCAAAACCACCCTCGATGTACATATGTGTTGCAATCTTAAGAACTATTTAAAAAAAATACGAAGACAAAAAGGCAGGTTGCACAGAGTCTAATGTTATACATGTGATATGTACTAAACATAGGCATTTAAATGTATTTATTTTATGCACAAATCGCAATTTTCATAGTAACAATTATAATACAGTATTGTTGATGTTTACGATTTCTCCTATTACTGACCATCTTTCCCTTTCTGTTTCTGAGTACTATATATATTATAAGCCCATGCTAAACCTTTTACTAAACCATTATAGTTTGGTTTTATCTTATTTCTTCTACAAGCAAAAATGTATCTTTTTACTTCAAGGCATTACATATCAATATTGCCTTTTCCTGGTTTAGTATTTCCAAAAATAAGAGTCTTACAATTTACAATACTTCTTATGTTTAATTTGTGTACCAGATCTTTGTTTACATCTTTTATTAAGTGTTCAATTGTTTTCACAATTCCTAAATAGATGAAGTATTGTTTCTTCATGCTCGGTGCAAAATGTACTATTACTGATTAATTTCATTTTACTCATTAAGGAATTTGTGCCTAATAATCCTATATTGAAACCATTGTAAATAACTTTCTCTTGTTATGTAGAAAATGTTTTTTTTTTAAATATAGTTCCATTCATCATCGGCAATAGCAAACATTGCCCATTTGTTTTACAAATTGGTTCTATGTCATTTTCAATAAAACAATCATATATACATAGTCTGTACCGAAACATCTGTGGTACTAAACTGTAGGTTCAATGACTTAATAAATTTCCTCACTGAATGTATAAGGCCTTTATAATGAATAAAGTTCATCATTTTACCAGTAAGAAGTTCAATTTGTGCTTTGCTTAAAAATGAGTTTGAATCGATTACTATGTCTCAAACGAATATGACACCCCTGTCGTACAAATCCTTAAGAAAAAATAGTTCATTACCTATATTAAACTTGCAATTATAAAACAAAGACATGTTCACAACACTATTAACATCTGAAATTTTTTACACATCAATACATTGCTCATTACACGTGAACAGGTCAAACCAAAAATCATTTTTTATTTTACCTTTAACGACAGAAGCATACTGTTTTCCTGTGTTAAAAAAAGTCCCTATATTAAACAGAGATCGAATTAAAATCGAACATTTACTGTCATAGCATGAATACAATTTGCTTAACCATGATAGTTTTATTTTCTTAGAATATGAATATATATCTACCATATTTAAACCACCATTTTCTTATTTTTGTACAAGAATTGAACGTCGTATTTTGTAAGGTTTATCATCCCATACAAAGTCAAACATAAGTTTATTTATTCTATCAAGGATGTCCCTTTTAGGTGTTGGTATCGCAAAGAAACAGTGAGTAAACAGTGGAAGTATTATAGACTTTATTACAGTAATTCTACCAATTGGGGTAAGTAATCGTTTTTTCCACATATTGATAAGATTAATAGCTTTATTCATTTTTTCAGAACAATTAAGATCTATCATACTTTGTAAGTTGACATCAAAAATGATTCCTAATAACTTAAATCTCGTTAACCCCATGTTAGTTTGTATTTAGTCTTTATTGATCGTGAGCTGTATTTCAGTGCTCCAATCCAAATAACATTAGTTTCATCAAAATTCACTTTCAGGCCAGAGAATAAAGAGAACTCATGAAGCATGCCAAGAGCACAGTTTAACGAATTTTCAGAACCATCTAACAGAAGTGAAGTATCGTCAGCAAATTGGGAAATTTTGTATTCAATACCATTGATAGTAATGCCTTTGATATCTGAACAGTGTTTAATCTTTAAGGTTAATAGTTCCGCACATAAAATAAATATGTAAGGTGAAATGGGGTCTCCCTCTCTACAGCCGTGGCCTATTGAAAAACTCTCAGATAAAAATCCATTTAATTGGACAATTGGTTGTGTATTTTGTAGGAAAATTGAAATCCAACGTTTAAAACTAAGTCCAAAATTAAAAAAGCTTAAAGTCTGTTCAATGCAGTGGATGGATAGTGTGTCGATTGCTTTTTCGAAGTCAATTAGCATAATAAGACCTGGTATTTTAATTTTTTTTCAGCATAGTTCATAATGTCATATAGTAGTATGTTCGGCAGAATATATCGCCCGGAAACAAAGCCAGTTTGATATTTTGAGATAAGCGTTGGAAAGTATGATTTTAGATGGTTCCAGATGCTAATTTAAAAACAGAATTAAGTAAAGTAATAGGTCTCCAGTTTTTAAGAAAGTGTTTTGGCTTGTTATACTTTGGTAAACAAGTAATTATACCTTGTTTTTGAGTCACAGAAAAACTATTGGTTATATAGGCAAAGTTAATACTCCTCAAAACAAATCTTCTAATTTTATTCCAGAACATTTTAAAAAAATAGGTTGTAAAACCATCAGATCCAGGGCTTTCGTCATTTTTCAATTTTATCAGAGTATTAGATAACTCTTCCATGTCATTAGATTGTTCAGTGGTCAATTTATTTATATTAATATGTTTTAAACTATAATCCGAATTCAATTCTACTCTTTGGTATAAATTGTTAGAGAACGACGCAGTTTCTTTAAGAATTTCTGGCTGATTGTGTATCAATTGACCGTCATCTGTTTGAATAAAAGGTATGTTTTTGTTTACAAAATTTCTCTTTTCAAGTTAACACAAATATTGAGTTGTGTTTTCACCATTTTCAACCCACTGACTTCTGGCTCTAATATGTCCTTTTAATTTCGTATCCATTATATTATTTAGTTGTACATTTTAGTGGTTCGAGTTTTTCTTTGTTAGCTTCGTTGAGCTTGCCTTCTATTTGCTCAATTTCTAATAGCAGTTTACGCTCATTGGAAGATACCAATTTATTTTTATAACTAGAGTAAGAAATAGTCCCGCCCCTGATCTCCATTAGTAAAGTTTCCAAAAAAAGTTGGTCATTTATACTAAAAGTTAGTTCACTATTATTAATTGTGTGTAAGTTATCTAAATTATATACTGGTAGACAATATTGCTTTTTAATTTCATCAATTTTATTATTCACATAAACAACATAGTCAATATCATGAAGTAAGGAGTTGTTAAATTTCCACAGTCCTTTGCCATGTTCGATTTTTTGGAATTGTAATGATATATCGATGATGGAATGGTCGGACTTTAGACTAGGTTTTATATTTGAAGGTTTCAAACAATTAAGCATATTAGGAGTAATTAAAAAGAAATCTAGTCTTGCTTGCTGTAATGGATTAGTACGCCGCCATTTAGATCTCTGAATATTATCATGCATTTATCTGAAAGTGTCTATTAAATTGCGCTTTGCTATTTCTTCTAAGACAACAGTTCTAGAATAAATATTATTGTTTAAAGATTTATAGTTGCAATAGTCTAGATTACTATCAAGAACAAGGTTAAAATCTCCACATTAAATGAAATCGTCATTTCCAAGTTCCTCAATACGTTTGAAGACATTTTTAAACAATTGTGGACTATCGAGGTTTGGACCATAGATAGTTATTAATGAAACCTTATTTTCCCCAAATACCATATCTAGTGCAATTAAATTACCAGCATCATCTTGTTTTAAATTTGGAACTTTACAATCAAAGTCTTTTTTAATTAAAATAGCACATCCTCTGGCATTCGATTTTCAATTGCTTAAAAAGCACATACCATCCCAGCTAGAGTAAATTTTCTTTTCTATCACTTTTTGCCAATGTGTGTCTTGTAGATAATAAATATGGTAATTATTTTCCTTAAAACATCCATTCTTTTTTTATTCCCATAGAGACCGCGGCAGTTCAATGAGGCAATGTAATGTCGTTCATATAAGTATTGGATGATATAACTGTAGAATAGGATCCCAATACTTAACACTGTTCAGTATTACAATATTGTCAGTCATAAAAATACATTGTAAAAAACAAACCACAATCAAAGTCCACTCAACTTACTTTTGACTAAAAAGACAGAGTAACATATATATCACTTTAACTTTAAATAAATATCGTTCTTTTCCATGCAACCATAAACAGTATAAAAACAAGAAAAGAAAAGCATACTATGAACACAAAAAGGACAAATTGTTTGTTCTACAATGGAAACAAAACAATGTGTTGTAGCCATAATAACAAGTCAGACGTGATCTGAAAATATACAACACATAATTAAATATGATGGATTATTATATAATTTTTTGAGAACAACACTACAATCACCATAAAATATCTTCAAAGGAAATATGTAAGATATATCACTTCTATAATAAATATTTCCCATATAATATGAAGATGCTGTTAGGATCGTGCTATTTATTTTTGAATGTTAAGGTTCGCTGAAGCAGTTTATTAACACTTAAACTTGGTACGAAATAACGAAAGTTGTTTTGGTGTTATATATGCTTCAATACAGTATTTTGTTGTTGTTTACATGTTATTCAATTTTTTTTATTATACAGTGTGTAGATATATTGAAAATAAGTATAAGGACCTTTCCTTGTTGGTGTTGGAAATAATATTGTGAACAAGGCTAAGTTTGTATTATGAAATATTATACAACAATAAATATTGTGGAGTCAGGTTTACGTTGGAAAAATATTTATCTTTAAATGGAATTTGTTTGTCTGTTATGTTCTTTTGGTTGCAAAACATAACTATTTTGATATTTAGTATGCCTTTATATGTAAAAATATTACGGCATGTCTGCCAAGTAGCAAATTTGTATATGAAAATAACAGATATTCGTCAAAAATTTAACTTTTCACAAGCAATGTGCTTTCAAACCATTATATATGAACAATACATGTATTATAGACAGGAAACCAGTCAATTTTAAAACAGTATTTCTCACAGCCCAAAACTGTGATATTGGACCTTTAAGACCAGCATTTTATTAGTCGAACAACTGAACATCATATGTCAATAACTGTATTATGTAAGATGGTTTACACTGGTAAATATGTTCATATTTTAATAAACATATACAATAGAAAATAATACAATGTAAATATACTCCCTTTTTTTTCGTTCCAACGTACAACGAAGTAACCTCTACCTTTAAACTTAGTACAATAAAAAGGCGTATTCTATACTAAGGGAAGTAACTCTCAAAGTCTAACAGCAACAACTTTACTGTACCGTATATGAAAAGTGTAGACATTGGTAAAAGTTGTATTTGTCAGAAATATATACGCTATTTTAACATTATTCAGTACTTCTTTTGTGTTTCTTTTTAAAATAAAATATTGGTACACAAATACAATAAGGTATCATATATTTTCGAAATTATTATTAGCTAAACGTGATGGATTAAATACTTCCTAGTTACTTTCATAAAATATGAAAAGGCTAATTAAATAACGAAATCAAGAGACCTGAGACATTGTCCGAGAAGTAGATACGACAATTAAGATTGCTAATAAATCTAGCTACAACTACAAAGAGACCTGACATTGTCCGATAAAAAGAAACGACAATTACGATTCCTATTAAATCTAGATACAACTACAAAATGTATGCATGTGTGTAGGTATGTACGAATGAAGGTAGATAGACGGTAGGTAGGTACGACGGTATGTAGCTAAATAAGTAGGTAGGTCAGTAGGTAGCGAGGTAGCTAGTAAAGAAGACACGTGTCTGAGTAGATAGCTAAGTGGGTAAATAGCTAGGTTGGTAGATTTGTAGATAGCAGCGTCTATCGGTTGCCATTTCAGAAGGTATAGCTATGTAGCTATGAAAGTAATTATGTGTATCGATAGCCATGTAAGTAGGTAGCTATATAGCTATGATAGTAATTATATGTATCGGTAGCCATGTTAGTAGGTAGCTATGTAGCTATGAAAGTAATTATGTGTATCGGTAGCCATGTAAGTAGGTAGCTATATAGCTATGATAGTAATTATATGTATCGATAGTCATGCAAGTAGGTAGCTATGTAGCTATGAGAGTAATTATGTGTATCGGCAGCCATGTAAGTAGGTAGCTAGGTAGCTATGTATCTATTAGAGTAATTATGTGTATCGATAGCCATGTAAGTAGGTAGCTATGTAGCTATGGGAGTAATTATGTATATCGGTAGCCATGTAAGTGGGTAGCTATGTAGCTATGAGAGTAATTATGTATATCGGTAGCCATGTAAGTAGGTAGCTAAGGGTGTAATTATGTACTCGGTAGCCATGTTAGTAGGTAGATATGTAGCTATGAGAGTTATTATTTGCGTATGTAGCTATGTAGGTAGGTAGCTGTGTATGTAAGAAGCCATGTAGGTAGTTATGTAGCTATGGGGGTACTTATGTATATCGGTAGCCATGTAAGTAGGTAGATATGTAGCTATGAGAGTTATTATATGCGTATGTAGCTATGTAGGTAGGTAGCTGTGTATGTAAGAAGCCATGTAGGTAGCTATGTAGCTATGGGAGTAATTATGTATATCGGTAGCCATGTAAGTAGGTAGCTATGTAGCTATGAGAGTTATTATGTATATCGGTAGCCATGTAAGTAAGTAGCTATGTAGCTATGGGAGTAATTATGTATATCGGTAGCCATGTAAGTAAGTAGCTATGTAGCTATGAGAGTTATTATTTGTGTATGCAGCTATGTAGGTATATAGCTGTGTATGTAAGAAGCCATGTAGGTGGGTAGTTGATTAGGTATTTAGCTGAGTAGCTTGCTATGTAGGTAGCTAAGGGCGTAGGCAGTTATTTAGGTGGGAATAAATTTAGATAGGTAGCAATGTTGAACATGTATACAGATAGATATACGCATGTAGGTGTATATGTAAGATGCCATGTAGGTGGGTAGTTGTTTAGGCATTTAGCTGAGTAGCTTGCTATGTAGGTAGCTATGTTTAACATGTATACAGATAGATCTACGCATGTAGCTGTGTAGGTAAGAAGCCATGTAGGTGGGTAGTTGTTTAGGTATTTAGCTGAGTAGCTTGCTATGTAGGTAGCTATGTTTAACATGTATGCAGATGGATCTACGCATGTAGCTGTGTAGGTAAGAAGCCATGTAGGTGGGTAGTTGTTTAGGTATTTAGCTGAGTAGCTTGCTATGTAGGTAGCTAAGTGCGTAGACAGTTATTTAGGTGGGAGTAGAGTTAGATAGGTAGCAATGTTGAACATGTATACAGATAGATCTACGCATGTAGGTGCGTATGATGTTTTTTTTACATATAATTGTTCATACCTATAGCTACTCCGTTATAATATGATCATGAGAGTAGCGTTGCAAAAAAAATAAATATATATATTACTTATACTAAGACTAATACTAATATATTAATTGTACATTCAAGCAATACTATTTTGTAGTTCAAGCATTGAAATGAAAAGCAACACATTATCCTCTAATGAAATACGTTCTGATGATATAGACAAATATCAATATATTCAGAAATTTCAGAATAAAAATACAATTATTTCAATTTCTTGTTTTACTTACATGTGTTTCATCTCCTTATTACCAGGATTCAAGCTGGTTCATCATAATTATGTACGATCTGGTGACGTTTATTTTTATGGCACCGATTTTCTTTCAGAAAGCATTTCCTTTTGCTCGTATTGATAATTATCGTTTGACGGTTGTTTTGTTTACATCACGAAAAATATGTGAATTTCGGTTTCGATTTCTATCAATTTTTCATTATGTCAAAATATGTATATGTTTGCATTTCGTCGGAAGTATATATATGATACTAACATGTATAAAATAATGTGATTACATAAAGAATGTACTCATATTAAAAATAGCATGTGTTCGATAGAAATCGGAACCAAACGGGCATATTACAAACTGAGTAACGAAACTTTCCGACAGTCACCGATATCGGCCAATCTTAAAAAAAAACGCGGGAAATGATTACAGTTGTACTACCTTAATTACGTGTTGCTTCGTTAAATGTCCAGTGTCTTTAGTAAAGTATTTATACACTGGAAGAAATAAGTCGCCAAACATAGAACCAACATTATTAACTGCATTTCAATATGACTAACAATTCAAAAGTTTAGTAATACATGCACATTACAGCTGTTAAATACCTTTCCGTTCGCAGCCACTGCAGACTTCCCATTTACCGTCGGATGTGCACATAAGGACCTCTGATGATATGCTGTTGCTGTGTTCCTTCGTTAGTCTATATCCGTCGATACATTGGACTTTGGCCATGGATAAATAGGTTTTACCATTCGGAAACTTAACCGTGGAATTTGTCGGATGTGTCGGGTTGCCACAGTCTGAAATAATCCGATAAATGGCGCGTCTCCAGTTTAGTTGTCAATTTGATAAATAATTTATTTTTTTATTTGTAAACTACTCTAGCACATAGGAAAATGAATTCTCTATAAAAATGCCAACACATTACAAAATGCATAGTGTATCATAAAGATGAACTAAACACTGTAAATGTTATATCGTTAATCAAACTCGCATTTCTTGACACGCCCTTTCGGGATTTCCCACGTGCCCGTTTATAGACATTGTAACTGCTATGTTTTGTGCGCATTGTCAGTAGAACCATTTATTTTATAGCCCGGAGAACACGTGACCTGCGCGACGTCCATGAAACTGTTTCCTCCGTTTAATGCAACGTTTCCGTTCTCTATATTTACCAGACTGACATCATGTTCGCATTCTGAAGTACAAACAAGATTTTAAACGCGGCACTATAGAAATGGAAATCAACACAATCAATAAGGAGATTAGATTTTTTAAGAAAGCATATTTATATGGAACCACCTTTATGTCCTTATTAATGTAATAGAAGCAAATTTTATAGGTAAAACATGTAACAAGCACTAAGCGTTTTAATGTTTTGCTTCATTTAAAGTCACATCATTCAGTTCGTTCCGTTCCTTTTTCATTTCATAGTTTAGTTTAGTTTATTTCCAAATACATCGAGGCAGAAATGCCCTTGAGTACACATACAAGCAGTACATATCATATATATAACGAGGTCACTGCGGTTCAAATTTCAATTCAGACCATTTCCTTATACAATAATGCATGTCAGTGAGACATCTGTGCATTTTTTTTACAGAACATGTTCTAACATAAAATATAAACACTAGACAATACAAATAGTTTGTCTCGTTCATACTTATACATACTTATACATAAATACTCATACGTTTTCGTTCACAGCCATTGGATTCTTCCCATTGATCGTCGGACTTGCAATGAATGAATTCTGAAGTTATGTTGTTGTTGTGTTCCTTCTCTAGTCTTTATCCGTCTTCACAAGTAGGTTGTGCCATTCATAAACTCAATTGAGGAATTGTTTGGTTGTTTTGGGTTGCCACAGGCTGAAGTATTACGAACGTAAAGTTTGTCCAGCACAGGGGATGAAACAATCGGTAAACATAAAAAACAACCATATCCAACTTCCGCATTCCAACATAAAGAAGGTAGAACATATACACACTTTATATTACTTCATTAATTTAATAAAGACTTTCATTAACATTTAGCAAATTGAAGCTAAAATTCAAATTTCTTACTCACCAAACATCTGGAGTTTTAAGCCATATGCATTCATGTCTTATAGCAATGACTGTAGACATTAGTAGATTATATAATAAAAAATATCATAAAATGTAATGAAATTTTCATTTTTCCAGTGTTGATTGTGAGCCAAAGTAACATATTAATAACTTTTTGATGAATACTACTTAAAAAGGACGAGTGATAACGACTCAAACAAAATAAATATTTTACTTTTTGTCGCGGGGTCAGAATATAACATTTGCGTAATTACTCGGCGTATTTACGCGGAATCACGCGGATTGGTAGCTGGCGTCCGCAACGAAATTATGCGAAGTCACCCCGCGGTGTTCAACTGCTTACTGCCGGTTGACTTGCTACTTTCTCGATCGCCGAAACTCCGCAAATCTCGAAATCTGTTTGTTTTGTATCAGTCGTATTAATCAAACTACTTTTAGAAAGGGAACGGATTTTAACGTGTTCATGGCACCGTGTTAAATCCTAAAACATCTAAGAACATAATTCATGTTTCAAATGATATGTATCCATTCGTTATTAATTGCCTTTCTTCACACATCCGTTCGGGACCTTCCACATGCCTGTCGATAGACATTGCAACAGCTCGATCTCGTGACGGTTGTTTGTAGATCCATTAACTCTATAGCCAGTTGAACACGTGACCTGAGCCATGTCCATGTAACTGTTGCCTTCCTGGCATGACTCATCCCAATCCGTCACATTGAAGTCCTCGGCATATAATAATAGCAAAAAAAAAACATTGCAATACACTTTTATAACATAAACATTAGCATAGAACTTCCTTACAATAACTACTTTAGGTTCGCGAACATTTTCGTGTAACCACTTTGTTTGACGTAAGATATTTATTTGCTTATTGAAAAACAGGCTTGAAACTGCGAAGAACTGACATCAGAATATCAGTTAATAGAAACGTATGTGGTATCACAAATATTAAATAGTTAAAATTTGCGTTGTAAGATAATTATCATGAAAACATTCGTGTTAAATAACTGGCAACACGAATTTTTTTACGATAACATTTGCGATACATGAAAATTTCAGCGGTATCGCGAATATGAACGTGTTAAGATTTGAGTTGTAAGATAATTATCGCTGATAACATTCGTGTTAGATAACTGGCAACACGAACTGGTTTGCGAATACATTTGCGCTACATGAAAATTCAGTGGCATCGCGAATATTAACGTGTTCAGATTTGCGTTGTAAGATAATTATCGTGATAATATTCGTTTTAGATAATTGGCATCACGAACTGGTTTGCGAATACATTTGCGATACATATTTGCGTTTTAAGACTTTATGGTACTAAAGATTGCAGTATTTATAGAATCGTGTGTCATGATTATTTATTTAAACCTTTTGTCCTAATGTCTTTACGTTACTTTTAATAGAGCTAATTAGTCGATTCAAGCATCGTTGAGGCCTTTAGTTACAGTAGTTCCAATTTCTGAATATGTTATATGATTTTTGTGTAAATTGCAACTAATGCTGAATCATACCCGCATCTTTATACGCGATATTACTCGCAGATGTTTACAGCATTTACAACTTATCAACATGCAGCATGTGTATCATATGTATCACATTCGTTTTCCATTCAAGACAATCAGGTCAGCTCGAGGAAAAGACCAACCATTTTCTGAATTTCCACCATATAGAACTTACAAAAAGCAGAATTATATGCAAATAATTATTATTGTGCAATATTTTGGCAACGAAACATTTAAGAAATTGTAAACTTCCACTGACTTTAATGATCACATAAGTATGGATCTTCTTCATTTGGCAGTTATCGAGTTGTTATGTAGACATAAAAGATGGTTATATACACAAACCATGATACTTCTTGAATATATGATTTTTGACCAAAGTTGTCTTTAATTCAGAATTGAAATGCTCTAAAATGCAAGAAAAGGGTATGATAGATTTGGTTTTTTTTATTAAAATGGATCTTTTAAATTTTTATGACGTGTTTATAATTAATAATGAAAGCAAATGTATACTATGGCTTAAAGTGCATGCAAAATATTAATATATGCGTAAATGTGTATCTTGTGTATTTTAGTTACATACTAGTTACGTGACTTATTAATTGCAAATATGTTTGTATAATATGTATTGTATACTCATGGACAGTTGTCCAATGTATAAAGCAATAAACTATATTCAAATTATATCATTACCGCATGGGTTTGCTATTTGTCACCAGAAAACTCGCCTAGACTTTTTGATGTAAAATACGAATTCTAACATGTTTCCCTTTCCATGAAAAAATTTCGTTTTCACATATTTTATAGATCGGTCAGTGCCTAATACAATGAAACCATAAAAAACACGGGGGTCACTGAATTAGATGTTTTGGAAAAAGCATGTCAATTACCTACCCGTAAATGCATTTTAGAATATTTTTTTTAAATGTTTATGTTGGCAAAAAGTAGTATTGACCCTTGATTAGTACAATATGACGACATTCTAATGGTTGAAACGGTTTATAGAAAGAAAGCAATCCGCTACATGGGAAAAAATAATATATTTTCCAAAAATGCATTTTCATATATTTTTTTTTGCGCAAAATATAGCAATTAGCAATATAAAGCCTGATGTTGACTATAGAAAAAATATGTTCCATGAAAAACTCTTTATTTTCAATGTTGACTACATAATTATATGCTTAATAGACTGGAAAAAAGAAAACAGGGGGTCACCGTGTTTGTTTTCGAGTAAAAATAGATATATTAAAAGTGCGTATTGGATATGTTTCTGTAAAAATTCAGACAGTCATTATTTATAACAAAATACCTATACTATTAATAGATAATGATATATTATATGGGTATATAATTATTTAGTAACAGCAATTGATTATAACTATGTACCAAAAGTTATTACTGCCAAAACACTTTCACATTAATTGCTAGCAAGTGCACAAATATATGCGTTTTCAATATTCAGGCTGCGTGTTCCTACTTTCGTTTTTAGTGTATTAACAAACTTTCACAAATAATCCAGCCACAAGAAACTCCTACTAGAATCATTGCAATTATTACGAATATATTGCGTCTAGTTCATAATAACAGTGTACACAATATTTAATAAATATTATTATCTGTCACGACACTTCACATTTTGAAGATTTAAATCAAGTCCACTGATGCGCAGTAAAAAAACTACCGAAATCGTCTTTAATTCATTTTGTCATCACCTTTTAACGTGTGTGTATTAATATAAAAATCTTGGCACTATGCATGTCTGTGGTGATTGGAATAGCAGATGTGGTGAGTTCGATGATTTTATTGTTGGTGTTTTCAACCGAAAGCTATGGTGAAATGTTTATAGATTTTCTAATGAACACAAATATGAGCATGTTAAATGGTCGGAATAATAAGGAAAGCAATGTTTTTAAAAAAGGTAGATCTGTAGTAGACGACTGTGTTACAAAACAAGAAGAGCTTTGTTTATTTAAGAACTTTAGGGTGAGACTTGTAACAGATCTTATTAATACTGTAAATGTAGCTAATATTAGTCCAACGTATATACTCGACCACTCTTTGCTAAGTTGGGAAACTGTTGTAGAATCAGCACGGATTGTCTTATTCAGATGCTTTGCAATAATAGCGACACTGAAAAGGTAAACAATGGACATATTCAGTTCAATTTAAAGGAGGTTCCTGATGGCTTTGTGTCTTCTCAAGATGTTCTGTTTAATATTAATTATCATAGATGCATTGGAAAGATGATGTGGTTAATACCAATAACATAGATATTGTATATCATGAATGGTGCAACATCGTCATGGATATTATGTTAAGTAACATTCCATATACTAAAGATGGTGATAGCTCTTTTTGATTTTCTAAGAAAACAAGGTTAAACTGTTCTGCTAGAAATGTTGAGACTGTATATACATCTGACTATGTTAAGCTACGTTAACAATTTGATCGTGAAGTGCAGAGATCTAAACGCTTTTACTGGTTTAATATACAAAACAAACTTCTAGATGAATGTGTAGGCGACCAAACTAATTTTTAGAAGTCTATTGGTAAAATTTGCATTGGTCAGACAACGGAAAATCGAATCCCTAAGTGTGTTAAGATGGGAAATAGGTCGATCTCCAGAGATCTGTTAAGTAGATGGAAACATGATTTTAGTTCTCTCTTTTTTAATAGAAATGATAATGATGTTACTGCCAATATTGAGGCGCATGTATATACAGATGGTAATAGTGGGAGGTTAAATGATATTATCTCCCTTGATGAAGTTAGAAAATACATTTAGAAGGCTAAACTTGGCAAAGCGAAAGGTTTTGATTGTATACCAGTTGAGTTTTACGCAATGATGCAAGTATTTATTTTCTACATGTGCTATTTAATATATGATATAAACACGTGTATTTATACCTCCCGTATGGAGCACATGTATTAGCAATCATGTTCCTAAATCATCGACTTTATATATGAAGGACCCTATGTCCTTTAGAGTCATTGCACTTGCTTTCTATGTGTATAAACATTATCGTATAATACTGAATAAAAGATTAAGTGATTATTTTGAGCTGAATACTGTTTAAGTTGATGAACAAAATGGTTTTAGGAAAACACGTAATACTGTTGACCAAATATCTTCATTAACTAGTATTGTTGACTCTCGAAAGCTTTGTACTTTTTCCATATGTACTGTCTTTATAGATTTGGAAAAGGCATACGAATGCATTAATCGCTCTAAATTGTGGTGTAAATTACATAATAGTGGTTTAACGGGCAAGATAATGTGTGTATTTCAATATATGTACAAGTCTGTGTTAGGGTTAACTCACATTATTTGCTGATTTGCTGTAAATTGTAGTTAAAGGCATGGAGAAATTTTGTCACCGATATTGTTCAATATTTTTATAAATGACCTTGCTGTATATTTAAAAAGCATTAAATGTTGTTGTACACATAGATCAGGATAATGTTTGTATGTTGATGTATGATGATGATATAGTAACAAGAGCATTATTGTTAACTGGTCTTAATGATTGTTGCTGAAAAAATTATACGTTCACAAATAAAAATACGAGTAATATTGTACATTTCCGCACAGCCTCTGTGTTTAGAACAAATTGTGTATTTAAATGTGCGGAACATATTATACAATATGCAGAAAATTACAAATATCGTGGTTAAATTGTTAAATAAATGTTTAGATTTCAATGTTACAGATAAAATTGTGGCTTAATGTGCAAGAAATGCCTTAAGATTGTTGATTGCCAAAGTTAAGTAAATTGGTGATGTTCCGCACAAAGTATAGTTGTTTGGCCCGTTATTAGCTACGGAGCTGCTCTGTGGGCACATATACGTCTTTTTCCTGTATTAGTGGTGTTGAGAATAGAGCAATGATGTTTTACCTTGGCGTAAGAAAATATATACCAATACTTTGCGGCTGGAGGTATGAAATGGAGTGGACACCTGTCTCCATTTGACAGTGGAAATTTGTTGCTACATACTGGGCTCGTCTGTCCACCACGTACTCATCTCGTCTTTATGAACGTATTGCACTCTGGGCAAACCGCAAAACACATAAATGTTAAACTGATTTAGTTGTGTCGTTAAACACTTAGAACATTGCAACTTATTGCAATTTACTCATATTTCAAGACCAATTGTGAAAATTAACATGTTGGAAGAATTAGAAGATTCTATGTTTCATGATTTTAAAAATGACTGGTTAATGAAAATTAATTCTGTTAATGTCGCATCTAGAAAATAATTTTACCAACTAAGAACCTATTGTTTGCTGAAGCATGAATATTGTTTAGAAAAATATAGTTCAATCATTATGCCTAAATGTCGTAGATCAGCATTGTGTATATTTAGATGTGGCGTTGCTCCTTTATGTATAGAGACAGGTCATTATGAAGGTTTACATATGCAACAACGTTGATGTATTTTTTTTGTAATCAAGAACTACTAGTTGCGGATGAGAGTCATGATTATTTGATTGCTCTTTGTATACTGAAATAAGAAATGCCTGCTATGAAAAAGCTGTGCTTATTAATCTTAATTTTTATAGTCTAGCTGTAAGTGATAAATGAGAACTTCTTTTCACAAACAATGACCTGACAACAACTATTGGCGAAACCTGCTTCCTTTTACTGAGAAGAGGTATTTGATTTGGAAATAGATATACGTTTTAAATCAAACGTTTATTTATCTCGCTGTGATGTCTGCTTTTTAATGTGTTTCCTTATGTTATGTAAAAATTAAGTTATGTGTCCTTATTTGTTATTACCAATCTGATATTTTGAGCACACTCAAGGCATTTTTTCCAATGATAAATGCTTCTGCTTTTTTTAAAATTAAGTTTTAAGACACTTTCAAATGGATGTGTGTGATTATCAGACATAACTTACTCGGTACTGTGTACATAAGAATGAGATAGTTTTATCTAGTTTTTATTTAGTCGCTAATTAATCATTATGAGTGGTCATGTGCAATTGTTATGATGTATATATATAATTTAATGATGTGTATATATGTATATGTACATGAATGAGACTTAAATAAATTATTTTTACTATATACCTCTTTCACTGAAGGCTTAATGTACAAATTAAATGCCCCCCCCCCCAAAAAAAAAAAAAAAAAAAAAAAAAAAACAATACAAAAACAGCAACAAAAACAACAACAACAAAACACAACAATTCCAAACAAACTGACCTACATAGATGAATAAAGTGCCGAAAAGCGAAAAGAGCGTTCAATTTTTATACTACCAATGCTGAGGATGCTATAAATGTTTACCTTAAAAACGAAAAAAATAGTTTAAGAGTCATTTTTTTGCAATTTGCGCATTTACACATTGAAGTACATCAGCCGTACAATTTAGCTCCGCCCCTTGCACAACGGTAGCGTTGTGTACATTTCAGTCATTAGAGGCTATTTGCATTCCTGAATAATAGTAAAACAATATATTTGATTGAATGTTCTCGTTTACTTGTATTTATGGTTGATATTTAAGATTAGCAATTTTCAAGGTATTTTTATCCTTCATACATAGCAATAGAGTTATCAGCGGAAATAAAAAAAATGCGCGCCAGTTTAAATTCCAGTGAAGGCTAAACGAGTAGAAGTTGTTTCCCATACACTACAATTTTGGATGTGTTGTTTGAATCGTACTGTAGGCGAAAACTATGTTTAAATACTTTATGTTTATTTGTTATATTTGAAACGCAATTTCTCATGTGAATGTTTTATTCCTTTATAAAAACGCTGAACTACGCAAATTTGCCTCGTTCGGCCTTCCATAGCAGTCAGTGTTATACGCCATATAACATGAATCAAAGCGTGTGTTTAGCACATATTTCAACCCCACATTGTTTGCACTTTATGCTGACACGTTTTATGTAAGAGATTTGGCAAATTATAAGTTACTGCGTGGATGTAAAATCAAGACGAGGAAAAGGTAAACTACTTTTATTATTTAATACTGACCACAATAACAAATCGATGCCATTTTGTGTCACCGACCTAAAATGTTATCAAATTATTTAATTCATTCTGTCAGTCACTTGTCATTTTTAAATATTGTTCGCATAAAATGTGATTGTTTTCCTAATTTTAAAATGAATACCGAAATACGATTATCATTATATGCACTTTAAACCCCGATATTTTTTTTAAATTAAATAAGAAGTCAATTTAAAAAGACTTAGTTTAAATGCTTTTTTATGACCTTCATCAATATAGGAAGGTCTATTTATATGCAAGTATATGTGCGTAGAATAATGATCTTGAAGACACTTTTATTGCTTTAGTTAAATTGCATTTCATTCAATATTTAAGGTTTTAACTTAAGGCTTTTTGATTCAGCTGTTTATGAAACTCTAGGCCCGAGTGACAAACCGGATGAACAAGATATACCAGGTCCTGTAGCGGCATGTGACCGGCTATACAAGGAACCAGTGAATTATTTGGACATCATCCTTGGAAATAGTCTGCTTATGTTAAATTGGCCAACTTGAGCCTATATCGAGGTGTATTTGGAGCATCTAGCATGTCATTTGCGTAATTCGACTTGGATTGTTTAGAAGGTTAAATGGGTCATTCAGCTGTCCGAGACTACCGATTCAATGCAGCTGGCACATTACTCAATGTGTTATAGTGGTATTCATTTGCAAGCTCCACAATATGTTTCTGTATGCAATGTTTGCTCTGTGGTGCATGATTTCATTGCAAAGAAAAGCGAGTCGTTTGCTCAACTAGATGTCTGTTGTTTGACTGAAGTATTTGGTTTCTCCAAGCTGTTCTTTGCTCCAATCTGTAAAAATGTGCATTACGTTTGTGTTTGTTAAATATCGATTTGTTTTCCACTTTCGATAAATACTTTGATTCACAAAGTATTTTTGTTTAATGTTCGTGTTGAATTTTCTCTTTATTATTTATATTTATGTTTAAAGTTGTAGTTAATCCTATGTATTAATTCTGTATCACTCGAACGCTGTTCTGGTAAATCAGAGTTTTATAAATGCAACACTTTATTCAAAATGTTAAAATGTTTTACATTACAACAAAGTCAGGCCACATTAGGTGTTTTGTTTTGAACTTTTTGAATATCTGTTTTCCCTTAAATATTACTGGTAAAAAAACAAACACATACATTTCACAATACCTTCTTTTTTTTTTTTTGGCCAGACCATTGCAATAGCAAAATTTTAATAAATATGTAAAACTGCATATCTAATTCATGTTTTGACAGCAATACATGTAAACAAAAATGAATATTAATGAGGGGAACCGGCTTGATTGAAAGATAAAAGCATGTCACATAATGCATTTAAGCCAATCAAAATACTGTAAAAAATATCAACAAAAGAAGTTGTAATTATTTAAACAAGTTTGTATATACTATTTTGGATAATATTGTTAACTGTAGACTATCTTTTTCGAGGAAAACTTTTGCTAATGGATGTGTTTTTCGTATTTCATCAATTATAATGAATTATAATCCAAGCAAATTTCTACCACTTCTAACAATATCGTGCATAATGCCTCCATCTGACGGTATCTCGTCGCTGACCGTGTACCTGGAGCAGTCATCAGGCGGGTTGATCTCCGCGTACAGGTGACAGTATTTCTGGCTGCCTTCAGGGGAGCAGCATTGGTTGTAGCCCGTTTCGAGCAATTCGGAAATGGTTTTGTTATCAAACTCTGCTGCTACTGCACCCGGGTACTGGGTTTGTAGTTTGCTGAACCTGAAAATTTGGCGATACAATACGAGATATATGTAAAATGGTTATTGCAAGCAAATGAAATATCCGCTGTATTAGAAGTTATGAAACACTTATTTCAGTTGTCATACTGATATTAATGCAAGTGACATATTTTTTAATCAGAACAGTTCATCATACCGAAAATGGAAATGTTTCTAATCAGCGTGATAATTGCTTCATCTCCAGTTAACATCCGACGAATTTGAATTACACTACATATATACGTTTAATTTCGACTGAAATGTAGGTTGTTGCTTAATAGTGCACATATGCGACGCACTACTGACATAAGTAATGCTGGGTCTTGTAAGTCTAAACTGGACATTTGGATAAGTGTTGTGAGCGTGTTTTAAAGTCTAAATGATCAAACTGGTAATTGACCTTGAATTATGTATGACACGAAATTATGAAATATTATATAACATTTAGTAAAGCGCGGTGTGTTCATTGGTCAATTTTGCTTTCAGTAAAACTCTTGATCGTGTAATGGAAAAACATTATCGCGAAAACTCACATGTAACAGCATCTCTGTTTGATTCCGTAGGCACTGAAGAACCAGGACTCGTAGCACGTCATGTGGGTGAACTGGTTTCCAATCCTGGGAAGTATTGAGTCATTGCGGGTGAAAGTGTAGTCCTGGAATAAAACAGGTAAATAAAAGCAACAAAACAACAACAACAGCAACATCATCATTATCATCCTCAACAAAGCACATAAGCTATGTAGCAGCAGAAGCAACAACAGTTATCACAACGAGAAACGTTTAAACGCAAAACAAGAAAATGATTTTAAAGTCCAATGCGACGCAGTATGTTTATGTAAATTCTGTTATGACCTTACTGAAAACACTGTTGTTTGTATTATTAATTGTTTTCAAGTTCAAGTTGCATAAATAAATATAAAAGATATGACTCCAGCTCCGTCAGCAGTAGCGAAAGTAGAAAAATCTTATGAATATTCTAAAGTATTTTATGTCAGGCAGATAACTAATTGTTAAAGAACACAGAAGAACAAAAGCACGATACAAACTTAGTTATGATTATAAATGTGTATGTAATTTCAATTCAAGCACAGGGGTTTGTTGAAAACATTTGATGGCGTTACTTACCTCCATCATCAACACCTCCTGACAAGGACAGGGCAGTGCAAACACCAGCTGTTTCTGAATCCAGGATTTGAGCTCAGCTTTATTATCTTCGTAAAACTTCTGACATAGAATTTCATTTCTCATAGATGCAGTTACGACCGTTACGTTATACAACCATCTTCCATCGAAACCTGCATAATCCATTCAAATGTTTTTTTGCAGTTTCAAAGGCATGTTGAGCTTATGCATTTATGAATCAGGTTATTCACTTGCTTAAATTGTTGTCACCGATTTTGACAAGTTAGAACCACTATGAGCCTGTAATGCGATAATGCGTGTTGTGATCATCACGCGGCCACTTAAACATAACATTATAGATTGGGACTATAACATAACCTAATAATGACGCTTGTTCATTACTGTGAATTTATTCTGAAAGAAGACCACACAACAAAACAAACTAAGCAATGAATTCGGATCATTATGTCAACTGTTCTTAATGTGCATTAAACTATTACTTGAACATACTTTTTAAATAACAAGAGATGTTTCTAAAACATGTATGCCCCCCGACTTGCAGCCAAGTCGTCAATATGTGCAATTGTTAATAGATTGTTTTTAATATTGTATGTGCACATTAACACTAGGGGAGGAAATTAAAGTTGATGCTTTAGAAAGTATATATAAAGCTGAAAGAAAGATAGAGTATAATTATGGATTTATTTTTACAGTTTATTATATAAGGATATATGTTTCCTGTTTGATTTAAACATCAAATAGGCCAAAACATATCTAGATATCTTGTGGAAACAAAATGGTCTACGGAGAAACCAGTTTTCATGTTACAAGCCCCTGTGACCTTGACCTTTGACCTGTTAAACTCAAAATTTATAGGCGTCTTCCTTTTCTCCCGAGTAACCAGCATACCAACTTAGATGATCGTAGGTCAAAGCGTATTCTACATATAATGCGGAAACGAAATGGTCTACAGAGGAAACGGTTTTCATGTTACAAGCCTCTGTCATATTGACCTTTAACCTGTTGACCTCAAAATTGATAGGCGTCTTCCTTTCCTCCCAAGTAACCAGCATCCAAACTTAAATGATCATAGGTCAAAGCGTTCTCTAGATATCGTACGGAAACGAATTTCATATTACAAGCCACTGTGACCTTGACCTTTGACATGTTGACCTCAAAATCAATAGGCGCCTTCCATTTCCCCCAAGAAACCAGCATATCAACTTAAATGATCGTAGGTCAAAGCGTTATCTAGATATCGTGCGGAAACGAAATGGTCTTCGGACAGACCGACCGACCGACCGACCAACCGACCGACGGACAAGTGCAACGCAATATACACCCACTTCTTCGAAGGGGGGCATAATTACTATATGTTTGTAATTAACAGAAAAACCCCACACGCTAGAGATACCTGGATTGACATTGGTTCCTTTGTTTAGATCTGTAAAGTTGTATCTGTCAGACAGAATTGTGCCCGTGTAATTGAGATGAGTGTAACCACTTGCAACCGGTACTTCCGGTAATGGTCTGATACTGAACTGTTCCCGGTCGTAGTTGAACATGATGTACGTGTACATGCCGTCTGACACCAGAAGGCATTGCATTGACAGGTTCTGAAACAGTTAATTACCAATTTAAACATAAGTACATTTAGAATAACAAAACACAACAAAACTACATGTTTTAACACAAAATGTCGACAACACTAAATTTTTGCGCATTAATTGCGGGGTACCTGATGTTTGACGAGCTCATATCCGGGTTCGTAGGGCGAGTGAACAGTCACGTGCTTCCATGTGGCTACCAGGGCCACACTCACATTGAACACGGTCTGGTTGGTGTACCGGCGAATGAGATCCTGGATCTTGGCAACGTCAGCCTTTTCTTGCTGATAGTCCGTGAAGACATGGATCCACAGACCACCGTCTGATATATTTCTGCTGTCGATGTTTGTCCATAGCGGAGCTATCACCTTGTGGTTCTGAACAGCAGCTGTCCATTCGCTGGCATTCTCCCCTCCATACTGGTTGTAAAGCGGTTGAAAGTCTAGTGAGATAAATCCATTCATGCTTGGCTAAAATAAAAAAAAAGCTTATGCAACAAATAAGTTTGCACTACGCTAATGGTTTATGCAAAGGAATATTTACTAAAACAAACTTGAGACTGAAGTGTTTACCTTGAACCAATTGACATATTCCCCAAAGTATGGCAGCCTTGTGGAGATATGGTAAGCATCTATAATCATATTGTCACCGTTGTATCTATGTCCAGCTGCATTGAAGTCTAGCAACACTGGTTCTGTAAATAATTAAATTGAAATTTAATACAGCTAATACGGCTGTGAGTTATTTTTGAGTGTTTTATGTATGTCTAAAACTATTCCTTCATTTCTTTGGTATTATATTGTTTTCTGCTAGTCTAGTATTGCAATTGTTGCATTGTATCGGCACGCACTGGGATGATTTTTCCAACACTTTTTATAATGTATTGTTGCACAATACAAGTCTGTTTTAATTCTCTAAAATTATTACAGTATAAAAAGTAACAATTATTCAATTGCTTGCATTTTCGTCTGAACATCAGCGCTTCCATACAAACCATTACCTTTCTTAAAAGGAATATGACGAATGCATGTTTTCGTATTGCATTAACAAAATATGCTTGAAATTTAAATTTGCATGGATTCCTATGCGAATGGTCATTAAGATTTCCTTAAAACACCGTCTGTTTGGTGTTATAAGTGTACAATAATGAAAGCGATAGTTTCGAAATGTTTGTTGTGAACCTACCGTAGCACCCCAGATACGGGTTTCCCTGTGGATACCCCGCTGGACATGCGCAAGAGTAACCACCAAACGTGTTTGAACAAACCGCATGAGGACCGCACATGGAATTGTGTTCACATTCAAAAATATCTATAATATCACAATGATGTAATCGTAAAATATAAATTTAGTTAACGTATTTGTCTTCATTTACAACTAACAGCTCAAGTAATTTACAACTGCAGTATATGTAATTAAATCGTGATATAATAAACATGTCAAAACGGTCTGAGTTTTATTTCCTTTCGTGACTTAAATTAGCGAGGTTACAGAACTGGCATATATGATTGTAAAACAAAAACAGTACATTTTTCTCAACGAACTAAGACAAATAATATATTTTAAACGTAATTCAACTTGTGTGTTTATAAATACGTACAATCTATGTAATGGTTAGATCTTTATATACTAACCAATTGTGAGTTCAAAGCACAGTCCAATACATATATACAAATGCATTGCTAAAACATTCGTCTTCTGAATACTGGCATATAGTGAGTCCCATATAGGTCAACACAATACGTAGACTCTTGCAATTATTTATAACAGTATTGGACTGTACTCGTATATTGACTTTGTGTTTTTCTTAGATTAAAAATACATGTTATACATGTACTGTGAAACATCAACAATACAATACATGTTTACTGCCATTCGCTTTGTTCGGTTCATAAAATATCAATGCTGTTTTGTGGCACAGCTAATTTTTAAATTGTAATTTTTTAAAAGTCAAAACATAACATATGTTTTGGTGTAATTTTGAGCCAATCTTTGTGTTTGGTGAAAACGATTCTGAACGAGAACAGAACATTGCTTAATAAGGTTTGAGACACTAGTGTATGCTTCTTCATAATAGCACAAGAATGTAAGACCTTTCACAACAGGATGCAGTATAACTATAAGGCTGTTATAATTTGGCAACTACTTAATAAAGCAAAATGTGTATATCGTCTTTTTTCTTCACTGTTGGTACAGTTTTAATAACTTATAACTTTTGTATTGAATATAAGGATTGTAAAAATAATAAAAAACATTTATTTAATGCTCAGTACTGAAATATTGAAAAGTATCAGTGAGATATATCCCTATATAGTCACAGTGAAGGACTACTTTTTAAATTTTATTTGATTTGGACAATATTTACTTGTAGGTGTTGTCACCATTTGTCATACAAAATTACCAACAAGAAAAGTAGTAAAGATTAATAACAGCAAATGTTAAGAATACCTCTCCGATATATTAAACTCTATTTCCTCTTACTTTCTCTTGGATTTTCCTCAGTCGTATTGAGCCAAGGAGACTAGTACAGACAATGTCTTGCGGGTACAACTTTTACCCACAAGGCTTAGAGATGGTCACATTGGTCCAAGCTTAATTCCAGTTCCAAAGTATTTATTTTATCACTTGCACTTTATAAATTTCCGCATACTAACGTTATACTTGCAGTTGCACTTGTTGTTTATCGTTGCTGTGAACAGTAGTCTCCCTTTGTTTACATAATTTCTGTATTGCCGGTTTTCCAAAATCCAACAAGAATCCACCGTAGTAATAACGTGTGTTCATTAAGCAAGCACATATTTATGTATTAGTTTGTGTGTATTAAGTCTGTTTATCCAGTAATCTCGCTTCAGTAGTTAAGTGTTTTATGTACTGTTGTAAGAAGTGTTCAGCGTTCTATTCTCCGCCATCGAGTTTTCTTCAATTCTCGACCGACCTTTAACCCAATTGTGTCGTTAAATCCGAATAACTAATATAGAAAACACGTTACACGTATAAGCAATCGATATCAGAACACTCTTTCACATTTTAACGCGCATCTACTAGTTTAATCATCTTGAATTGCTTTCGAAAACACATAGTGCGTTTGAATGTCGTGACTGTGTAAACTATTGTTTACATCATAATACGTATGCTCACGCTCTTTTTAGAAAAAGTAAATTTCGGAGAACTGAACGCACTTTCACTTTCAATACGTACTTTTATTATAAATATATTTAAACCTAGCAGTGAGTGTTAACTGTTTGATTTAAAAGCTGGACATTATTCAACGACTAAGTGTATCCAACTGCATGTATTTAAACTTAAATAAATTTAGAAACCCGGGTTCTGCGTTGCCTCTGAATACACTGTACAGCATAGTAGACTGTTGAACTGTAAACACGCTATCATGATAATGCCTAGCGTCAAACACTTTGCGGTTTAAATTGCTTAACGAATCCATGGCACATTTTTTCGTAATCCTGCATGGCGCAGGAATGTTTATTACTAACACTGATTACTACGCATTATAGAGAAAATAGTACTGACATAAAACTGAAAACATCGTGTTAAAAATCCCTTCAAAATAATTCAAATGTAAACAATACTCCGGTGTGATAACGCGTGATAACAGCACTGGAAAAGAAGACAATTTACATATTTTCACTCGCGCAAGCGCTCGTGAAAATATTAATTGTCTCCCTTTCCGGTGATATCACGCGTTATCACACCGAAAACAAACAAATATCCTCTATATGTGTATAATGTTGCAAATAACTAGAATGGTTCATATTATAATATTGTAAAGCTCATTCGTGCGAACCTACCGTTTTCACAGCTAGATCCAGTAAACCCCTTGTTACAAACGCACACGTATCCACCGTCGATGTTCACGCATACCTTCGTCTGGTTGAAAGCATGGCGACAATAAAATTCACCACCAAAGGCACACTCATCTATGTCTAAAATACAAACATATGATTAAGGAAGTAATTAAGATAAGGAACGTATTCTACTATTTAGAATAGCATAATACATGTATACGAAGAGGCATTTACTACTGCATTTAGCTGTAATAGTATATGTTAGTGTCGACTCAATGATGTTCATATAATAAATAACATTATTATTATTATTAATATTATTTTTATTTATTATTATTATTATTATTATTGTATGTAAGGGTTAGGGTTGTGGTAAAATCGTAGAAATATAATACACTGTGAACGCGGATTTTGAAACCTCGTATTAATAATATAATTGTTCATGTTTGAAAGTGTCTATAAAATTGCATTTACAGTAACACAATGTTGAGTAAATATACAAACAGTTATATAAAGTCTATTATTTCATGGTCAGAGGAAAATATTTGGTTAGCGCTGTAGAAAAACGGCAATCTAGTGTTTTATCAATATTCCAATCGAATCGCCACGATTTAGACTCAACATCAGGAAGGTGACAAAACAACAATTGAAGTCAGAAAATAATATCATTGGAAACATATTTGATTGAAAAGAAAACATTTTATATACGACTACAAAATTTCTAGAAATTCATAGCATTATGATATAATTAGGTTGTCGATTGTAGGGCGTAAATACTGATAATCTTGGATGTTTTAGGTATTTATAACTTTTCTTAGTATATTGAAAAATGTACCTTATATACATTAAAACGAGGTTTTTCTTTACCAAAAATGGATACATTTCGTTTATTTAACTGAATTGGTTAGTTGTTCAGTTAATTTATGTGCAGTGCGGCTTATATAGTTTATATCTACAAACACAAGGATTGTCTTTGATATGAGCATAATAACTATTATACCGTACCAGCACAGCGTTGTCCCCCGACACCATCAAGGTCACTATATCCAGTCTGACACTGACACTGGTAGCTACCTATATTGTTGGTACAGTTGGCGTTGTAGTGGCACGTCTTTCTATTCAAGCACTCGTTCATATCTGCAATATATATTATATAAACAATGTTCATTATGCTCTCCGAAGGGGGGGAAGGGGGGGGGGGCATATAGTCGCCGCTTTTTCCGTCCGTCCAAATTCTAATTTCACTGACATTCGCTTTGTCTGTGGTGTGAAATGAATTTCCCCGACAATTTTATCCATCATAATCGATGTCCGTCCGTCCGTCCGTCCTTCCATCCGTCCGATATTCCATTTCCGTGCGAGATCTCAGGAACTTATGACTCGAATTCAATGGGAATGTATATGCAGTATCCCTATAGGGTGGACATGCCCATATTGTCAGGTCGTTCCGTTCGCTGAGTTGTTGCCCTTTGATTATAAATATGATTTTTAAATAGGACATTTCCGTTTCCGCGCGAGATCTCGGAAACTAATAATTCGATTTCAATGTTACTTTATATGCAGCATCCTTACCAAGGGGACATGCGCATATTGTCAGGTCGTTCCAGTTCGAATTTTTTTCAGGGATTTATATCCCTTTGGTTACAAATATGACATCTTTATAGGAAATTGTAGTTTCCGTGAGAGATCTCAGGTACTTATGACCCGAATTCAATGAAACTTCACATGCAGCATCCTTATCAAGGGGACATGCGCATATTGTTAGGTAGTTCCAACTCAATCAATGAACATATTATGCAGCACCAAGAGCAAATGCTCATATTGTCAGGTCGTTCCAGTGTAATGGTTCGTCTTGAGTTATTGCCATTTTTATCAAAAATGATTTTTCCTTGAGTTATTTCCCTTTGATTATACATTGGCTGTTGTGCTTTTATACACTATAACTTGGCCATGGATGGAGATATTTAAAAGTACTTGGAACAAAGGTGTGTTGCCATGAGTTGGTGTTTACCACTCATAAATCAGGTCTCTAGATCAAAGGTCAAGGTCAGATCTAGATGTCAAATGACAAAATTGGCACTTTTGCTTATCTGTGCTTTCACTTGCCATGAATTTTAAAACTACCCGGCACACATGTTAACCTGAATGAGACAGCAAGAAGTTAACATAAACCAGGTCCGTAGGTCAACGGTCAAGGTCACACTTATAGGTCAACCGTCAAAGGTCAAAATCAGCTTTTTGCTTATCTGGACTATGACTTGCCCATGAAATGAAGGATTTCAAATTACTTGGTACACATGTTTGCCTAAATGAGACGGCATATCACGCATATGAACCAGAACTTTAGGTCAAAGGTCATAAGTCAAAATAGGCTTTTTGCTTGTCTGGACGCATAACATGTTGAGTGGATTTTAATTAATGTATGCCAGCCTGTCTCCCTCTGAATCAGGTCCTTAGGTTTACGGTCAATGCCACAGCAAGAGGTCAATGCAGCACCAGGGACCATTTTTCGGTTCTACCGATATTCATTTTCATTCTGTTTCATTGAAGCTATTTTATACGGATAAGAGTTACATATTCGAAAATTGTTAGACACATTAAAAACAACCCGTCACTTACTTACCAGAGATATGTATAGAATTAAATGTTACCCTAATGCAAATTAACAGTCAATAGGTCTACATATATAAATGTCAAATGTAGAAACATTAGTTTATTTGTCTTTGAGGGCAACACAAAGTACCGGAGCAAACTGGTGCTTCTCCACTCCACTGTCCATCAGACGTACACGTTACCGTTGTCTCGCTGGTAGTTTCGTATCCATGGAGGCACGTGAACACAGCCGAGGCCTTGTAAGTTGTTTCGGGTGCGTATACCGTTGTTAGATTTCGTATGGGTGGTGGACCACAATCTCATTAAACAATATATAATAAACTAAATAACGCTACATAATTTGACAAATTTAAATGAAACATAACCGTGTGTAGTTAGTTACATATACATTTTCGGTTATTGCAGCTGGAGTTTAATAATTTCTATAGAATTTGATATGATGTCATAAACAATGTCTCAGATCAGAAATGCGTCTAAAAGGCCTTTATCTCCAGCTAAATATTCACGTGATTTTCTTTGCACTTTTGATTAATGGATTAAAAACTGCATATTTGTGTACGTAATTTTTTTTATTTGGTTTGTTTATAAGTAAGATATTAAAGTGTGTAATGTTATTTAATCGCAGCAGTATGACAAATAGATGTTTTCAGTTATTGCTTGATAAATATAATGAAAAAAGTCCAACTAGTATATTGATTTATGTAGGAAAAGGGGAAAACAAATAAATTATGTCTTTTAATGAAATTCATTTTATAGTTTTGCGGTGACACAAAACAAATTATTATGACATCATCATGACATGACTAATAAACTTCCAATTCAGTAGCTACATTGTACATATTAACGGCGTTGTATTCACTAATTCTGGAAATAAATGTGACACATAATCTTAAAATATTATCAAGCTTTGATATGGTACAAACATACGAATAATAATTTTTCTAAAACCAATGTTTACAAAATTGCTATACTATATATTTTAAAAGCCAAAGGAAGGGCACACAACATGTTATTATCAATAAATACTGCTTAATACGCTACAGAAAAAGTTGAAACAGCATGTCCTAAAATTACATAAACTTTGCACTTAAGCTACTTTCAGCTGTAATTACACAAGTAAAGCTCGCATTTTAATATACCTACGTACTATTATAAACCTAGTTTAATTATCACAACAATTGCTGTATATTTTAGTGTGTGTTGTTTTTTTCCAGTTTCAACAAACGCTTTATATTGAAATAGTATATAGTAAACTTGAACACTGTTTGAACATAACATTTATTTCCAAAGGCACCCTTTCGTGTAAGATAACCCTAAGATGTTTTTTGTGTGTCAATGTTCTATTAAGCGGTAAATGTACTTGCCTTTCTTTGCGCATCCTTTTGGGATCGCCCAATGACCAGTAGCTAGACATTGCAATGACTCGTTCACGATGTTGTTTTCGACAGTGTTTCTTATTCTATAGCCAGGGGAACACGTAATCTGAGCGTAGTCAAGGTATGCGTTGCCATTTGTGTATGAAACATTTCCATTTTCGACAGAGATGGCATTTGCACATTCTGCAACATACAAGGACAATCTAAAATGGTTAGCCTTTTCTTTAAATGTTATTATAAATGCAATAATTCAACCATTCATTATTTTATGAAGTAGGATAATTACAATAAGTACATGTATATAACACGGATATATTTTGAAACATATTAACACATGAACTTTCAGAAATGTTTAACAACTTGCCCTTTTTGACGCATCCTCTGGGTATTTCCCATTTGCCAGTATGTAGACATTGTAATGACTCTGTCACGTTATTGTTATCAGTTGTTCCATTCATCCTATAGCCCGGAGAACACGTGACCTGAGCGTAGTCAATGTATTTGTTGCCATTTTTTATTGAGGCATTTCCGTTTTCAACAGCGATGACTAGTGCGCATTCTACATAATAAAACACTATTATTATTGACAAAATACATGTATAGTCCGATATAAACATATCAAAATATCATTATTTATCCTTATTTCAAACCAACAGTTTATCACTTGCCTTTCTTGACGCACCCTCTTGGTATTTCCCATCTAGCAGTATTCAGACATTGTAATGACTCGCTCACGTTATTGTTATCAGTTGTCCCATTAATCCTATAGCCCGGGGAACACTTGACGTCAGCGTAGTCTAGGTATTTGTTGCCATTATTGTATGAGACATTTCCGTTTACAGCAGTAATATCTAGTGCACATTCTAAAAAAATAAAAATAGATATAATGATCACATGACAATCAACAACAATACAGATACACTTTACGTACAGAACTATTAAAATTTATTTTTTGCTAATCAAGGTATTGTCACTTGCCTTTTTTGACGCATCCTTGTGGTATTTGCCATCTGCCAGTACATAGACACTGTAATGACTCACAAGTCTTGTTGTTATCATTTGTCCCATTGATCCTATAGCCCGGGGAACATGCGACTTCAGCGTAGTCAAGGTATTTGTTGCCATGTTTGTATGAGGCATTCCCGTTTAAAACAATAATACCCGGCATACACTCTAAAACGGTATCACATTAGTTTCAGGAAAAATGAATTTTATGCGTAAACAATATATATGAAAATATCAATATTTGATTTTGTATTTATCTTTTTTTTTCTAACCTACGAGTTATCACTTGCCTTTTTTGACGCAACCTCTGGGTATTTCCCAAGTCCCTGTGGCCAGACATTGTAATGACTCCGTCACGTTATTGTAATCGTTTGTTCCATTAATCCTATAGCCCTGAGAACACCCGACTTCGGCGTAGTCAAGGAATTTGTCGCCATTTGTGAATGACACCGTTCCGTTTACAACAGCGATGTCGTGTGCGCATTCTACAATGCATATTGCATGTGTTAACTGTTAATGTTGGAAATATATGCTAGGTTATAATGCATTAAAGTATAAATAAGCTTCTTTATTGTATTTAGAGTAAATATTAATACATCCTCTACCCCGTTCGGGGTCTCGCATGAGCAGTATCAGTCACGTGGTGTTGAGTAATGTCTGACATTGTTGTGATATTATACGAACATTATTGCAACATGGAAAACAATCAAGAAGATTAAATGATTTCAATTTGACACTTGGGTGACAGAGTTCTAGTTACCGCGAAGTGTCTCAATTTTTGAGACAAGAAGA
Organism: Congeria kusceri; assembly: GCA_027627225.1. Lineage (NCBI taxonomy): Eukaryota > Metazoa > Mollusca > Bivalvia > Myida > Dreissenidae > Congeria > Congeria kusceri. The sequence continues at coordinate 1,067,130 of CM051024.1, forward strand.
GTAGATCACAAAAGAAACTTTAACACTGCTGAAGAAAGTGACATTAAAAGTTTAGGATTGCCACTGGGTGGCACAAAATTAATCCACCAACAGATTATGTAATTGAAACGGATGCAGCGGACGACCAAACCCCCGACAAGGAACCAACGAACAACGTTAGTTGGGGCCTGTAAGTTGACTGGAAAATGTTTGCAGTCGGGCGGTGTGCCCCCTACAGATATTGCGTCACATTCCTTCAGTCGCGCTCGACCTAGTAAGACTGCCGTTTTAAAGACGTCTTATGTAGTGAAAACTGAAGGCAGGCAAGCATATACCTTTTTTCACGCGACAAGTGAATGCATTACTGCTCAGATTAAAAAATGCGGGCGGCATAATGTACTTCTAATCAGTGCACATACTAGACAAGACTAGATTTTTATGTCACATTAGTTCATATTATTTTCAGACATTTTCAAAACACAAGGAAACCAACGGAAAATTGATCCTGTCAAGCAGCGGGAAATTAATACAGTCAAAATATTACGAACAATATAACACACTGTTTCGTAATGAGTACATCAAGAGCAATATATTCACACAGTATTTATATTACGGCGGCGGTATTGTTTTGTTTATATTTTTACAATCATATAATGTGCAGGAGACACCAGTCAAAAATAACACACAATATAACAAAAGTTGTCGTACTGAGTGCATTCAGACGAGCTATATATTGACATATTAGTTCACCTATTCTCAGAATAGACAATCATTTGAACCTAAATGACGTCGCAGGTAATTTTCTTAGTCAAAGGTACTATTTCTATTACCTGTATTTTTGCAAGTTATGACAGATGTCTATACAACAAGTGTTGTGTTAGTTTGAATATGTAAAACAACACGCAGATATTTACGAATCTATAGGTCCATGAATTATACCTATAACGGCCACCGGTAAAACTTTGCGAAACCTAAATTTCGCAAACTTAAATACCCTTTTTCTTTCAGATATTAGTATTTTACATAAAGAATGCGTCAAAGAGTTTTATTGTGAACAATAATTCCTTTTTTTCACATACAAATTGCATTTCTTTCATTATGAAATGTATGTGCAAAATTGGCTTTCCCATGGGATTTTGAAAATCCCGTGGGATTTTTTATTTTTTCAAATATGCTTTCTATGTATGTTTACGCATATTACACGTTGTTAAACTGTTTGCTTTAATTATCGTTGAAAATTATGATTAGAAAAAGAATCCTACTTTTTAAATGGGAAAAAAAATCCAGTGGGAAAAATTGTTGTTTTATATAATAACTATAAGAAATATATTGGGCTAGTTAAAACATTGTATTGTTTAATTTTTCTGAGCATTTTTATAAGCGTTTTCTTAATTTTTAAAATTTGAATTTTTCCACTGGATTTTTTTTCCACTTTTGAAAGTGGGAATAATTTTCCCACTTTTGATTATTTTATTTTGTAAGAAAATGTGTATTTCCTCATTTGCTATCTACGTAATATACTACTGATTGAAGTATGCTATTCAGCGTCTAAATTATTAGAATTTCCATTGTTTAAACTATTGATGAGTAGAGTACAACCTGTGGTACTGCGGTCGAGCGCAGACAACTGCACTCTACCGATACTTTACATTTTGTTTCAGCAAGTTACAATATTAAAGTTTTAATACAAGTATTGCATTCTATGCTTAATTCGAACGTCGATTCATAATTGTTATCTATCAAACAAGGATAAAATGAGGTTAGTTTAATATTTCAAACAGTAAAGTTTTTTTCGTGAAACCCGAGAAAACGTTTAAATTTGGTACACACGTCATTCCACTCAGTTGATGACGGTACTCAAATAATGAAATTTACGGTTAATTAAATTACCGTATGTCATATACTAATTGTTCTTCTATTATATATTTAATAACAAAAAAAAATAATTCAATTAACTTGAGAGCTCTTGTAACAGTTCCCAAATTTGAATAAGTATTTGCGAAATACATGTATGTAAATACAGAAACTAGATTTGGATCTTTCTAAATCGATTTCTGCTAAAATAAAATTGTAAAGGAAATTTTAAACGTTTAACAGTGCACATAAAAAAATCAATTTCTTGATCATTAGTTACAGCATATTTCAAAAAGCTATCATCTGATTACTCGAAAGTATGCAACAAAGCTGACCCGTGTTGAAACTATATATGCCCGCAATTCCCTTCTTAACGCCATAGAATTAAATTCTGTATGTTGAAGTTCATGCGTATATCGGAAACCATCTGAACTTTTCAGTGGCTGTGATACCGCTTTTTTGCTTAATACGTTAAACCATAAATAGCGCAATTTACTACTGGAGATGCGGGGATATCCGGAACAATGAAAACGTCTCCTGCCGTACAATTGGTTTACTGCCAACAGTTCGAGCCTCGATGTCCGGACCTGAGCAGACAGTCGCGGGAACCTCAAGCGCTCCTATTGGATGTAGCGCCACGCCTCCTTTTCCGAGAAAGACGCTAAGTTAGCAATGGCGCAACGCTTCCTTACTAACCATGCATAATCGTATTGATATATTGGCAAAATGTCTTCTGGCGCACAATTTATCTACGCCAAACGGTTTCAGCAACGATGCCATGACCTAAACATACAGCCGCGGGAACCTAAAGCGCTTCTACCGGCATTGATCCGACGCCTCTAGGCCGCACCGTTCCCGAGAAACGCATTAATATATATTCCGCTAGATCATCTTCTGCAAGAATAGGTCGCATAGCCTGACTTCCGCTTCCGGAAGGTGCTCTTCAATCCTCGCAGTCCAACGAAGGAGGCGTTCTAGACCAATTAAAGCTGCATCGTAGGCTTGGCCTGCTCTGCCCAGAAAATCAATGTCGTTAGTCATAGGCGCGATAGATATTGCGCGAGTGTGATTGAAACCGGGCAAACTCCAATATATTGCGGTAGAAGGTCCAAATGACCGCGTTGGTCGTTACAATAGCAAGATGGCCGTTGCGGGACCGGAAGGCTACCCTAATGCTGTACACGAGAATCTCCAAATACCATTCGCAATTTATTAAGCTGTGATTGTGTACAGGCATAAACATGCTTATAATTATTATTCGATACTCGGAGTACGAGCAGTATTCTCATTCTCACCACATTCGTTTTCAATAAAACGTGTTAATCACTAAATGATGACACTGCTGCTGCAGCTGCTGCTGATGCTGCTGCTGATGATGATAATGATGACGATGATGACGATGATGAAACATATATTAATACAGAACTTGAAGAAGGTGATGATTAAGATGATGATGATGATGATGATGCTGATGATGCTGATGATGATGATGATGATGATGCTGATGATGGTGATGATGACGATGCTGATGATGATGACGATGACGATGATGACAACCACGATGACTACGACGAGGATTATGATGATAATGATGATGATGATGATGTCAATAATGACGATGATGATGATGATGATGATGAAACATATACTGATACAGATATTGATACATAACTTACTTATGGTGATGATGATGATGATGGTGATGATGATGGTGACGACGACGAAGATGACAAACATACTAATACAGAACTTCATGATGGCGATGGTAATGATGATAATGATGATGACGATGACGATGATGATGATGATGATGATGATAATGATGATGGTGCTGCTTCTGCTGCTGCTGATGATGATGATACAACTGATGCTACTACTACTCCCATGCAACAATCCCGTCATCTACTGACATATTGCTGGATTATTACAGATTACTGATAAGAATGCTTTCTATGTCCGTTTTATTGCCGAATACTGGTAAGAAGGACATCTGTTTGGGTTTTAAGATAAATCCTTCTGTTCCTCCTTACGATGAACATCATGATCAATATCATTATCAACATCATGATCAACATCATGATCAACATCATGATCAACATCATGATCAACATCATGATCAACATCATGATGAATGATGATGATGATGAAAAGCAAGTTTGTGTGCGAAAGCATCGCTTTTATAGACAATCCATCTTTTTAATATACGTGCATTTCTTTGCGGAATAACAATACTGCTTTTAAATGGAATTTGAACAATTTATTGTGATAGTATAAACTTTTTCAGCTTGTATAATTTCTAATAAACAACAAGTAAGTTACCTACAAAGGCCTTATACCAGATGATGTTGGATACAAATGATGACGTTTTTTAATGATATGGATTCTAATAATACAAATATTTAATATTTTGTTTTTATTATATGCTTTTCAGTGAAATGTAGAATTTTATTGATTAAATACAATTATATATTTTCGCAGTTGAAACAGTGGAAACATACGAATTTATATTTTCACTGCAGTGAAAATGTAACATAAAAAGGCACTATTTTTTCATCAATCGCATCGATCAACCAGTTGTGGTTTACCTTCCTTGGCAAATGTATCTACATGTACAGTATTTACATACATTTGTTTACAGAAAACGCATGAGCAAATACAACAAAAATAAAATTTAAAAACAACGACGCACACATTATGGCATGTTTCGCACCATATTAATTATTAACAATTTTTTTAATCATTTCTGACGTCATTTTAATGACGTAAGAATACACCGACGTGTGGGCTTATTTCGCACAATTTTATGTATTGATTGGCCAAAAGCATAAAATAAACATAATAATTTTTATTTCGGGGTAAAATTTTCTATGAGCACTCGTGAAATTAAATACGATCTTATACCGAAATTAACAAATATCCTATATATATTCATTTCAAAAGATTGTGTCGCCAAATATAAATTAAAGGACCTTAACATTTTATTTTTCACGAATGTAAAAGTATGGCCCTAAGCGGTATCCAACTAAAGAAAAAGTCCCCATTTGCAGATCGAAGCAACTACAGTAGCATAAACAGTATCGGCATCACCACCTGGTCCGCCACTATTATGTTAAGCTACAATAACAACAACAACAACAACTACTACTACTACTACTACTTCTACTACTACTACTACTTGATCTACTACTACTACTACTACTACTACTATTACTACTACTAATATCACTAGCACTACCGCTGCCACTGGTACTGCTACTGCTACTGATACAACAACAACAACAACAACTACTACTGCTACTACTACTGCTACTACTACTAGTATGTTCAGTTTGGAAGGGAAAATAGTCCTTATTGTTCTTATTAACTGCATAAAACATATCAATATGCAAACAGTACATAGTAAAAACATAACAAATATAAGACACTATAATTCACAATTTCCAGAAAAGCATTTTACTAATTGTGGGAAGATTTAAACCATTGTTTAACGTTTAGTTGTTTCTTAGTATATTTGCTAAAGAAATACATTCAGACACAT